>JARFIW010000727.1:0-1200000 GCA_036346225.1 Platerodrilus igneus | reverse complement strand
AGAAAAAAGACTGCGTACTTGGCTACATTCTTGTTACCAGGTGCAATTATTTCACAAAAGTCTTTGTATATATATGTGTAACACCAATCATATATTGTAACGTTCCATCTTCTGTGATAACCTTCGTAATCTGTACAATTCCACCAGTCCTGCAAATAATAACTATATATGTACACAGAAATATAGGATAATATACTATATAGATTTAATATAAATAATTTGTAAATAAATTTCCTTAGTAAGCTGGTACAGTATATTACGTTGAATTGACTAGTGAAGTCTGAATGAAATTCGTAGTAACATAAACTACAACTTCAAAGATAACGTCTTTGTCCTAGAATCTTTTCGTTCCTCACAAGATCTAGTTATTTAAACCTACTGATGTCTTGTATCCTGTTAGAATAGAAAACGTCGTCACATGAAGAGCGCGCCTTCACATGATTTCCCCTAGAGCGATAAAAAATCCTCAAGAGATATTTTAACGTTTTTATGCATATCAAATTTATAAAATATCTAGGACAGAATTTAGGAAGTAAAAGGGATTTCTTTTTCGCTATACAAAATGCAATAGATTCAATAGATATAATAGACGAAACTTGGATATCTAGTAAATAAAAGGGTATGTTACGAGTTAATTCACATAACAAGTAACGAACATAACAATTCATTCATGATGACTGTATTCCATTATTATTAACTGGAATATGCATTCGTTACTGTATTATATTAGGATCTTGAATTATTTATATTTTTAATTATTAAAATAATTATTAACGCTTTGGGTAGTCAAACTTTATTAATCAAATTAGTTAAAGGGAATGGTATACTCACGCCAATAATCCAGAACTAAGTTATTTAAACGCTGCCAAACCAACCTAAAATTTAAGAGTGATAAAGATTATTACTTCCAATAAAAACTTAGAAAAGGTTATTTGAAATGAGAAATTGCTCGAAGCAAGTTCTATTTCAGTATGATAATATCAAGAAACGACGAAAATGGTTGCAATGTCTATTAGTTACGCAAAAAGCTAAATGCATTAATTAAAGCCGGAGGAAAAGTGAAATTTTATTTAAATTTATGATAAACTAGTTTAATGTGGAAAGTACATGTACTATTTATTAGGTTGTTATATTAAAAAGACTACTTCATTTCAGTAAAAAGCTTAAAAACAGAAGCGGTAAATTCAGTTAATACATTGTAACGTAAGTTAAGGTTTGGAGCCTTGAGAGCTTCCTTTTTAAAAACCAGTTTCAAAACTTCTTATCAAATTTATTTATTAATACAGAATTTACTTATGGAATTTTGACAAGTTAATTTAAAATTACTCTCAGTCGAAATTACACTAATAAATGTACTATTGTGAGTAGCCTAAGCAAACCAAAAGTTTAATATGTCCCTCTTACACAAAAAATCTCGTTTGTTAATAAGCACTAGAACCTACTTACTACATATTCAATACAATCAAAAATAAATTAGTAATCCACTTGCAATAGTACTTTTACAAAAAATTGTTTTACAGCATTTTTGTTCTGGGTACAGATAGCTAGTTCTAATCGCAGCTTTGATCACGCTGAGTTCTAATTGAAGCTTTGATTACAATATATTCTGGTTTATAGTTTTAAAAGATTAGACTTGTCAGAAGGTTAACTGGTGTTGTCTAGAGTTACGTTAGGTTAGTGGGACTTGTGTGGACTTAAGTTAGATAGCTGGAAAAATTGATAGGTTAGGTCAGCGTCGACGGCGATGCTGACTTAACCTATCAATTTGCAGTTGTTGTATATGTAATAATAAAAATGTTTTTCTTAATTTATAATATATTGAACAGAGTACACTATTTTGAATCGTCCAAATTATATAAAAACATACAATGTGTTTCATTATTAAAATGTATTTTCACTAAATCTAAAACATTTCTATATTATGATAAAACTTGATTAACTATTACGCATTGATTCGCTTCCAGAACCTGAACTACATCGCTTTCACAAAGCATGTATTCAAGATCATGTTCAGTAAGCTTTAAAAACCTTTCATTAACATCGTATACGACTTGTTCTAACTTGCAGTAGGCACCAATGACTGATTTATCATTGTCACCATTACCACCCGAACATGGATGCCAACTTTAAATTTTATTCTGCCTATTACTTTCAAGGCATTAAGCATTGGTAAATATGTGGATGTAATGACATCAGGCAACATATACAACCATTTGCATGTACCTCTAATGCTAAATTGTTATTTTTTAACGGTCTGATTACTCGCATGGCTATGACAGCATTTTGTGCAGTATGTAGAGTAATGATTAATGTTATTCCTTTTTTGATTAATTTACAAATTACCGGGCGTTAAAAATGAAGAACATAGATAATTTTAATAACAATCTATTACCACCAACACGCACCGATGATTGGATTTTCCTTAAAAATATTGATCAAATTCGACCGAGTCGCCTTGCCAGAGATCATCTCGAGGTTAGTGAGGTTGTTGTAGCTGATCTTGATGATGATGTTGTTGATGTTGTAGATGATGTTGATGTTGTTGGTATTGTTGATGTTGATATTGACGTTGTTGATGTTGTTGCTGTTATGTTGTTGATATTGTTGATATTGTTGATGTTGTTGATGTTGATGGTGTTGATGTTGTTCATCTTGATGTTGATGTTGTTGATGTTGAAGGTGTTGGTGTTGTTTGTGTTGTTTATGTTGTTGATGTTGATGTTGTTGATGTTGTTGATGTTGTTTATGTTGTTGATGTTGATGTTGTTGATGTTGTTTGATGTTGTCGATGTTGTCGATGTTGTCGATGTTGTCGATGTTGTCGATGTTGTCGATGTTGTCGATGTTGTCGATGTTGTCGATGTTGTCGATGTTGTCATGTTGTTGTTGTTGATGTTGTTAATGTTGTCGATGTTGTCGATGTTGCGGATGTTATTGATGTTGTTGATGTTGATGTTATTGATGTTGTTGATGTTGTTGATGATGATGTTGTTGATGTTGTTGATGTTATTGATGTTGTTGATGTTGTTGATGTTGTTGATGTTGTTGATGTTGTTGATGTTGTTGATGTTGTTGATGTTGTTGATGTTGTTGATGTTGTTGATGTTGTTGATGTTGTTGATGTTGTTGATGTTGTTGATGTTGATGTTGTTGATGTTGTTGATGTTGTTGATGTTGTTGATGTTGTTGATGTTGTTGATGTTGTTGATGTTGTTGATGTTGTTGATGTTGTTGATGTTGTTGATGTTGTTGATGTTGTTGATGTTGTTGATGTTGTTGATGTTAATGTTGATGTTGTTGATGTTGTTGACGTTGTTGATGCTGATGTTTATGATGTTATTGCTGTTGTTGATGTTGTTGATTTTGTTGATGTTGATGTTGTTGATTTTGTCAATGTTGTCGATGTTTTCGATGTTGTCGATGTTGTTGATGTTGATGTTAATGTTGATATTGATGTTGTACGGTAGGCTTAGCTGTCAAGCAAAACGTTTTGGGTTTTTATTATTATGATAGTTGTCAGTTGAGTTTGACTGAAAGGTCTCTTTAAATTTAAAATAGTACATCTGTTAAATAACTCTGTACATTTATAGTTATTTGTACAATTAAAGCTTTACGTTTGAATAGAAGTAATTTCTGAAGGTATTCGAAATCACTCGACAAACAAATAAAAGTGTTGCGGAGATTTATAATGAAGGGAAACTCAAAGAGCACTCTCTAAGAGATCACTATCTCATCCCTCATTAGGATAATCTTGCAATGTTGTTTATGTTGTTGATGTTAATGTTGTTGATGTTGTTGATGGTTCAGAACACACGGAAGCAACCGATCACCTGGCATATTTTACTTTCGTTTACAATTGCTTTTTCAAAATAGAAGGTTACAATTTCGTGGGGGAATAAAATAATATTTTACATTTTTAACCAGATGAGTGAATTTTTACTTGGGATACAAGAAATTTATTGAAAGGCCACTTACCTCTTACGGGCAATATCAGTATAACGTACAAAATTTTGTTTTTAGGCATTGATAACTTATTCTTCTTGAATTTTGTAACAAAGAATTTTTGAATATAAAACAACTCACAATTCCATAACGAATATCTAAATCGTTCTAAACCACTAGAGCAACAAATGTTTATTTTCAAACTTGGACGTTTAAATTTATGATCACTGCGCCTTCATATATCGATTTAAAAGTAACGGTTGCGGAGGGATAAGTGGAGGACTCTACCGATCAAAAAATTAAAGTTTGCAAATGTATATTCTCATCTGAATCTGCTAATCTTGAAGAGTAGCTTCATCATCCGAAATTACTTTTCCTGAAAACCAAAATTCTACTTTCTTTTTTAACATGATGCACCCTGCCCTTTTCCAGGTGTATTGAAAAGGATAGGTGCACGACAGGGTATAAATAAATTACCCTGGCACAGCTACAACCGTTTTTGGTTGCGGAGGCTGCAAAAGACTTAAAATCTCAAGGAAAAGATAAAAAAACGTTGAAAAACTATAACCTTATAAAGAAGTTATATTACAAAAAAATTATGGAAGCGCAGATTTGTGGAGTAGAAATGGTTCAGTATCTTATCATGACAAATGAAATTGTAAGGATTGGTTTACAACACAAAAAGTTAATTAATAAGGCCTTGGACATAATCAAATGTAATATCATATCGCAAAGCTTTCTGTTTGATCATACTATTTTAAATCAAATACTAGTAAGCTTACGACTATATGTTCTTTCGTTCATAAAGTTAACTCTAGATTTTATAGCAAAACAGAAGTTTTACAGATGATGTTAATTAAAAAATATGCTGTTAAATTAATTTTATGACAATCCTGAATCGGTAAATATTTGTAAATATTAGGTATATCAAACACTTTCTATATCAATTAGGTTTCATGAAACTTTCGGCGTTACAAGCCCTCGGTTAACTTATTACATTTAGTATTTTAGAAATATATGTAATGACAAAACTTGTGTTACTATGATAATGTAACACATTCAGCACAACTAATGTGGAAAAACGTTAAACTTACTTTTCACCATTTATAAAATCGGCAAATCAATACCACCTTTTACAGTAAAGATAACCACATAGTAAAAATTGTTTTCCATCTGTATTTACAGGCATATGTCGCTAATCGCGTATCTTTTCCGAGAGCGGTGGTGGTGGGGGTTTGTGAGGGTGGGAGTTTATAGTTTACAAAGTCACCTGACGTTCTTGAACAAAGGAAGTACAGCTGGACAACCACTGCAGAAGCTTAAATCCCATAAAAGTCACATCTGGGTACATGAGGGAGGTTATATATAAATTCCATTCCACAAGAGAAAAAATTTTACTTATTCCAGAACAAAAGGCCTAGTCACTCTAATGGATAGCATATTAGAGCTAAATAGATAAAACTAAAGAGAAGGAAGAGCCTGAAATGAGATTGTGTTAGGAAAGAATTTTTACGTGCTTGCCAAAAAAAAACTGTTAGATTTACAATATATTACATACTCTTCAAGGAAGACAGGTAAGACATTATTCTATAAATGTTAAACCAGAAATGTGACCACCAGGCAAGTGAAAGTATTTTTAATGGGTGAGGGGGAGGAGAGGGGGGAGGGAGAAAGAGAGAGAGCATCTGTCAATATTAACGTTTAGTAGAGAGGTAAACATTCACACCAGTTGTGTATGTGTGAGATTTAACTGCCAATGAATTAAAAGAAAATGTTTTTCAAAATTAATAACACAAAAAAACTTATTAACTAACTACACTAAAATATATAAAATAAATGTATAAGAATTATAAACGTGGTACTTTATTTAAATAAAGTGTATATTGTAAGAGGAAACTAATCGCATATAAGCAACGTTACTAACACCCAGCCAAAGAATCTTATTACCTAAATTGTAAAATAAAACACAAAAATGGAAATCTAAAGGGTGAATCCAAGAGATTTACGAAACTGTAACTTGACATTTCTGCAGGAAAAAATGTTACGTTACAATGACATAAAAAGTCAACTTGCTTCTCTCTATCGTGCAACTAACTTGAAAAATAGAATTTCACAAGCTATCTACTTATTGTTATAGTTATATTTATAGTTTAAAGTATAACTTCCATTGTTTGTTTTGAGATTAAAACTATTTACATATTAGTAGCAAATAAAATACATACCTTGTAGAAGTGACGATCTCCAAATCTACAAATTTCAGCAACTGCGTTTTGCCATACGTGCGATGTACCATACATAAGTATTATCATTAACAACATGCCACCTCCTGCATTTCCTAAAGTAATTAGAACAATCTCAGTCCAACTATAGGCTTTTATACCATAATCCTCAAAATTGTATATAAAATATCTTTCAAGAATCACGCTTGTCAAAAACAAAAGTACTACAAACTCAACTGCCTTAAGTGCAATATAACTCCATCTAATAGTCTTCGTTCTAAACAGAAAATACATATTTTATTAAATTAGTACAAAAGAATACGACTAAAATGACCGAAAATAATAAAAGAAGTAAAATTGCAAATTATCAACAAATATTATAGTGTACATTTTGATATTCGAAGGTATTTGTTAGTAGCTCAGTAACCACTTGCAGGTTTCTGAATGCATTCCGGGATGTCAGAATTTAGAGTAGAAGGGGCGCGTGCGTTAGAGTGATCAAGCTAATCGACAGGTTTGAAAAGCACTTTGTCTTTAGTTTTCAAAATGGTAGGTCAAAAAGCTTCCACTTGGCGGGTTTTATTAAAGCTAATGTTCTATAAATTGATAATGTAGTGATTATTTAAGGTAATCTGATTACATCTTTGTAATCAGAGCGTTGTTTTGAATATGATGTTGATATTTATTGTAAAACAGTTAGATATTTAATCATCGAAGGAAATATTTATGTGATACCTGTTGCTTTTGTCATAGAATTTGGTGCCGGTTGTTTTATATATAGATGAGTGTGGTTTGGTTTAACAACTAAAAACTAATATTTATTTATTCGTTTAAATTGTTTACTCTAATAACTAAATCAGGGTAAACTAATATTTATTTATTTGAAATAATGTTTGTTTAGCCTTTAATACAGAGTTCGAACTTTCATTGCATTGCCTTTATTGTCGGATCAATAGTATAAATGTACCCTTTCTGTGATTTTACGAGAATAGATGAAAGGTACCAATGTCATTTTCTTAGATATATTAAATCAAATTGTTAAGTAGGTTTGAATACGAACAGTATCATACTTCTATGTTATATTTGTTTTGAGTTTTATCGAATTAACCACAAAGTTGTGTATATTTTTTTGTTTGTAACTTGTAATGCCATGATGCTTAATTTTTAAAAGTATGTTTTAACCGATGCAATCATAATGAATAATTTTTAACGTTTGTTTACTAGATTTCATATATATTTATCTAACATGCATTTAGATAAACATTTAGCGCCTGAATCTGGGCTTGTTTTTATGCTATAAAATTTTGATATGTTTTCGCTGCCTACATGTTTTATAATGTTTGATATTTGTGATACATTTGACATTTTTATTTTGTGTAATTGTTTTAATCCAGCATATTAACCACATATTCCATTGCATCTCTCATATCTCGGTTTAAACGTAATTATATGTTCTAGTTTTGTTTATCCTATTATCTAGCCAATGTTCCCATATAATTAACTAGTATCTAACGTTTGTGATAATTGTTGTGATGTAATTAACTTGAACCTCTGGTATGACCGACCCTCCTCGTGCCTTATGCGTTTGCTTTTATAACTATGTTAGAGATAGTCTATTCTATAATACGCGCCTTTTTAACTATGCGCAATCATACCATAAGTTTACTATAGCGATTCATGTCGTCTTGTCAATGTACTTGTAGTTGTACTCTTGCAAATAATAGGAAGTCAACTAACCTTTGTAAAATATGTTGTAACGCGGGCTGGAAACTGTTAATGTATGTATGTGGGCGCGTGTGATCGAGCCTTGTTGAATATTACTAACATTTTATGTCTGTGCAGGGAAGAACATTGGTAGTCAAAGTGCAGGTCATCTTCCTGGTGTTCCTCCTCTTCAACTTTAGCTGGGTAGTATTGGACTAACCGACCTCAGTACCTACCAGAAAGGACTTACTGGTTTACACTAACGTTTCATCAGTTGTCACGTGAGATATGCCTGGGTAACAGTAGGCATCCCGTTAAATTCAATGTTGGTGATCTGGGTACTTGGTCGTTACCCGTCCTTGTCGAGATGTACCAAAACGCAGTTGGAAGTGTGAGGGCAGTTTGCGGTTTCCTCTGCCGTGCTCTTTCCCCAATCGCCCAAGTTGAGTACGGCACTGTTTGCTTTGAATTTCAATTTTACTATTTCTTTCATGCGAATGACTTATTTTGTGGTTATTCTTTTGATTAAAAGTTAGTTAGGCAAATACTGTAGTTTTATTTCAAACCTTCTCGCCTTAACGCCACCTTCCAGTGTGAATTTGGGGATAGATTATAATAACACAACGTAGGTGTCGTCGAGCCACTGCCACTAGATGTTAGATCATGGAGCCCGGTGTGCCATTCATAGAGGGTGTTTGGGTCAGCCTTCAGGTCGGTTACACTACAACATGTTATATACATAGTAATCATATTCAAGTATAATACTTTGTTACGCGCCAAAGTGGCACTAAACATTGTTTTAGTTTAATTTTGATGTGCGGAAGTTTCGCGCCATAAATTCAAAAGACTCGGTGCGCGTATTTCCGTCACGTCAAAAGTGGGTTGTACGAATAACTTCGCGCCGACGCGTGAAAGACAAAAGTGGGGAGAAGTGTTTCCGTGAGACGCTTTACCGTGGTTTTTTTGCCTGGTACTTCAAGAAGTGTGGTCGTGTTAGGTATCGTATCGTGTCTTATCTCTAGTAAGTAGATTTCCCTTCTGTTTTATCTTTGTTTGTTGTTCCTTATAAAACCTGATCCTGCCGCTCTCTACATATTAGGTAGAAGAAATTTGAAAGCCGCCTAGGGCGAACCGTACTGCACGACCCGGAGAACTAATTGGAGGCCATGCCCCGCTAGCAGTTTACGCCGGAGCACCATCTTTACACATTCCGGGATGGAGCCCTGAGATTTAGTCCAGCTATCTTGAAGGACGCTTGGCACTTCGTGGAAATCTGGACCTGTTTATGTGAGTACATTAGAGTCATAATTGCTTCCTAATTAAATTTATATATGGCGTAATTGCGCAATTTAACTTGTGTATTGGTGACGTCATTGACAAATGGGCGCGCCAAAATCTGTATAAGATTAGCGCTACCAACTGCCGGTGGTGTCTAATAAACCGCGCTTGCGGTTTGGTAACTATGAACTTTTAAAATGTAAGAACTTGTTACGTTTTTCTCGCGTCACTAATCATGCATAACACTGGACGTAAATTATTAATCCCTAAATTTGGTTGTTAGTATTGCCGTCACTGGTAAAGCCAACAACATAACAATAAGACAAATGCGTACCTGCTTATTTGTTGGACCCAAGTTAAAAATAAAGAATCTCTTGTACAGGAGTTCATATGTACGGAGAACTTAAAATAAATAATGACTGTAGGCGCCACCTGGTTTTTAAACCGCAGCGATACTTACGATATCAGTAAACGGAAAAGAATAGCCACCTGATATTAAGGCTACCTCATGTAACCGCGCAAACGTTTTGCGTGCTGTTACACCGACTGCACAATTTAATCGAAGGGTAGAAGACTCGAGCACTTAAAACTAGCACTTAAACTTAAATTCGGTATAAAACAATACAAAATTAATTTTGGTCGTTGCATATTAATGCATGCAAACTTTCATTAATATCTTAAGCTAAACAACTTTCTTGGTGGCTTTTAACAGCATGAGGTCAAAATATCTTGCAGTAGCAAAAACGTAAGCTTAGCAAATTAACCAGTGCTACTGCATACTTAATTCGCCTATTTCTGTCCTATCAAATACAATAATAAAAGGCAAGGTAGTTTAATTTCTCGAAGCTATTGTGAAAGATGATATAAGACAAGACAAGACAAGACAAGACAAGACAGGACAGGACAGGACAGGACAGGACAGGACAGGACAGGACAGGACAGGACAGAACAGGACAGAACAGGACATTACAGGACAGGACAGGACAGGACAGGACAGGGCAGGACGACGCGACGCAACGCGACGCGACACGACACGACGCGACACGACACGACAAGACAAGACAAGACAGGACAGGACAGGACAGGACAGGACAGGACAGGACAGGACAGGACAGGACAGGACAGGACAGGACAGGACAGGACAGGACAGAACAGGACAGGATAGGACAAGACAGGACAGGACAGGAGAAGCCAGGACAGGAGAGGACAAGACAGGACAAAACAGGACAGGACAGGACAGGACAGGGTAAGACAGGACAGGACAGGACAGGACAGGACAGGACAGGACAGGACAGGACAGGACAGGACAGGACAGGACAGGACAGGACGGGACAGGACAAGGCAGGACAAGACAGGACAAGACAAGACAAGACAGGACAAGACAAGACAGGACAGGACATGACAAGACAAGACAGGACAGGACATGACAAGACAGGACAAGACAAGACAAGACAAGACAATACAAGACAAGACAAGACAAGACAAGACAAGACAAGAAAACACAAGATAAGATAAGACAAGCTAAGTTAGGATAGGATAGGATAGGATAGGATAGAATAGGATAGAATAGGATAGACATTGGGGGTTCCTAATCTATTCAGAGATAAGCGTAGATATGAAAAGTTAAAGGGCGACTACAAAAATATAGGCACATCAAACAGTGCTTGTGGACCAAGCTTAAGAATTGCTATATGAGGGACATGAGCTAGAGTCGTGGGCAACTTTGTTTACTTCAAAAAGAGGGGGAAGGTGCCACTGCATTTAGGAATACACAAGCAATGGAGAAAACCACAAGGAAAATACAGAAACTCTCAGATATGACTGAAAATGATTACTAGCATATTTCATCGATGTACTTACGGTTTGAGTATACAAAAACACTATTAAAACTGGGGAATTTTATTGTGTAGACTCGCAATTACGCTAGAGGGCAACTCTGTCAAATAAACACGGTTTTGCAGCCGACCAGTCTGGCAGAGCAGACATTGGCGAAAACGTATGATCGAACTCGTAAATACGTCCACCATTCACATCGATCAACAGCGCTAAGCACATAATTTATAAAGATCACACAGCATTTAGTTTATCTTTCGATTTGATTATACCTTATATTTACAAGAATAAGTATACATTTTTTAACTGAGTAGTCATCACCTAGTGGTTTGATTTCTAGGGTTGTATGTTTTATTATTTTAACTACACTAAGCGTTGATTGAAATCTGAATAATTGGAAATTATTCTATTATTTGTACAAGGTTAAAATTATGTTATTATGAATTAAAAAGGATAGATATATTTTACCCTAAAAAGTTTCACCATATGTGATCCGTTTCTTATTTTATAATACTTTTCAAAAACCCTGAAAAAGGTTAGTTGTTGAATTGTTTTTAATTACGTTTTAGGACCAACAATTCATCGGTATTGCATCAACTATCGACTGATCATTGAGTACCACATTCTGTCAGTAACTCGACCCAAAACAGATAATTAAATTTTGAAATATTTAATTTCTACCCTGCTTTATACTATTTGTAGATAAGCTTATTTAGTAAGAAATAGTAGACTTTATCATTGCAATAAATCTTAAACTGATAGGCAATTAAATATAAGAACACGCAAATTTATAGTTAATTATTACATCATGTGATGAGTCGGACTTCGTAGAATGTAATCGGACGATTCGAAAACGATGACGTACTTAGATTTTTATTATGTAAAGCCGATGGCTAATGAAAAGTAATTCAACAATGGGTCTCCCATAGTTACTAAATCGCTATTTTATAGAACCTACCCACGACGTATTTACTGCTCCGATATAAAATATAATCCAACTCTGCAAGGTAACCCTGAAAATTTAGTCTATTAAAATAAAAATAATTAGGAAAACTGATAAGCTGGACTTCTACTTATAAAGATTAATTGAAATGAAAATCTAAAAATGGAACCAGGAATTTTTCGATGCAGTTATTTCTAAATGAAAACGATCCTTAGATAGGAATATAATTAAAGACATGTTGTAACGGAGACATATATATACCAGCAAAACTTTAACAATCAAAAACTATGTTTTAAACCCTAAGAAAGACAATTTGTGTTATTTTAAGTAGATTAGGTTAGTATAAGATTTTTGCAGATAGCAAATGATTTGCGAGTGAATAATTCTTCTATGGTCAAATCTCGAGGTGGCATGACCCTTACAAAAAGTCTGCTCAAGGTTACTAATCAATCACACTGAGACGGTATAATTGAAGAATATTAAAATTATCCAAATTACTTTTAAAGAAGATTCTGTGACTTAGATATGAAAAGTTTTATGGTCTTCTAATTATTGACAAGGACTAGGTTAAGATCGTATTAATGTGTAGTAGTGATGAAATATTGTTTCCTCATAAACTTAAGTTGTAAATTGCAATTATAAGCTGTCTCTATACCTGTGTGTGCAAGTAAATTTCTTAGATAGTATGTGTAGAAGAAAGATGTTTTTGAATTTAGCGAGGATTGTTTATCAAAATTTTATATGATTATTACTTTAATGTTAAGATTTCTTTGTTTAACTATATATTCGGAAAGTCGACAGCATATTTATCGCTCTGAATAATTTACCTATTTTTTATTGCCCCGCTTGTCAGTGTAATTGTCAAATGAAGCCGGGCAGAATATCTAGTGAAAGGTCAAAATGATTCGAACTCAGATTTCAAAAATTTGCTGAAAATTATCCCTTTGGCAAATAATTTTTATAATATTAAAAACTTATTCTAGCTTAAGTGTTAATATCTAATTATCCTTATAAGTTATAAAAAAACAAAATTTATACTTTCTGTTGTTATTGTCAAATAGCATTTACCAAAATCTCATTTCCATCGTAAGTAACGGCATTAAATACTTTCTGGTTCCGTTTCAAATCTCCATTTTACGTTAAAATATCAGTTTGGCAAAGTGTATTTTATTTTTGATCGATTAAAATCAACAGTTGTGATCTTGTATCAAGATTATTTATGTAGGAGGTCTTTTAATTTCTGTAGTATTTTTCCAAATAATTATACATCATAATTATACAAGTTTTATGTTATTTGTGGAACGCTAACAAAATAGATTACATATTACTCCAGACGTATATGTTTTATATCATACAATAATTTAAAGCATGAAATTTTGCTTGAGCCTTACTCGTTGTTTGACTTTATGATGAATAGACCCAATCCTCTTAACTGCTTTTATTTATATACAAAAATTCTAATTACGTCATTTTCCATTTTATTCCCGACTTATTTAGAAGCATTAGTCATCTTGAACGATGTAATATTTATGAGAATGTTGCGTTTTAATAAACCACGGTATCTTGGGTTTATGGCGTTTTCCAATAGCGCGTTCTTTATATTGGGGCGTTTATTTATTGATGGAAAACAACTAGCTACTCCTAGCAAACTTACAAATAACAATAACCACTAAATAGGTCA
Source organism: Platerodrilus igneus (assembly GCA_036346225.1). Classification (NCBI taxonomy): domain Eukaryota; kingdom Metazoa; phylum Arthropoda; class Insecta; order Coleoptera; family Lycidae; genus Platerodrilus; species Platerodrilus igneus. Next base: position 1,186,400 of record JARFIW010000727.1, on the reverse strand, counting down.
TTCGCATGAAAGCATAGGAAAATAACATTCAAAGAAAACTGTGCCGTACTCAACCTGAGCGATTGGAGAAAGAGAACGACAGAGAAAACCCCAAACTGCCCTCATGCTTCCAACTGCATTAGGAACATCTCAACAAGGGCAGATGACTTACAAGTAACCAGATCACCAACACTGAATTTAACGGGATGCCAACTTGTTACGTGCCAAAGTGGCACTTAAACATGTTTTAGTTTAATTTTGATGTGCGGAAGTTTCGCGCCATAAATTCAAAAGACTCGGTGCGCGTAGTTCCGTCACGTCAAACGTGGGTTGGACGAATAACTTCGCGCCGACGCGTGATAGAACAAAAGTGGGAGAAGTGTTTCCGGGAGTCTCTGGAACGTGGCTTTTTTGCCTGAACCTTCGAGTGCAGTGGACGTTTTTCGGTAACGTATCGTTATCTTTATTTATGTAGATATTCTTGCCTGATTATCTTTGTTTGTCGCCCTTATGCCTGTTCCTGTCTTTCCCTCCATAGGTAGAGGTAATTTGTAGCCGTTGGCTGAACCGCATTCCACGCCGGAGCACCATTTTTAAACACTCCGGAGTGGAACCCTGAGATCGAGTCCAAGCTATTTGGATGGACGTAGGCGTACCCTCTGTTAATTGCCTTAAAAAGGGCCCCCAGTAGCCCTGATGGATTTCAACAGAAGCCAACTTTAACTCAGGGACCTATTCATGTGAGTATTTGCTGTATAACTATTGTCTTAAATTTATATATGGCGTAATTGCGCAATTTAATTAGTGTATTGGTGACGTCATTGACAGATGGGCGCGCCGAAATCTGTACAAAGGTTAGCGTTACCAACCGCCAGTGGCGTCGCTTTTGTATCGCGCTTGCGCGATGTATTTATGAACTTTTTAAACTGTAAGAATCGCGTTTTAAACCGTAAGAAACTGTTAACCAGACATACCACACATGACGACTGAAGAAATGTTAGTTTAGGCCAGCTAGTCTGTTATGGCAGGTACTTGGGTCGGATAACCAATACTATCCAGTTAAAGTTGAAAAAAAAGAACACCAAGAAGATAACCTGTACCTTGACTACCAATGTTCCTCCCCGCAAGGACATAAAATGTTAGTAATATTCAACAAGGCTCGATCACATACGCTATCATACCCGCAGTTTCCAGCTCGTGTTACAAAATATTTCACAAAGGCTAGCGGACTTTCTATTATTTGCAAAGGGGTACAACTACAAGTACATTAACAGAACAACATGAATCGCTGAAATAAACTTATGGTATGATTGCGCATGGTTAAATGGCGCTGGTTATTAAATAAACTATCTCTAACATAGTCGTAAATGTAAACGCGAAGGCACGAAATGGCCGGTCATACCACAGGTTCAATTTAATTGCATCGCAACAATTATCACAAACGTTAAATACTAGTTGGTTATATAGGAACATCGGTTAGATGATAGGATAAACACAAACAAACATATAATTAAGTTTAAACCAAGATGTGAGCGATGCAGTTGTAAAAGTGTTTAATAATATGTTGAAATAAAACAATTACACATAATAAAAATGCCAAAGTGAGTCACAAATATCAAACAAATACAACATAGAAATATAATACTGTTCATATTCAAACTTGACCAATAATTTGGTTTAATATCTAACTAATGATGTCGGTACTTTTTATTAATTGTCCCAAAATCACAGTAATGGCACATTTACTATTGACTGTGCAATAAGTACGATGCAATTGAAGTTTCAACTCTGTATTAGATACCAACTAAACATTAATTCAAATAAATAAATGTTAGTTGTTGGTTGTCAAACCAAACAACACTCTTTTATACAAAAACGTGTGCAGTAAAATTATAAACCCACATGAAAATTACTTATTACACATCGTAAGTAAAACAATCGGCAAGGTAGAATTGTATACAACAATTCTAAGACAAAAGCAACAAGTATCACAGAAATATTTCCTTCAATGTTTACATAAATAAAAGTTTTACAGTAAATACCAACATCACATTCAAAACAAGGCTGGAATTACAAGATGTAATCAAAATACCCCAAATAGCAACTACATTATAAACTTATACAACATTATCTTTAATAAAGCCGCCAAAGCTCTTCGACCTTCCATTTTGAAATCGGGAAACAAAGTTTTTTAACCTTGTTCACAAACTCGATCGTCCCTACATATATGCCTTTTATAACGTAAATTCTGACGTCACGGAATGCGTTCAGAAACCTGCAAATGGCTACTGAGCTATTCTAACAAATACCTTCAAATATCGAGAAACACACTATAATATTTGCAAAATTATTAATCAATGAGAATCGACATAAGAAAACACTACGGATCACTACAGGTTTTGGTCTTGTTTATATGCATGTTCTTAAACAACTAACTTGATGTTCTTGAAGAAAGAAAAAATTTGGCTATTCATTTTCCGTTGAGTACGAGGTTCTGGCAAGCAGATAGAAATCGGTCAAATGTCTTTTTCCACTAGTAGCTTACCACTTGACACCAATGCAACATAACTCTATTTGTAATAACAACATTCAAACTGGTTATACAAGCCGTTTAAGCAATTCGTTGTTCCAATAACATTTCTAAAAGCTTTCACAATTATTCACTTTCTGAACTAATTGCTAACAGTAGCACTAAAACTACAATGCTACCTTCTAAATTGTCATCAAAGCACTGTAATGAATTTATATGTAGCATTAATTAGTAACTTATATAAACTTATAGAATCACTACCAGTGACTTATATCAAATCACGACGTCCAAAGCTTTCAACTAAAACATATTGCAATCAAAACTACATTAGAACTAGTATTACAATCAATGCTTTAATTAGAACTGCTCTCCAATACCCACGGCAGCAATTATATACATATTCAAAAACCTCTAAATTATTCTAAAACGTACCATAAATTATGCAAATAACATCCTCGATTGTGCCTGTTGTAATCTGAATTACTTTTAAATGCAAACCCATGTACCCGTCAATCTAATTCATCCGAGAAGTATAACGCCGCAGGGGGCAGTCAATCATCCGTTTAGCACAAACGCCTCGTTCTGGCCACAGACAGACCGAAGGCGATCTATTATTATTTGTAGTTCATTTTTTTCTTTATTTTCTTTTCATTAGACCCTAAGAACCCACTTCCACACTACTGCAGTTAGCTGACGCACCCTTATACAGTTTTGGGATCCCACCCCTTCAAGGCAAATTAAAATTTAATTATCATCATGCACATGTCGCCCACAACCCACTAGACTGCTTTTTTTCACCCATTCTGTTTATGATATTTGTTAATTTTCATTTGTTATAAATGGAACAACACAAAATTTTTATTATCGCAGTAATGTAAAATGAAAGCGAGAATCATAAAAAAACAGAAAAATATTAAAGATACAGATCAAGCTAAACATTAAGTTTTTGTATATATCAAGAACATACCTCGGATAAGCATCCCTATATACTAGTGTGGGAATCCATAAGAAAAACCAAAATTGTGAAAGTGCTGGATAAATCACATTATTCTCAGTGTGTGCTTTATAGTTTAAAACCCTCGGCACGTTACTGCGTATAAACGCGTACATCTTCATTGACATCTTTGTCTAAAAATGATATTCTTTACAACTGTAACACTTATTCTAGTTTTTATACTAACAGTTTCAGCATATAGCGCTATTGATATTGCGATCGAGAGTTCCTGTTTCAGAATAGTGCACGTCACAATATACAACCATCCTGGATAAAAAACCATAGTTAGTCCAAGCCATAAATAGTTCCATAGTCTAGCGGCGGATGCTAAAATAAAACGTTAGAATATGTTAATGCTGGATTGTAGAAGTCTTTGCACATTTTAGGTTAGATAGCAGGAAAAGTTGATAGATTAGGTCAGCGTCGCCTATCAATTTTTCCTGCTATCTAACTAGTTTTTGTGTACGTGTGCATGTGCGTGCGCGCGCACACGTAAAAATAGCAGGAAAGGTTTATAAATTAGGTCAGTGTCGCCGGCGACGTTAGTTATGTATCCCCAATCTTTATATGTATTATAAAATAGAATTCAATAGGAAATTATTAGAAATCATTAAGAAATTATTAACTCAAGTACAACAATGTAACCCAAGGATAAATATAAAAAGGTTATTAACAGTTCATGAGAACGGATGTAATACAATGCATTCCAGACGATAGTGATACTGCAGGTGGCAGGTCACAGACGGTTGAGATACCGCGATTACCTAGAAAGTAAGATTGCTACAATGTATTATAAATAGTATTAAGACATAAGCAGACATGAGCTCTGCAAGTTTCCACAACATCGTGAGGGCAGGGCTACCATAAATACCCCGGGAGCTCCAAAACCAGTCAGTCAGTTTGAGTATTTCAGCTTTAACATTGTTGTTTACCTAAGCTACTCGCCCTAATATTAGTTTATTTAATTATTTTATTTCGACTTAGTATAATTTACAACAGTTTGTTCAAATTTTATAATTAATATCTGTTTAAACTAATAAAATTTGTTACAAGTTTTGGAAGTAGTTTTTAAAAACACCGCTCCCAAGGCCCGAAACGTAATTGGCGCAGACGTAGGGATCCAGAGGGCACTACAAATCCAAGAATCGAAACACTGGTGACCAAGAATTTTAATTCCCAATTCTGGAAGAACCCAAAAAAAGTTGGAGGAGATACAAGTATCGACGGAATCCAACTAAACAAACCTTGGAAGAGATACAAGCATCGATCGAATCCAAACCAAACCAACGTGGACAAAGCACAAAATCGACAGAGTCCATGAAAGCGACGACGAAATTAATAGAAGTTCATTTTCCTTAAAACCGATTGATTTTTTGAATAATGTATTGATATTCACTAGTAATAGAAAAAATTTTTTCAATTTTTTATTTTATGTATTTAGAGATTTTTTTTTAAATTATTATTATTACAATTTATGCCATTTTATAAAAATAATTTACAAAGAGAAGTTATTTTTAAAATTTATTTGTTTTTAAAGCTAATGCTTTGTCTCAAAAGTAACATTCCATACCAAATATTTCATGCATACAAATTATACTTTCAGCTTCGCTTACCCCAAATATCATCCCTTTATTTAATACCTTTGTTGTAGTAACGGCATTTTTTATCTAAACAAGCACCAACTCGTGCAATATCACTTTTATAACATGCGGTACGCTACTACAGCTTTCATCATTTGAAACAGGATGTTAATACAACTTTACTGAGTCGCAATTAAACCAGCTCATTAACATCCTAAACATGTTTGGTTTTTCGAGCCGGATTAATTACTTATTAATTGGTTATTGAAAACGTTACACTGGCGTGTACGTAAATACATAAAAATAGCAAGAAAGGTTGGAACTTGCTGTTTTAAAAATAGAACTGGTTTGAGAATCTGCAGATAGGTAAAGTGTATTCTTTTCTAATACTTTATTTATTCTATTGTGCTTTCACTTGTTGAAATACTTCAAAGTTGTATAACTTTAGAAGTTCATTGGAATTTCTAAAAATACATTCAACCCTTACTTTATGTGTTAGGTTAACATTACTGAACTACATTTAAATTGCTTCAAATACTTTTGTGGTGTTTGCTTGACTTTGGTAATAAATAATTACAATCAATCTCAATAATCATGCACTTCAGGTTTAACCTTGACCATCAAAATTAAATTTATTTACACATTGTTTTCTGAATTGAATTTATTGCGGCAGTGACGTGCAGGTAAACTTTCCTTTTTATTTTATGCAATGTTTAATAAAAATATTCGCACCAGTGGCGTGCATATGTGTTTTATTTAGTTTTAAGTTACATTACATTGTGTTGCTTATTTACTTTTCATTAAAATGGAAACTTTAAAGAGGAAGTGTGCTACTTTAAAGCAAAAATTAACAATTTTTAAGCATTTTTTGGAACCGTTACAAGAGTCCTTTATTAGAAAGCAACCAATTCCTGGTAACAAATTGAAGCATTTGGAGGAGCGTCATTTTAATATAACTAGTTTGCTTGAGGATTATGAGGAAATCCAAACACATATATATACGTTGGGCAATATTGCGAAGCCAGACTTTGAGAGTCAGGCAGAATTCGAAGCTACATATTATGAGGTATGTGGGCATGCGCTGCAGTTTATTGAAGCCTCAAAACCTAATTCTGATGGTTCTAATTCGAGGTTCATCAACAATCGTGTCAAAAGCAATCCTGATGGTTCTAATTCGGTATCCATCAACAATCGTGCTGAAAAATACTGTTGGTTCTATTTTGGGATCCATCAAAAACAATTGTGTTAAGAGCAATAGTGGCTCATCCGAGGTTGACCATTCGAGACCAAACTTTCCTACTCAAATTTTGTAAGACTTCCAACCATAAATCTACCTAGCTTTGATGTTAGTAGTGAAAATTAGCTTAGGTTTAGAGATCTGTTTACTTCATTGATACATATGAATGATCGAATCACTCAGATTCAAAAATATTTTTATTAGCGTTCAAGTGTGCATGGGTTTGCGGCTCAGACAATACAATCAATCGATTTCTCAGGGGAAGGCTATCGGGTAGCCTGGAATATGTTGTGCCAGAGGTACAATAACAAACGCATGTTGGTTCATAACCACATCAAACAAATGTTGACCTTTGAACAGATGTCAAAGGAATCTTCTCAAAAGTTGAGAACACTTCACGATTATCTTTACAACCACCTTAATGCTTTAAAAGGTATAGCTACAAAGGACAAACGTTTTGAGTTCATCTGACCAACCACTCTTATTCACGTTCAAAGGCAAGTCCTTCCGCGTCTTTCGGAAATTCCCCACTTTCTTCTCCGCCACACGCGTCGGCGCGAAGTCTTGCGCAACGCACTTTTGAAGTGACGGAAATACGCGCAACAAGTCTTTCAAATTTATGGCGCGAAACTCCCGCATATTAAAACTATATGAATATTTACGGCCGATTTCGGCACGTAACAACGCATACCTAGGAAATATTGCGGTAGGTTCCCATATCTTTCCACAGCGCAGTTTTTAAAGACTTTAGCAAAAAGCCATATCCGTCACGGCCAACCCTCGACTACCTTGTAAATTATTGAGGATCGCCCGAGACCAACCGACTCTCTTCCAATATCTTTTAGCCAGCAAGGCTGCTGCCCCTTGCTGTGCCTTTTAATCGGCTTTTACGATAAGCAGACTTACTATAAATAAAATATTGTACGTATTGACAAAGCATTCTATTAGATGCAAAATAAGCAAAAGAAAGAACCAATCTTGGCGCAGCTAGTATGAAGTCTCGCATAAGTAAATTCTTCAATAATCATTAGTCATAACTGACGGTAATTTAGCCACTAGCGATGTCAAAATCTAACATTTTTAGGTGAGGTAGTAAAATGGAGAACAACACGTTTTAGTACTCTTACACAGATTCATGAGATTTGGTATACTTACATTTTGGAGTTAAACCTGTTCTAACTGTAGCCCAGTATTTGAAAGCATAATATATAATAAAGGATGAGAGAAATGCAGAAGTCCAGATAACCCATAATATTAACAATGAAGAAAATTGTGATAATATCAGGCGTTGACCAAAATTAATTCTGAAACAAAAGTTTATACAATAATTATTCGGGACTCTGATGGAAAGAATTTTAAACTGGAATAAACATATTAGTGTGTTACACAAACATGATCTTGGGTGGAGTATACATACAATTGGTACCATTACGTATCCACGTTTCTTAGAAAGTGTACAATACCCTATACTATATAAACTCTGCAAAAAACAACTGCTACAAGCAATTTTTTATGTAGACACATTTTTGTCTTAATTGTTCATCTATGTTGTATTAACAATATACCGCAAAACAATTGTAGTTAACCCTTCAGTGACCGATTTTTTTATTTTAACTTATTTTTACGAATCACGCCTAAATTATGTTCAGAAAAATGACAATTTGTACCGCTAACGCTATATAAAATAATATATGACATTTAAATTTATCCAGGGTTAATTTTCCATCGGGGCGTTAAAGCCTTTCAAATTATAAACCAGAAACTTACTCCATAGATTTCCTAGTCCCGATGCGTCTTTAATCGGGGAAAGGGAGTGTGTGTACAGATTGTTACATTCCGTGTTTGTTTTCGAACCAATTCTGCGCTCTTTAGAATGAACTATAACGTCCCCTAACTTATTTATGATAATTTATTTATTCTGCAACCATTCCTGTTAGTTATTGTGCCCACCTTGTATGGTTCTACTCAGCTATTTATTATAGATTGCAACTCCTTTTAATTTATACAGGTATAACACATAGATGTGGTTTTCTGTTAATCTGGTTAATATTTTAAATTCGTAATATCTTATAAAGTTATGTCTAAATTGGGAACCGGATTCTACATACTATCGTAACTGTTGATAGTCCTTACTTTGTACTAGGCAATTTTTTTTTCGTGGTTCACTCTACTACATACTTTTAACTATCGATTTGCGTTATCAAGTCCGACGTAGATAACTAATGGGAAATTTTGGTTTACAAAATAAATTTATAAATCACTCTTAATTGTTGTTCCACTCATATATGCAATGGTTTGTGTTTTCTCTTGCAACTGTTTCACAAAGCAATACACGTTTTTGCTACCGAATTTACATCCTGCGTGTATTAGTACGTACCCGGGGTGTGTCCAGCGAATTTTGTTTATACCTTTTTTTCTTGGCGTAGATGTCTGTCCGCATTCCATGGGGTTATTTTCTACCTATCTATTGTAGTGAATTTTAAGCCTACCGCTTTTGTCCGTTCTGTTACGGTGATGGGGTGTTCCTTAGAGTGTTGTACTGCCTATCTGAATAGGATAGGGTAAGTGGACCTACGGCGCATTATACTTGACTAGTTGTAGTGGAGAGCAATTTGGTATCGCTTATAAGCGAGCCACATGTTACTGCACCGTGGCTAGCGTTTATAGTAATAATATTTTAATCGAGTACATCGTACTTTAATTAATAATAAGCTCCATTTATCCACAGTTTTGTTTTGAAACTCGCAAATTTATTCTAAGCAGACACAGAATTTTTGTCCCAACTTACGTTTCATATGCCTGCTGTATGTGATGACCCCTGCGGATTCTTTTGCTTATTCGGAGTGTTGGTAGTACGGGACTACCCTCTACAAGACAGTTCAAATTTTAGTACATATTAATTAACGGTTTTACAACAAACTAATCAGTTTATTGTTTGATGCCAGTTACATATCCCCTAAATTAATATATATGTATATTTAAATGAAACTATTAAGTCACAAGAAATGGATTGTTTCATTGTACAATTGAAGGACACATTATGAAAGGCTAATGGAAGTTCCATTAATCAGACGTGAGAAGGGAAGCAATTACTTTGTATTCCAGACGTAACATGATACTGCAGGTGCATGTAACAACAGACTATAAGAAACCAATTGCTAGAATTAAGATTATTAAAAAGTAATACATTGTATTGTATCAAAAAAAGCAGACATGAGATCTGCATTTACCACAAGTGATGTAGGAGCAGGGATTGCCCTGAGGAGCCCATGATAGCCAGTCGGTCTCAAGCTTCACAACTTTAACATTGTTGGTTGTTCAAGCTACTTCCCGTAATTTTAATTATTAATTAGTAACCTTTAACTTTGATTAATTTTGAAATTAAAACGTTAATGAATATAACGTACCATTTGTCAAATCATTGTAATTACTGTTTAAATCAATTTGATAGAAGTGTTTTTTTGGAAGAACTCCTTTTTAAAAAGAAGCTCCAAGAGGCCCAAAACCTATCTTGCTCTTGTACAAATTAATTCTATAAGTGATTATTCTTTATACTAGAAACTAGTTACTAAAAGCAATTCCCTGTATTTTGTCTTTTTGTCCTTTTATTTCTCAAAATTCAAACAACTAATAATATTGCATTAATAATTGCTACATTTAGAGATTATATTCCTGTATTACTCTGATTATGTTAAACATCTTTTTGTGCAATAAAATTTAAATGCATTGTAGTTTTAAGATTGTCTTTTTTTTTTTATATGCGAGCTCGTATGATTTATGTTTTTTTAGTGTTGAAGGATTTATTATTATTTATAGCGGCTTGGTATCGCCATGTTTACTGCTTATGTTGACTAACCTATATGCTTTTTATTTCAGCAGATAGAGTCGGGTTCTTAACTATCCGTATGCCCACCCCAATTTTCGGCTGAATTAGCATGCCTTTGGCTTTTCTCGTTATGTTACAGTAACTCGTGCGGGTCTTTTTTACTTGACCATTATTTTTTTGTTGGTACTCCCTTTGGGATCCGTGTTACCGTAAAAAGGTGTTAGTTATTTAGTTGGCGGTAGCTCTTCTATCGACAAAGCTAGATAAAAGAAGAGGTAAGGGGAGAAGGAATTACTTTGGCGGTTGTCGGAATTCTAACTAACACGTCCACACTGAAGGAAGGCCGGTAACAAAGTACACTCGTTTTGACGCATCGACTCCCACGAGCCATCGTTCCACACCAAGATAGGTAAATGTTCTTATGCAAACTGCTAAACGCAGTTGAAGTTTAAGCATGGACGGTTTCGTGGCGTAGTTGATATGCGTACGACTACTATACCCAGGATTCCGGGCTCGAATCCCGACACGGTCCGCTTGAAAAATGTTAGGTGAGCATTTTTCAAAAAATACATCTTGTTTCGGCTGAGAGGTAAAATGTAGGTCTCATGTGTGAGTGTTGTCGCGCACGTTATAGATCCCCACCTTGCATGGAACAACTAAGGTTCGGCAACATTCAAAAATTTCCAGGTAAAAAAAATTCACTTCTTGACCAATGTAGTACCTTCGGGTGGAGCATTAGAAAATCAAATGTAGTGCACTGTAAGCATGAGAAATACAATTGTTGCGGTTTGCCACACCGCAAGTCATAAATCAATATCCGGACTTACTTGAGATTGATTAAAACAAAGAGCAGTTTTGCATTTTTGGCAAACTACAAACGTTTGCGGTTTGCATAATGGATTTTTACACCTCAGGCGGGCGCTGTTCTATAGGGGAATGACTCCCTCGGTCAAAGCCCACATCCTGGTGGGGTATGGAGCTCGTGTTTGGTTTTTCTCTTTAATCTCAGTGTTTTGTAAATCCGAAGGTCTTACACGTCTTAGTAGGACGGATACTCCAATTGAACATAGTGTTGTAGCTGGTTCAATTCTAAAGTCTAGTAACGACATTGTTTTATTTCTTCGTTGCATCTTTGGTAAAGGATCTCAGCATTTATAATTGTGACGTCCAAGTGGTGATAAAAAAGTCGCATATACGATTTTCTAGATCGTATCTTGAACCGATACCTGGCAAAATGGCTATCTAGCAAGTCAACTCTCTGTCCATATGAACGTTATATTGTTTAACAAAATCTAGGCAGGGCACGTTAACGGTTTCCTTTTTTTAATTTTTATCAAACCGTTTTAGCGTAGTTATTGGTTGTTCACCAACGAAGGAGCGTAGGAGTGAAACAGTTTTATTGCCCTTCCAATACACATTAGCGATCTCAGTTCCACTATAATCTGTTACACACTCTCCTGATTTGCCTCTCTTAGCTTTTTTCAGCATCTGATCTACTGCTACTTTACATGATGGTATATAAGGTCTTTTGGCGGTACCAATGGAATGAATGCCAATTTTCTCCATGTAGGATTATGATATCAAATGACAGTTGAAGATAAACGTACTTAGGCGTAGTTCTACAGAGGGAGCAGCATTGCCAAATTTAATACAGTGAAAAAACAATATAATTAACTACAAAATGGTTTACCTTTTGTTTATAGAAGTATTTTAAGGTAGGCGAAGCGTTCTTGGTTCTCGTGAAACCTGCTCGCGAATAAATGTACGTCAATGTCTTCGTAAGACCAAACACGGATTTCTTTTCACAAATTACGCAGTAAAATTGGTTGTTCAAACGTACACGTCGATACGGCAAGGCGCTTCAAGATAGATTCCTCCAAAACGTGCGCTTTCACATCAACTCGTCATGGCTGCGTCAACCGTCAAACGTTTGTTTCTATTCATTAGCGCAATAACCTCTCATTCCTCAAGGTATGTGAAAATGCTTACTCGGTGGATTAAATATAATAAACTATACGTCAGAATGTAACAACTACAATTTTATGCGTCGTAGTACCCTAATTTATACTACAATAGTAATGATGACAAATCCCTTATACCTAATATTAAAATAAAACTTTGTAAATTTAATAAGGCGAAATAATCGCGCCAAAGCTTTAAAGAAATATAAAAAAAAAAGTCTCTGTACGAGAGTTTACATGCACGGAAAACTTATATTAAGCAATGTGTGTAGGCGTCACCTATGGAAATCAATCACCAATGGAAATGAGTAGCCGTCTGATCTTCAGCCTGCATCATCTCAGCACGCAAGAGTCTTGTTTGCCTCCAAACTGACCGCACAAAATTAGTTGGAGAGTATGAGACCCAAATATTTAAAACTAATACTTAAATTTACTACAAAATTTATTTTTATTGTTGCAAATTAATGCATGCAAATTTTTCATATTACCCTTAAGGTAGTCTCTCAAATTAAACAAATTATATACTGACTTTTAACAAGATAAAGACAAAATATGCTGCAGTAGTAAAAACGTTAAGTTAACAAACTAGCCAGAACCACTGTATTAAAGACATAATTTCATAGTTCTAACCGTCGAAATACAAAATTAAAACGTAGGTTAGCTCTTTTCTTTTTTGCAGTAATTCCAACCTTTTATCATAAATACCAAAGATTCCAAACATCAAATATATGATAGATTCTGAAAGATATTGTCAGTGAGAGAAATATATTGATAGTTTATTTGCTTTGCAGCAACGGTAAGATAAGACAACATCTCGATAATTTCAAGGCGATAGAAAAAACGGTAGATAGCATTGATTGACCAGCCAAAGTGTAGTCAGCAGCCCAGGGTGGGGAGCACCACTCTTACGTGATGGATGGTTATGTTGGAACTAAGACAGAACCAACAGAGGAAAAAATAAGGCTGAAACGGAAATAAAGGGATATTAAAAGTAAATTTTTTGAATAGTATCCTAAAGAAAGGGTGAATGGTAGAAAATGTCTCTATTAAAACATCGACCTGAAGGACAATCTACAACGTTAGAGGTAAGATGAGCCCTACACCAACACATTAATAATTAAAAATAATTAGGCTCCAAATGAGACCTAGACAGATCATTTTCCTACTGAACGCATTCAATGCGATAACAAAATCAGACAAAAGGTAACACAGCTATCTTAAATATACCCACATAGTAATGTCAAACACAAGTAACTATAACAGATATACAAAAGTAGTTATACGATAGACAGTTATTCAAAGATAGAAGTAGGAAAATTTTTCAATACACCTTTAACAATTAAGGTCCTTAAAACAACTTAAAATCATCTTAAAACATTTAAGGAATAGTGTTGAAAATGACGAAAGCGAACAGAAAAAAGATATTAACATCCCTATGATATAATAGAAATTATAACAAATGATTAAAATGTTTACGAAAAAAAATATATCGAACAGAAATTCGTTGCAGTCGCAATTGTGGAAATCGACTTTTCCTACAGAGACGGCTACAATTCTATGGGGATCTAAAGAATAAAGCAATAATCTGACATCAGCTAGTATAAGCCCTAAAGATTTGCTGACGTGTTCATACGAAAGATATGTCAACAACGATGAAAGAATGTATAGGGTTGTTACTTATATCTGGGGAACAAGAAAGATGTAGATAAAGATCATTGTTGGTAGGTACAAAATGGTAATACTGACTTTTAAATGGCATAGCTCGTGCGGATTAATAAGCACCAGCAGTACTCTTAAGCTCATAAGGGTCTGATTATCTCCTTGGATGCTCTACTGGAATAAACTGACTTTATTGCACATTAAAAAGGATATTTAGAATCGTGGTCATCTTTACTACAATCAATGGACTGATGCAAACATTAACATTATAAATACATATATATATATATATATATATATATATATATATAAACTAACAAGCCTTCGTGGAGGTTACAAACACAAAACTAACTTGACGTCACTTAAAATTAGCAGTAAGGAGCGCCCCCAAGGTAATATCCTATTAAACCAATATATTAAAAACTAACACTAATAATTACTAAATCTTAAAGTTAACCGAAAGGTACCTTATGAGACTGATTAATAACAGGCGACGGGACGCGGGCGTTATTGAGTTCAAAATTGAGTCTTTTGTAGGGTCACAAAGCCTAACTGTTTGAAACAATTAAACTTGATGTGTCCTAAAGAACCGAATCCACCCAACTTTTATGCAGATACTTTAAACCACGCACCATACACCAGTATAGGCGACTATCTAATTGCATTGTATTAGAAGTTGATGTAAAAAGACACGTGCTATCATTCTGACATTTATAATTCGAAAATTATTTAAATAATTATAATAATTCGCATACCTTTCTGATGAAAAATTAGGCACACTTTTCTCTACTTATCAACATTTACAAAAACACTACATACAAAGTAATTTATCAAAAATTTTCCGAAAACTGAACATCAGATTACTGTCTCGCGAGTTGAACCGGCCATAAACTGCAACTGCACCAACAATAGTCCTCGCTTACTCTTCTTTTATCCTTTTTAAAATCAGAAGGCGCTTTATTACTAATAATAGAGGAAGTGATTGGCATGTGTTGCTTACAAAAATTTTTACATGACCGTAACAGGGTTGTAGAATAACAGAAATAATAGCAAAATAAAAATGAAGATTTAAAAAAATGGAATTATTTGAGTGAGAAAAAATTTTAAAAAAATAACTAGGAAGGAACTATCAGCTACAAATAAATAAGCTACTTATAAAACATAAACGTTTGAAGAGATTCAAAGTTCAAGGATACCATACATTCAAGTATAATCTAAAAGGTATAAATTGGATTTAGGTAAAGGTTAACAAAATGAAAGTTCAACGATACATATATTTGTGTAGGGAAGGTGACATCAAAAGAAAGAAATTTGATTCACATACAAGTAGAGAAGACTAGATATATTTACATAAAGGTACAAATATAGCTAATATACTACTCGTTAGGAACAGGCAAAAATGGTTTTAAGTCTTTAACATGCCAGGTTTCTGGAGGTTTTCCATTTGAATCTTGTACTTCGTAAAGCAGTGGAGAAATTACGCGAGAAATTTTATATAATATAAATTTGAGAGCTACTTTAGCACAAAATTTTTAGTTGCATCAGATAGAACGTGATTTTTCTTCCACACCTGTTCGCCCAATGCAAAGAAAATATTTTTTATGAAGATGCTAATGACTTTTACTTACTCCATAAACTTTAAATACATTTTTTCTAACATTGGTAGAGATAGAACGTAACCATTGTTGGTCTTTGTCTCAACGTATTTTACCATCAAATTCAATTACATCAAAATCTTCAAGAACATAACCATAATAAGCGTTTGTAAAATTAACACGATTATTAAATGTCACCCCATCCAGAAGATGCGACAGCAAGGCAATTGCTTACGTAAGTGCTTAGAGATTTGGCTATATCGCATATTCACCAGACTGGTTATCACAGCGGTTTATAGATGTTATGAATACATGTATATATTTTATTAAAAACAATATTCCTAGATAAAGTTTGTTTTACTTATTTGTATCGCCAACATCAGCAAAAATTATTAATAGACGTATTAAACTGTTTTGTTTTTTTATTCTTAGGTTTAAAGTGGTAGCACTTCTAAGTTTTTTATTGTTTAGATTAAAGTAAATGTCCGAAAGAAGTTTTAAAGATGGAGTTAAATATATATGAGCAGAAATTATAGGTACAACACGTGTTCTTCTTTGACTATATTCCTTTTTACCGTCACCAAATATGCGGTTAATAGTACCTCATGAAAAGTTACTTGTATTAAGAAGAACAAGTTTCACTTTCAAAGAAATCGACTGACCTGACCTCGTATGAATAATTATTCCTAGGTTAGTGAACAATGCTAATAAGCTTATACTTGTATTTGCAAATGATATACAAATTTTTTAATTTAATAACAATGCATGTACTTTCACTCGGTAATTCATTTAAAAAATAGATACATTTGCGATTTCCAAAAATATGACGTAGGAGTTATTTAAAATTAAATTGTTTTATTAGTAACTATCCCGTAGACAATAGCAATAGCCCTTAGTAAACGTTTAAAGTGTTTTATTAAGTTTCTCTTCAAATGGTTTAAATTGATTTACAAACATCTACAACCTCAAATCTCAAGATAAAAAATGTTGCTTTTAGGACTGAGAAAAGATTTTAATATTGGTATTAAATACGCCTCAAACAGGGTTAGATTGCGGCGGTGGAGGCGCTGTGGCGGTGGCGCTGTGGCGGTGGCGCTGTGGCAGTGGCGGTAATGAGAGATGTGACGTAAGGAAAAATGATAACATCGTTAATGAATTTTCCCATTAAAAAAGGATTAGTGTTATTGAGTTTTCCAATTAAAAGCGATTGGTGCTAATAAGTTTTTTATGAGATAACTCATTATAAAACGATTAGTGCTAATAGGTTTGTAATGAGAAAACTTATTAAAAACGATTAGTGCTAATGGGATTTCAATGAAAAAATTCAATAAAAAAACGATTAGTGCTAATGGGTTTTTAATAAGAAAACTCATTAAAAAACCATTTGCGGCGTTGCGGCGGCGGCGATGTGCTCGGATCGGCCAATCGCTTTACAACGGACAATTTTCAGGTTTATGTTTTCTGAAACATTGTTCACAACGCTTTCTAGACTCTGAATTGAACCTATAGGGACTTTTACTTCCGCTTTGACGATTTCTTGATCCTGTACACCTCATTGTACGGTGTTGTTGACTCATCTGCTACGGGTTTCTTTTTATAATCTACTTAATCTACTTAACAGCAAGTACCCCGTTGGAGTGATGTTGATTGGATGATATTATTTTCAGCGCTGACTGATTGGGATTTTCCATATGCAGAACAATTTCACACGCTTTATTAAATTTAAGATTATTATCTTCTAATAGTAGACGATTAATCATTGACTTATCATTCAAAACAACGACCAGTTGATAACGTAAATCTCTAACAAGATATTTGGCAAATTCACACTTTATCATCATCACCATTTTGTTTTCGACGTTACTTAAGGTCGGTTTGACGCAGCTCTAACTTTTTTCTATTCGGTGCTAATCTAAAAAGTTCTACATACTATTCACAACCTAAATTTCTATAATAAATTGACTAATATAGCTTGGTCTAACATATAATTCTGAAAATCTTTTGTATAAATGTTCGGTGGTGAAATAAAAGTAAAAACGTTTTTTCTCAGGGGTATATTTTTTTAGAATTTTAATTATTTGCTTCTCATTATCGTCTTTAGTTATCTGAATTTGGTATATTTTCTAATTATCTGTTTTTGTGTCCATTTCGAATGGACCTGCACCTTGCCAAAGTTCTAAATTAGTAGAACAGGTGAAATGGCTTGCGTGTTCTAATGAGCTAAAGAGCCAAACTACAGGTCCAACCAAAGTAGTAGGGTCGTTAGTGAGGAACCAGACAAGACAGGTCCCCGAAAGAGGGCAGCGGCTCTTTCGGTACTTAGATTGGCAGAGACCATAGGGGTCGGTATGGCAGTCTAAGACACACTACCACGATGTGGAAGGCAACGGGAAACCACCACATTACCTCCCAAGTACACAGCGTACCTAAATTATAGTAAAATGATGGCATTCTCTGGGGTAAAAGATTCCGGAGTTAAAATAGCCCCCCATTCGGATCTCCGGGAGGGGACTACTTCGGAGGATGCAATCGGAAAGTTAAAAATAAGAGTCGGGAACATTCTGCGAGTCGAAGCGTGGAATGTTAGAAGTATGAAGCAAGTAGGTAAGCTAGAGAACCTAAAAATCGAAATGAATAGGTTATCACTAGACATAGTAGGGATCAGCGAAGTTCGGTGGCCAGAGGCGGGTGATTTTTGGAGTGGAGACTTTAGGGTAATTCATACAGGAGCAGAGGAAGGAAATTTGGGTGTGGGGATTGTTATGCGGAAAAAGATAGGATTCTGTGTAGAAAATTACTTACAAAAGAACGAAAGAGTACTCATGGTTAGATTAGAATCTAAACCGGTAAACACAGTAATAATACAAGTATACATGCCCACCTCTAGCTACAGTGACGAAGAGGTAGAAGCCATCTACAAAGATACCGAAGACATATTAAGATACGTAAAAGGACATGAAAATTTAATAATTACGGGGGATTTTAATGCCGTGGTAGGTGAGGGTAGGGAAGGAGTGGTAGTAGGTTTATTTGGTTTAGGCACGAGAAACGACAGGGGAAATAGGCTGGTAGAATTTTGCAACAAGAACAATTTAATCATCACAAACACATTATTTCGACACCATGCTAGAAGACGATATACGTGGAAGATGCCAGGAGATATAGGAAGATATCAAATAGATTACATTCTTGTTAGACAACGGTTTAGGAATCAAGTAAAAGACTGTAGAAGCTACCCAGAAGCAGATATAGATACTGACCACAACATTGTAATTATGAAGTCCGCACTTAAATTTAAGAATGTGAAAAAAAGAAACGGAAAAAGCCACTTGGACTTAGAGAAACTAAAAGATAAAGATATTCAAGAAAGATTCGAAAAAAAGTCAAATGAATTGCTCAAAGATATCGGGAAAATAACTGATACTAAGGAAGTAGAAACAGAATGGAATAACACTAAATCCAGCCTAGACATGGCGGCCAGAGATATTCTGGGGTATACACAAAAAGAAAATAAGAAACCATGGATAACAAAGGATATCCTGAATTTAATAGAAGAAAGACGAAATACCAAAAATAAATCAGACGAAACAGGAAAACAGAGATACAAAGCCATAAAATGGGAAATTATTCGCAAATGCAGGAAAGCTAAAGAACAATGGATTGATGAAAAGTGCAAAGAGGTACAAAAGAAGCTGGAAATAGGAAAGACAGACGAAGCATACAAATTAATTAGAATGAATTTTAGGGATATAAAACCGTACAGCAAAAACATAAGGGACGCACAAGGAAACGTCATCATAGAAAACGTAGAGAAACTGGATAGATGGCAAGAATATATAGGGAATTTATATGCAGGAGAGGAACTAACTGCATTAGAACAGGAATCAGACATTGAAAATGATGACTTGGGATATCCTATACTTAGAGATGAGTTTGAATTAGCATTAAAGAGTCTGCAAAATGGTAAGGCGACGGGTACAGATAAGGTGCAAGCAGAAACTCTAAAAGCCGCTGGACAAGCAGTAACAGAACGTCTCTTCCAACTTGTAAGCTATATGTATGAGACAGGTGAGATACCCAAAGATTTCAAACGTAGCATCATAGTAACTATACCAAAAAAGAAAGGCGCGGATAGATGTGAAAATTTTCGAACAATAAGTTTGACAGCACACGTGTCAAAAATATTAACTAGAATTGTGCAAAGACGAATGGAAAAACGGGCGGAAGAAATACTAGGAGAAGACCAATTTGGGTTTAGGCGAAACAGGGGAACACGGGAGGCTATTTTAGCTCTGAGAGTGATAATGGAGAAAACAATAGAAAAAGGGGAAAGCGTGTATATAGGGTTTGTAGATCTGGAAAAAGCATTCGACAATGTAAAATGGAAAAAAATGTTCGAAACACTTAAAAAGATTGAAATGAGTTTTAGGGATAGACTGTTAATACATAGCTTATACAAAGAGCAAACAGCAGTAATAGAATTAGAGCAGGAACGTAGAGAAGTAAACATTAGGAAAGGGGTGAGACAAGGATGTGCCCTATCCCCATTAATTTTTAACTTATACATAGAAGAGGCAATGAATACTGTCAAATGCAGGAAGACATTTGGAATTACTATGCAGGGACAAAAAATTGATATGCTTAGATTTGCATATTATAGCGGTATTAGCGTCTAGCAAGGAAGAGTTAGAAGCTGCTCTTAATGAAATGGAAACGGTTCTAACAGAGAGATACGGTATGAAAATTAACAAAACTAAAACTAAAGTTCTAGTATGCAAGGGGGGGGGGAATAAATCAAAAACAAGAATACAAGTATGTAACACGAACTTACAAGAGGTTAAGGATTTCTGCTACCTAGGAAGCCAAATAACGCAAGATCGGAAAAGCACAAAAGACATAAAACAAAGATTAGCACAAGGTCGTGCTACATTTAACAAGAAAAAGCAACTACTGTGCTCAAAGACCAAAAACATAGAAACAAGGAAAAGATTGCTTAAAACATATGTGTGGAGCACAGCACTGTACGGCTGTGAAGCCTGGACAGTAGGAGAAGCGGACAAGAAAAAGGTAGAAGCCTTTGAAATGTGGTGCTACAGGCGTATGATGAAGATATCATGGACAGACAAAGTTAAGAACGAAGAGGTACTAAAAATGGTAGGGGAAGTAAGAAATATGTGGAAAATGGTAAAAAAGAGGAGAGATAGGATGATAGGCCACATACTACGGCATGAGGGAATAGTGCGGAATATATTAGAAGCAGAGATAGGAAAAAAGAGAAGAAGAGGCAGACCTAGGTTAGACTACTGCACACAGATAGTAAAAGATGTAGGCTGTAGGGGTTTCAGAGAAATGTGTAGGCTAGCCCAGAATAGAAATCAATAGAGGTTCGCATCCAACCAATCCCAAGATGGATAAACTAATGACGAAAAAATAACTGTGCTTAAACATGATGATTATTATAAGTAACTACAAGAATTGGTTGGGCAATATTCTCGAATAATGTTAAGTGTGTGAAAGGATTTACTGAAAAACCATTACTTCGGCAAATGTCTAAGTGTTGGGGGATCTTGGTAGCCACAGGTTGCTTAACCCCCTTCACTGAATCTCGGTGAAATAGGGCATATAGTAGAAAACAATAGAAGAAGAACGAGCTGTATGCACATGCTATGTGAGAATTTCAGGGAACTATGTAGGCTAGCTCAGAATATAAATAAGTGCAGGTACGTGTCCAACCTGTTTTGAGACGGAAAACCTAACACGAAAAAATAAGCGCAGATAAATCTGATGTTAGTATAAACAATTAGTTGTTGGTTGCGAAATATCTGCAACTAATGTTGACTGTGCGAAAAGATATATTGGAAAATATATTAAATCGGTAAATGGTTAAGTGTCGGGGGAACTTGGCAGCCCAGCCTGCTTACCTCCCTTCACAACCACTGAAGGTGGGAGAAATAGGGTATATAATTGTAAAACAATAGAAGGTGTCCGAACTGCATCTAACAAGAAAAAAACAGCGCCTATGAGGAAAGACAACAAACATAGAACAAGAAGAAAATTGTTGAAAGCATTTGTGTGGAGCACAGCACAGTATGCCTATGAAATACGGGCAGTCTGAAACGCAGACAGAAAAACGGTAGCAGCCTTTTGAAATGCTGTGCTTCAGATGTATGAGGACGATAGCATGGACAGACAAAGATAATAACAAATAGGTTATAGAAATAGTAGGGGAACAAGGATATCTGGGGAAAAAGATAAGAGAAATAGAAGGGCAGAATACGTTCTAATGCATTTTTGGGGAATAGTATGGGATATATTATAAGCAGAGATAGAAAAAAAGAGGTAGCTGTAGACCTAGATCAGATAGTTATAGATGCAGACTGTGCAAATTTCAGGGAAATCTGTAGGTTAGTTCAGAATAGGAAAGAATGATGGTACGCGTCTAACCAGTTCTAGGACTGAAGACCTAATGATGATGTTTTTGCGTATTTTACTGGATTGGGGTTTGTTAAAACTTCGAAAACTATGAATTGATTTCGTTTAATATCTATAGCTTCATTTAAAATTTTAATTGCGGTTTTTAGTTTTTGGTTTTGTGTTGAGTGAATAGTGTATATTTCTTCCGGGTCTTCTCTTATCTCTGTTTCGTCTACGTTACCTATAATTGATTCCGGTTTTATGGCGTTAAGTTGAATTCTGCTCAGTGCATCTACGTTATTAAATTCCTTTTTTGTATATAATTTCGTAATCATATTCTTCTGATCTAATCCTCCATCTTTGCAATTTTTAATTTGGTTCCTTAAGTTTGCATAGCCATACTAATGGTCTATGGTCGGTGTATATGTAGAATTTTCATCCATAAAGATATGGTCTAAAATATTTTGTTGCCCAAATTATCGCTAATAATTCTTTCTCGATTATACTGTACTTTTGTTCCGTTTCGTTTAATGTTCTAGATACGTAGCTGAATGGTTTATCGCCCCTTACTTTTTCTTGGCTTAATACTGCATCTAGTACTACGTTCGATGCGTCTGTTGTTAATATAAACGGTTTTGAAAAATCGGGGTATTCTAATATGGGGTGATTGGTAAGGATACATTTAATTTTTTTACTGCCTTGATAAATTTTGGGGTGTGTTCCATCTTGTTACCTTTCTTTAAACAGTTTGTTAGTGGTTTGGTTATTTCCGTGTAACCTTTTATGAATTTTCGGTAATAACCACCGAGTCCTAAAAATCCTTTAATTTCTTTATTAGTTTTGGGTAGGGGGTAATTTAGTACTGCATTCGTTTTGCCTGGATTTGGCATAACTCCACTAGGTGTTATTATGTGTCCTAAAAATAATACGTTCTTTTGTAGAAATTTGTTTTTGTCAAATTGGACCTTAAAATGAGTTTGCCTCAGTCGTTCGAACTCTTACTCTTTCTATGTGTTCTACGAGTGATGTTGAATATACATTTATATCGTCCAAGTACACAAGACATTTTTTGTTGTGTATTCCTCTTAAAATGATATTCATAACTCTTTGAATGGTGGCCGGTACGTTCTTTAATCCAAATAGCATGCGTTTATATTCGTAGTGTCCTCTAGGTGTACTGAATGCTGTTTTAGTTGTGTCTTTCTCGTCCATCTCTACTTGGTGATATCCTGATGCGAAGTCTAATGTTGAAAAGTATTGACACTTGCCTAATTTGTCTAAAATCTCGGTGATATTGGATAATGGGTATTTGTCATCTACCGTTTTCTCGTCTAATTTCCTATAATGGATAACCATTCGATATTTGCGTTTGCTTGAGGCGTCTTATTTCTTTGGGACTATTAATACGGGGCTGCTCCATGGTGAGTTTGAGTGTTGAATTATATCTTGTTTTAATAGATCTGCTACCTGTCTATCTGCTTCTTCTTGGCTTGCCTGAGATAGTCTATATGCTTCGGTGAAAATAGGTTTATCATCTGTTAATTCAATCCTATGTATCACTGTGTTGGTGAAAGTTAAGAGTATTCCTTTGCAATGGAACATATCTCTATATTTGAAACATAAGTCCTTGATTGCTCTCTTCTCTTCGTGATTAATGTCGTTATTAAAACGAATGTTAATTAAATTTTCTCTTAACATCCTGTCGTTTTCTGTAGGGTTGGAATCGTTTGCATAGTCTTCGTCTATTTCCATTTCGCTAAAGTTGACTTCTTCTATGTGGTGATTGATTATTTTCCATCTGTAGGTTTATTAAATCGCGGACTAGACATTTGATGTTTTGTTGGTCTCCGAATTATGCAATCAGAATGCGTTTGAATTTTTCCCATTCGATCAGATCTTTGCGACTGGCAATTAGAGTTAATGTTCTGCCGATCAGCTTGCTTATTATTAGGCGTAGGAGTCCTGGTTTGTAAAAAGATTTTAAAAATATCTCGCACGTGGTGATGAAGATCCATGGTAGCGCTTGACTTTCATCATATTGCGGAATGCTTTCAAGATAAAGCTTCATATCGGAATTCATGGTGTAATGGCACTTAATTATAATAGTTGTAAGTTCTTGATAAAATTTTGACTATAAATGTTACTAATGTTTTATATGAGGATGTACATTTGTAGAATATTGTATTAGCGTTTGAAAATGTTAGAATGTAGAATGCCGCGCTGTGTATGTGTCATCGAGGGCGGAAAAGTCCCGTTAGTGCAGTGAATAATAGTGGGGAGTAGCAATTTTTCAGACAGACGGGTAGTACAAGTGGACGTGTGCGGGTGAAAATTGGAAGTGACTCCACTAACCCCACACGAAGTTGAATGCACCGCGGGCAATTTAATTATGAACGCACAGTAGAGTGCAGCTAGCTATCGTGATTAAAATATAACGTTTACTGTAAATACTATCACAGTGGAAAAGATCGAAAGTGCACCAATCTTCATGGTTGTTACATGACGTCACCAGCAACAGGTTAGTGAGCTCATTCGATAATACATTAAACTTTTTAAATTGCGCTAATTAAAAAACTAACGATCTATTTTAAGATTAAACCCTATCGTGGTACATTAATTTTAAGTTAGGTTTTAGTATATTGAATATTTGCTTTTGTTGCACTATTAATTTTTATTTCAGTATATTATGATTAAAATTGATTTTTGAGTTTTCTTGTAAATACGTGTGTAGGTGTACTAGTTATATATATAAAGGATTAAGGTTTCAAACTAGGTGATACCCACAGTTGACCCTGAGAGAAAGAAAGTTTCATTTTAAATATAGTCGTGGCATATCATTCTATCTTTAATTAAATTATTATTAATTTAAAAAAAATAAAGAATTTAAATTAAAAAGTTACGAGGTTATTGAAGAGAAGGGGAGAGAAGCATAACAATGGTTGTTATAAATTTAATGGTTATTTTCAGTTCAGTTTGTATTGTTCTAGTATAAATCAAGAGTTATTCTTTAGTATGGTTTGCATTAGTTATTTAAGAAGTTACTTTACGTATATTCTATAATTACATTAAGAATTTCTGCTTAGTAATTGCACCATCAATTACTGTCGCGTTAGAATGTGTATTTATAACGTTGCAGATGTTACAATGATTGAGGATTAAGTTTTAAGTTTTTTCTGAGTAATAATTTTCTGCAATAATTGCGTTATAATTATAGGCTTTTATTTCGGATTTGTGCTGATTAATTAAGTGCTATAATTGTTTTATTAAATCTCGCATTGATAAGTGCACGAAATGCTTTTTTATAATTAAACACCTCCGTTAGTTTGTTGCCTTGAAAATGTCTAATCATAAAATTTCAGGTTTTCCGAATGATATTACTTCAGTCTTTGTGATGAGTAATTCGTTTTGTTACAATAAAGTGCATGAACGCTTTTATAATTATATACTTTCGTTAATTTACTGTGCTGAAAGTATTTAATTATATAGCTTTATAAAGTTTGAATAAATATTTTTAGTAATAAAAATGGTAAAAATAATTGCGTTCTATTTATATATTAAAACTTCAGACTTTGCTGAATAATCGTTTCATTTTATTTTTATAAATTGTAGTAGTTGTGCATATAAACGCGTCTTTATAATTCCTTTGTTAAAAATAAGTTTCCTGAGTAAATTCTTTTCATAAATGATAAAATAATAAAATTGCGATAAAAAAGTGTACATAAAAATTGTTAATAAAATTTTTTTTACTAGCTAGTATCAATCAGTTGATAATGGTTTGGGAAAATGAACTTTGGTACTTACAACAGTTTGTTTGCCAATTCTATTCTTTTCTCTTTGCTTCTGGACTTCGTCCATTTTTCTACTCTACCCAGATTAAGAATCGAAATTCAAGACCACCAGCTTCTTGTATTTTTGGATTCTTCTAATGCCCTTCTGGTATACTAACGACTGCGTCTCGGTAAGTTAGGTATCGGGCCTCTTGAAGCGCCTTTTAAAAGCTTTTCCAAAAACTTTTTAACGAATTTATTTTATACTGAAACTACATTTAGTTTTAATTTTATAAGTACGTTATGTTCATTAACGTTGGAGATAAAAATAATTCTAAGTTGAAATTCACTTTTAATTAAATAAACTAAAGTATAGTGAGTAGCTGAACTGACCACAATGTTAAAGTTGAGAAGTTTTAGACGGACTGGACATCTTGAGCTCTCGCGGTGATTATGCTATCCCTGCCCTCACATTGTTTGTGGGAACTGCAGAGCTCATGTCTGCTTATTTCTGTATTTAATACAATGTAACAATCTTAATTCTAATAATTGCTGTCTTATAACCTACTGTGACCTGCACCTGAAGTATCACGCTACGTCTTGATTACAATGTCTGTTTCCGTTTTCACTAGAGATAGGAAAAAGAGAAGAAGAGGCAGACCTAGGTTAGACTACTGCACACAGATAGTAAAAGATGTAGGCTGTAGGGGTTTCAGAGAAATGTGTAGGCTAGCCCAGAATAGAAATCAATAGAGGTTCGCATCCAACCAATCCCAAGATGGATAAACTAATGACGAAAAAATAACTGTGCTTAAACATGATGATTATTATAAGTAACTACAAGAATTGGTTGGGCAATATTCTCGAATAATGTTAAGTGTGTGAAAGGATTTACTGAAAAACCATTACTTCGGCAAATGTCTAAGTGTTGGGGGATCTTGGTAGCCACAGGTTGCTTAACCCCCTTCACTGAATCTCGGTGAAATAGGGCATAATAGTAGAAAACAATAGAAGAAGAACGAGCTGTATGCACATGCTATGTGAGAATTTCAGGGAACTATGTAGGCTAGCTCAGAATATAAATAAGTGCAGGTACGTGTCCAACCTGTTTTGAGACGGAAAACCTAACACGAAAAAATAAGCGCAGATAAATCTGATGTTAGTATAAACAATTAGTTGTTGGTTGCGAAATATCTGCAACTAATGTTGACTGTGCGAAAAGATATATTGGAAAATATATTAAATCGGTAAATGGTTAAGTGTCGGGGGAACTTGGCAGCCCAGCCTGCTTACCTCCCTTCACAACCACTGAAGGTGGGAGAAATAGGGTATATAATTGTAAAACAATAGAAGGTGTCCGAACTGCATCTAACAAGAAAAAAACAGCGCCTATGAGGAAAGACAACAAACATAGAACAAGAAGAAAATTGTTGAAAGCATTTGTGTGGAGCACAGCACAGTATGCCTATGAAATACGGGCAGTCTGAAACGCAGACAGAAAAACGGTAGCAGCCTTTTGAAATGCTGTGCTTCAGATGTATGAGGACGATAGCATGGACAGACAAAGATAATAACAAATAGGTTATAGAAATAGTAGGGGAACAAGGATATCTGGGGAAAAAGATAAGAGAAATAGAAGGGCAGAATACGTTCTAATGCATTTTGGGGAATAGTATGGGATATATTATAAGCAGAGATAGAAAAAAAGAGGTAGCTGTAGACCTAGATCAGATAGTTATAGATGCAGACTGTGCAAATTTCAGGGAAATCTGTAGGTTAGTTCAGAATAGGAAAGAATGATGGTACGCGTCTAACCAGTTCTAGGACTGAAGACCTAATGATGATGTTTTGCGTATTTTACTGGATTGGGGTTTGTTAAAACTTCGAAAACTATGAATTGATTTCGTTTAATATCTATAGCTTCATTTAAAATTTTAATTGCGGTTTTTAGTTTTGGTTTTGTGTTGAGTGAATAGTGTATATTTCTTCCGGGTCTTCTCTTATCTCTGTTTCGTCTACGTTACCTATAATTGATTCCGGTTTTATGGCGTTAAGTTGAATTCTGCTCAGTGCATCTACGTTATTAAATTCCTTTTTGTATATAATTTCGTAATCATATTCTTCTGATCTAATCCTCCATCTTTGCAATTTTTAATTTGGTTCCTTAAGTTTGCATAGCCATACTAATGGTCTATGGTCGGTGTATATGTAGAATTTTCTTCCATTAAGATATGCTCTAAAATATTTTGTTGCCCAAATTATCGCTAATAATTCTTTCTCGATTATACTGTACTTTTGTTCCGTTTCGTTTAATGTTCTAGATACGTAGCTGAATGGTTTATCGCCCCTTACTTTTTCTTGGCTTAATACTGCATCTAGTGCTACGTTCGATGCGTCTGTTGTTAATATAAACGGTTTTGAAAAATTGGGGTATTCTAATATGGTGTAGTTGGTAAGGATACATTTAATTTTTTTACTGCCTTGATAAATTTTGGGGTGTGTTCCATCTTGTTACCTTTCTTTAAACAGTTTGTTAGTGGTTTGGTTATTTCCGTGTAACCTTTTATGAATTTTCGGTAATAACCACCGAGTCCTAAAAATCCTTTAATTTCTTTATTAGTTTTGGGTAGGGGGTAATTTAGTACTGCATTCGTTTTGCCTGGATTTGGCATAACTCCACTAGGTGTTATTATGTGTCCTAAAAATAATACGTTCTTTTGTAGAAATTTGTTTTTGTCAAATTGGACCTTAAAATGAGTTTGCCTCAGTCGTTCGAACTCTTACTCTTTCTATGTGTTCTACGAGTGATGTTGAATATACATTTATATCGTCCAAGTACACAAGACATTTTTTGTTGTGTATTCCTCTTAAAATGATATTCATAACTCTTTGAATGGTGGCCGGTACGTTCTTTAATCCAAATAGCATGCGTTTATATTCGTAGTGTCCTCTAGGTGTACTGAATGCTGTTTTAGTTGTGTCTTTCTCGTCCATCTCTACTTGGTGATATCCTGATGCGAAGTCTAATGTTGAAAAGTATTGACACTTGCCTAATTTGTCTAAAATCTCGGTGATATTGGATAATGGGTATTTGTCATCTACCGTTTTCTCGTCTAATTTCCTATAATGGATAACCATTCGATATTTGCGTTTGCTTGAGGCGTCTTATTTTTTGGGACTATTAATACGGGGCTGCTCCATGGTGAGTTTGAGTGTTGAATTATTTCTTGTTTTAATAGATCTGCTACTTGTCTATCTGCTTCTTCTTGGCTTGCCTGAGATAGTCTATATGCTTCGGTGAAAATAGGTTTATCATCTGTTAATTCAATCCTATGTATCACTGTGTTGGTGAAAGTTAAGAGTATTCCTTTGCAATGGAACATATCTCTATATTTGAAACATAAGTCCTTGATTGCTCTCTTCTTCGTGATTAATGTCGTTATTAAAACGAATGGTAATTAAATTTTCTCTTAACTTCCTGTCGTTTTCTGTAGGGTTGGAATCGTTTGCATAGTCTTCGTCTATTTCCATTTCGCTAAAGTTGACTTCTTCTATGTGGTGATTGATTATTTTCCATCTGTAGGTTTATTAAATCGCGGACTAGACATTTGATGTTTTGTTGGTCTCCGAAATATGCAATCAGAATGCGTTTGAATTTTTCCCATTCGATCAGATCTTTGCGACTGGCAATTAGAGTTAATGTTCTGCCGATCAGCTTGCTTATTATTAGGCGTAGGAGTCCTGGTTTGTAAAAAGATTTTAAAAATATCTCGCACGTGGTGATGAAGATCCATGGTAGCGCTTGACTTTCATCATATTGCGGAATGCTTTCAAGATAAAGCTTCATATCGGAATTCATGGTGTAATGGCACTTAATTATAATAGTTGTAAGTTCTTGATAAAATTTTGACTATAAATGTTACTAATGTTTTATATGAGGATGTACATTTGTAGAATATTGTATTAGCGTTTGAAAATGTTAGAATGTAGAATGCCGCGCTGTGTATGTGTCATCGAGGGGCGGAAAAAGTCCCGTTAGTGCAGTGAATAATAGTGGGGAGTAGCAATTTTTCAGACAGACGGGTAGTACAAGTGGACGTGTGCGGGTGAAAATTGGAAGTGACTCCACTAACCCCACACGAAGTTGAATGCACCGCGTGCAATTTAATTATGAACGCACAGTAGAGTGCAGCTAGCTATCGTGATTAAAATATAACGTTTACTGTAAATACTATCACAGTGGAAAAGATCGAAAGTGCACCAATCTTCATGGTTGTTACATGACGTCACCAGCAACAGGTTAGTGAGCTCATTCGATAATACATTAAACTTTTTAAATTGCGCTAATTAAAAAACTAACGATCTATTTTAAGATTAAACCCTATCGTGGTACATTAATTTTAAGTTAGGTTTTAGTATATTGAATATTTGCTTTTGTTGCACTATTAATTTTTATTTCAGTATATTATGATTAAAATTGATTTTTGAGTTTTCTTGTAAATACGTGTGTAGGTGTACTAGTTATATATATAAAGGATTAAGGTTTCAAACTAGGTGATACCCACAGTTGACCCTGAGAGAAAGAAAGTTTCATTTTAAATATAGTCGTGGCATATCATTCTATCTTTAATTAAATTATTATTAATTTAAAAAATAAAGAATTTAAATTAAAAGTTACGAGGTTATTGAAGAGAAGGGAGAGAAGCATAACAATGGTTGTTATAAATTTAATGGTTATTTTCAGTTCAGTTTGTATTGTTCTAGTATAAATCAAGAGTTATTCTTTAGTATGGTTTGCATTAGTTATTTAAGAAGTTACTTTACGTATATTCTATAATTACATTAAGAATTTCTGCTTAGTAATTGCACCATCAATTACTGTCGCGTTAGAATGTGTATTTATAACGTTGCAGATGTTACAATGATTGAGGATTAAGTTTTAAGTTTTTTCTGAGTAATAATTTTCTGCAATAATTGCGTTATAATTATAGGCTTTTATTTCGGATTTGTGCTGATTAATTAAGTGCTATAATTGTTTTATTAAATCTCGCATTGATAAGTGCACGAAATGCTTTTTTATAATTAAACACCTCCGTTAGTTTGTTGCCTTGAAAATGTCTAATCATAAAATTTCAGGTTTTCCGAATGATATTACTTCAGTCTTTGTGATGAGTAATTCGTTTTGTTACAATAAAGTGCATGAACGCTTTTATAATTATATACTTTCGTTAATTTACTGTGCTGAAAGTATTTAATTATATAGCTTTATAAAGTTTGAATAAATATTTTTAGTAATAAAAAATGGTAAAAATAATTGCGTTCTATTTATATATTAAAACTTCAGACTTTGCTGAATAATCGTTTCATTTTATTTTTATAAATTGTAGTAGTTGTGCATATAAACGCGTCTTTATAATTCCTTTGTTAAAAATAAGTTTCCTGAGTAAATTCTTTTCATAAATGATAAAATAATAAAATTGCGATAAAAAAGTGTACATAAAAATTGTTAATAAAATTTTTTTTACTAGCTAGTATCAATCAGTTGATAATGGTTTGGGAAAATGAACTTTGGTACTTACAACAGTTTGTTTGCCAATTCTATTCTTTTCTCTTTGCTTCTGGACTTCGTCCATTTTTCTACTCTACCCAGATTAAGAATCGAAATTCAAGACCACCAGCTTCTTGTATTTTTGGATTCTTCTAATGCCCTTCTGGTATACTAACGACTGCGTCTCGGTAAGTTAGGTATCGGGCCTCTTGAAGCGCCTTTTTAAAAAGCTTTT
The DNA here is from genome assembly GCA_036346225.1 of Platerodrilus igneus. Lineage (NCBI taxonomy): Eukaryota > Metazoa > Arthropoda > Insecta > Coleoptera > Lycidae > Platerodrilus > Platerodrilus igneus. The sequence continues at coordinate 1,155,075 of JARFIW010000727.1, read as the reverse complement.
CCAAAAAACTTTTTTAACGAATTTATTTTATACTGAAACTACATTTAGTTTTAATTTTATAAGTACGTTATGTTCATTAACGTTGGAGATAAAAATAATTCTAAGTTGAAATTCACTTTTTAATTAAATAAACTAAAGTATAGTGAGTAGCTGAACTGACCACAATGTTAAAGTTGAGAAGTTTTAGACGGACTGGACATCTTGAGCTCTCGCGGGTGATTATGCTATCCCTGCCCCTCACATTGTTTGTGGGAACTGCAGAGCTCATGTCTGCTTATTTCTGTATTTAATACAATGTAACAATCTTAATTCTAATAATTGCTGTCTTATAACCTACTGTGACCTGCACCTGAAGTATCACGCTACGTCTTGATTACAATGTCTGTTTCCGTTTTCACTGTCTGGCTTGTTGAACTTTTATTAACTTTTTTATCATGTCCTTCAATTTTACAATGTTGCATCTAACTTAAGTTTTAATAATTCTTAATTCTTAATAGTTTCATTAATTACATATATATTCTAATTTTGGGGATATGTAACTCGCTCCATACGTACGACTTTAAGAAACTTTTTCTATTATCTAAACTAATACTATTAGCTATTAGTAAGTCTTTCTTTTTTAAAAACATTTTTCTAGCTTGAGCTATTCTAGCTACTATATCACTTCTGCTACGTCCGTCCTTTGTAATTATACTACCTAAATAGCAAAATTCATCTACCTCTTCTAACTCGGTATTACCTATTTTTAATTTTGGTTTAGAACTAGGCTGTAACTTACTTGTCATTACCTTTGTCTTTCCTGAGTTAATTCTCATACTATAGTTACTCTGTAGTATCTCATCTAAAATATTTAAAACTCTCCTAACTCTTTTCTAGACTCTGCTATAATCGTTATATCATCTGCAAAACTTTATAAACAGCTGTTTTAAATCAGATACGAAATCAGACAGTTTTTCATCGAGGTGTTGATTTCTAATGTGAAATTTAAATGTTTCGGCTATGATACGAGTTGCGGGTGTTTAATGCGAGAATAAACATTGAACACATTCTTCGAATGTACAATCTTTTATTTTTTTCGGAACGACTTTATTTTTCAAGACATTGAACTGATCATAAACCAATAAAATTGTCAGATGGTCGACCTTATCTTCTGACGACTTTTATACCATTAATATTGAAGTATGATTCTAAGCGATTCAAAAAATTTTTGATTGGTTCTACATTTAGATTGAACGAAGTAAAATTACTGTATAATGTAAGTGTGTTGAACGGACCCCCGACATCCATATTTTCTTTGGTTATGTTTCTCAAACATTACGACTTAAACACTTGACTAATTTTTATGCACGTGAGTTTCAAAAATTTATTTATTCACAGACTCGTCGCCATATGTTGTGCCTGATGGTTATTATGTGATAGCAATAATATGTAGATAATAGAACTTTATTAGATGCATTCGACAATTCAAACGACACTGCTTATCTGCTATAGAGTTGGTAACCCCACCGCAATACATTACAATAGGTGTGACGTATTAGATTATAATTAATACTAAATATAACAGTATTGTACCCTAGAAAAAAAATTCTTTTTCTTATAAAAAAGGAAACGCATATCTACAATGGTAAAATTAATACACCTTTTGTACATTCCAGTTTCTATAAACAAAGAATGATAAACTTACTGTCCTTTATAGAAATAGTCATACACCGCAGTATGTATGATTAAACCAAAGGTTATTGCCAGAAATATTGAATATATAGGTAGTATCTTCCCATCTTTCATCATATCTTCAATCAAAGAATTTCGTTCTTTAAACTCTTTAGTGCGTAGTACGACTTTTCTAGTGGACCTGTGAAATTAATTATAAATTTAGTTTAAAGAAAATATTCTACAAACTTTTTGAGAGAACACTCCTGGATTGAGTTGTGCTTGATGCCATTACAAACCATGTCAAATGCGCCCTAAAAAGATACGTTGTAGTTATAATATTGTCAGTTTAAAAAGTTGATCGATGAAACAACAATTCTTAATAGTCCTCAGTAGTGAACTAAAAGGAAAAAGTATTGTATACCAAACTGTTTATTCTTAGATGTAAAAATTATTAATTACTTTATCACATTGCTACGAGCATTGACGTAGCCTAGAAAAAAAACCAAAAAAAAGAAATGGACCGGGCTCAATCGGCGAGTGGGCGGGGTATTATACCTACAACAAAAATTAAAGAAAGCCTGAAACAAAGGAAGAAAATTTCAAACACTCATTCATGCTCAAAACACAACATATCGACAAAAAAAAACCTATAATTAAACACAATATATACACGCAATAAATAACTACTCACTAAACCTAAAAAATATATCAACCAAAAGAACAAATCATTTTTTTTAAATGGTGAGCTGTCGATTTTAGGTTACTCCCTAGATTGAGTTCCAACAAAAAAAGAAATTAAGCGAAATTACCCCTCTAAAACCAACAGCTCTAAATCAGCATGGTAAATCTAAAACTAAGTATATACATCTAATGGCAGCAATATTTTCAAACGTGCCAGCAAGCCTTCAAATCATTTTCACTTTATTAAGGTGTACACTCATAGTTATTTAAAGCCAATAGTAATACATTCACACAGTGCCAATAAATCTCAAACTAATTCACTAATTGTTGTCTAAACGGATTAAACTTAGGAATGCATGAGCTTAAACCGAAAATGCCAGCCGATATGGTCGCAATCGTAAATGATGGAGAAAGAAAGCACACCCTCGAAGTTGCTGACTTTGGGGTTGAGTCACTAGCTGGTCCCCGGCAACGAGTAGGTGGGCCTACATCCAGAAAAAACGCACTTGACCTCCCATTACAGCAAGGGACGACCATCCATCGCTGCTTTAAGGCCACCAGAAGAAGCACACCGTATTGCGTGTGCAAAATTTTCATAACGAAAAACGGAAACAATCAAACATTCCAACACGTGTTTCCGTTGTGTAGTTTGAAAAGCAAATAAACTCAATTTCGTTCAGCCAGTGGCCAAAGTTCAAAGTAATATTTCTGTTCAGAATTAACCTGAAAAAACACAGTTTATATTGGGATAATACGCAACTTTAGTTTGACGAATTCTTCCGATGAAAACACATAAGAAGCAATTACCGGATACTTGGAACACGTTATCAACTATCTGAGTATAGCGTAATCTTTACGTTAGGGAATGCTGGAAAGTAGAATTTATTCTTAATTAGCGGAAGTATTTACCGAGTAAAATATACAGGATATTTAATTTATTAAATAAAGCTTCGTTTTAGAAGCAAAGTGGATTTTAGTTAAAAATTATTAGCCAGCGTATTTCTTTTTAATTATGAATCGAAGGTTTTATTTAACCGTAGACATGGAATTTAGATAAATGGATAATAAAGAACAATGTGGAGCGTCGGATAGTTTAGTGGCTAGATTATGTTGTTTTCTTTAGGATTTGCTATAGGGTTTAGTTTAGCATCACCTGGCCAGATTGCCGATAAAGGTAGTGTTAGAAAAGTAAATTTATATGTATATGTATGACAATGTATTTCATGATAATAGAGATTAAGTTAGGTTATTGATTTTTTAGTTAATTTATTTAGCAAATAGGTAGTAGTAAAGGATCTTCAGCTGCACCAGTGTTAGACAGATTTTGAAGGAGTAGTTGATTTGTACAAAGAAACTTGACAATCGAGTGTGGAATAGTTAAACGAAGAGAGTTTATATGGAATAACAGTCTTCCACAAAGACAAGAGCATCACTCAACGTTGTGACGACCGATTGTTTGGCGCCCCTCGATTTTGACAAAGACTTGACCTCTCAGAGTAAGTGGTAATGCAATGCAGATTTTTAGTTAGAAACCTTGTTATTTATTAGTTTTGTAGTTTTTTATCGTTTCTTTATTTTCTTTTCGTATTTATCTATGAGAACCCACTCCTGACTGCATTAGCCGACGCACCGCTTATTTTGTTACCGACTCACCACCCCTTCAGAACAAGTCAAAATTGAAATTGTTTTACCCATAACAGTGAAAAATTACAGCCATTTCAGGACTTATCGGCCTTCTTGATCTGTAGGTGTTTTCATTGTTTTGATGTCATTTCTAGACTAAAGGGTGTTTCTTAACCAGAGAGTATTTTTTGACTAGAGTATTTTTTGGCTAGAGAGTATCTGCGCTAAAACGAATATAAATTAAGGCACTTGATTTTTCACCAATTATTCTCACCATCAACGACGTGCATCCTGCTTGGTTCGAAGATTACTTGGAAACGAGCGGATTGGGAAAACAACGCATGAAGACAATTGGACCTGTGAAATTCTAATCAGCACAAATGGTTAGCGACCACGCGCCGTGTTTATGAAACAAGTTGAACACTTTTGAGATATATTATGAACAATAAGTTATTTATTTACACAGACTTTGAAAGATTTGAATTGTATTTACGACTTTCCAAGCTAGGTTTCAAAACACCTAAATTACTTTCTATATTATTGTGCGTACAAAATGTAGAACTTAGCGTTGCAATTTAACTTAAGTAGGAAACAACAGATCGTATTTTGTTTTCCATATGGGACCAAGTATTAAGAATTGGAAAACCTATTTAGGTTTCCAAATAATATATTTGGCGAATTTTTCCATTGCCTTAATACAGCTTTGTTTTTCGGTATACAAATATTGTTATACACTAGAAAAAATGGTTACAGAATTATATCAAGAGACTTATGAGGTATTTTCTTTCGTGAGTAGATGGATGACAGGCGAATCAGCACCTCATTTCCCCCAGCATCCTCATTTCCCCACACATCTGGACCAAATAGTTTTCTTCGACTAACCATTTTTCATCTTTCGAGATAAATATATCTTAAATTTTCATCTTTCGAGATAAATATATCTTGTTTGGTATCAATTAATATCAGAATTTTCTCAGCTACCCGAATCTTTAGGAATTTTTTAGATAGCGCCATCCCTAAGGGAGCTACCCTCATTTTAAGATTTTCTTACCGCTAACGTTCTGAACCAAATAGTTTTCTTCGTCTAACCAATGAATCTTTCGAGATAAACCTATCTTGTTTGGTATCAATTAATATTAGAATTTTTTCAGCTACCCGAATTTCTAGGAATTTTTAGATTGCATCACCCCCCAGGGAGCTACCCTAATTTTAAGATTTCTTACCTGTTGCGATTTCCGACCGGTCGCATAAATTTTTTTAGTCATGCAATACATTAAATTAGTCTAAAATTTTACGCAGAATTCGAATTTGCAAACAGATTTAAAATAGGACCACGCCTTGCAAAGTTACACTTTAAAGCTCTCAAACCTCTAAATTTAGCTCTTTGCTCTATAAGCAAAACTAACAAATAGTTTTCTTTGTCTAACCAATGCATCTTTTGAGATAAACCTATCTTGTTTGGTATCAATCAATATTAGAATTTTCTCTGCTACCCAAATCTCTTTAGATTTTTCAGATAGCATCATCCCCCAGAGAGCTACCCTAATTTTAAGATTTCTTACCTGCTACGACTTTTGAGCGTTCTTATAAATTTTTTTATACATGCGATACATTAAATTAGTCTAAGATTTTACGCAGCATTCGAATCTGTAAACAGATTTGAAATCCTGTACTGTAGGCGAAAAAGATACGATTAAAAAGATTAAAGGGGTCTCACGAATTGTAGTTAAGTAAAACCGCGGGTGCTACAACCTATAACGAGCATATATTCCCAAAAGGGGTGGGCATGCAGCTACGCAACAGTGCGTGGGAGAATAAGGATTCTCTCCAATAAGAAATTAAAGTTTCCATGTACGTAGCACCAGTCATTGAGTAATGGTAGAAATGTTAAACCTATAAAGGCGATTATTAATTGTGGTTTAGAAAAATAGTAGTTTTCGTGGATTAAATAAAATAGCTTAGACTGATTAATGTATATGACATATTCTCGTACACATCCACAAACATCTGCTTACGTTCGTATACGAACATGGCGATGCCGGTAGTTTTTGTTTAACAAATAGTAGGAAAGATACGTTAGGTGTTAGTGCGTGGAAGCTCATTGGATCCAGCGATCCTAACAGTAAAAAAGGCAACTGACTTTTTCAAGAAGAATAGCAGTAGCGCAGAGAAGGGGTATGCATGTATTATACAGCGCATTGTTAGTTTACGGGTAGCTCGAACGTAATTGATTACGACTTATAGATCCCTCGAAGGTTTAAAAAATTCTGAGCCCATTGTCGTTTTAAAAATGTTTGGAAATTATCAGAACAGGAGTGGGTCGAAGTTTAAGTTAGATGGATGATTGACCGAGTTTTTCTACCTTTTACGAGGGAATCGGAAGTTGACAGACATCGAGCATCTAATTCTCTATTTGGGCGATATTGAGTACTTACCGGTTCTAGAAATCATTACGTGCGGCCGACCGCTATGCGAAAGTGTAAAAGCCTACAGAAGCAAAATTTAATTATCAGACGAAAAAGTGCGCGATGTGCTATAGAAAGTATAAAAAATGGTGCTTTGCATCGGTCCTGACAGTAAAAAAGAGAGTGACTTTTCTAGCAATTACAAGAATAGCAGTAGCGCGGCGAAGGGGTATGCATGTATTATACAACGCATTGTTACTTTAAAATATGTTAGTTTACGCGTAGCTCGGATGTGTAATTGATCACGACTTAAAGATCCCTCAGAGGTTTAAATATTCTCAGCCCATTGTCGTTTGAAAAATGTTTGTAAATTATCAGAACGGGGGTGAGTCAAAGTATAATGGATGATTGGCCGAGTTTTTTCTACCTTTTACGAGAGAATCGGGAGTTGACGGACATACATCATCTAATTCTGTATTTGGGCGATATCGAGCACTTGCTGGTTCTAGAAATCATTACGTGCTACCAACCGCTATGCGGAAGATTTGGTTCTAGGAAATGAGAAACCTACGAAAGCATAGAATACTCGGTATTAATGCTGATTGGTTTAGTGACCGCGTTTGTGCACTCTTCGAGTGTCTTTGGCAATCTTCGGTATGCATTCTATAAGGAACATAAATCAGGTACGCTAGAGTAAGCTTTTTAGTTATAAGTTAGTTCGATTACAAGTTTAACCAAAGTCTTATAGTGCGGATTTTGTTTTGTACTAAACGTTTTTAAATGCGAGCCCTGTCACGTCTACTTTGTCAGGAGGGATGCTCTCAAACGGCACTAGAACAAATGTCGTGGTGTAACATCGTCCACGGTTAAGCTTATACATCCGTCGGCAGCAAAGTACTTAAACTGTGGGTCTTGCGGTATCGCTTTTACAAGAATAGCTTACAGCGACACAAGGAAAAACAGCACGGTATGTCATTAAGCAGTAAACGTTCAGCTCCGCCAGCTATTAAAGGGTCTTGTACGAAACAACCACGAATTATGTGTAAAGTGTGCGACATGGAGGTGTTAAAGTCTGCATACCCTGGTCATCTACGGAGCAACAAACATAAAAATGCATGTTACCGCTACTAACGACGATGGTGTAGAAATGGTTAGCACTGCGTTTAACAACCGTATGGCTAGCTATTGCAAAAAGAACGCTAGTGTCGGCGATGGAGTGTCCGAGTTTCTTTGGAAGCAGAAGGAACGATTTATTCGATTACTTAATAAAAAAAGAATACAACATACAGCAATAAAAATCTATTGCGAACTCTACGGCGTTTACACCAAAATGGGAGAAGAGACTACCGATGTGAAATCGTTTAACACAAAAAGTATGGTTATCATACAGCAATAAAAGTCGATTGCGAACTCTACGGCGTTTACACCAAAATGGGAGAAGAGACTACCGATGTGAAATCCTTTAACAAAAAAGTATGGTTATAACGTCTTCTAGTAATCCGGAAAATATGTACGAGGTCTTAAACAAAACCATGTAAACACCAACTTTATACCCAATTAATTAATAAAATCAGTTTGTCGGGCGAGGACAACAAAAAGTACATCATTCCTAATAGTACAGCAACCTAATTAAGGTAGGTCAGTAAGCAATATTAAATTGCTATTAATTGACTCGCATTTAGCGTACTTTCCTACTGTAATAACCGTATCTGTTCGGAGAAGATATACACTTTTAAAAAGAAATTATATACAGCTTTCACATGTAATTCGGAGCGATGATTACGTCAAAGTCGACCTTCCCATTTATATATTAAAAACACATTACATTGGAATGTTTTTACATTATTCTCATATTGTTAGATTAACAACAATATGTCTTATTGACCGAAAACACGTCTCCTCTTTTTTACATTAATCTCTTTTTGTTATAGGTCTTTTTTAAATAACACATTAATTTCTATTTTTTGTTACAGGTTACTTTAACCTGCTTGGATTTGGTTAAACGAAGAAGATAAATGTTATACTTTGTAAAAATTGTATTTAGTTTATTAAACTGTAAATCGGATAAAATAAATTATTAAATTTTTGCGTGCTTAATTTATTTATGTTAATACTGCTACAAGTTTGGTTAAAGGATTGTAGATATTAAAAAGGATAGCTGATTAGAAATCGACATTGATAAAAAAAATTTTAAAATTCGGGTAGCTCCCTGGGGAATGAAGCTATCTAAAAATTTCTTAGAAATTCGGATAGCTAAAAAAATTCTAATATTAATTGATACCAAACAAGATAGGTTTATCTCAAAAGATGCATTGGTTAGACGAAGAAGACTATTTGTTAGTTTTGCTTAGAGCAAAATTTAGAGGTCTGAGAGCTTTAAAGTGTAACTTTGCAAGGCGTGGTCCTATTTTAAATCTGTTTGCAGATTCAAATTCTGTGTAAAATTTTAGACTAATTTAATGTATTGCATGACTAAAAAAATTTATGCGACCGGTCGGAAATCGCAACAGGTAAGAAATCTTAAAATTAGGGTAGCTCCTTGTGGGGTGATGCAATCTAAAAAATTCCTAAAAATTGGGGTAGCTGAAAAAATTCTAATATTAATTGATACCAAACAAGATATATTTATCTCGAAAGATGAAAATTTAAGATATATTTTTCTCAAAAGATGAAAAATGGTTAGTCGAAGAAAACTATTTGGTCCAGATGTGTGGGGAAATGAGGATGCTGGGGGAAATGAGGTGGTGATTCGCCTGTCATCCATCTACTTTCGTGGTTTCTATTACAACACACTTTTAGCTTTGGTATAACCTTGTTTTATGTTACATAACTTACGTACAATAAATATACCAGCTGCCTTTAATCTTTTTTAAATTCCAATATATTTTTAATCCAGCAGACTGAGTAAACTTAAAAGTCAGGTCAGCGTTATCAATAAAGTAAAGTAACCACTTAAGTTCATATGTATCAGAAAGTATATCGAGTACAGATGTACTTGAATCTATTTTTGAACTTGCATTAAACCCTTTTAATTAATCATAAAAATTGCATAACCACATCTGATCTTACGGTTTATTTAACGATACGCTTTTTATGTACAAATTGCAGAAAGTTCAGTGTCTAAAGTTTGTATAAAAATTTGTTACAAATTATGAATCAAGCGATGTATAAAAAATGATTTTCGAATTGAGTATCTGATATGTTGACATGCAAAAGAAAACACAAAAACACGCAGTCTTAAGAAGACATTCGCTTTAAAAAAGTTTTTCAATTTCAATAACTCTCTTACTATTATTTTATGTAAAAACTTACCTTAGAACAACGTTTGCAGCACTACTATCTTCAAGGCGATTTCTTCAGAGTTAAAAACTTCTAATAGCAATTGCTCTTTAATTATATATTAGATATTCATGTGGTGTCGTTTAAAGTTTAATATCAATTAAGTGCAGCGCACAAAACGGTTTGGAGATAAACAAGTTTGCTGGTGATTAGCATGCTAATACATACAGATTATACTACAACATACACTTCTTTACGTTGCTTTAATTATCACAGCCAGTTTGCGGAATCTAATACACCTTGTATTGAAGCGTTTTGCAATTTTATATTCGTAAAATTTGCTACGAACAGAATTGAGGTTACGTTATTAATTTTGAATTATTCTGAAGTTACGAAAATACTTGAAAGCTTAAATCGTGCTCCATCTAACTGCAGTGGGTTCTCGTGGGAAAAATAAAATTAGATTGTTGAATAACAAAAAACTACGTTGCAATGGACACTTATCTTAAAAGACTATTTGTTGTCATAATTGGTGGGAGGCGCAAAACCGTCAGCCCTAGTAACCTTTTTACACAGAAGACATTCCGAAGCAGGTCTTCTTACAGTGGCAATTGGTCTTTTTAAAACGTAAGGATTATTCTATACTTTAAGAACAATAAAAAATAACAACTTTTCAATGGCATTATATGAATTTCTGTTTTCTGTAAATATTTAAATTATAGTTTGTAGAAATTGTCAATGTTTACCCGCGCGGTCACAAAATTTCGCCACTGTAATGTATATAAACAAGTATTAGATAATAAGATCAAAGAGATAGCTATAGGAAGGAACGTAGAAAATAGATGGAAAGAAATAAAAAAGGTTGTACATGATACAGCAATACAGATATAGGTAAGAAAAAAGTGAGAAAACCCTGGGTAACAAAGGAGATATTAGATTTAATAAAGAATAGAAGAACGGTTAAACCTTTCAGAGAATTAGATAGTGAAAGTAAGCACAAATATAATAGATAGTACACGAGTGTAGAAAAGCTAAAAATAAATGGATGGAAGAGAATTGTAAAGGAATACAAGATGATTTGAGAGTTTGTAAGACAGACAGGACTTACAGGGCAGTTAAAAAGTTTTTCGCGGAAGATAGGAAAAAATATATTGGTATTAAAGACGGGAATAATGAGCTTCTAATAAATAAAGTTGAGGTAGCAGATAGATGAAAAAATATTTAGAAGATTTATATAAGGGAGACGATATGGATGAGTTAGAGAACGACCAAGAAGAGGATGTAGAAATAGGGTTCTCAATATTAAGAGAGGAATTTGTAACGGGCATTTTTAATAGCTTCACATTTTACGCTTTTTTTTAACCAATTAGTAAATACTTTCGAATAGTTTTCAGATTTGTATGCAATTTAACTCGCGTGTATTAATTTTAAAAGTAGTTTAATTGAAGATTGATTTTTATTAATAAATAAATTGCAAGGAACGAGTTTTAAATAGGATTATTCGTAAATTACTTTCCAACGTATCGAAAATGATAAACAACTGTAATTAGTTATTAGATATGATAGTGCATTCACTTATTGGATGTGCCTTATGTTATTAACGAAGTCGAGATAATAGTCGACAAGAGTTCATGGTAACAACTAGTTGATATAAACAGATTAGAGTGGAGAGTGTAGTTCTGATTACATTTTGAAGGAAGTATGCTTTAGATGTAACGTGTTTGATTGACCACAAGTGTTGTGGTAAGGTCATTGACGGACGGTTTGATTGCTTACGCGTGCCTTACTAATTGTTTTTTTTGTTGAGTTTCTGTTGGAAATAAAAGTGATGGAACTTGTCGTGCGTTTTACGAAACATTGACTTAGTGATACGCGTTGCTTTACTAACTGTGTTTTTTTAGTTGATTTGTCTTTTTATATTTGAACTGTGTGTGCGATCTAGTTTTCGTGGTCCTTTTGTTATCAGAGTAGTGCATACTTTGGATTATCCAAATACAGTTTTAAGCTTGAGTGCTTCAAAAACAAATGATGATACAGTTGTAGCAGGTTTAGTAGAAAAAAGGTTGCTTCTTATAAACAGGTATCTCATTCACATGTAAAGACAGTTGATACTGTAGTTTCTGAATTTTCTAACCCCAACGAATCTAAAATAGATCGTTGTTTGCGCAAATTTTCGTTATTCAAAAGCATTAGATTTTTCTTTGTTACCATAGGTAGCAAATAGAACACCCCATGTTACTGTTAGTTTAATGCATTACATCGTGCCTTGAAGGCCCGTGATTCTAAATTTTTATTACCATTTTTTTTTACGATTTGTGTTACAAAATATTTCGAAATTATTGTCTCAGGAAATAGAATTAACAAGAAGTTTATCAATGCTACATAGTTCCATCAGCATGATAATGTCTGCTGCTAACACCAGTAAAATACGTAGGTGTGATTAGTGTAAAGTGAAAGAAATTTCATCAACACCCTCACAGTCAAGGGTGAAGTGCTTCGTTAGTGCAGGACATCGTGAATCCCACAGTTCAACTGCAAGGAAGCGTTACTGAAGGACTTTTTGTAAGTTGAACTATTTCCTACTTGTTATTACTTTAAATATCTATCCGTTGTTTTGCCATATCTTTGTCGTCCTGATACCTTTTACAATAGGTTTGCCTGCTATTAAGAAAAAAAAAGAAAGAAAAAAAATCAATACTACCGAATTACTCATATCTATTGTGTCTTACCCATTTATCTTTTGTTAACATTTTGTCTGATTTATGTTTAATTGGTGTGTGAGGAAACGTTTCTGCTACTCCCCAATATTACCTCACTTTGTAATAAAATTTTTGTAATGCTTTTATCGTGATTATATTATATAGACTATCCAAACAGTTTTATTTACATTCTACAAAGTACTGAATAATTTAGACTTATCATTGCTGCTATGCTTATTCTTTTTTTTTCAGGTTTGCTTAACTATTTTTCTTGCAGGTATTGTCACTAACTCCTTATCGCCGTATACATTATATGTCAGTCTGCTTTCTACAACCCCCCCCCTAATCACCGATTGAGCCCGGTCATTTCTTGATATCTTTGTGTTACGCACGGCTACGAGCCAACGTAGCATAAATTTGGCGCCCAACGTGGCTGCCACGAATTACGTAACGTAACAAATTTGATAGAGCTGTTAGGAATCTTAAACTAAATAAAGCGCCAGGGATAGACGATATACCCGCAGAGTTAATAAAATATGCAAGTCAGAAAACTTTAGACAGATTATAGGAACTAGTAAAAGTAATATATGACACAAATGAGGTTTCAATAGATTTTGAAAAAATATCATTATCCCAAAAAGTCAGGAGCTGATAGGTGTAAGAATTATAGAACGGTTAGTTTAACTTCCCATGCTTCCAAAATATTAACAATAATAATTAAAAATAGAGTAGAAGCTTTGACTAAGGATTATTCAGGCGAAGACCAATATGGTTTTCGTAAAGACAGAGGGACTAGAGAAACGATACTAATCATTAGAGTAATTATCGAAAAAAGGTTACAAAAAAATAAAAAGACTCATTTCGCATTTGTAGATTTAGAAAAAGCATTTGATATGGTTAATTGGATTGTTATGTTCAGGGTTTTGCAAAAAATAGGAATCTCTCTTAAGGATAGAAAAATTATTTACTGTCTATAATATAAAAATCAAAGCATAGTAATTAGATTTGATGAAATAGAAAAGGAAGCTAAGATTAGAAATAGTGTTAGACAGGGCTGTATACTATCTCCTTTGATTTTTAATGTTTATATTGTGTTACATGCCAAAATTGGCATTGTACATTTTTAAATGTGACTAAATTCCCGCCACTATTTTAAAATAGACTTGTTCGTTTTCGTCATTTCGGAGAGTTGCGTTTGCTCAAAAGAATGCGCAGGCGCGGAGTGATGGGCAAGTGCGCGGTTTGCGACACGACATGATAATTATTAGCCACGAGACTTCGAACAGTAACGTTTACCTGTGTCGTGGTGCTGTCTTTTTTTTTTTAGGATGTAGGTTCCTCTATCGTATTTCTATCTTCTATCGTTGCCTCTACCTGTATCCTTGCGGCTCCCCTACAAACGAAAGAGGAAGACGAATAAATTTGGATCAACCATGGCATGACGCAACCCACACTCTTAAACAGCAACGAGGAGATGCTCTGAGATTAACTGCAAGGCGCGTTTTAAGTGAGTAATTTGCTTTATTTGCATTTTTGAGTGCAAATTGTATCATTGTAAACGTGTTTGGTATGTGATACAACTTGACACGTAATTATGTCATTATTGTGCAATATTGTGAAACGTGGATCGTATCAGTGTTGCCAACTGTAGCAGTGACGCTGAATACGTATACACGGGACTATAACAGTGACGCCTATCACGTGTGTTGAAAATTCGTCTCACTTTTGATTTATCTAAAAAGATGTTAGTTTTGAATATATTAGTAGAAAATTGGATTCTTCAATCAAGCAATATAATAAAAAGTAATTTTTAACTTATGTGTCTTTTGGGTAGAAAAATACAACCTGGCAACATTGCATTTGGTAACTTATATCTTATTTTGCCGTCATTTAATGCAGTTTGAAATGTTAATCTGAATGATTAAGTCGGCCATTTTTGTATAGTGATTGTTTACCTTTTATATATGTTATTTTAAACTTAATTAATTAACATTTTTCCTTTATAAAAACAGTGTATATATATTTTAATTCTCTCAAATAATTACCTAACCAAATTTAGGATGAAACTAAAGCATGTACCTTTGGAATGTGTTTAACAAATTATCTTAACCTCACTTCTAAGTAGAAAACATTTGCTTTTTGGAATTAAATAATTCTTTTCGTAAGTACCTTAATATATAATTAATTAACTGCATTGTTTATTCGTTATCCCGTATGAAAAATTTTTTGGATATTATATTAAATTTAATTATATACCGGTTTTAACCGATTTTGGTTTAACTTATTAAAAACGTGTTTTAGATAATTCCTATATTATCTTAGTTTGCCATGATTCTAAAGTGTTCCTTTACAATCTAGATAATTAACTATAAGTTGCGAAATCTTTCCAAAAGAAAATTTTGTTCTTAACACAATTATCGCAATTAACTGTAATCTTATCTTGGCATATCTATACCTTCTCAAACACTATAGTAAACTTGATTTCGCTATACCTGCTTTCTAAAACACAATAATAAAATGAATCCCGTACATCTTAAAGCCTTTGCTTTAGGCAAACAGGTCTGGAAAAAGAATTATGTCTTATCTGATTCTACAAAAAAATTCTCTTCGAAATTAGCCCCTAAATTCATTTTATGCCAGGTCGCTCGTGTTGTTAGTCCACTTATCTATGAACTTCAGGACACTGAAGGAAAACATCGAAGAAGGTGGCATATTAAAGACCTTAAACCATTCTTTACTGACCCGAATGCTAATTCATAATTTTCACGTTTCATTTCTTTAACGGTTTACCTAATGTTTTTGTCCCTGTTATAAATTAGTTCACTTTATTTAGCCATTTACTTTTCTTATTCAGCACTTACTTTCTACACTTTTGGCTTATTTACCTAGTTATCTTTTTGCTGCCCGTTAACTTTCCCTT
Source organism: Platerodrilus igneus (assembly GCA_036346225.1). Lineage (NCBI taxonomy): Eukaryota > Metazoa > Arthropoda > Insecta > Coleoptera > Lycidae > Platerodrilus > Platerodrilus igneus. The sequence continues at coordinate 1,139,815 of JARFIW010000727.1, read as the reverse complement.
GAATTTATTGCTAGTCACATATTTGTTTATTATCTAGATTCTCTCATATAACTCTGTTGCCTCATTTAATTAATCCTGACACCTTTTCTACATCATATTATTTTGTTTTTAGCATTTACCTTACGTTCTTTAATTTGAGTGGATGCTTGTTTCTTTGAGCTCACATAGGAGACGCGGCCTAAGCCATTGTAAGAAATAGTCCATGTTCGCAGTTGCAAAAAATTAGGAGTTTCTATTCCATGCGTTTTTTTTCTGAATTATTACAGTCGCTCACTTTATCCTTTATCATTACTTGTTTTGTTCTTCTATTAAGTTAGCAGAACATATAAATATTTTTTTGTTGTTTTTTATTGAACTTCGTGGTGAAGTGCTATTGCTTTTTATCGATATCTTATCAAATTCTCGGTTGTTTTTAGCATATTGGGACAGTGTGTTTGTATTTAACTGCTTATAGTTAGGCATTCTTGTGTGCTTATGGCGTTACCGTTTCTAAAAATTACCTTGGAACAGTGGTTTTTTGTGTGACGGTGTCTGTAGTGATACTTTTAAGTTGCTGTTTTAACTCTTGTCTGATTTTCTTATCGCAGTAGATGCACTCGTTAGGAAAATGATCGTATTAGTTTTCATCAAGAGTCTAGTAATTTTTTAACTTATTATGTGCCTTAACTAGTCTGATTAATATAGCAGGTGGTCCTTCAGACCGACCTGAACTTAATAGAGACAACTCTCTACCTTCTCTCGGACGCTTGTCCAAAACTCTACTTTTTCTCATCCTGCTGTTTCTGTTTCTGCCTTATTTTTCATTCGGCAAACCTGTTCTTGTCCCGGAACACACACACGTCTACTACATAAGAGTGATTTTTCCCTCACTCCAGGCTACTAACTACATTGGTTGGTTGGGTAGTGCTTTTCTATCCACCTTTTCTATCGCTTTTGCTCAATGCGAGTTTTTCCTCTATTCTCTTCTACCTGGAAGTGTCACTTATACGTTCCAAAATGCCTACCTCCCTATTTTTTACCTTTTCTATATCTCTATTGCTTTTTCATTTTCGTTAGTCACCGTGTGGTTGCGCGGGGGGTCACAGACACCCGGACCCCGTCTCTGGGAATCTTTCGTAAGGTCATGCGGCGCCGCTGTCGGCGCACGTGGCCGCTAACAGTACATGTATGTATGAGTGTGTGAATGTGTGAGTGCAAGAATATATACAGTGCGTCCCAAAAGTAACGGATATATTCGATTAAATGATTATTGACAATTTCTGAGTAAAAAGCTCTGACACGTCAATTTTTATTTTTAAATTGTCATTTAATTATGTAGTTTTTAACCCACCACCCTTCAACCCCTAAGCGCTAGCATCCCTATTTAAAAATTTTAAATAGCAATGTACCTTGTGATACCTCAATTAATAGCATTTTTCATGCAGAAATAGAATTTTACAAAAAATTCTAAATCCGTTGATAAACAACTGCTTTATTCAATAAAAACTTATTCACTTAAAGTGCCAATTATCGGGTAGGCTTTGACAAACAAAATGATTGTAAAGTGTCAAATAAGTTTAGTGAAAGTACGTTAGTTAAGTGCGTGCTGCTTGTTTAATAATAAGTCAGCAAAAATGAGACTTAACGAAGCCGAAAGGATTGAAATTTTAATGATGATTGGCTTTGGAGATAGAATTCGAACGCACAAAGAAGTTCGAATTTTATTCAATGTAATTCATCCCGACCTCCCCCCAATCTCGCAATCAACAATAAGCTTAATTGAAAATAAATTTCGGAATATTGGACGCGTACGAGATAAATCTAAAAATGGACGTCCATCAGCTTTAGATGAAGATTCAGAATTGGATGACTTGCTATTTCTGCAGAAAAATCCACATTCAAGCGTTGCGGAAGTCGCTTCACAGTTAAATGCATCAAAAAGTGCAGTCATAGTTTTCTCTGTAAGCAAAAGTTTCACCGCAAGAGTTATCAGATGATGATTTTGATAGGCGAGCGCAATTTTGTGAGACAATGATGGAACTTTGCAATGATAATCCTGGATTTGAAGGAAATACGTTTTCTGGTGAAGCAACATTTTATTTAAATGGCACCGTTAATAAGCAGAATTGCCGTTATTGAGCTAATGAAAATCCGCATTGGATGATGGAAGCAAATACACAATTTCCACAAAAGATTAATGTTTGGGCGGGAATAGTGGGTAATAAAGTTATTGGACCGTACTTTTTTGAGAGAACACTCAATGGAGAACAGTATCTAAATTTTCTCCAATTTAAATTAATTTGGGCTTTAGCAGTACTACATCCCAATGTAGAAGATCCTGATTTACCTCATCCCAGTATTTGTCTACAGCAAGATGGTGCGCCTCCCCACTATGCACGTCCAGTACGGGAATATTTCGACCAGGTATTTCCTATGAGGTGGATTGGTAGACGAGGACAAATTGAATGGACCGCTAGGTCTCCCGACTTAACCCGTTTGGATTATTTCCTCTGGGGTTATTTAAAAACTAAAGTGTATCTGAATAGGCCTCAAAACATTAACGAGTTAAAGCAGAGAATCCGGAATGAAATTCGCTTAATTTCCCCTCAGACAGTAAACAAAGTTCAACAAGAGTTTGTCTCTAGATTAGGATACTGTCTAGCGACTAACGGACAGCAGTTTGAACATTTAATTTAAATTGGGTTTGTTTTAGTTTTTTATTCAAGTTTTGTTGATTGAATAAAACTGACTTATTATTAAACAAACAACACGCACTTAACTAACGTAACTTATTTGACACTTTACAAACATTTTGTTTGTCAAGGCATACCCGATAATTGGCACTTTAAGCGAATAAGTTTTTATTGAATAAAACAGTTATTTATCAACCGATTTAGAATTTTTGTAAAATTTTATTTTGCATGAAAATGCTATTAATTGAGGTATCACAAGGGTACATTGCCATTTAAAATTTTTAAGTAGGGGATGCTAGCGCTTAGGGGTTGAAGGGTGGGGGGTTAAAAATTATATAATTAAATGACAATTTAAAAATAAAAATCGACGTGTCAGAGCTTTTTACTCAGAAATTGCCAATAATCATTTAATCGAATTTATCCGTTACTTTTGGGAAGCACTGTATGTACCTACATATACGAATGGATATCTTATCGGTATCGTTCAATGGTGCAGGAATGCACCCACATGCCTTTTTCTGGTCCTCATACCGTTATAACTAACGGGCCTGCCTCACAGGTCGCTCTTTTCTAGGGGGTATGAGTATCTTACCTATATAACGGCTTCAAGGGGCCACTCTATCTTGTATCTTTGTGATGGATGACAAAACGGCTTGGTGAGCTGGGGAATTCTACGCTGTATCTTTAATGTATGTAGTCGTAGCGTGCCTTAGCGAGCTGGGACGTTTCGGATCCACCTATTGTTATCTAAATACTCCCTGTATGTTTGTTGTGGTTTGTTTAGTATTCTTCTTAAGTTTCTTTGGGAATTAAACCACTCAAAGTTTTTAAAATGATCTTTATTTACGTTTCGATCCATGACCTATTTTTGACAACGATCCTAGATCATGGATCGAAACGTAAATAAAGATCATTTTAAAAACTTTGAGTGGTTTAATTCCCAAAGAAACTTAAGAAGAATATTGTTATCTAGTTTTATCTTAATATCTTTATCTTACCTATTATCTTTGATAATAACTTGAGACTTTGCCTTATCTTTTTTTGTCTGCCTAACGTTTGGTATTTATAATCAGACGTAGGAATTATTTGAGTAAAGAAGCTAACTTGGTGGTAGCAATGTAATTTGTTAGGTTGTAGCATACTGTTTTAGTACAGTCGGTTATGTAAAAATAACTCTCTATTATATCTCAAATTGGTTTATTTTCTAGTTTAATTTTAGCGTCCCAATTATTAAGATAACGGTTTTATAGAATAAATATGTCTGCGATTTTAAACGGTTTCAAAAGCTCCGTTCCCAAGTAGCCAGAGCAGGGTTTTTGGATAATATAATCCAAAGATTTAATTAACATTCCCAAGGTACGAAGCTTTACTTGGAAGGCACTTAACGTGTCAGATTAGTAGTATCTACTAATAGATGTCAATCAAGTAGCTAAGACCTTAGTTATGTATAAAGCAGCCCAAGTTGTCGGAATAATTTTCAATTAGTTTGGGTACTTAACTAAAATTATAGTTTTGGAGTTTTCTTGTGAGGGAGATTTTGGCTATCCTAAAGCCATTGTTAGTTTTTATTAACTTTTAAGATTTATGACAGGCTTAACCTATTCGATTATGAGAGCTAAACTGGACTGGGTATTTTTCAATTAACTTAAAGGTATATAAGGAGTTCAGCGTGGGTTGGAAAAGGCTTTTTTTATTTCGATACTTTTGACATACAAATTGTTTATTTCTGTACTTCTGAAAGTAAAGTGATGTGTGTTTTTTATTTTATTCTGAGTAAGTACTTTGCCAGTTACTAAAACAGAGGTTATGGTATTTTTTTAAATAATAAACTCAAGGGTTGTGTTTTGAATTATGTATCCGTAATTGTTCAACTAAATGGTGCCGACGTTTTGTAAAAATACTGACGTTTAAATTAAAGCTCTGAGCTTGGGCTTAAGTTAAACGCGTTGAAATTTTAATCCCTGTGTACTTATTTCGGCAGACAGCGAGGCTTCAGCAAGGTGCACCGCTTCATTGTTATTTCGACGGTAGCCTGGGGCTCACGCAATAGCTTAGCAACGAAACCTACCTGATTACGCAATTTTCAGGTCGGGTATAGTAGTAAAGGACTCTCGTGTTGATAATCTTTGTGTGTACTTGAACGAGTTCCGTTACAGTAATAGTTGACCGGTGAAAAGGTCGTTTATGTTCCGTTAGTTGGAGACACCCATGTGAACTGAGAGCGTGTGTCACAGTAGGTAAGTTTATTAGAATACTGTATATATAATTAATTATTGTATTTGGGTGTTTGAGCCCGAAATTGTTTCTTATATCCTCAAAAAGTAGACTAGTCCTAAGGAATTTAGACATTAATTTTGTTTAGTCATATAGTGTTTAGCTAGCCGGGGACTATAAAACTCCACAGTAGTGCATTGTTAAAATTTTCTGCGTGCGTATTTGTTGCAATCTTTTCCCATTCTCAAGAACAAAGTGCCACGAGTGATAATACCTTGATAAGGTCCGTAAGCCTTCCCCTCTCTTACCGTGGCGCCCTATTGTATATAACGGCAAATATTGTATATATTTTGTGCTCATATGTCATTAGGTTAAGGTTTAATTAGTTGTACAGTTAATAAAACAATTTAAATTTATATTTTAGTGTGTTGTAGCTTAATGAACCTCACCCTCTCACCGACTGTAGCAAGCTTGCGAGGCAATGTTCCGAAACGTTTGGGTACTTTAGATTTAGGGGTCATGCCCTATTATTTTATTGGTAATTTGATACCCTCACGAGGCAGGATGTATATATAGTTACAAGGTGAGTAACGTAAGAAATTAGTAACATGGTACTTTTGGTAAATTTGTTGATTCACAACCATGTCATAAACAAGTTTTGATGTGTATTGTTTATTAAGCCAGAGTACCAGTACATAAAAATTTGCTAAAGTGCAGAGTAACTTGCTCTTTTGGACATTTTGAAATTTGTGCATTTTCTTGCCAAAGAAAAACAGTCTAGATGCAATGCTTATGTGAGTGTGCACTTAAAAACTGTAATATTAGCTTTAGTTATAGTATATATGTTAGACGATTTGTCGCATTTGTTTTAGTTTTAGTAGTGTTTCGTGCTCTCCGAAAAATTTGTGCCGTCGATTATAACTGCGCCACATTAAAGACTCGTATGTGCATTTATAAATGTAGTTCATAAACAATGGGGCTACACATTCCGTTTCCTGGTTATTCGTAAGACGTGTTATTGATTGAAAAAACTTTGTGGCGCCTAAAATAAACATTTTCTAGAATCTAAGTTAGGGAATATGTAGGTTAGTTAGGCTTTAGATTTAAGTTTTTACCGTGCAAACAGTCATTTTCTTTTTTTAATTTTTTTTCTTTTATGGCTTTGTCGCAATTGTTACATGCCAAAATTGGCATTGTATATTTTCAAATATGTGACTAAATTCTCGCCACTATTTTAAAATTGACTTGTTCATTTTCGTCATTTCGGACATTTGCGTTTACGCAAAAGAATGCGCAGGCGCGGAGTGATGGGCAAGTGCGCGGTTTGCGACACAACATGAGGATTATTAGCGACAAGACGTCGAACGGTAACGTTTACCTGTATCGTGGTGCTGTCTTTTTTTTTTAGGATGTAGGTTCCTCTATCGTATCTCTGCCTTCTATCGTGGCCTTTATCTGTATCCTTGCCGCTCCCCTACAAACGAAAGAGGAAAACAAATAAATTTGGATCAACCATGGCATGACGCAACCCACACCCTAAAACAACAACGAGGAGGTGCCTTGAGATTAACTACAAGGCGCGTTTTAAGTGAGTAATTTGCTTTATTTGCATTTTTGAGTGCAAATTGTATCATTGTAAACGTGTTTGGTATGTGATACACGAAAACACGTGTAGAATGGTTGGTTGTTTCCGTTTTTCTGTATGAAAAGTTCGCTCACGCCTTACAGCGTGCTCCTTCCGGTGGCCCTTAAAGCCACAATGAATGGTCGCTCCTTGTTGTGATGGGAGGATCACCCCAAGGCCGGTATCACGCGTACCCCTGTTTCGCACCGTTGTTACAGACGGTAGGAGCCAACCCGAAGGTGGGTACTCGAGGATGAGTGTATATACACTAATTTTCTTATATGGGTACCCGGTAGTTTTTGGAAACAACATATGTACACGTGTCTACGGATGCATCACCTTGTTGATGGTAAAATGACTGGTTATTTGTATGTGCGAGGATATTATAGTGTTTACTAATTTCGTTATTAGGATAATTTTATGTATAGAATTTCGTACTTACAATGCTGATTTCGAGCTGTGATTTTTAGTGGGGTAATTTTGTTTCTTTTTTTTGTTTGAAGATTAATATAGAGGGTGACCTAGAAACTGCGCTCGCCATGTTAAAATTGATTCTTTTTGTTTATTCGTAAATATGTATATTGTGTACCTACAAATTGTTCATTTTTGGCACTATTGTGTTTTGTATATAATTTTGTGTTTTTTAATTAGAGATTTTTTTAATTTGTAAATGTTTGATTGTGCGTGAGTGAATATATTTATATTTCAGGATTCCCTTAATTTTTTTGTAGGTATAATACTCCGCCAACTCGCCGATTGAGCCCGGTCATATTCTTCTTTTCCTTCCTCGTTTTTAATTTTCTTTTTTTAGACTACGTCGCTGAACGTAATATAATTACTGACTCTCTAGCGTGGAACTACGAGTTTGTTTAGTTAATTTTCTTATGCTTCGATTTTGTTTCGTGTAACTTTGACCCCGATTTTGTTGTAGTTAATTTTTGTGTTGTTTCGATTTTAGTTTTCGTTAATTGGTGTTCCGATTTAGTTCCGTTTAATTTCTGGCTCAATTTCTGTTTTGCTTCTGGCCTGATTTTTGTGTTTAGGGTCCAAGTTACTACCGTATCCTTTTCTCAGCCTGATAATACTTATGTCTCTACGCTCGAACTTGTACTCTTCTCTTTTCTTTATTTACTGTGTGGGTTCGATCTTCTCGAATATCAGATTATTGGACTTGTGTTTTTGCCAAAAATCCTGGTCCATTCAAAACACTGTCGCCCAAGATTTTCCTTTTTCTTCCTTCCCTCTCTGTATATTTTGTTCTCCCCATCAAGTCTAGAGTTAGTTTTTTCCTCCGATTTTTCTTTTATTCTACAGCCCTATTCTAATTTTTACTTTGTTGTTTCGCTCCAATTGGTGTTCCTGAAGTTTATCCGTAGGATAGGTTTTAAATTATCCTGTATTCGCAACAATATTATTTTCTTCTGGCTTCTTTCGAGTTACGGTTAGCCTTTATTAAGTTACTTTTTACCAATTTCTTTCTTGTTTGTATTTAAAATGACTTCTTTTTCGGCTTTCTACCAAAGTCTTCCAGTGTGGGAGTGGCATTCAAAATTCCCCGGTGCCCCGAACACTCTTACTGTACATGATTTTTCGAGACGAGTCGAAAAATTCCGACGAACTCACATGTGTCGGAATTGCAGTAATTTGAGTCTGCAGTGGATTTGTTTGAGTCAAAAGCGTTACTTTGGTATTGTGGTTTTCGGTATAGGTTTTCTGACTGGAAGTCGTCTAATTTACTGATTCAACTTTTTGCTACTACTGAGAAAAATACTTTTGCTTCACATGACCGAGTTGTTAATATTTCTCCTACGCCTACGGATGGATCCGACACTTCTTCCGTACGTTCTACTGTTCTTCCCCCTACTTCTACTCCTACTCGTCAGGTCATCTGCTTTAATTGCGACAAACCTGGTCATGTTTCGACACGTTGTACTCGTCCTCGAGTACTCCATTGCCATGGTTGTGGATATAAGAAAGTTTCTCGCCGCAACTGTCCGAACTGTATCCTACTACCAATAGTTTTTCAAATAATATTTCAACTCCTGTTCTCTGCTCTAGGAGCCAAACTTCTCCTGCTTCTCACTCTACGTTCTCTACTGTCCCTCATCTAGGTCATTCGGCTCCTACTATCAAAACATGCCCTTCTTCGGCAAATATAACTTCGAACAAAATTTACTCCGTTTCTAGCTCTACATTATATTCTACTCCTACTTCTGCTCGCCCTACTTATTTACTCTCACCCCAAACTGTGCCTCCACCACCCTTGCAACCCATACTTCGAATTAGTGACTTGCAGCTAGCTTCTCAAGAGTTTGTTCCCGCATTCTTAAACGATTCTAGTCAAGAAATTCCTGTAGTGTCTGCAAGTATACATGTCGCTGAAGTAACGATAACTCCTAATTTAGTCAGCGCAGGTCCTGTTGAAGTCCGTGGACCTGTATCTTTAATATCTATTGCTGTTGCTGTCAAAATTCTACATGTGCATGCTTTCTTAAATTGTTCTACTCAAGAAATTTCTGTCGTATCCACAATAACAGCTGTAGCTGAACTGCAGCTCGCCATGTTAAAAATGATTTTTTTTAATTCGTAAATATGTGTATTGTATACCTACAAATTGTTCATTTTAGGTTTTTTGACCGGAAGTCGTCTAATTTGCTGATTCAACATTTTGAAACCCCGGATTTTGCGTATAAGTTTGCTACTACTGAGAAAAATACTTTTGCTTCACATGACCGAGTTGTTAATATTTCTCCTACGCCTACGGATGGATACGACACTTCTTCCGTACGTTCTACTGTTCTTCCCCCTACTTCTACTTCTACTCGTCAGGTCATCTGCTTTAATTGCGACAAACCTGGTCATGTTTCGACACGTTGTACTCGTCTTCAAGTACTCTATTGCCATGGTTGCGGATATAAGAAATTTCTCGCCGCAACTGTTCAAACTGTCATCCTACTACCAATAGTTCTTCTAATAATTTTTCAACTTCTGTTCTCAGCTCTAGGAGCCAAACTTTTTCTGCTTCTCTTACTCTACGTTCTCTTCTGCCCCTCATCTAGCTCTTCCGGCTTCTACTATCAAAACATACCCTTCTTCGGCAAATATAACTTCCAACATAATTTCTTCCGTTTTTAGTTCTACATTCTATTCTACTCCTTCTTCTGCTCGTCCTACTTATTCACTCTCTCCCCAAACTGTGCCTCCACCACCCTTGCAACTCATACTTCGAATTAGTGACTTGCAGCTAGCTTCTCAAGAGTTTGTTCCCGCTTTCTTAAACGATTCTAGTCAAGAAATTCCTGTCGTGTCTGCAAGTATACATGTCGCTGAAGTAACGATAACTCCTAATTTAGTCAGCGCAGGTCCTGTTGAAGTCCATGGATCTGTATCTTTAATATCTGTTGCTGTTGCTGTCAAAATTCTACATGTGCAGGCTTTCTTAAATTGTTCTACTCAAGAAATTTCTGTCGCATCCACAATAACAGCTGTAGCTAAACTGCAGCTCGCCATGTTAAAAAATTTTTTTTTTAATTCGTATGTATGTGTATTGTATACCTACGAATTGTCCATTTTTGGTACTATTGTGTTTTGTATATAATTTTGTTTTTTTAAATTAGAGGTTTTTTAATTTTGTAAATGTTTTATTGTGCGTGAGTGAATATATTTTTATTTCAGGCTACCCTTAATTTTTTTTGTAGGTATAATACCCTGCCCACTCGCCGATTGAGCCCGGTCAAATTCTTCTTTTTCTTCCTCGTTCTTATTTTCTCTTTTTAGACTACGTCGCTGAGCGTAACATAATTACTGACGCCCTGGCGTGGGGCTGCGAGTTTGTTCAGTTAATTTTCTTGTGCTCCGATTTTGTTTCGTGTAACTTTGGTCCCGGTTCTGTTGTAGTTAATTTTTCTGTGGCTTCGATTTTGGTTTTCGTTAATTGGTTTTCCGATTTAGTTCCGCTTAATTTCTGGCCCAATTTCTGTTTTGCTTCTGGCCTGATTTTTGTGTTTGCGGCCCAAGTTACTACCGTATCTTTTTTTCGGTCTGATAATACTTATGTCTACGTCCTTTACGCTTGAACTTGTATTTATTTCTTTTCTTTATTTACTGTGTAGGTTCGATGTTCTTGAATTTCAGATTATTGGACTTGTGTTTTCACCAATAATTCTAATCCATTCAAAACGCTGTCGCCCAAGATTTTTCTTTTTCTTCCTCCCCTCTCTGTATATTTTGTTCTCCCCATCAAGTTTAGAGTTAGTTTTTACTCCGATTTTTCTTTTATTCTACAGCCCTATTCTAATTTTTATATTGAGTTTCGCTCCTATTGGTGTTCCTGAAGTTTATCCGTCGAATATGTATTAATTGTCTTGTATTCGCAACAATTTATTTAGTTACTTTCTACCGATTTCTTTCTTGTTCGTATTCAAAATGACTTCTTTTTCGGCTTCCTACCAAGGTTTTCCAGTGTGGGAGTAGCATTTAAAATTTTCCGGTGCCCTGTAAACTCTTACCGTACATGATTTTTTTGGACGGATCAAAAAATTCCGACGAACTCACCATGTGTCGGAATTGCAGTTGTTTGAGTTTATAATACTTCTTCTATACTTCTTCCGTACGTTCTACTGTTCTTCCTTCTACTTCTAGTTCTACTCGCAAGTCATCTGCTTTAATTGCGACAAACCTAGTCATATTTCGACACGTTGTACTTGTCTTCAAGTACTCCATTGCCATGGTTGCGGATATAAGGGAATTTCTCGCCGCAACTGTTCAAACTGTCATCCTACTACCAATAGTTCTTCAAATAATTTTTCAACTTCTGTTCTCAGCTCTAAGAGCTAAACTTTTCCTGCTTCTCTTACTCTACGTTCTCTTCTGCCCCTCATCTAGCTCTTCCGACTTCTACTATCAAAACATACTCTTCTTCGGCAAATATAACTTCCAACATAATTTCTTCCGTTTCTAGTTCTACATTCTATTCTACTCCTCCTTCTGCTCGTCCTACTTATTCACTCTCTCCCCAAACTGTGCCTCCACCACCCTTGCAACCCATACTTCGAATTAGTGACTTGCAGCTAGCTTCTCAAGAGTCTGTTCCCGCTTTCTTAAACGATTCTAGTCAAGAAATTCCTGTCGTGTCTGCAAGTACACGTGTCGCTGAAGTGACGATTACTCCTAATTTAGTCAGCGAAGGTCCTGTTAAAGTCCATGGACCTATATCTTTAATGTCTGTTGCTGTTGCTGTCAAAATTCTACATGTGCATGCTTTCTTAAATTGTTCTACTCAAGAAATTTCTGTCGTATCCACAATAACAGGTGCAGCTGAACTGACGATAACTCCTAATACGGATAGAGAAGGCTCTGTTGAGGTTAGTGAGCCCGTAGCTATAATGCCTGCTACTGTCGTTGTCCAAGTTTTACCTGATCCTGTTTCGTTACCTACTTTTACTCATTTTTCTCATGCTGACAAAATGCTATTTGTTTCCGTTCTTTTAACTAAAGTTGATGAAATTCTGTCTGGTGCTGCTCTTTTCTTTCATGTTGATAAATTTCCTTCGGCTTCTTTATCTAACATTGGCGAAGTTCTACATGATACTGTTTGTTCTTGTAACGTTGATGAACTTCTGCCTGATTCTGTTCCTTTATGTAATGTTACGGAAGTGTTATCGGATTCTATTCCTTTTCCTAAGATTGATATTCCTACAGCCAATGCTGTTTTCTGTCCGAACTGTGGTACTTCTAGTCTTTTACCTAACGTCGATGAAATTTTATCTACTTCCGTCCCTCTAGTTAACGTAACTGAAGTGTGCTCCGCTGGTGTTTCTTTTCGTAAGCTTGATTTTCTTACAGCCAATACTTTTTTCTTTTTCTATCGTGAATATTCTCAAAACCCATGATGTTTTCTTTTCTACCGTTGACTTTCTTACCTCCTATCCTAACAACAAACAATTTTCTTCATTAACTCGTTTAGAGTTTCCTAAACTAAACTCGCCACCTCCTAAACCGCGTGCTACAACTGCTACACACCCTGCTGTCTCTGGTTCGCGGAAAACAGCCCCAAAGAGGCGAAAATTTGTATATACTGATTCAGAACCTGAAGATGTTGGTCGAAGAAATCCTGATGTACGTGATCTCGTTTTGTTTTCCTTCTGGCGGCGTAAACGTCTTAAGCCCAATACCTAGTTCTCGCGACCCAGATTATGACGACTTCTTCGGACACGATTGTTGGACATTACGATTTCGGTTTACTTCCCGGGTTTGCTGAGTTTTCTTTCGTTTGCTTTTTTTCTTTCACCCCTTGTGGGTCCGGGAATAGAATAGTCTCACGGTATGTGCTGCCTATCGTAACAGGCGACTGCAGCGATCAACACATACACATACACACTTAATAGACACATACACACACTCCATAAACGCACACACTTCATACATCCACAAATTTCTGTTTGGTTCTCCTTTCTTTTGTCCTTTTCTTGTTTTTTCTTTCACTCGTGTGGGTTCGGGAATAGAATAGCCCCATGGTACAACCTGCCTGTCGTAAGAGGCGACACATAAACACACGCACACTCTATACACGCACAACACATACACACACCCTTCTTACACTCCACACACACCCACACACACATACAGACACACACTCACACACACGCTCACACCTACTCATACATAACTACACTGAGATTCTGTTTTATTTTCTTTTATACGATTCTGAGGATTTTTTGTTTTGTACTTGGTGTTGGTGTTATTCTTTTTGGTTTTTTTTCTCTCGTTCCTTTCGTTCCACTTTCCTTTCCCTATTTTTTTTGCCGGTCTTCCTTGCTGTCGGTCCCTAGTCCGTTATGTTTCGTCCATCCGCTCTTGTGGTAAGTGCTTTTTATTCCGACGTTCTTTTTTCGGAAGCCACGACTCAGTCGACTCTAGGACTAGTTAGCATTTTTTTTCTTCGGTTTCGACTACCACAGTTGATAGTACATCGTTGCTTTTACCAGCACTCTTTCTCTGTTCCTCTCGTTCTCCCTTATTGTTTCCTTACATACTTGAGGCTTGACCTTTGGGTTCTGTTTTGGCTTACACTATTGGATTTTCTTCCTCGTTCCGTTTCTTCTTTTGAGGTCGAAGACTTTACTATTTCTTTACAAGAAACATCCGTCCTTTGACGACTTTTCTTCAGTGCTGAGGCCGTTCCACCTTAGTCCTCCTTGATTGTGCATTACCCTTCCTTTCTTCTTTTCTTCCTTCCTCTTTTGTCCTTTCTTTCTCTTTTTCTCTTCTATTATTGGGCCATCGAGCCGGACGAGAGTTATTTATTTTTTTTGAGTATCCCTTTTTTCCTTCTTCGGTTTTTTTATTTGGTCGTTGTTTTCGTAACGAGTTTTCTTTTAGTTTTTTTTGTAAGCAAATTTTCTTTTTGTTTGTTTGGGTTTTTTTTGTAGTTTGGTACTGCTCGCTTCTTTACTTTGGCTTTCCTACCCCGACCTGTTAATTTTGCATAAGGGGGGGGGGATTTGTTACGTTTATTTTAAACATCCCGTATATATTTTCTTCTGTTAATAAGAAATACACGGTTTAATATTTTTCGACTCAAATCCCTTTGGCGTCAAAAACGAAAATTAATCCAGAAATTAAAATAACCTTTTCACGTGTTAATTCATTTATCTATTTGTATAAATTCGATTCCTATTGTTAATAATAATAATAATAATAATAATAATAATAATAATAATAATAATAATAAATATTCCTTCTAAGAATTCCTCAACGTAAAGTTTATGCTAAAATTAAACAGGCGGTAACTGGTTCTAAGTATCTGATAATTGATTCTTATGTATTTTTCATTGAAAGATTTGTGGAATTAAAGCCGCGTATTATCCCAATAAACGGTGTTTTTTCAGTTTTATTTCCTTAACAACAATATTACTTTGAGCTCTGGTCATTAGTGAAACGAAATTAATATTCACTTGCTCTTCAATCTACACAACGAAAACACGTGGTGAATGGTTGGTTGTTTCCATTTTTCTGTATGAAAAGTTAGCGCACGCCTTACGGCGTGCTCCTTCCTGTGGTCCTTAAAGCCATAATGAATGGTCCCTTTCTTGTTCTGATGGGGGGAACACCCCAATGCGGGATCACGCTCAGCCCTGTTTCGCACCGTTGTTACAGACGGTGGGAGCCAACCCGACGGTGGTGACTCGAGGATAAGTGTTTATACACGAATTTTCTTATATGGGTACCCGGTAGTTGTTGGAAACAACATATGTACATGGGTCTATGGATGCATCACCTTGTTGGTGGTAAAATGACTGGTTGTTTGTATGTGCGAGGATATTATAATGTTTACTGATTTCTTTATTAGGCTAATTTTATGTATAAAATTTCGTACTTACAATGCTGTGATTTTTAGTGGGGTAATTTTGTTCCTTTTTTTGTTTAAAGATTAATATAGAGGGTGAGCTAAAAACTGCAGCTCGCCATGTTAAAAATGATTCTTTTTGTTTATTCGTAAATATGTATATTGTGCACCTACGAATTGTTCATTTTGGCACTATTGTGTTTTGTATATAATTTTGTTTTTTTAAATTAGAGTTTTTTTTTAGTTTGTAAATGTTTGATTGTGCGTGAGTGAATATATTTTTATTTCAGGCCTCCCTTAACTTTTTTTTGTAGGTATAATACCCCGCCCACTCGCCGATTTATCCCGGTCAATTTCTTCTTTTTCTTCCTCGTTTTTATTTTCTTTTTTTAGACTATGTCGCTGAACGTAGCAACTTTTTTTTTTGGCGGGGATAACCAGGTAATATTTCATTTTGTTATAAATGGTAATCATGTAAACATATTGGAGTTCTTTAACAACCATCAGGTTGCTAATATCTATGTAGAGCCAGGTACATAAGAAAAAGATAAAAGAGAATAGGAAGACCTAGATCAAGCTATATTAGTTAAATTATTAGAAATTTAGGTTGTGAAGAGTATGCAGAACTTTTTAGATTAGCACAGAATAGAATATAAGTTAGAGCTGCGTCAAACCGACCTTATGTAAGGTCGAAAACAAAACGATGATGAATGTATAAAAAACCAGTTTGCTAGGAATTTTGGCGTAATACGACGGGTGCTCAATATGTATCGGGAATCGCCTATAACTAGACACCAACCGGGACATAGAGCTGTTCATGAACTTCCTCCTGTCTACACTGAGGAATCCAATTCAGTATCACATGTTAACAACAATATTGGAAATGGTCTGCCGCCTCACAAAAATCGAAGAAAACGTGAAAGAGGCAACAATAAAAACAACCAACCCCATTCCAATTGCCAGACGTCCACCCACAGCAAAAGAACTACCAAGGTGCCGCTTCTGCACCCAAAGACACTGGCGCCGAGACTGTCTAACCAGAAACTCAGACTACAGCCCGGTCGGACGAAACGAACTGGTGCGACTAAACATTACTCATGGTGACCAACTACCAAGGATCCCCGTCACCATACAGAAGATAACCTTCAACGCATTACTAGATACAAAAGCATCGACGTGCGTGATTATGGAAAATCGAATACTTGCCGCCGCCTATCTAGCCGAAACAGAGACGAAAATGACAATCAAAGGCAAATTCCGCACGCCATTCACCCTGAGAAAGGTGACGGACCACGAAACTCTTTTGGTTGTAGCAAACCTCGCCGAGGATATTCTGGGTGAATCTTAGCTTCAACGCCAGAAAGTGGTGATGGATTACTAACAAGGCTCCATACATTTCGAAGCATATAACCGTAAGACGCTCTCCTGGAACGAAACGGTGACGCGCGTTAATGCCATCAAGTCACACACGCTAACTACCATTTACCAGCTGCCAGCTGAATTCTTGCCCAGCAATCTTCGAGAAGAATTCCAACCAGTAGTCAATAGGCCAATACAACCAACTACCACAGCCAGCACCAGCCGACTACAACTGGACACCGAAACATGCAGACAACATCTATGGACGGATGTCCCAAGAAGAGATACCCTTTCAATCACAACTATCCCACGCCAACTGCAACTAACCAGTTCACAAACGAATTTATTGCCTAGCAGCCTTCGGGAAGAATTCCAAGCAGTGATCAATACGTCAGCACAACCAACTACCACAGCCAGCATCAGCCTATTATCACTGGACACCAAAATATGTAGACCACGAGCTAACCACAAAGCCCGTTTCGTTCTGCCCAATTATGTGCAAGGTACACAACCAGAAAAGCATATCTGTGGATGGATGCCCCAAGAACAGGTGCCCTTTCGACGACAATCATTCCACCCAGCAGCAGGCGATTATAGTGAAGACCAACGCCGCCGCACAAAGCAAAAACGCAAACGTCGCCACAGGCTCAAATACTTTGACAACAAGGACCCCGCCGCATCCTCACAACAACCCAGCTACGCTACACTTTTCAGCGGGGGGAATGTTGACTATAACACCGCACCCGAGCTGAACACAGAACAGACTAAAGAATTGCAGCTGAAAATAGAACAAACGAAGAATCGGTAGAAATTTCCAGTTCATTTTTTGTGGTATCCAAAAATCAGCACGCTCATTGGTCAAACTAAATTTGGAGATTCTTTTACATTTGAAAATCGAAATACACAATTCCATTGGTTAAAGACAATCATTAACGTACTTCAACACAGGAGGTATAGGAAATAGAAGTGTATAAATATAATTTCAAATTCTCCGAAAGACATTCGTTAGTGCTCACCATAGCCTAATGAATCATTTTGCAGTGCTCCCCATAGCCTACAAAACCTTCAGCAAGCAGCGCTTTCCATAGCCTGCTACACTTTGACACGCAATGCTCTCCATAGCCTGCGAATTCTCCGACGATGACACTATCCGCCGCCGTACCTAGGGCACGTCACTATAATTCATCAATCAATAGTTAACAAACTCTAATCCATACATCACAGACAAGTCGTTATTGTGACTGTGTCTGTCAAGTCTATCACCGGGACGACACCCCGTAGTTCCACGGCGACGCACTCGACGAAAACTAAGCCACCACTACCACGATGCCTTCCGAAGAGTACCGAAGACGTCTGGGCCACTTAAAACTGTAAATAAATTTTAACCATCACTGTTCAAGTTCTTACTGGGCCTCACAAATAAATCCCGAAGCCTTCCGAAGAGTTCCGAAGACGACCGAAGACTTCTGAACCTTTTATACTTGTATGTATTATCAATTAGTGGTTTATAATTTCATATCATAATTCTTTGTAACTTAACGTTGACCCACAAATAAAACACGAAGCCTTTTGAAGAGTTCCAAAGACCGCCGAAGACGTCTGGACCTCTTCAAACTGTAAATATTTTCTAACAACCGTTATTCAAATTACTACTCGTCCTCACAAGCAACTTCTGAAGCCTTCCGAAGACTACCGAAGTTTTTTACACCGCCTTTAAACTGTATATACATTCATTTAATAAGTGTTTAAGTTTATTTTGGTTCCACAAGGAACCACGAAGTCTTCCGAACAATTCCGAAGATTACCGAACCCTTCCGAACTGCTTCAACTGTTAAAATCATTCAATTTTAACCAATTCCCTTTTATTTTTATGTATTTATGAAACTTATAATTACTTATTAAACAAATAATCAAGCCAAGCCTACATGCTTTCAGACGCCGCCCACCCGAACAATAACAGCGTATACCTTCTATCTAAAGCTGTTTACCATCCATCACCTAGGCTCTTTTGTGGTATGTAATACGCCTCGACTTACCATATAAAAAATAACATTCCTAGGAAAAATGAAAAAGTTACACTAAGGCTATTTTACATTGTTACAGACAAATTAGAAATATCAGGGTAATTGTGATTTCTATAAGTAAAGACATTTTAAACTTTTTTGAATATTGTAGGTCTTGCGTTAACCCTATTCGTGACCATAGTCTTAAAAATAATTCAAATATTTCTATTACTTTCAAAATTTTATTTTGATTACACGATGACATGGTGATAGAAATAATAAAAAAGGTTTATTAAAATTAATGCTTTCTTCTATAGGGTGTATTGCGCCTCAAGCTTCCATAACCAGTAATACACAGACACACATATCGTTAATGATAACACGTCCGTGACCTTTAACACAACTTAAAGTTGAATCATCACAAACATTTAAACTGATAACACCAATAATTTCTTGTTCTGAAAGAAATATTACTTAGTTTTAAACAGTATAACTGAATGTGTACAAATGAACATATTTTATAGATTGTATTAGTGATGTGATTGTTTATATATCTATAAAGGTGGTAAGTTTAGAAAATGCTATTATCAAATATTAATTAAAATCTGTTTATATCTTCTTTATAAATAATTAAATTACACAGGCCTACATTTTTTTTTCATGAAAAAGTGTATCAAGTTTAATAGGTGTCTTATAGTAAATGGGGTGTGCTAATAACGAATCTGTGCCTAGGTTTTTTCCAGCACGCCAGGTTTTCAGGAAAAGTGTGTTTGAAATTTTTTATAGAAACTGCCAAAAATATTGAGAAAATATTTATAGAAACTAGAAAATTACACTGCAAAATTGAGTTGTTCATTAAAAAAAACAATGCAGTATAATCTACGTTAGACAATCGTTGGTTTTTTTGAATAAAATCGTTCTCTTTTTTCCTCAAAACTGCGTTTTGTAGTTTTCTTTTTGTGGATTTTTGTGAGCGAGTCCCTCTTCAAGGTCCAGCAGTAATCAGACATCCTTCTAATATCCCATCTTCCTCGGTAACGTCTCTCCATCTCCTTTATGTCTTGATGGAACCTTTTTCCCTGTTTTTCACTGACAGCTCCAAAATTGTCGGGAAAAGAGAAAACGTTGACGTGGGAATTCAAAAAATGAAGTTTGATGCTTATATTGCATCCCAGTTTTTATAGTTTTCGACCATGTTGGCTACAATTTCTTTGTAGTTTGGAGACTTGTTGTATCCAAGAAAACCGTCTATGACTTCTACGAAATAACTCCATGCTTCAGATTCATCCTGGGTCATTGTATTCTGGAACAATCGGTTCGATTTTAAGGTTCGAATTTCAGGGCCTACAAAAATTCCTTCTTTAAGTTTAGCTTTAGAAAGTGCAGGAAATTTGTCGCACAGGTATTTAATGCAGTCAGCTTGTTTATTTAAAGCTTTGACAAACTGCTTCATCAATCCTAACTTTATGTAAAGGGGAGGCAAAAGAACTATTTTTGGGTCAACTAATGCATCACGCAGCACATTTTTTTGTCCCGGTACAAGTCTTTCTCTGAATGTAAATTTCCTGCTCGACAGTTCCACTCACACAAAAAACATAGATACTTTGTGAATCCAGACTGCTGACACAAAAGCATGAATATTATTTTGAGGTCTCCACAGAGTTGCCAACAATATTCGCTATACTTTATTGTATTTAACAACAGCTCAAGATCCTTATACGTTTCTTTGAGATGCACGGAAGGAGCAACAGACACCGAGGCATAAGTATTACCATTGTACAACAAGACACCTTTCAGACTTCTCTTAGAAGAATCAATAAATAACCTCCATGATGTGGAATAGTTATTGTCAGCTCTCAGTTTCATGACTAAAACAAAAATATTATTACAATACACCAGTAACCCTCTTGAGAGAAATATTCCGCGAACTCTTTTTCACGATGCCTATACCACGAAAATGAGGTTCCTGGAGCCAACAGATTTTTGTCTTTCAGTCGTGATCCTAAGATTTGTACAGCATCCTTCGATAGGCGCAAGTTTCTCACTAAGTCATTTAGTTCAGCTTGAATAAACTGTTGAGGTTGATCTATATCAGGATTGAATTCGTCGTCATCGGTTTTTTCGTTTGAACTTTCATCTGATGATTGCCATTGGATGATGTGAAGAAAGGTTGAGGAATGGGAATTCCTGGTCCATGAGGTACAGTTCGTTTTGCAGACGGTAAATGAGAATCCTGAATAGAATGTTTATTTTTCGAATTGAAACCCTTGACATCGCAGGAGCAAAAGTAACAGTCATCTCCATGGTTTTTTTGTTCCCTCCATACCATAGGAATGCCAAAGAGTAAAGAGCTACGTGTACCTTTTGTCCATTTTCTCAGTAGCTCGACACACTGAAAGCACACTTTGTGTGGAACTCAAAGTTTGTCCTGATTACCAAGCTTTACACCGAAGTAAGCGTGATAAGCTTTTTTGATAAATTCTGTTATGTTACGTGGATATTTTGCTATCGTTAAATCACCACACACGTAACAAAATATATCAGGACTATTTTTGCACTTTCTTGATGACATTATGACGCACTAAACTCTCAGAAAACAAAACACAACTCGATGCAACAAAAATTGACGCTACCTAACTATTTCGTAAACAACTGCCAATGCCATCAAGTTGACCTTAACAAATGCGGAAATGAAACAGTATTATTATTGAAATGAAATAAACATAATATTATACTAAAATATTTTCTATCGATGTATTACGTATTTTAAAGAAATAATTTTAATGCAATTTAGGAAATATCGTAAAGGTACTTCTTTGCTTTAGTACAAAATATCTCACAATTTTTTCTTAATTTTGTGAAAAATCTTGACGTGATGGGCTCAAACCAAATATACATTCAGAATCAACGTACCCGTATTAGCTAAGGACACATCAAATTCAAAACACCAAAAATCATGTCGGCCTGTGATTATTAACCTAAAGGCGTCACCGTAGATCAATGTAGCAAGCGTAAGACTACGGATCCCAAGGTCCTGGGTTCAAATCCCGACACGGCCGACTGCTTGAAAAATGACAGGTGAGCATTTTTCACAAAAATTACGCCCTCGTTCAGATGAGAGGTTAAATGGATGTTAAGACTTTACTTTAGTATTTTTACGTAGTTTTAAATTTAAATAGTGCGCCATTTATTTTACATGTATTTCCGTTGCTCTTCGTTTATACTCGTCTTTATAACAAGCACGATTGGCTTTTGAAAATGTTATTTAATTTTGACTAGAAGGAAGATGGCCGAGTAGTTCTGTCTTCCATGACATGTTATTTTTCTATAAAATATGTAAATTGATATTAATACAGTCCATAATAAGAATTAAAGTTATTTCAAGATGTTTAGTTGATTTATTCAACATTCAAGAGAAGTAATGTAACAAACATGGTCCATTCTCGCTGGATTGATGAGTGAGCAAGTTGAAACCGCCAATATTGGATATACATGTGGCGACCTTCGACCTTTCATAATCTATTTTTATGATTGCTGTTGAAAATATAGAACATATTAAGTCAAGCCAACATAAAAAGTAAGTCCATACTCGTTTGTACCTCTTGTATTTTGACGCAATTAGTGGAATTACGTATTTCTTTTGTCTGCGAAATTACAGTATTTGGTTTATTTTATTATTTGTTTGAGTAGTCTTACAATTTATGCAAAATGGGTGACAAATCTTCATTAAAAACAAAACGATCTGCCATTCAAGGGCAGTTAAGCAGGTTTGAACTATTTTTAATTAATACACAAAGTAAAGTTAATGATTTAGATGGTTTAATTGTAGAATCTCTGAAGTTTAGGTTGGCTAAAGTTGAACCTTTGTGGGAGGAATTCCAAGCTATTCAACTATCAATTGAATCTGAGGTTAAGAAGCCTCTTGAGACCCAAGAACAATCTGAAGAAGCACGTGAGTATTTTGAAATTTTGTATTTTGATATGTTATCTGCAGCTAAAGCTATCATTGGTCAGTATGAAAGGCAAAGGCCTGGGGCGCCAGTGGTCAAAGAAGCTTCAGCAAATGGAAACAATGTAGTTGCTAATGTAAATCTTCCGTCTTTGTCCCTTCCGGTCTTTTTTGGAGCCTACGAACAATGGCAAGAATTTTACGACATTTTCAATGCCATTATCAATTCAAATGATACCTTAACAGATTCACAAAAGCATTTGTATATCCGTAATTGTTTAAAGGGCGAGGCCGCAAACACAATTAAAAATTTAGAGGTTAGTAATGCAAATTATTCAATAGCGTTTAATTTGCTTCGGGAGCGATATGAAAACAAGCGATTAATAATTCATAATCATGTTAAAGCACTTTTTGATATGCCTAATATAAACAAGGAATCGCATTCATCCTTGAGGCAATTAAATGACAACATGTTAAAACATTTGCGTTCTTTGGAAGCGATGGGTCAACTGGTTCAGCATTGGGACACATCGATCATTTATATAGAGTCTGCTAAAATGGATATGATATCGCAAAGAGCTTGGCAAACTCATAAGCACTCGGGTGAATTGCCTACTACTGAGGATCTAAAGGTATTTTTAAAACAACGGTGCGAGCTGCTGGAAACGTTAAACATTGATCAAAGGGGTCAAGGCAAAAATAAAAGGGAAGCTATTCATTCTAATAGCTATAATGCAGTAGTTTCTCTGGCTTCTTGTCTGTACTGTAAGGCAGAACATAGTATTTACAATTGTGAAAAGTTCATGAATTTAGATACACACGTTCGCATTGCTGACATGCTGAGGCTAAAGGTTTAAATTTGTGCCTAAATTGTCTAAAAACTAATCATTTTATTAATAAATGTAAAAGTCGCAAATTATGTACTATTTGCAACAAAAAGCATAACACTTTGTTGCATATTGGTAAAGGTAACATGAATGCTCATACTAAAGAAGTATCTCAAACACACACTGGTGCTGCACAAGGCCAGATGGGTTCAAAAACTGAATCTGAAAGAAGTGAAGGTACTATTAGTACAATCACTAATAATTCAAGTATAAAAAATAAAACTTCTCAGGTTTTGTTGTCTACAGCAAGAGTTAAGGTTAGCGACAGCCATGGTAAATTTCATGACTGTAGGGTTTTGCTTGATTCTGGAAGTATGTCAAATTTTGTGACTATAGCTTTTGTAGATTTGTTAAACTTGCCAAAGACAAAGGTAGATTGTTTGGTTTTTGGAATAAATGAAAGTATTTCGAATATACATCATAAAACTGAATTAATAGTAAAATCAAATGTAAATGCATTTGCTATAAAGGTTACATGTCTAATCTTACCAAAGATTACAGAACAAGTTCCAGCAAATCCATTTGATGCCTCATTGCTAAAAATTCCATCAAACATATGTTTAGCGGATACAAGTTTTAATGAAGTAGGAAAGGTGGATTTACTTTTGGGTGCCTCGGTCTTTTGGCAGCTTTTGTGTGTAGGCCAAATTTCTTTGGGAAAAAATTTACCTTCTTTTCAAAAAACTCATTTTGGTTGGCTAATTTCTGGTTATTTAAATCTTCCACTAGATAAACAAATACAACCCTCGTCTAGTTTCTTTATTAGAGAAACAGATGATGCTATTTTAAAGCAAGTTGAAAAATTTTGGTCTATTGAGGATTGTCAAGGAGGGGATAATAAATTCACTGATGAAGAAGAAAGAGCAGAAAGTCTTTTCGTTGAAACTACAAGCAAGGATACCGATGGAAAATTTATCGTCTCTGTTCCCAAGAGGGACAATTTTTCTGATTTAGGCAATTCTAGGAAAATAGTTTTGAAACGTTTCTATCATTTAGAAAAACGTCTGAACAAAAATCCCGAATTGTAAAAGGAATATGCAAACTTTATGCATGAGTATATTCAGTTAAACCATACGACTAAAATCAATGAAGTTTCTGAAAGCAAATCCATATTTTATCTGCCACATTATTGTGTCTTTAAGGAGGATAGCACAACTAGCAGACTTCGTGTTGTTTTTGATGGATCTTGTAAGGGAAGCAATGGTTTTTCTTTAAACGATGTCCAAATGGTAGGACCGGTGGTTCAGGATGAATTATTCGCTCTTCTAGTAAGGTTTAGGCTTTATCCTTATGTTGTTACAGCGGATATAGCCAAAATTTACAGGATGTAAAACTGTGTAAGGGAGATCAGGCCTTGCACAGAATTTTTTGGCGAGACGATGTCTCACATGAGCTTAATTGTTATGAATTACAAACCGTTACTTATGGAACAGCATCAGCATCATTTCTCGCAACAAGATGTCTTAAACAGCTTGCTATTGAAAGTAAAGATAAATATTCTCAAGCGAGTAGCATTATAGAAACCTCTTTCTATGTAGATGATCTACTAGCAGGGTTCAATTCTGTATCAGAAGCAAAAGAAATACTTTTGCAGATAATACAAATTCTAGCAAGTGCCGGTTTTCGTTTACGTAAGTGGAAGTCCAATAAATCAGAAATTCTTGATAAAAATAGTATTGGTGATGATTTTTACCAGTTTTGTAAGAGCGATCAATCAAAAACTCTGAGTATACTTTGGAATCCTTCATCAGATTTATTTGGTTTCTGTGTCAATCACTTGAAAAGTCAAAATCATGTAACAAAGCGCACAATATTATCCATAACTGCGCAAATTTTTGATCCACTTGGTTTATTGGTCACTATAGTTGCCAAACTAATTATACAAAAATTGTGGAAATATGAATATTCTTGGGATCAATCGATACCGCAGGATTTAAGCACGAATTGGCTTAAATTCAAGGATGAGTTACATGAATTAAACAATATACAGATTCCAAGAGGTATAGTTTCCAAAAACACTCATGATATCGAACTACACGGGTTTTGTGATGCTAGTGAGTGTGCTTACGGTGCATGTTTGTATTTAAAGTGTGAAGTCGAAAAAGGAGAACATATGATTAATATAATTTGTTCGAAAACTCGTGTAGCACCACTCAAAAATATATCGATTGCTCGGTTAGAACTTTGTTCTGCAGTTTTATTGGCACACCTCGTAGAGAAATTTTTCAGTGCAGTGAAACACACAGATGTTAACATTAAAAATCAATTTGTTTGGTCTGACTCTGTTATTACACTTTGTTGGAAAAGTCTAATCCTTGGCGATGGAATACCTTCGTTGCCAATCGGGTCGCAGAAATTCAGAGAATCACCAATATCGTTAATTAGCGTCATGTTAGGTCTGAGAACAATCCTGCTGACTTAGCATCGCGGGGGGTTACTCCATGTACATTGCTTTACTCTGACCTTTGGTGGCATGGACCTCCTTGGCTGCAAAAAAGTATGTCAGAATGGCCACCTCAACCCAATCAAATAAATATTGAGATGCCAGAATTAAAAAAAGCAAAAACTAATTGTTATTTTACAGAATCTAAAGAATTAGATTTATTTTTCAAGTATTCATCGGTTTGCAGATTACAAAGAGTTTTTGCATATTGCTTGCGATTTTTATACAATCTGAAAAATCCTCAATCACGTTTGATTGGATTTTTATCTGTTGAAGAGTTGCAACGCTCTTTGCTGAGATTAATTAAATTCTCTCAGGAGCAAGTATTCTATAAAGAAATTTTATGCTTAAAAAATAAACGAGAAATAAATCCAAAATCCAAACTACTACCTTTAAGCTCTTTTCTTGATGACAATGAGGTTTTACGTGTAGGGGGACGCCTACACAAATCATACTTTCAGTATAATAAAAAACACCCTATTATTTTGCCCAAAAATAGCAAATTAACAATATTAATTATAGAGTCGAAGCATAAACGTCTTCTACATTGTGGACCACAACTATTGTTAGCTAAACTGAGGGAAAAATATTGGGTAATTTCAGGGAGAAACTTAGTAAGAGGAGTTGTTGACAGATGCATTATTTGCTCAAAGGCTAAACCTAAATGTAATGTTGAATACCTACAGGGTTCCTTACCTCAACAGCGTGTAAGAGCTTCATTTACATTTAAAAACGCAGGTGTGGATTATGCAGGACCATTTCTTTTAAGGGATAAAAAGTCTAGAGGATTTAAAACACAAAAGGCATATATTGTTTTATTCATTTGTTTTACAACTAAAGCACTGCATTTAGAATTAGTTACAGAGTTGAGCTCAGAAGCTTTTTTGGCCACTCTAAGGCGTTTTATTGCAAAGCGTGGAAAACCATTAAATATGTTTTCTGATAATGGCACAAACTTTATTGGTGCACAGTCTATTTTAAAGAAACTTGGCCAATTTTTAAAAAATGAGTCAGTTCAAAATAATATTTAAGAATCACTAGCCAATGATGAAATTGTATGGCATTTTATTCCACCAAATTCTCCACATTTTGGGGGCATTTGGGAAGCAGGGGTTAAATCCACAAAGATTCACTTACAGAAAATATTAGGTAATGCCTTATTAACCTTTGAGGAGTTTTATACTGTATTATCGCAGATAGAGTGTGTACTTAATTCACGTCCTATTTCCCCCATGTCGTCTGATCCTATGGACTTGGATGCACTCACTCCTGGTCATTTTCTTATTGGCCGATCAATGCAGTTTCTTCCGGATCCATCACTTCTGCATATTCCAGAAAATCGTTTGTCGCGTTTCCAGCACCTTCAGTCACTGTTGCAGCAATTTTGGAGACGTTGGGAATCTGAATACATACCAGAGTTGCAGAAAAGAATGAAATGGAAACAGAATGTTCAAAACATTTTAAAATTGGTGCCCTAGTTCTGGTTCAAGAAGCAAATATGCCACATTTAAAATGGCGGCTTGGAAGAATCCTAGAGCTGCATCCTGGAGCCGATGGTATAGTTCGCGTTGTAACATTGCAGTGCGCCAGTGGAAAAATAAAACGTGCTGTAGCTAAGATTTGTGTATTACCACTTGACACTGTATTAGTTAATAAGTAATGTACAGTTACTCTTTAGTATAGGTTGTATCTCGCTAGGTCGGGGCAATATGTTAAGACTTTACTTTAGTATTTTTACGTAGTTTTAAATTTAAATAGTGCGCCATTTATTTTACATGTATTTCCGGCGCTCTTCGTTTATACTCGTCTTTATAACAAGCACGATTGGCTTTTGAAAATATAATTTAATTTTGACTAGAATGAAGATGGCCGAGTAGTTCTGTCTTCCATGACATGTTATTTTTCTATTAAATATGTAAATTGATATTAATACAGTCCATAATAAGAATTAAAGTTATTTCAAGATGTTTAGTTGATTTATTCAACATTCAAGAGAAGTAATGTAACAAACAATGGAGGTCCCGTGTGTGAGTATTGTCACGCACGTTAAAGATCCCTACCTTGACTGGAACGGCAAGGGTTCGGCAAAATTCTAAATTTCCAGGCAACAAAAAGCTCGCCTCCTGGCCAATGTAGTACCTTCTGTTGGAGCATTGGAAATATAAAATGCACGATTATTAACCTCAGGACTTATACAAGGAAAAATCTGAATGTGCACTAATTAAGAGGAGAGCCAGAGGAAATTTTGTATCCATCTTATACTAGTAAATTAGAAATAAGGTGTATAGTGCTCATCTATCAATAACAACTGCTTTACTAAAGTGCCTTGTAACATCTCATTAAATGAAACATGATTTAATTTATGAAAACACTTTTATCCTGACTGAAATTAAGGCACTAGAAAAGGAGCGCAATGGTCGGTAGATGAAAGTTACCAGTCATGGAGAGATGGCAACCGCCCGCCATCTCTTTGTGTATAGTTGGGTATAATGTAATTCCCCCGATTAATTAAGTTTCTAATAATAATTCTAATTAGAGGTAATATGATTTTATTTTTTTACTGTTGAGATCAAAATTAGGTCATGTTAAAGCGTAGTTGGGCTATATAAGTAAATATTCGTATGGGAAGTTGATTGACGAATAAACCTTAACTAGTCCTGAAAGGTTGTTTTAAAATAATATTGTAGGGAAAGATGTGATCAAAGAGTCAATGTATGCCAACTGGATACAATTAGGAAGACAAAATGTAGTTGTGGCGTATATATCCATATTGCTATGATAACGCTGCACACCGATGTAATTAACGTTCAGTCTCCTGCTGCCCGCCACCGCTCTTTTAATATCCTAAAATTTAAATATGCTTCGGCTAGCTCAGTCTAATTCACACAGAGTGCACAACATTACGATAATCAAATAATTTACCCCCTTTTCTCTAATACTTTTCTACTTGAATGAGAAAAACCAAATCGACTAATATTTCTATAATGACAAAGAAAAATATATTCACTGTATAACTTAATATGATTCACTATTTGACAAAGTAAACCCCTGAATCAAATAATAATAATTCCAATTTGTTTATCCTCAAAATTATGGATCCCTTTAATTAGTTTAAAGCCAGCAAAAATGATATTGTACACTCTTGGAAAACAACCTTGAAAACTCAATGACTTTTCCCTTTTTACGTAAATTTTCACGTATAAAAACGATTTTTGGTGACCCTTTACATAAATATTCAAGTATAAAAAAATATAGTAAATTTTCAATAAAAAAGAAAATAATGCCTTATAATATTCTGACCTGCAGTTTTCCTTGCGTGTATTTCTTTGTTATCTCTGGATCAGTTATTCGTGTTGTAGATCAGTACCTCTGGATTACTTTTCGTCGAGTCCCCTTGCGTTTTTTGTAATAGCGGTTGTCCAAATTCCATTCAATGCATAAAACATTGTACGTTTTTGTGTTCCGATGCGTAGATGCCAACCAATATATTTATGCAATCTTGGATTTATCCCCAAAGTTATATTTAGAGCTTTACCCAGATTTCAACTTATTACTTACACAATAATTAGATTTGGATAATGCTTAGTTTTTCACCTGTCACTTAGAACCGTTTTTTAGCTAACGGCAAAACTTCTCTCGTATATTTTTCACCATCATTTACTTCAAAAACTTTCTATCACAACTTTCACAAATATATAATTATTTAATTTTCAATGTTCACTTTCACGTAAATTGAGTTAAACTGACGTGAAGCGTGCTCAGTTTTAATAAAGACTGCCTGTTATCAAGTTTGAGTGATATTTAAAGGAACACCCTTATCGGAAACTATTGGCTATCGGCCTTGTTTGTTTAAATTTTACGACGTGCCATAGGATGTTGTAAATACCCTGGACTTTTACATGTATTATTTGATAATAACCAGCCAGAATAATGTTCTTGGTCACGTATAATACAAGTTTTAGCATTAAATTTCTAAAAATAAGTGCATTTCTACTTGTCTGTTTTGGTGTTATTGTAGGAATTTCTACTCCGCCTTCTCACGTATTCTACTTCTAGCTTTTGTTTGTCAAGATATCGTTCTGAGTTTTGAGTAAACTGTGTTCAAAGTCACGTAGATGAAATAACGTAAATTGAAATGCTTCTATTTACATCCTGCATTCGCGAAATGTATTTGTTTTGAAAGATACGTCTTTTACCAGAATGCTTTGCTATCTCCTTTCACTATCGCTTGTTTAATTTTAACATAATTTATATCATGATTTTCTAGCTTTGGATGCATTTAATGCGTATTTATTTAGAATTCATGAATGCTTTCTGGTTTAAAATAAGTTTGATTGCCTACAGAGTTATCTATCTTGCTGAATGTGTTTGTATTGTTAAAGAATATGCTTTCCGGCATTAATTAATGTCAATTATGATCCTTATACAAGGTTGTAAATGTTTGATTTTTGCATAATTTGCGAATTACGTATTTTTCATGATAAATTTATTTAGTTTTCTAACTTCTAGTGCTATTTACATGTCGCGTGTGACCTTTATGACTCAATATACCCCTAAATAACCTTATCTTAGCAATATATATATATATATATATATATTGCTATGATATACCCCTATGTTAGGCCCCACGGTTGGGCATGTCATAAAATGCCGTGTTATTCTCGCCCCTACGCTTGGTCGCAATCAAATGCTGTGATTAATTCCGCCCACAGTTGGGCAGCCCATAAAATGCTGTGATACTTCACCAGCCCCTACGATGAGCGTCCTAAAATGCTGTGTTATTTTCTTTATATTAATCAAGCACTTGAAAAAATGTTAATTTATAAATCTCTTTGCCTCAACTAGCTGATTCAATTAAATAAAGCAATTTTACAATACACAGTATAATGATTAAATATTTACAACCTTTTTATATATCTTCCCCTTTTTAAATTATTTACTTCTGTCAGATTTTGAGAAAATGAAGCCAGCAAAACGAGCTTTTTATTGTTACATTCAGAGACCTTTTGAAACGTTTCAAGATTCCTATTGCCTTTCATAAATTTATCAAAGAATCCCAGTTTTATCGGCTGTTATATTTTGAATTATTATTGAAATAAAACAGTTTATTGAAATAAACCATATCAAAATATCTAACCTGGAGTGGTTCAGTAGCTTCTCTGCATCCCTAAGAGTTTTCGTGTCCAGTCTGAATGTTTTGAGTCGAATTTAAAAATCGACATCTAACCAAAATACTATCCAAATCGTTATTAGTGAGTTTATTCCAATAAAAGGTTTTTCATCTCCGTAATTAACGAAACAGTAATACAGTATTTACTATTGTCAGAGATTACCAAATTAATTTAACAGGCAGTAATCTCCAGAGTCTTCCTGACTCCAAAACTCGTAACAAGAGTCGTACCCAAGAGTCGTAACAAGAACCCTGTTTTATTTATTTTTAGAAATTGTATAATTTCACTAAATCTGGTTTACTTACGTCTGTGGTAGAGCGGCTCGCTTATACAATTTTTACACTTTTATAAAATGATTTTCACTTTAATTTTAATTAACTGTTTGCGTGAATAATTTAGCACTTTCGAGTATAGTGACTGCCAAGTTTCAAATTTATACTAACTCGTTGTTCAATTGTTATCATATTTATAGGACTGGCCCCTTTTGTTTGCGATTCGTTGATTCCACGTGCTGGGCGATACTAATTGTCTTATCTCTTGTGTTATTTCGAAAACTTTACCAATTGTGTAGTTTAATTGCATGGAAGTACGCTCAAGTGGTCACGTAATTCATTCACATACATCATATTTAGTTCAGAAATCCCAGGAACCTTCGTTCATCAAATCACGTATTATTGTTGTTTGCTTTATTCTAATCTAAATAGAAATAAATTTGGTGTTTGTTTATTTCCTAGTTAAATTGGATTTTTGAACAAATGTAATACTTTTCTATCACGTACGCTTTTCAAATAATGCATAATTTCTGCCTGCGTATATGATGATGTATTAACGCACTTGTTGAATATTTATCTAGCCAATTCATACAGGTTTTCCATTGATTTAATTTCTATGCATTTTGTTACATTTTTAAATTCTTATCTTTGCTTGTAGCTACTCTTGGATATGCGTTTAACCGCTTGTACTGTTATATAGAGTGTGCTCTCAACTAACCATATTTATAATGACCTATTTACTCTTCTAATATCTGTAATTATGTGCTTTGGTTATTTGGGAGTTTCTTTTGTTTATTCTACGACCCCTATGACTTAACCTACCCCTGAATTAACCTTATAATTACAGCATTAACCCCCCAAATTAAAATAAAATATTTTGGAAAATGTTAGTTTTTGGCGCCAAACGTGAGACAAAATTCACATTGGTCCAAAATTATTTATTTTTATTTTATTTTACTATATACACAATTCCTACATTATTTTTACATCCCTATTCCTATTTTGATCTATATTATACCTATACACCTATTCATTCTAAATTTTTATTACTATTGTTTTATTATAATCTATTAGTATTTCCCTACGTATCTATCAACTTCTTCTATTTTCATATTTTTCATATTTACTTATATACTTTCATTTCAATTTTTTCGAATACTTTTATATCTTGGTGGGATTTATTTATAGAATTAGGGTTTCAACGACCTCTCGTGACCCCTTATCACGTCAAATTATATATATATATATATATATATATATATATATATATTACTATGTATTTTTCACCTTTACGTTCTCGCGTCATATAAAAATTGATATGATAACGCCATACTCGGTGTAATAAACGTTCTACTGAACGCCACCGCTCTGTGTTCTTCTCAAATTAATCTTCTAATTTTATTATTATGCCACGCCTAGCCCTTTTTAATTTACAAAGAGTGCACAACGTTACGATGATCAATTTTCTTTCACCCTTTTATGATTATCTGTTTGAATTGATAAAACGAAGTCGATCAACATTCATATAATGAAAGGAAATAATATTTACAATTTTTGAACTTCTTTAAATACACCCTTCAATCAATTAATATTATATGGATTGTTTATCTCAAAATTTATATACTTTTAATTCAATATATAGTCACCAAAAACAACACCCTTTACAAAAAAATCTGGAACGATTGAGACCTCTTTATGATTTACTACGTAAGTTTAAACGTTTGCAATGTTCCTGTTGACTCTTTACAAGTTTTGGATAAATTGAATAAATTCAGTATTAAAATTTAAATTGAAAAGATTCCTTAAAATTAAGTAGATCTGACCTATGACCTCCTGATATGTTGTTTCGTGGATCAACACTCCCTTACCGTCTTCAACCGAATACCAATGTTCTGCTTTGTTAAACCAATACTTCAGTACAGTTACCCCTTGTTTTCCAAAAATCACTTCGTGCTTTATTCTATATTTCTTTGCATATGCTTTGAATCTCTTCTCTTAAATACCACTTGAAATTCCAGACTTCAAATCATAAATTGGCAGCGTATTAGAATTGTCCCAAAATTATACCAGAAATATACCAGAAGTATTGTTTTCGACGCAGATTAGAATACTTCAGAAATATACCAGAATTATCGTTTTCGACGCAGATTAAAATTAGAATTGGACCATAAGTATTTTCGACGCAGATTAGAAGCCGTTTTCTGAAAAAAATGGCAAAAACTTTTCATATATTCTTAACACAATTTTTATATCGCACTATTTTCACTATATTATAAACTTTATTTATATTACGCGTAGATTTTTGGTTAAAAGTGATGTGGATTTAACCTACTTCAAGTGGAAACTGACCTGCTTTATCACCGGTGGGTGTTAAATAGCTTTTCCCACTACCTTTGGATTGGGTTTCCAAGCAGTTTTACAGATTGTTTCAACAAACTAGGTTTGTCTTTAATATTCCCTGTATTTTTAAGCTGTTTTCTAATGAAACTCTTTTGGATTCCCATATCATGCTTGCTATTTGCTATCGTTATCGTGGCTGAACTTTTACTTACGTCTGTTGTTTTGTATAGATAAATCTTTTGGAGAATTGTACAAATTAAATGATATAACACGAATGCTGTTTTCGTATTTATTTATTTATTTGAAAGTGTGTTTTCTTATCAAAGCGCATATTGTTCCTTCTTTATCACAAACGTAATTTCATAAGAATTTATTAGGTTTCGTCTAATCTTCTGCGTCTTTATTTTATAAACGTGTTAAACATTCTCAACGTAGTTTTAATTACATGTACGATTATTTCTCTGCTGAATGCGCGTTCTATTATCAAAAGATGTGCTTGCTGGCATTGTTTAAAGTTAATTACGGTCTATATACAGTGTGTTAAATGCTTGCTATTTAGATAATGTACAAATTACTTATTTTTCTGCTAAATAAATGCAGTTTTCTGATTCCCAATGCTATTTACTGTTACTACACGACCTTTACTACTCTTTACACCCCTAAACAACCCCTTATCACAGCATTATATATATATATATATATATATATATTACTCATATTTAGACCAGGGTAGAAAATTAAATAATCACATCAAATAATTTTAATCACCGTGTATAATGAATATTATTAGATAATACGCGTTATTAAAACCGTGAAGCATAAAAATTTATTAGTTTCATTAAACATAAGAGATTTAAACCATGTACAAGACGCTTTATATCAAAAGAAACAGTATTAAAAAGCTCTGCGTGTAATGTAATTATTCCTAAACAAATGGAAATTACGTGCAAAATTTATCTTAATTAACTCTATTTCAAGTAACCGGTATTGAACAAAACGTACAGATAATATCTATAGAAACTTGTAAAAACCCAATAAAATGCAAATCCTAGAAGTGTTAGTTAGAAGTAGGATGTTTTTTAAAAGGCAATTTCAGTTTAATTTGTGTAGATAAACATGTCGAGTCTAAGGATATTGGAAACGGTCAGATGCTTTAGCACAAAATACAAAACAGGGTTTATTTAAAAAGCTCTGAGAATTAATATTATTTTGAACACCTGCGTAGTTTAAATATCACATACGGCGTAAATTTTGTAGATAATTAATAGTTTCAAAGAATCTTGGAGAAACCGGGGCTTAATATTCACCAGAATGTGCGATACGGGGTTATTAAACCCAGATAACAGTCCACATGGACTAAAATATAATCGATAATAAAGAATATCAATTTGCACCAATACGAACAGGTTAGAAAAGGAAAGAGAAAATGCGTCAAGCAAAGACACATATAGTAAAAGGCGGGATTTAGGCAACGTCACGAGGGTCACAATTGGTTGAAAATAGGATGCAAATATCAGAGGTAGAAACAACAATTTCTGTACAAAATTAATTAGTTTTTCTCGGACATGCTTGCGTGCCGTGTGTTGAAATTTCTGAGATTTAAATGGGACGAGTGAAAATTCGTAAAATCGATGCGCGAGCGACAGACTGGGAACATAGAATGAGGAATTCTTTAGAATTACCTGTTTTGAGGACAAAAGCGACGTGCCGGCTTTTTGCTATATATACCGAGATGAATATAAACAAGCCCTCTTAGACTTTTGACTATTCGATGCGTTAAAAGCTCTTACATCCGCGACTTGATTGAAGATGTTAAACAGTGCATTTTAGTTTGATAAAATAATTTAAAATTTTGCTCGTATATTTTAGTGATTCAAAATAGTTGGTTATTTACGTGCTAACATGAATGTACTTCAGTGCACTTAGATACAAGGTAATAAAATTTAGTTTCACTGTACCAATTAGCAAAATTTACAACGACAAATGTATACACAAAAGTAGGCAGTTTTGGCGTATATTGGTGAAAGAAGTATGAAGTTATTTGCTATTTTCGGGGTGTTAATAATTAAATGGTTCAAATACGTGTCTGGATCCACGAAACAAGGGTCAGATATACACAGATGAATTCCGGAAAAGCCCAGAAACAACTTTAAATAAATGGTGATGGAGAAAATTTTAAAAGCGTTGAGAATTAGAAGCCGTAAATATAATCCTGTTGGAATGGTGTGATTAACTAAAGGGACGATGTACTTTGAAGCTACGAGGACAGTAACCTTCAGGTAAATTATACTATTTTGTTTGACATTTTGTGTGTGTTGAATAACTTTATAATTGATTTACTTTAAATGGACATTAGTGAAATTGTACTAACCATAAAATTTTAATTTTAAGATGAAATTTGCTTGTGTAAGTAGAAAGGGGTATTTAGTTTTGATGTTCGGTAATATGATGAAAATTTGGGTATGTCTTTGAGCTCAATTAGACAAACCTGGTTAATTAACGTAAAGGGTGGTAGATGCTCCTTTATACTCAGACTCGGTCTGCTTATATTGTTATATTAATTAGTAGGCATCCAACAAGGACTTTAATTTTGGATGCACATTAAAATGATAATAAAATTAATCTTGAAATTCTTTTTAAAACTGAAATTTATGCTGAGTTTTAATTTTGAAATTTTAATGTATTCTAAATATTGATGTAAATAGAGTTAACGTTGATGTTTTTGGTAGGAATGTGTTGTTTTTTTTTATGAATGAGGAGGTTTATAACATTAGGTGAGCAGCCGAGGCGAAAAGAGGATCACAGCCGTTTATGACGCCCAATCTGTGGGACTAGAATTTTTTTGTTGAAAGGACCCAGTTCCCGCATTCAAAGGAGTATATCACAGCAAATTTATATTACTCATATTTAGACCAGGGTAGAAAATTAAATAATCACATCAAATAATTTTAATCACCGTGTATAATGAATATTATTAGATAATACGCGTTATTAAAACCGTGAAGCATAAAAATTTATTAGTTTCAGTAAAAATAAGAGATTTAAACCATGTACAAGACGCTTTATATCAAAAGAAACAGTATTAAAAAAGCTCTGCGTGTAATGTAATTATTCCTAAACAAATGGAAATTACGTGCAAAATTTATCTTAATTAACTCTATTTCAAGTAACCGGTATTGAACAAAACGTACAGATAATAACTAATATTTAGTTAGGATTCACTAAAAATTAAAGGGTATTATTTTTAATTGAAGTTAATTGAATCGCTAGTTACAGACAATATCTATAGAAACTTGTAAAAACCCAATAAAATGCAAACCCTAGAAGTGTTAGTTAGAAGTAGGATGTTTGAACACACCTGCGTATTTTAAAAGGCAATTTCAGTTTAATTTGTTTAGATAAACATGTCGATTCTAAGGATATTGGAAACGGTCAGATGCTTTAGCACGAAATACAAAACAGGGTTTATTTAAAAGCTCTGAGAATTAATATTATTTTGAACACCTGCATAGTTTAAATATCACGTACGGCGAAAATTGTGTAGATAACAAATGGTTTCAAAGAATCTTGGAGAAACCGGGGCTTAATATTCACGAGAATGTGCGATACGGGGTTATTTAACCCAGATAGTCCACATGGACTAAAATATAATCGATAATAAAGAATATCAATTTGCACCAATACGAACAGGTTAGAAAAGGAAAGAGAAAATGCGTCAAGCAAAGACACATATAGTAAAAGGCGTGATTTAAGCAACGATCACGAGGGTCACAATTGGTTGAAAATAGGATGCAAATATCAGAGGTAGAAGCAACAATTTCTGTACAAAATTAATTAGTTTTTCTCGGACATGTTTGCGTGCCGTGTGAGAATTTCTGAGATTTAAATGGGGCGAGTGAAAATTTCGTAAAACCGACGCGCGAGCGACGGACTGGGAACATAGAATGAGAAATTCTTAAGAATTGTCTGTTTTGGGGAACAGTCCGACAGACAGGCTTTTGCTATATATACCGGTGGTAATATGAATTTCGGTCTCTTAGACTTTTGAACTATTCGATGCGTTAAAAGCTCTTACATCCGCGACTTGATTCAAGATGTTAAACAGTGCATTTTAGTTTGATAAAATAATTTAAAATTTTGCTCGTATATTTTAGTGATTCAAAATAGTTTGTTATTTACGTGCTAACATGAATATACTTCAGTGCACTTAGATACAAGGTAATAAAATTTAGTATCACTGTACCAATTAGCAAAATTTACAACGACAAATGTATACACAAAAGTAGGCAGTTTTGGCGTATATTGGTGAAAGACGCATGAATTCTTTGCTATTTTTCGGGGGTGTTAATAATTAAATGGTTCAAATACGTGTCTGGATCCACGAAACAAGGGTCAGATATACACAGATGAGTTCCGGAAAAGCCCAGAAACAACTTTAAATAAATGGTGATAGAGAAAATTTTAAAAGCGTTGAGAATTAGAAGCCGTAAATATAATCCTGTTGGAATGGTGTGATTACTAAAGGGACGATGTACATTGAAGCTTCGAGGACAGTAACCTTCAGGTAAATTATACTATTTTGTTTGACATTTTGTGTGTGTTGAATAACTTTATAATTGATTTACTTTAAATGGACATTAGTGAAATTGTACTAACCATAAAATTTTAATTTTAAGATGAAATTTGCTTGTTTAAGTAGAAAGGGTATTTAGTATTGATGTTCTAAATTATGATGAAAATATGGGTATGTCTTTGAGCTCAATTAGACGAACCTGGTTAATTAACGTAAAGGGGTGGTAGATGCTCCTTTATACTCAGACTCCGGTCTGCTTATATTGTTATATTAATTAGTAGGCATCCAACAAGGACTTTAATTCTGGATGCACGTTAAAGTGATAATAAAATTAATCTTGAAATTCTTTTAAAACTGAATTTTATGCTGAAATTTAATTTGAAAATTTAATGTATTCTGAATATTGATGTAAATAGAGTTAACGTTGATGTTTGTGGTAGGAATGTGTTGTTTAATTTTATGAATGAGGAGGTTTATAAAATTAGGTGAGCAGCTGAAGCGAAACCAGGATCACAGCAGTTTATGACGCCCAATCGGTGGGACTAGAATTTTTTTGTTGAAAGGACCCAGTTCCCGCATTCAAAGGAGTATATCACAGCAATATATATAAGTTGGACGTCGATAAAAGTGCTGTAGATTGAAGAGGCCCGACGTTGTGTTCCGATAAAAGTGTTATGGTTTGAAGTCGTTCGTAAGTTGGGCATCAATAGAAGATTAATGTTTTAAATTTGACCGCTGATTAATTATTTTTGGCTAGCTCTGGACAAAATAAAACAAAACTATTAGAATCATACATCGAGATTTATAATAACAGGAAATATTCTTTTGCAAACAGTCTTTCAATCCACAACAGCTTTTCTTATATAACAATATCTTAAATATAACATCTTGGAAAAACGATTTTCTCTCAACAAAAACCTTAAATAATCAAACAGATAAAGTCACGTGTTCCACAAACATCTAGGTTTCGGAACGCAGTTGTAGCTCATACTGTTCACTCGTCCAATAATTTAATCAATGAAAATAATAATACAGAGTCTTTTGATGGTGAAACAACAATAGGTTCTATCAGCCCTAGATGCTATTTTTGTGGTTTACAAAAGCATCCTAGAAGTAAATGCCCTGCGAAGAATTCTGTTTGCAAAGTCTGTAGGTTAAAGGGTCATTGGTAAAAAGTTTATAGAAATAAAAATAGGAATACAGACTTGCCCGCTCATTTTTCCAATTGCATTGCCTCTGTACCATATTTAAAAAGGGCTGTTTCAGCGTTATAAAAATAAAACATAAAATCTTAAATCTTACTCATAACTGGAATGGAAACAGATGATTACTCTTCACAAAATAATAACTACATAGTGCTTAAGTAGATAAACCCATCATGTAGTTAATTCGGAAATCATATAAAATTTTAGCTAAATAAAATCACGATAGCGTTACTTCTATAGATGTTAATCCTTAAATTATGTAAAACGGTGATAATATAAAACTATGAAAACGTTATTTCTAAAGATGTTAACGCTTAAATGTGCTGTAAAAATGATATTAAATGAAATCTGGTATTTATTTAATACAAATTATTAATTAGAATGGTACTTAGATTTTTCGTGGGATATTCATCCCATCTACTGCAAAATTTTTAAAGCAATTTGCAAGTCGTCCTTCAAGATTATCAAGGCCATCTTGACTCGTCTGATACTTGAACACAACTGACTTTGTTACGTCCCGCTGGTTAATCCAACGATAAGAAACGTACGTTGAAGCAGGTTTTTAGAGATCGTAAGAAATATGGCTCATAATATTAGAGCGTTGTATATTGCGTAATGTCAAACCTTAATTGTGTTTATTCTATAAGCAAACGTCAATAATACTGTAATACATGGACAGACCGTAACATTGTATAAAGGAGTAAGAGTTTCTAAAGTTTCTACAAGCTTAATTCGTTTGAAGAACTGCACTATACAGTAATAATTTATCAAAACAATCAAAATGATTGCAGAATTGTTGGTTGCTTTTCTTAATCAGCTGGTTATTTTTTTAGTGTTAATGGTTTCAAATATGATTTCCAATGAAGACAATTCCAAATCGCATAAGGGTTTTACTAAAGACAAGTATAAGTGAGAAACGGTTGAATTATACCAAGAAACTAATCTGTTTTTTTTTTAGTAAACATCATCCTGATGAACTTCCAGTCAAACAATTGGTTTGCCGAAATTCCGTTCTTACTGATCTATACGAAAATAAGCATATTCAAGCCGTGATGAATGTGTTTGTGTTTATTTTAGTAGGTCAGTTTTTCTATTCTGCAGTAGCGGATGTGTTATATAAGGGGAGGTAAGTAAATTATTCTGTAAATTTCCACAGTCGGCATCTTTCAATAGAATTTATCTTTATGTGTTGAATTTTACTTCGTACATTTAAAGCAATTGTTCCAATCAATATTTAAACGTCGAGCATGATTTGCATGCAATTTAAATTACAAGTCTTACAATTTGTAATTACCAACAAAAAGTGTCCTCGGCAAGTGCGTTATAAATAAATTGAATATTATGAATGGCCGATCCTGAATAAATCTCTCAATTATTTACCAGCTTTATATTATGAAATCTTCAATAGGTCACAAATTCTAGAGAATTTCAAAACCTTTTCAGTTGCTTTAACTCATCGCATGATGCAACTTCTTTGAAATTGTTAGTGGCTACCTTGCGTTATCTAAATTGGCTAATTTATATCATAAAAATTTTACTATTTATTTTAAGAGGCGTAGTTTATACGAAATGAATGTAAAATACTCATTTGTTATCGCTTTTGTTATTATTTACTAGAACGTTAAACGTCGCAATTGGAAGCATGAATTAAAATAGTTAGCGATAATTGTTTGTTATTTGATTTACAGTCTTTACAAGTCTTTATCTTGTCTAAATTATGGTCGTAAAACTCTGAACTTGATAATTGGGAGGTTTTCTTTGATGTTTGTTATTATACAAAATAATTACGTCATTTGCTTATGATTTATAAGTTCACTCTCGCTACTGAATTGATTTTTCACCATTAAAACAATCTAAAATATTAGCCTTGTTCAAAATTGAGTCTTACTTTATTTATTAAAATGGAAAGACATCTCGCGAAAAATTAATGCAGTATTCAAGCTTCTTGTTAAATATTTGCAAAAGTGAAGTTGTAAAAAGCGAAGTACTTTTTGATAATGTTTTCAGTAGAAAGCGTAATGTTATTTAATACTTTTGATCAAGTTACACAAATTGTATATCATGTCTTTAGTAAGACAAATAATACTTTGTTTTGGTTTTAATTAGAAACGCGAGTTTTATTATCAAGGAATGAGAACTCTTTAAAGGTTTCACTTACGTACTAAAATTAATTATACTGAGCCTATCGTCTAACTAAAGTATTATTCAGGCTTCTTAATTTCTTGATTTTGGGTGTCTTATTTACATGGTGCTCACTGACCATTTATTACCTCTTTATCACATCATCTTCCTTAACATTAATATATAAAATTTGAAATCAATGCCGCTGAGTTTACGTTGAGCGTCACGTTTTTGTATTGATAAATTTTTTTTTTATTCCTAACTATTTACTATACACAACTATTTACACACACAATTATTTTCTCATGGTGGCCTTTCTTTCTAATAACTATATTATTCCTTAGACGCTAAAATTAAAATTAACTTCTCCCAATTCCATTCTTTTATCACCTAACTTGTCTCATCACTATCCTTTATTTTTATATTTTTATATTTGCACACGGTCTCATCAAACTCAATCTCAAAAAATTCCTTCCTCATACATAAAACACACAGAATATTGTACAAAACTCTTTCATAAAATGTAATTCTTTCAATAAAATGTCGCATACAAATTTTATGAAGTCGTCCCATAAACTCCATATCTCTACTACTAATGTTACTGTGTCCACACACAAACCAAAAGAAGGAGACTTCTTTCACTCAATAAATAGACCCATCTACCAAAAATCCCTCGTACCTTCTCTCCAAAAATGAAATCTTTAAATCAATCTTCGAAAAAATTTTCTGATCAAATTTTGCTTAAATATTATCCACTGACATAGGGCAACTGTACTTTTTACCATATCTCTGATTTATACCCTTCATATTCGAGTTCAATTTTTCATAAACATCGCTTCTTCTTATTACAATTATATAATCACAAAATAAATACTTGGTTTTTACAGGTATCCTCATCTAAATGTATATTTATATAATTTTTTCAAAAGCGATAAAAATTTCCGATTCGGTATCTTATCGTATTTATGCGTTATGCTTATTAAAATTATTTTATTCTCACAATGTAAATAATAATATATGAAATAGCTAAAACCAGATTCAAACAGACGCAATTTCTTTACTTTTATACAAAATATATCATTGATTTAATAAATATAAAAGATGGAAAATGGATATCCAATAAGTGAAAAGCACGTTATTGGTTAATTCACTTAACACGTAACAATCGCGTAAAAACTACAAAAAGAAAGGAAAAAATCTTCTTGCTCGCCGAAGTCCAAGTTATCCTAAAGTCGTTAAGGATTAAATAAAATTTTTTTAGGTGCTACGTAATTTTTTTAAAACAACCGCACTAAATCAGGGAAAGGAGAAAGAAGTAATCACTAATTGATAGACTACCTAAGTATTGCGCACAGTTATTTTTTGCCACTATTCTCGAATGCGGTATATTTTGTCGGAAAGCAAGAAACGGTTTTTAATCAAATATCCTACAGCTCTAAACTGAATTCTAAATCTTAAGCTATAACTTAGTTTGACTGGCGATTTGTCTCTATTTATTAATAGAAATTTTAATTTTGATATTTCTTTCATAATTTTTTTATATAAACATTTTAATTTATAAGACATTTTACAAAAATGTGTCTATTTTCAATCAGAATAAAACAATTTTTTTTTTACAATCAATCTTTATTACAATATTACAAACTGTCCTAACGAACCGTAAAGCTTAAGCCACTTAGCTTCTTTTATTCAATTTTTATCTTTCAACCGGATTACACAAATCTTGGTTTCAAAATATCAGTCAATTAAAATTGTCAGAAAAGTTATGTCCAATTATAAAAACAAGAAAAGAAATTGTCTAGAAAAGCTTGTTACGAGTGTGTCGCACAAAGTTAACGTTTTAATATTAGGAAGAGTGGATTTTTATAATACGAAAGAGAACCTTTTATTTTCCCATTATTTTGATCGTTACTAGGCATAAAAAACTGTAGTTATAACTTCTCACAAACTAGAGGTGCAGAACTCATAAGATATTTGTGTCCTGACAAGCACGCATTTTCCCACGTCTTAAACAAAATGCGTTTATATTTAGCCCATGAAAAGCGTTGCATGGAGAGGGACACCAACAAGTTCGTGACAATGACGCGTTTTAAAACGAAGGACTTGATTACAGTCTATCGAACAATATCGAGGTATATAACACGGATGCGGGTTAATTAAGACTGTGTCCACCGTTTGCATTCCTTTACCTGTCCAATATCTTAATAATATCTTGTCTTCTTTAAAAGTGTAGGATATTTGCACTTCACCGTCAGAATCTAGGTTAAACATAAGAAATTGAATCCCACACCATCTGAATCTACCCGAAGACCAGTGGAGGGTGCATTGGTCTTCAATTATTAGACAGATAACCCTTAGGCTTATTTTTAATTGTTAGCTATACCCGTTTGACACCAATAATTACAACTAAATTAAGAGCGTTATCGTAATAATTGACGCCAAGCGGACAAATAAGTAATGATTAACAAGCTCATAATTGAGGTAAAATCCTAAGATAATTTCCAAAGATAACCCCAAGATAAAGCTAAAATCCTAAGAAAATTACCAATTAACCCCAAGATAAAGGTAGAACCCTAGTTAATTTTTAAAGATAAGCCCAAGGTATAGTTAGTCTCCCAAGATAATTTCCAAACATAACCTCAAGATAAAAGTAAAATCCCAAAGTAAAGACATCGATTAACTTAAAACTAAATTCAGAAAGTGGTCCAAGAGAACCGTTAAAAGAGAGTTCCTTGTGCTCAAAATAAAGGTTCAAAAAGCGATACACTTTCTATTGAACGCACAAGAAACCAGTTTACCGTAGTTGCAAAATCATATGTACCCCTACTCAGTAAAGTATACCATCGGTGAACAAATTGACAACAAGAACACTGCCACCACTAAAAGCAGAGACAG
The DNA here is from genome assembly GCA_036346225.1 of Platerodrilus igneus. NCBI lineage: Eukaryota > Metazoa > Arthropoda > Insecta > Coleoptera > Lycidae > Platerodrilus > Platerodrilus igneus. The sequence continues at coordinate 1,095,740 of JARFIW010000727.1, read as the reverse complement.
TGGCGACGCGTGGATGAAAACGAAGTACGCGCAACATGGCCCAATGTCGTTGGTTGCCTGGGCCCCAGATCATACGGCAACTAAAAGAAAAGAAAAAGTAAATAAACACAGGAAAAGGTACTAAAGAAGGAGACTACAAATCAGTTGAATGCCATAGTAACTTCCGAAGTAAAGAGACAATAAAAAAAGGCTAGCATCAGGGCTAGAATCATTTGGATGCCATAGTAGCGTCCGAGGCGAAGAGAGAATAAGAAGGACTGGCATTGAGCAAAAAGTGCTAGACATTGAGTATAGAAAAACGCTACTCAACTCACCAAAACGAAGTCAGTAACCCGGAGTGGCGGAACATCACACTTGTGTGACAGACGGTAGTCTTTGGAACTTCAAACAGGCCCATCGGAGAAAAATACGGCGGAAAAGGAGACAGCGGGATGTGAAAAGTTAAGTTTTCCAAGAGGCATCCTTTAAGAGAAAGAAAAATGTCCTCAAATAAAAGGAACAGGAAGTCTAAAGAAACCCATGCCCATCAAAAGGAACTGAAACAAAACCACGCCGTGCTATTCTCAAAAGTGAATCCACTCAACCCAAAGACATCAAAACTTGGTAAGAGAAAGATATGTACGGTAAATTACCACCATATTTAAGACTATGAAAGAAGTGACAGCGTCCCACCCATATGCTACACAAAAAAGAAGAAGTGCAATGAAATTCACAAGTCACACAGGAAAGAAAAGAGGGGACGAAGCAGAATAGGATAATGAGTCGAAACTCCAGAATGAAAACATAAGAAATAAAAATTTTCTGTTTACAACTGCGAATATTGACTGTTTCCAACAAAAATATGGTTGTCTACTACAATGTTTACCCTATTTGGAAAGCATCAACTCAACATCAGCTCCGACAAATTGTGATTTATTGCTTAATTCATGCCAAAGATGTAACAATCATATATGGACGTAGCAGGAAAGCCGTAAAAAATAGTAAACGAGAAAATCTTAAAGAAATTAGTGAAAATACTCTAAATATCTAAGAAGCTAAAAAAATAAAAATTAAAAGTATATGGTACAGATAAAAAATCAAAGTCATAGGAACGAAAACCTTTGAAAGTAAATGATCAAAAGAATAAAAAAATTTAGAAAAACTAAATTGTTTTACCTATTTAAATATCAAAGGTATAATAGGATTTTAACGTGAGATAATGAGAAAAATAAGTAATGAGTTAGTACGACAGATATTATGAGGTATAAAACATTATATTATATAAGATATATTTTAAAAGGTTTTAGGTCTTTTACATGCCACTTCCCTTGTGGTTTGTCATCGAGATTTTCAAGTGCATAGACAAGTGAATTAACAACCCGTGTCAATTTATATAAGATCAATTTCGAAACTAATTTAGCAGAACTTTTAAAAGGTTCAAAACAAATTTCTTTCGTTCTTAAATATAGGTTATTCTTCTTAAAAATTTAAACTTAGTTTTCAAAACAAATCTTTAAAAAAGTAAATTCACAAGTTTTTATTAGTAATTTGGAAATACAAATTATCAAAATATAGAATAAGTCAATAAATAAGTAAACAAAATGTGCAAAGAGAAAATTTTTTATTTTAATAAAAAATGTTATCATTCAAACGGGAAAAGAATACTTATTAAACGTCGAAATTTTAAGTGGCAACGTAGAAATCACTGTATGGTAAATATTTTATGGTCTTTTTAAAAATTGCGAATGTTTATCCTGCGAAAATTTACATAAATGATAAGTATACTTTAATATAAAAATGAAAAAAAAATCATTTGGCAAAGAAAAATTGCAAATGAGTCAAGGTCATTTGTTAAAAATGTATTAAGATAAATACCGTAGTATTTCGAAATAAGTTAATATATATGACTACTTACAAACATTAATTATTTATAGGTTTTGTACTAAACATGAGATCTAAAAGCGTTATTAGGTACAATATTTTAAAACCTTACATTTAAATAGTCATAAATTACGTTAAAGTATTCCAAAAATCATCACAATTTTAAATCGTTAACTTTATTAAACGTTCAAACATTAATTATTACTTTAAAAACCCGTCTAAATAATTAAAAATTATATTTCCTGTGTTGTTTTAAGAAATTTTGCAATAAGTTACGTAAACTAATACAAAAGCAAACAAAAAAAAATATTAAAATCTATCATCTTTACAAGTAGCGAAATTATAAAATTTACTCTTCTAAAATTTTATAAAATACTAAGAAAGCTTCCATTTTTATTTTAGTAAGTACTTAAGAGAAATATTTGGTTACAAAACTGAAAATACTTTTTAGTTTTGTAATAGAGGCAATGTTTTTAGTTTAGATAGTAATTTTTATCTCATACAAAGGAAGTATTTATTCTGCCATTTTTACAAGGATGAAGTTCTGAATTTTAATATAGACACCATTAATAGCGTTACCCACAATTTAAGTTAATATAGGCTGTTCATCATACAATCAGTAAATTTTTATTATTAATACAATGAAAGAAAGAAGCCAACTTTAAGATTCTATAATTAACAAACAATATTATATCATAGAAAACGTCCCATGAGTTGAAGCATCAGTGTTTTCGTCTTCTCGACTCTTATTTAATTAATTTTTAAAGGTCAATCTTGTAAATTTCTATATAAAGTAATATGAAGTTAATAACAAGGCCTCCGGCTACGAATTCCTCTCAGGTTTTTGTGGTTTGGTTTTCTCAAATTTTTGCTACGTTGTTGCCTTCAAGCTCTCTGTAGAACGCTATTAGGAAATTGTAAGAAGAATTGTAAGGACGAGAAACTCGAGTATTACACTACGTAGTAGTACACACTCTGAAAACACAGTCGCTTTTGTAAATTCCGGTTCTGAAGTGTTTAATTTAAGTTCATAAGTTTCAACACTTATTCCTTTCTTCCGGTATTGGCTTGTTCAAAACTGCTGATGTTTTACAAACAATTGTAATAGGGAAATTCGCCACTTCCATAGCGCGTGTTCACATAATTTTCTCGAGTGCAAGAAAAATCCCTGAAGCGGTATCTTAACGTATTTATGCATAGTAAAACCATTTTATTCTTACAATGTAAATAATAATATATAAAATAACTAAGACTGGATTTAAACCGACGAATTTCTTTACTTTTATGCAAAATACAATATATTCAATAAGTATGAGATGGAAAATGGGTATCCAACAAATGAAAGGCATGTTACGGGTTAATTCGCTTAACATGAAGCAAAAGGAAGGTGCGGAATAGGTACTACAACCATTTTGTAGAACGTGGAGGCAATAAATTAAAATAAATATTAATTAAAACAACAGATATGGTAATGAAAAATTATTATGCTTTTGGGAATAGTCAAATATGTGTCAAAATTATTCAATAGTGTGGGTTTGTCTATTTTCTAATTTGATTGTACTATGAAACAAATGTCAGTATATGCCGCCATGTTCTTCATAGATTATCTGTTCAGTTGGTACAGCTTTTGTGTTACTCTGAATATGTCAAACAGTCATTTTGTAGTTCTAATACAGAATATTTTTATACAAGGCTCGACTTGGGAGTAAATTTAATACAAAGAGGTTTTTCTAATGTTCATTGGATAGTGGTTATATGGACATGCTTATTCACTTCAACCGTATTAGTCTATTTCGGTTTTAAATTTTGGGCAGTCGTAAGAATAAAACTAAAAAATAAATGTAAGTAAATTATCCAATTAACACAATGATCACTACATTTTTTCAGCGCTATTACAGAAAATTTGGGATGTAGTTTGGTTAATCATAGTATTTGGGTATTACATTGCTTTTTTGTACTGTCCTGCAGTAGCTGTAAGTGTATGTGAAATACGACCAGCAGCAAAATTTGGATTTACTTGTGAAATTGTTAGTTTTACATATAATGCATTTATTAAATATTATTTATTTTCAGTTAAGAATGCTTATGAAAGCGCACGCATTTATAAGAAGTAATGTTCCAGCTGTATTGAAGCAAGGGTGCAATACAGATAGAAAAGGAATAGTGTGGCCACAATTTAGAGAGTTTATGTACTTTTTATGGGCCTCAAGTTTACTATACAGGAAAAGTTACCCTCGGTAAGTTACTTATAATTACACAGTCGTTTTGTAACAACTTAGTTTTGTGTCGTCCTATCTGTGATGTTTTACACAAATTTTATATTATTAAGAAGAAGAATATTTTGTTGATGGATGGCTAGATCGGACGTTACTCTGGGTAGAGGTAGATTATAAACTGCAGGGGTGGGTAGTATGACTTTAGTTACGGCTGTAAATTAACAAGGCTAACATATCAAGAAAAACAATTATGATTATGAGCACCACTAAATCAGTAAAGACAGTAATTATCACTTTGAGGATGTTACCCCTAAAACGAGCAAGTCAGTAAAAAAACGAAATCTGTAACAAAATGCTCACCACAATGACGGGGTAACAGAGGAAGGGACAAAGAAACAAATTCCGCGCTAAACATAGTTGTAGATTGGGAGGGGGGAGAACAAAACAACAATACACACACGAACCAATTCGTCTTCAGCTATACCTAAAGGAATAATTAAGCACAAACATTTTGTGTTTAATTATTTCTTCAGGTACAGAAATTTAGATAGCAAACAATATTAAATTGTTGGATTAAGGACACACATCTGTATTCTTCACTCCTTACGTACTAACATTAAATATGAATTATATCTAGTAACAATCAAACTAAGGGGTATTTTGTAACCAAAAAAACTACACCATTATACACCTCTTAAATACTTTTGCATAATTTAGGATCGCAGAACTAAGTGGTATTTAACCACTATAATTAATAACAATCTGTATTAACACAACAAACAACTAATTAATCATATTTGCTCAGCGGCATTAACATTCATATACTAAACATTCAATTATCTACTATACTAATGTAGATCGAAGCCATTCTGAATAGAAGCTACTGAAACATAAAAGCACGCAAAGGAATACGCATTAACACTAGTACATTCATATACAAATCCCCAAATCATTGAACAATTTTTATAACCTAAAGTTTTGCTATCAACATTTCAAGAAAATGGACAATCTACATACCGTCAAGGAGCAAAGTAAGCAGCTATCGGTCATCATAATATAACATGGAGAGTATAGGTAACTGGAATGTGTACCCATGTCATCCTAACTTGATCTGCATACAAAGTGGCGACTAAACAAAATGTAGCGAGACTTTCTGTGACACGGACAAACAATAATAAGTTCAATGAACATAAGAATGGAACGTAAAATCCAAAGTGTATTGATTACAAACTGAGCTGAAAATATTAAAATTTCTATTAGAGAACATCAGCCTTCAATTACATATCAGTCACGTAAAAAGAGAAAGCACGTTTTTTATCATAAGATTTTGTAACTGACCGATTAGGTTTATAGTATTTATTATAGCAGAAACAACTCGAACTAACGCTAGAAATATAGTGAACTCACTCAACCAGTGTATTTATAAAATTGTTTTCTAAAGAATAAGCACTGAAATTCCATATAGAAGAAATGTTTGAGCATATTTCTATTTTTCAAAAATAACACAACCGCTTTATTTAATTACAATTAAACTAGCAGCATTCAAGAAATTCCCAATTATCAAAAACATATGCCTAGATAAGGAACCAGAAAAATACAAACATATGGACTTTGAATTAAATAAATGACGAGCTACGTTGGTTACCTAACTAACCTCACTTGAAATGATACAAGTAAATAAAAAACAAGCGCAGTTGGCTGACTAACTAAACTGGCTTTAAATAATGAAAGTGTAGCGAACCCGTATATTCATAAGTAGAAATTGAAATGATTTTAAAAATTAAGGGGGCACTAAATTTACAAATTCTGAATGAAACGTAACCAGGAGATTTGAGTGAAGACTCGAGTGCCTCAATAATTAATATTGCAATATAGTCACTTTATTAAATCTGAAAATATAACTTAACATTAATAAAACAAAACACTGTTTGTGCTGATAATACTAACTAATTAACAAATATTGAATTTATTGTGAATTTTAAAGAATTCACTTCTACTTACAGTTGCATCTACATCGGTTCGTAGCTTCTACTCTTGTCTGAATATTGGCCACCCTACTTTTTTAAGCTCAACATTCAAAACGTTATAAAATGTCTAAGATTGACAATTCTCTATAATTATCGCAATACTCAAGTTCAAATAAATAATATTTTTACGATTTAGTTACAAACAAAAAATTTCATCATTAGCAGTGCACAGTTATATAATAGTAATTTGTTTCGTTTACATATTAGAATCATCACGTCACAGATTTAATCCCCTCGGTTTACACGAATTTATTTGCACAACCGATTTATATACTTCATACAAGTATGTTACCCTTGAATAGTACCAGGTTCATTTAATTTTATTTTATCAAAATATAATCATTGAAACTCTTGAGTACCGCAGTTCAAGATTGCGAACTCTGTACTTCCATTATCTGTGATCATTCTAACCAGACGAATATTGCAAAAAACTAGTACTATAAAAATATCTATGTTAGAAATACAATTCCTAATTGCGTGTAACACAGAATTTTGGGTTTTTGACAATTTTAGTACCCAGAAGATAATAGATTGATGGTAACTTCAACAAAAGAAAAGGAATCACAAATAGCATCTTACTAGGAATATTCTTTTATTCTTTTGTTTGGCTAATTTAATTTGAATTTTGTCAAATATTTTAATTTGCTGGTGCTTATTGCACCCATTCTTTTTATTATTAATCTTACGTTACAATATGGTTGGGATGTTTCTCAAACTTTTATTTAACAATTTGATAAGAATGTTGTATACATTGTATATATTCTATATATGGAACATTATGATGCAAGGTTCGCAGAAAAACTCATTAGCGTCTAAAATCGCGGCGTTTACCACCTCGTAATCTCGTTCCGCTTATTTGTGACGCACGCTGTTTGTCATTGTTTAACACATATGATTACTGTGGTGTCGCATATTAATGCAAAAGATAATCAATTTTATCGGATATTTCATGGATTTTGTGGGTTTTTCGTGTTCGGGCCGTTTCTCGGAATAAATGTTTTATGGGATATTTACGTAGTTCTAAATACTGATGATTCATCTCTTTATATTCCTAATATTCTAGAAAATTCTTTATTTAAAATAAATTTTTGTAATCCACAGGGTAATTTAAACTTTAATTGCTTTTTAATGCAAAAGGGGTTGCATTTTATAGAATATTTACTTTTAACATCAAAACGTGTTTCTAATACACCGATTAAGGGTAGAATTGGGGTGTTGTTAACAAGATTGTAGTTTTTATGCTAAGTGCGTAAAGCTAGTACTATTATATGCTATTTACAGCAAATCAAAAGCATTTTTATCAAAAATGTATTGATAATTAATAAGTGAAAATAAATGGCTTTGTATTTATGTTAAAATGATCGATTTGCGGTCGCATTTAAATGCGATTTACGGTATCTTACATTTAATTATTTTTACATATACAACCTACGTTACTTGCTATTTATTTACAATACGCTTATATCATACAGGGTGATTATTTATACACGGGCAATTGCATTTTTCGCTTCTACATCAATGAATAAAGGTACGCTTATATTATACAGGGCGTAACCATGAATTTACGAAAATTAATTTTTGGGTTTTAATGACCTCTCGTGAGTCTTATCACGTCAATATATATATATATATATATATATATATATATTGCTGTGGATTGTTTGGAAAATTATTGCCCCACGAATTGGGCCAACATAAAATTTTCAAAAAAGATTAATAAAAAAAATTGAACAAATTTTTACACTTTTTTTTGGAACGCTTTTTATTTCTGCTCACCCTGGCTAGCTCAGCTATCGGCTTTTTCTTAAATACCTACCATCTTACGTACCTTCCTTTCTTACAAACACAGTCAAATTAAATTAGCCTTCAAATAATGCAACAAAACATACAACCTTTTTATTTACACATATTAACAAGTTCCCATTAATAGCAAAAATATTTACACCTTGGTACATACAGTGTGATAAAACTGTTACCATCTCAATCACTAAATCATTTAAAGTTCTTGATTTTAATATATTTCAACAAACTTCCTTTAGACGAGTAGATGGGCCCGTCGTGCAACCCTAGATTGATTTTATTCGGGTCTATTTTGAGCTCATTATAACCTAGTTCCTCTAAATGGTTTTAAACCTCGCATTTTTATTAAAAATTAAATTTAAAGACCCGTTTACTCCTTACAACAACATTTTATATCATCAATAAACATTTTTAAATCATCAATAAACATTTTTATATCATCAATAAACATTTTTAAATAATCAATATTAATTGTCCTGTACATATACCCCTTTAAATGAGTTTTTATGGTAATAAATACACCTCCAATAAGTCAAAACACTCAAACACACAAATATCTGCACTAATGTTTAAGCAAAAAGCAGGAAATTAATTTTCTTTACCTGGAGTAGGCTTCGTCCCTCGTCACCTCTGAAGATGGGTACCAGAAACCCTCGTCGTTGTGTCCATATACTTAACGATTATGCCTGGATCCAACTGATCCCCACTATTCAAATCTCTGCAACCACCTTTAATCTTTGTCCAAACTTAACATTCCATACTACTACACTTCATGCATACTAGTTAAGCTTTAGGATTCGCTTACCCAAGTACCATCCCATCATTCAATTGATTCGTGTAGTAACGGCACCTTTTGTCTAGACCTTAGCACCCACTCGTGCAAATCACTTTTACTACTTATCCGGTACGTTACTACAGCTTGACATACTTTAAAACAGGATGTTGTATGCTACTTTACCGAATACACAATAATTAATACACGTAAGAGCATATACTATCAATTACATGTGAGCTCTAAGCACAATATATGATCTAGGGAAAGAGAGCTTTAATATCTTTCTCAGAGTATTTATACGCTTTTCACACCCTTCAAGAAACCTCTCTTTATCGAAAAGCTTATTTTTAAAATCACTTCTACAAATTTTGGAACGTAACGTCTGAAAAATTCCGAGATTATCATAATGTTACACTGAAATTTGTTTACCAATCTTGACGGATGCGCGCTTCGCAAAACTACCAGCCTTAGACCAATGATACAGTTTTCTCTTATTATAACGATCTACCTCTCAGCTATCTTTCTCCGTTCCACTCATATTTATTGTCTCTTTTAGAAACCCATCTCAAGATAGTTGTTGGCCTTCACATTTTCTCTTGTATTTTAGACGTGACTTGAAACCAACGCTTTCTTACACGTTTCTCTGTCTGTTTTACATTATAAATCGTTCATTTCACTTAGTCTTCAAAGCACTTGTTGTTTTTAAGCAGTTTGTCAAACCGACCGTTGCAAACAATTTCATAGAAATTCTGTCTCAACGTATAATCAAGTTCTATGAACTCGACATTAAACTAACAGGTGTTTCTTCAAAGCCCCTTGTTGTTTAAAATAACAATTCCGAGTTTATCCCCTTCTTAGGATTTGTAAACGAACGTTTTAGTTTCTTTGAATGAAAATATACGTTTAAATTATTGATATTCTATACTTGAAAGCTCCGTTTCTGCTTACATGCGCTTGATTTAAAATTATTACAATTTAATTATGCGTATCTTTAAGTTTTTATGTACTCTAAAGCTTCTTCCCTTTGTGCAATTTTAACATTCTAATTTAAAATTACAAAATCTGTTAATAACCGTCCGTCTTCACTATCTATACTGATGAATTCTGCGTGTAAATAAATTGTTCCTATTTTCTATATACAGAGTTGATACAATTTTATTGTCTACACCTATTTACCCTATAATTTCACGACAATATATATATATATATATATATATATATATATATATATTGCTGTGATATTAAAAGTGCCTTGAGTCCCTACGTAGTTAGCGTCAATAAATATGACGCGATATGGACGTTTGATGAAGGTCATACAAGATCATACAAAGATATATCTTATCCTGAAAGCAAATTTTCTTCTGCTACCGAACTCGTAGTCACCTCTTTTATCCAACAGTCGCAAAACCTTCTACCTAAATAAAAGAAACAACTACCTCGGCTATTCGCTGATCAGAACAAAGACTCTCTCCGACTCAATTGGTATATTAAATCTCACAAAAATTATACAAGTACAAAATTTACAAAAAATACCAAGAATAAAGCAAAATAAGTAAGCACAGCAAAGTAAATCACATAAAATGTTCAAAATATTACTAAAGTATCAATTTACACTAGCACATATACTGTTTAATTGTCTCTCAGTGTTAAGAAACTCTTAGCTCTGAACTTATAGTACAACAATAAATTAAACCAAAAAATTTGCTTTTAGTTATGAATCATTACCGAAATTAAAGAAACTTACAACTACTAAATATTATCTTAAAATTGTTTAATTCACAACAAACTTTTTGAAATGTCTTTTACAAAAAACACGATTACAATAGACACGATTATAGTAGACTCAAAGTATATCCGAATAAACGATAACCCCATATAGACGTCGTTCCTCAGCATTGAAGAACAAATAATGTTACGTAAATTGACATCCAGATTAAAATCCAAAACACAAATCCTATTTAAGCAGCTTCAAACCAATTAAATTAAAACAATAACTTCCTGTCAAGGCATTAAATCTCGAAAACAGAGAAGGTGGTTGGACGGAGTAGGGAAGAGTAAGGAGGACACGCGCACATCCACACGCACATGCACAGGCACCCGCACAAAAATATATTCCCGATTGTAATATTTTATACACATTATATTAATTTAAAATAATTTTATTTCAGGACAACTTCTGTTAGATGGAAGTTTGTATTCAATCACATACTACAGCTTATAGCTACAATGTTTTTTACAAGCTTTATATTTGAAAAATATATCATTGACATGTATAAGGATTATGGGAAAAAGTCGTTCATTTGGCAGGATACAGTTTTAGCTATCGTAGGAAATACTCCAGCTGCAATGGGGTTAATGTTTTCTCTTTTCTATACCATTCAACATGCTTGGATGAATGCTTGTGCAGAAGTACTGACATTTGGGGATCGACTTTTTTATCAGGTAAGTCGTCTAAGAAAGCGGCCTTTGATTTATAAACAATACGTTTCGTTCGTGCGCGACTATTGAAATTTCAAACACATGCTACCTGTTCAATTTCTCTTATTATATCCTGCATCATTGTGATGTGAAACCAGAAAACGTAACGTTTCTGCTAAAACTTTATCTTGATCGTCTTTAAATGATTTGTTTTGGCCCAAGCTTTAACGAGATATTTGCACAAGGTTATCCATATTCTTTTAAATCTTGATTTAAATGTTAATTGTCAAAGAGCATCTTCTATTTTTAATTAATTAACTTTAAAGTAGCATTCCTATCAAAGAATGTTCAATCTTTATTGTATTTTATAAAGCAACTGATATTTCATCAAAAAGCATGCAACTCTGCATGTTATTTGGCGGCGAATAAAATCTTTACTCAACGTTACATATTACTTGGTAACAAATCGCGAATTAATTGAATCTTTTATGATGGATCTCGTAAATTGAAAAAAATCTTACATATTGCTTGTTGACAAATCGCGAATTAATGAATGAATACCTTTAATAAAGTTCCGGCTTATATATAAATATTTTAACTACGTCACTTTTTTCCATACGATTCTAGATTTAATTGGAACAATTAGTCACCTGCGTGATGTAAATTTAACAATAATTCGTGCTTTATGGTCTAATTAGTGTCAAACTACCGCGACCGATTTGATTTACAAGCATAAAAAAGCATTGTCGATCTTTTTCTAACGTGTATGTATGTGCATGTGTGTGTGTATGTGAGTGTGTGTGTGTGTGTGTTTATGTGTTGGACCGCTGTATTCGCCTGTTACGACAGACAGGTCGTACCATGGGACTATTCTATTCCTAGACCAACACGGGTGAAAGAAAAGAAAGAAAACCCAGCCAAACGGAGTAGTAAATAAAGAAATCTTAAAGTCCAGAAATCAAGTTCTAAGAAAAACAAAATAGGCATAAGAATCTGGGGCGCGAGGACTAGGTATTGAGCTTAAGACGTTTGCGCGCCAGCAAGAAAATGAAACGAGATCAAGGACATTAAGATTTCGCCGAAATACCTCTTCAGGTTCGGAAGGAGCATAAAATAATGTCTGCCTCTTTTGGGCAGTTTTCTGCCAAACAGGAACAGACCGCAGGGAGTGTAGTAGTTGTAGCACGCGGTGTAGAAGGTGGCGAGGGTAGTTTAGGAAACTCGAAACGAGTTAAGAAAGAAACTTGTTTGTTGTTAGGTTTGGAGGTAAGAAAGTCAACGGTAGAAAAGGAAACATTATGGGTTGTCAGAATATCCACGGTAGAAAGAGAAAAAGTATTGGCTGTACGAGAATTCACCTTATGAACAGAAACACAAGCAGAGCACACTTCAGTTACGTTATATAAAAGAACAGAAAGAGATAACATTTGATTGATGTTAAATAAAAGACTAGCAGTATCACAGTTATGAACGAAAACAGCTTTGGCTGTAGGAGTATCCACTTTTGGAAAAGGAGCAGAATCAGGTAGAAGTTCATCAACGTTACAAGAACAAACAGTATCAAGTAGAACTCCGCCAATGATAGATAAAGCAGTAGAATGAAGTTTATCAACATGAAAGAAAAGAGCAGCACCAGGCAGAATTTCATCAATTTTACAAGAACAAACAACATCAGAAAGAGCTTCATCTACGATAGATAAGGATTAAGGAAGCAGAATCAAGTTGACCTTCGTCAAGATTAGATAACAGGACCTCAGGTAAAATTTCACCAACTTTAGTTAAAAGAACAGAAGCAAGTAGCATTTTGTCAGGATGAGAAAAATGAGTAAGAGTAGGTAACGTTTCATCAACGTCCGATAAAGGAGTAGAGTCAACTAAGACTATTACTGATAGACAACGGAGACAAAACTTCAGCCACAATAGGAACTGATTCCTTAACAATAGTAGATAACGAAACAGGATCAGGTAAAACTTTGACGACAGCAGCAACAGGCATTATAGCTACGGGTTCCCTAACTTTATAGGACCTTCTCTATCCGTAAAAAAATTATCTTCACTTTAACTACGACTGTTATTGCCGGCGCGACAGAAATTTCTTGAGTCAAAACATTTAAGAAAGCAGGAACTTGTAGAGTTTTGACAGCAACAACAACAGACATTAAAGATACAGGTTTATGAACTTCAACAGGACCTTCGCGGACTGAATTAGAAATTATCGTCACCTCAGCGACATTTGTGTTTGCAGACACGACAGAAATTTCTTGGGTAGAATTGTTTAAGAAAGCGGGAACAAACTCTTGAGAAGCCGGGTCTATTTGAGCATCGTTTGATTCGCGAAGGACAGAAGAGATTTGGTTCTTGTTAGTAGAAGTTCGGTAAGTAGGGGCGTGATAGCCGTAAAAATCAATATAACAGCTCAAAGGCACATATGGCTGAAAAGGGTACGAGGTGATGGCAGTAGGGCGAGCAGAAGGAAGTGTAGAAAAAGATGTAGATGTAGATATTTGTCGAAGAAGGGTATGTTTTGATAGTAGTAGCAGGATGACCTGGATGAGGTACAGGAGAGAACTAGAGTGAGAAGCAGAAGAAACTAGGCATCTAGAGGTGAAGGCAGAATTTGAAAGATTATTCGAAGACCTATTAGCAGTAGGATGACAGTGTGGACAGTTGTGGCGAGTAACTCCCTTATATCCACAACCACAACAGTGGAGCACTTTAGAACGAGTACAACGGGTCGAAACATGACCAGGTTTGTCGCAATTAAAGTAAAAACAAAAAGTGGCTGAGCCTAAATTTTATGCGAAACACTGAATTCCTTTATACGAAACAAGAATTCCGGTAGAGAACCTTCACCTGAAAAAGAGACATTCAGTTTAGTTTGCGGGTATCCTTTAGTAGGGGTCATAGTATTGGCAGTAGCAGAAGTATCCAATTCTTCCTCGGAATCTAAAGAAAAATAAGGGTCTTCTTCAGTGACGGTGGTAGCTACATTAAGGGTTTGTGGAGTGGAACAAGGCTGTTGACTAAATTCAGCAAAAGTAACACGCTTAAATTTTCTAACAGTCGCCTCAACATCAGAACAAATGGTCTGTAAAGCGAATAATAATTTATTTTTCGTAAGGGCTTCTTTCTCAGAGCTAGCCAACATCAATTCACAACGTCGCTGAATGTGTGCCCATAAGGAGCGTAAACAAGCAAACTTACTACCGGTAACATCTCCAGTAAAATCGTCAGAAAACGGTTCAAATTCAGTAAGCGCGGGTTTAGAAGCCTCATGATCCTCTATAAACATAATTGTGTAAGGGCTAGGTGTAAAAGACTGATTCATTTCCACTTGAATCGCGTTGCGGACAGCTTTACGCAACCCCTCGACTTTAATGTCAGAGTCAAATTCTCGAGAAGATAACTCATATTGGAGCTCGGGTTTTAACAGCGTATTTACATCCAACCCCCACGTAACCATTGTGACAAAAGAAATACACACTGTATATCAGAGTAATGCGATATCTAACCTCAACCGAATAAACAATAAAATATCAGGAGCGAATCGCAACACAACGATTCTATCCAATACGGAAGTAACAAACGGATTAAATTTTTAAAAAAAGAGTACTAAACGTAAGAAAGAAATAAAGACACTAAACTCCAAAATAGGGCGTCAGAGTTTTCAACGGGTCTAGAATCACCAGCGAAAACACAAGTCTGGTAATCCAAAAAGGAAAAAAAGTAACAACAATGGAGAGCGTTTCTGTATAACCAAGAAACAACAAACTACTGTGTAAATACCTATGAATAGCAAATTGTTGGGTAGCGACGAAGAAATCCGAATTTAAAATAGACTGACAAGCTAAACATAAACACAAATCTAAACCAGTATAGTGGCCAAGCGAATAGTTGCGTCTACTAATAAAACTACAGCAATCAAAGTCGAAAAAAGAAATCTAAACTAACACACTAAAACAAAATCGGAGCCAAAGTTAATCAACCAAAATTGGAGCCAAAAATTAACTAAAACAAACTCGGAGCACAAGTTAATAAAAAAATCGAAGCCCCACGCCAAGGCGTCAAAATTTTTGCTACGTTATGCAGCGTACGGGTCAGATAGAAATAGACACGATATTGAAAGTGCGGAACCGCACAAATCACGATGAGGAAACAGAGCAGAAGAAACGTAGAAATACCGGGCTAACTACCAATGCGGAGAGGGGTGGGGGGAGGCAACACAAAAAATACATCGTCATTAATTTTTTAGTTATAATAAAAAAAATTCTATCTAAACAGCAAAAAAACATTAAATAAAGTTACTAATTAAAAAAAAAGCATTTTACTCTTTGGACAAGTGCAATAATTGTTCCACGAAGTGCGCATTTCGTAGCTAACATGCAATAAATCTAACCAGTAAAAAGAATAATGCTGATACTTTCGTATAAGCAGATGGGTTAAGTAAAAAAAGCATTAAATTTATAAATCTTTCTAGTAAGAATTTTACCATAAAAAAACATTAGCG
This sequence comes from Platerodrilus igneus, assembly GCA_036346225.1. Taxonomy (NCBI): domain Eukaryota; kingdom Metazoa; phylum Arthropoda; class Insecta; order Coleoptera; family Lycidae; genus Platerodrilus; species Platerodrilus igneus. The sequence continues at coordinate 1,080,137 of JARFIW010000727.1, read as the reverse complement.
TATCTAATTTCAAAGTGGTTTTTTAATAAGAAACTTGCCTTGTTCGTCAGCACGATGCGAATTGAGTTTATCTTTTGGTATGTAAAAAAAATAAAACAAGTCACATACATGTATCGGGATACTTATCTTGCTATCCATCAGAGGCGGATGAGCACAGCATCGCCGCGGTAGTCAGCAACAACCATGCTGCTACCGTAATTACAACTGCGGTCTGCCCGCAAAAGCAGCTGCTCTACGTTAAAGAATAATCGGGCCTACATAACAAGCAATTTGACTTCTAGCTAAGAGTTAAAAAGAGAGTCTCACTAATATTAATAACGCAGGAGAACTCACCGATGCAGTCAAGATCTACACTTTTTATATAAAAAAAACGTGCATCGCTCTTGAAGTAAGTAATTCAGAAAATACATATAAGGACGAACTGCAAAATCAAAATTGAAATTGTTTTAATAACAGGAATTCGAGCTTCGATCCTCACGTTATCAACATACCAAAAAGGAAATTAAAAAACTCGACTCAAGCTTTATCAAATAATAGAATATACTATTTCAACGAGTCTTTTGGTCGTAGCAGTATAAGGATTAATTTTACGCTATAGTAATGTGTAGCCAGTTAACGGATACCCAAAACTAGGTACCAACTATAGAATTTATAACGTAAACTCGTCGTTTAGAGTGGATAGATTGAAATTGAAAATTATTCGCAAGCGTATTTATTATAAACAGGTAAAATATATAAGATGTTATTGACGTATGGAAGAATAGCAACGGAATCGATGTGGTTTTTAATTCATCGGCCGTAATTGAACATAACACTTTGTCTTGTTTAATATTGTAGGTTATTAACGAACTCTACCGTAATTTGGCAGAGACAGGCCACCGAAACCAAATGACCTGTAGAACTATGAAAAGCAAAAGTCATCAACTGGTATTTTGCTTGGCCAATTCCGAAATCGAGGATTTCTTTATTGCTTTACCTTGATTATTTAGGACTAAAGTACGCTTATTCCTAGTATAATCAACTTATGCTCATTCTGTAATTAATCTCAATAAGAAGGTTTGTAAACACTTGTGAAATAAGTTACGCCCTCTGTAAACCCCACAAGGAATTATAATGCCTGTCCTTTGACAAGTAACAATTTGCCGCTCGGCAAAACGTGGTCTATTTATAATGCACTACTCATGTATCTAATGGAATTTTTCATGTTACAAAAAAAATTCTTTTTTAAAAAAATATTTTACCTAACTTTCAATATTACACTAATAATAACGTAGTGCTTTATTTCTATGCTAACTTAAGGTGATGACCGCCATGCTCATTTTAATTATAGTCATAATTTATCTTGCCTTGTACTAAACTGTTTATGTAATAAATCACTTACCGTATTTATAAATCGCCAATTAGTATTGTGATGAATTATTGTTGGTTTACCAAATGAAATTAAGTCTAGTGTCTTAAAAACTAATTGGAATATCTTACTTATAGAGGTGGTAAGTACCTTCTATTACTTAATATAAGCCCTATATGCCTGTAACTTTTATCTAAATACCAGTAACTAATTCTAAAAACATGAATTTATTTAAAACTTTTGAAAAATATAACTTAACCTTATTTTATATTCGAGTACATCAATTGAAAAATATTCATTTAATAAACTTTCAGGTTTATATTTTCTGTTATAATAAATTTGTATAACCATTACCTTTAAATACAAGTTTCGCAAAGCTTTTATAACATAAAAACATAGTTACTTTTACCTTTAGCCATAAAAACTGGCATTATTGACTGCATTTATAAATACTTCTCCAATTACTTATTTCTATTAGATGCTTGAAACTTGTTTTCTTAATTAAATAAACTATTTATTCTAAATTAATGGAAATCAAAAACAAAGATCTTTACAGGCGTGTTAATTAGTGCTTTTAATGAATAACGTTACTCTCATCTTCAACAAATATCATTTATCTTTAACAACATAGGTATTTAAATTCTGTTTGTATGAAAAACTGGCTTAATTTGTTCTACATTGTAAACTTTAGCTAAGTATTTTTGGTAATTATTCTTTGTATTTATGGCGAAAAATACTTTTTTTAAAACTAACTTCTAATTATACCTTATATAACGTTTTCCATACAGTTTATACATTAATTTATAAATAACAAGATTTTCATGGTAAATTACATTAACTATAGCATATTTAAGGTCTACAAACCATTCTTTTTATTTCTAACAATTAACAAGTAATCATATATGTGTTCTTACTTTCAATTAAATATATACCTCTTCTTCGCTGTCATTGTTTGAATTGAGCTTATGTTTTTGAATTTATCTTATCGTACCCTTGAACCTTGAATCATTGTTACATGCCAAAAATTGGCACTGCACCCGTTTAAATTTGTAAGTGAATTCGCGCCAATATTTTAAAAGACTTGTGCGTGCATTTCCGTCACTTCAGACAGTTGCGTCGGCGTCCGAGATTGCGCAGACGCGGAGTGTGGAAGGAAGTGGTGATTTCATCACGTCATGGTTATCTGTGGTGTGCCTTTGTCTTCTCTTTCAGATATGTAGGTTTCCTGCCTTATACCTATTATCGTTCCTCCTACCTGGTTGATCCTTTACCGTACCGCTACACAAGAAGAGGGAAGATAAACCAATCTGACTTCGACGAGGGGGCGAAACCCTACCCACGCCTAACAACGCCCAAAGACCTGCCATGTTGTGAAGAGCTCCACAGTTTACGTGAGTGCATTTTATCTTTTCCTATAATCGCAAAATACATTTTTTGCATGTGATACAGTAATTTGAAACATAAATCTGACGTAATATTTCGTGGTGCAATATTATGTACGTGTTTATTATATGTGTTGTCAACTTTCGGAGTGGGTATTGTCAATTACGCGCGGGACTTTAACGGTATACCTTAGACTATAAAGACCTAGATATAACAGTGGCGCACCTAACGTGTGTTGAAATTTGTTTTCACCTTTTGTGTAGCTTATAACGTATTAGTTTTAAATATATCTGTAGCAATTGGATTTTTTGCTCGAAAATAAAAATTTTAAATTTTTAATAACTGTTAAATAGAAAAATATAAGTTGGTAACATTGCAAGTTGCCATGACAACCATCTTAAGTAAATTGACATGGAAAAAGCTGATATGTCAATCTAATATAGAAAGCCATATTTGATTACTGGTTATAGCTTTTATAAATGTGTTGCTAATTCAATTAATTCACATTTTACCTTATAAAAAATGGTGTGTTTGCATTCTGGGTTTTTTTAAATAATAACCTAATCTAATTTAGCATGAAGCTGGAGCAAATACTCTTTAAAAGTGTCTACCAAATCACCATAACCTAACTTCAGCAGCTGCTTTTTGGATTACATAATTTTTTCCTGTAAGTATTCTAATTATAAATAAATAGCTTTATTTTTCATTCATTATGATTAAAAAAAAAAGGAAAAAATCTCTTAAAATAATACCAAGTATAATTACTTTAACCCTGAAATTTTTCTTACTTAAAACTAAAACAAAATTCGTTTACGAAAACAAAAGAAACAAAAAAAAATAGAAAAAATCAAAAAAAAATAAAAATTGAAGGAAAGACGGGTAATAAACCATCAACGAGGACTAAGATAAAACGGCACCGATTCTGCAGAGTCGTCAAAGGACGGATGGTTCCCAGAAAAAACAGTCTTCAACCTCAAGAGAAGAAATTGATTTCTCGCGAAAAACTAAAGTAAGAAAAGGAACGATGAAGAAAACTATCAGTACAAGCCAAAACAGGACCCAAGAGTCAAGTCTAAAGTATGCAAAGGAACAACAAGGGAGAACGAGATGAAGAGCGCTGGTAAAAGAAACGACATACTACAAACTGTGGTAACCAGGAATCGCAACAACCGAGGAACCAAAGAAAATAAATGCTAACTAGTCCTAAAGTGGACTAAGTCGTTGTTATCGAAGAAAAGAAAAACGGACTATAAAGCACCTACCACAAGAGCGGATGGACGAATCACAATCGAAATAGAAACCGACAGCAAAGAAGACCAGGAAAAGGATAGGGAAAGGAAAGTGTATCCAAAATAACAGAAGTAAACTAATGCAAACAAAACCCATATTATAGCAGCATCAAAGCTACAGAAAGAAAACAAACCCCGTTTCCAAAACCAAACAAAAGAACAGTATGTTACGTATTTCTAGTAGACCCGCGTTGTGCGTCAAAGTTATGTCACGTTGGCTCGTAGCCGTGCGTAACAAAAGAAAATCCAAGAGAAAAAAAACAGTAACCGGGCTCAATCGGAGAGTAGTGGGGGTTGTAGAAAGCAGACCAACCTATAAGGGACGCGGCTGTCAGGAGTTAGTACCAGTACCTTGTGACAGCCTGATTTTGAGCATCATGCTGCCACTATGGGTTCTATTAAGTTAAATCTTATTCAGTTTATTGGGACTACTTAAAACCAATTTTAATTGTAGAGATTATTTTATTTTGGATTTTGTAAATACCTTAAGGTCTCTGAATTATAAGTAATGATATTCCAGTAGATATTATTTGTTGGCTCAGGAAGTTTCAACTTTTATATTACACACATGTTTATACTATTTCTATATACAAATGCCAGGACCTAGAAAGTGCCATGTAGTACAGATGGAAATAACTGCTGAGGGAAGTATTTTCTAGTAATTAATTTACAATTGATTGTAGTCAATCATTTCACTAATGGTTTGTTTGTATATTATCTTACTTAAATATTCTGTTTATATTCATGCATTTTGTGAGGTTATGTTACTTGTCACTCTTAAATTTCCTTTCTAAGGGTCATAATTGCTTGTCCTAATTGACATGCTTGTTCTTCAAGGTTTCTTTCAGTGGCGTTACCATTTTCGATTAAGTTCACAGTTACTTCTAATTCATCAAAATAATTTAAGGCATTGGCACATTTATATATTTCTAATGGGAAAAGGTAATTCATCATGGGCACAAGATTGGTTATTTATTTTAGACTAATTTCGGTACAAGAATGGCTTATCGATCTTTTCAAAAAGTAGTACGCCTATGGCATGCATGGAATTGGAGGTCAAACGTTTTATTACCTTTCGTAAAATGTTAATTTAAATCATCCATCTTTGATTTTGAGATCCCGAGAGGCGGTTGACCGCATGGTGGTTCCTGAACATTCAATGGAGTTTATCAGGTTTCTTTTATATTTGTCGAACCGATCCGTTAATTTTAGTAAACGGGATTTAACCACTGAATGTTCCAGCTTTTTAAGATAAATATATTTTTATCGGAAAACAGATTTTTCTGGATTTGTAACCACTGCGAAGAGCGAAGCAACTTTTACATTAGCACATGGGACTAATTCCCGGCGTTCACCTGGTTCTCTACTAACCCGTTGGATGGTAAATGATTAATTGTCGACGTGGATTTCCATTCCTCTGCCATTTGGAAGCACTACGTGGGGAAATTTTCTTCCCGAAACCAGCAAGTCCAGGCTGCACAGGACAGTAAGCACATCAGGAGGTTAAGCACGTTTAATCAGTCTACAGTTAATTACGGAAAGGTATCTCTCATCAATGTTTGTATATTGATATTTCATGTTGTATCTGATCAATAATCATTATAGTTGATTATTTAAAGTTATATATATTTGATAATATTGGGTATTAATATTTCAAGATAATTGTAACAGATTTCAAGGTGTTCTGTAAACTGATTGCATGCAATTGGCCCTATGAACGATATGATTATTACCCTTGGGATCAACTACCAAACTTTGTAACCGTAAGTAAATAGATATCCTGAGCCATCATTAACTGTTGTTTTCTCTTGCTAATTACATAGTTTCAGGGCTAAAGGATCCGCCTGAGAATCAAAGTACAGAGAAGTATTACTTCCTGATCCTAGCTGGACGACAACAGTTTCCCGAGGTAAGGGGATTGAAACACCTTAGATCAAAGTTATAAGGATTCTGGTAAGAAATACTTTTGTTCTGAAGTTCTCCTGCTATAGAATGAGTGGGGAACTCTTATCATATAGGGTGTAGTGAATCTTTCGTCATATAATTTTGGCGCCCAACCATTTATTTATATATGTTTTCATTACTACACTATATGCCAGTTATCTTTAGATTGATTGCCTAAAGTTCGATATTTTTATTTATAAAATTATTAATATAAAATATATAATAGTCAAATATTATAATGCAGGGAACAGTCGATAGACTACTCAAAGAGGAACTATTATATGAATTACATTGTCGGGGAGCTCAACCTCCTGAAATGACTACGGTGAGGGAATTACAAAATATTCTGAGGGAATTACTCGACTTGGAGAAACGGGGGAAAATTTTTAAAGGCAAAATAGATATCGTAGTATCCGAAGAACTGGTAATTATTTCGGAAAAAATTAAATTAGTCGAAACATGGTTTACAGAACCGGTAACTCAGAGTTCGAGTAGGAAAATTGAAACTAAATTGTGGCACATTCTGAATAGAATAGAACGAATACATACTTCGGACAAGGAGGAGTTAGAACAAAAATCTAAATTGCTATCTTCGACACTTCACTATATTTCGGAGTTTAAATCTAGGACAGATCTTAACAAATATCAATCTGAGCTAGTTGATATAACGTTAAATGAAAACACTCCCAATCCTTCAACTACAGCTCCGCAAAAGGTAATCTTAGAACCTAAAACTACAACACAGGCAGATACCAATATTGACTTAGCTTTAACGATGCTAGAGAAAATGAATTTGTCAGAAAATTCTAAAATATTTAATTGGGGACTTAAGTTCAATGGGGAGTCTGATGCGTTAGGTTTGAATGCATTCTTAGAACGAGTAGACGAGCTTAGTCAGGCTCGGGGGGTCAGTAAAGAACAGTTATTCAAAAGTTCGGTAGAACTATTTGACGGTAAAGCTCTTATATGGTTTAGGAGCGCGCGTAGTAACATCTTTGACTGGGACACATTATGCGAAAATTTGAAAAGCGAATTTTTGCCTAAGGACTATAATGAAAAACTTTGGAATCAGATAAAAACACGAACACAAGGGGAAAAGGAGTCAATTGGAATATACATTGCCGTAATGAATAATTTATTTAACAGACTTTCAATTAATGTTTCCGAAGAAATACGATTAAAAATTTTAAGAAAAATATACTACCATTTTACCAAAGTAGATTGATATTAGTAGACATAGATTCTGTGAACGATTTAATATATTTTGGAAAAAGGATAGAGGAAGGAAAAGAATCCATGGCTAACTTTACTCCTCCGGTTACTAATAAATTAACGGTTGAATTAGATTTATCCTATAAGGGTTCGAGTAAAACGCGTTTAGATAACGTGGTAATTTCAAAACCACAGGTATCATTTGAAAATGATTTCAAACCCGAATATGAATCCGCGAATAAAATCAAACCAATACTAGAAACATGGAATGAATTCAAAACCCGGGATAGTTCTGGGAGTAGAGATAGATCTAAGTTTAGGGACACACTAACTCACGCCAATCAAAGTGAGTTAAAAGAAAAAACTAATCGAGATCATTACTATGATCCGGAATCGAATAAAAGACATCGGTCAAGAGAACGTAGCAGTGATGGAAATCGCGTTGGTATCCAGCATTACAGCCGTAGGGAATTTTTTGATAATAGAGATAATAGAAAACTTAATGGTAATTATCACCGAACTCCAAGTAATGGTAGAAATAGAAGTGGGAATCGTGTACATAGTAGGGATAACAGTAGACTAAGAGGAAATAGCTTTACAAGAAATTCAAGTCGTAGCAGGGAGAGATACTACAAAACGCAGCCAAACTATAGAAATGATCGCTTTTCGGTTCCAAAGGAAACAGTTTGCTATAAATGCAATGCAAAGAATCACTTGGCAAAACATTGTACCAGCAAACGATGCTATTCGTGTGGCCGGGTAGGCTATACAAAAGTAACTTGTCCTGTTTGTGCGTCGGGAAACTGGCGCAGAAATCAGTTTTAGGTCGTGAATTGATTTCTCTCTCTCCTGGCACGACCAATAATGAATATATAAACTTGAGTTGTTCTCAAGAACAAATTAATTATTTTAATCAAAAACGTAGACCAATTTTGGATTACATATTGTCACACGTGGAACAAGGAGAATGTCCGTATCTAACTGTGGACATTTATGGTTGCAAATTCAACGGTTTATTGGACTCGGGTGCAAACAAAATTTTTTTAGGATCGGGTGGAATTAATTTTATTAATAATTTAGGTATTGAAATAAAAGTAAGTCGAGACATAAAATGTACAGTGGCTAACAATGAAAATATGGATTGCATTGGGATTGTAATGCTACCAATTCAATTAAGAAACAAAATACAATTGTTTAAAGTATATGTGATACCTCAATTGAGACATACTTTAGTGTTAGGAACTATATTTTGGATACAAATGGGGATAGTACCAGACCTTCGCAAAGGCGAATGGCGTTTCAGTACTGATGATACGTTTACAAATGCCAACTCTATACAAACCGCTGATGATTTAACTTATGATCAAAACAATTACTGGAAAATATCGTACAAGACTATTTTAAATCAATCGAAGATATTCAATTAGGTTGCACTAATTTAGTTAAACATGAAATCATTACACAAAGTCCGCCAATCAAATCTAGGTATTACCCGGTAAACCCAATCATGCAACAGAAAATTGACACGGAAATTGACAAAATGTTAAGCTTAGGAGTTATTAAAAGGAGTAATTCGGGCTGGAGTTCGCCAATATTAATGGTTCCCAAAGGAAATAACGAGTACAGATTTTGTATAGATTATCGGAAGTTAAATTCCGTTACGGAAAAGAATGCTTATCCAATGCCACATATCAATGCTACTCTGGAGAAGTTAGGAAATGCAAAATATTTAAGTAGTTTAGACATTAAAAGTGCCTACTGGCAAATAGAAATGGATACAAACAGTAAAAATACACAGCGTTCACAATTCCAGGTAGGGTTTATTCCAATTTAATAGACTTCCGTTTGGGCTGACGAATGCACCCGGAACATTTCAGGCTCTGGTCGACAAAATATTTGGCCCAGAATTAGAACCATTCGTTTTAAAATATTTGGATGATCTAATAATTGTAACTCCAGATTTTGATAAACATCTAACAGTATTAAAAGAGGTCTTTAAAAGATTAAAAGAGGCAGGTCTTACACTCAATAGAGAAAATGTCAGTTCTTTAAAATGAATTAAAATTTTTAGGGTACATAGTAAGTAGGTCAGGTCTTCATGTAGATCCTGAAAAGGTCAGCGCTGTAGTTAACATGCCTATTCCCAAAACACCGCGTCAGGTTAAGCGTATACTGGGAATGATTTCCTGGTATAGGAAATTCTTACCTAATTTATCGACAACAATTGCTCCATTAACGGCATTGACAAAAAAACATACAAAATTTAAATGGACAGCGGAATGTGACAAAGCATTCCAGGAGGTAAAGAATTCTTTAGTGTCGGCTCCAATACTCACATGTCCTAATTTTGACCATCCGTTTATAATACAATGCGATGCTAGCTCATATGGGCTAGGAGCAGTTTTAAACCAGCAATATAATGGCAGAGAATATGTAATCTGCTATTTATCTAGAACGATAAACAAAACGAATTGAAATACTCTGTTACAGAGAAAGAATGTTTAGCCGTGTTGTGGGCGTGCGAAAAATTAAGGGTTACTTAGAAAGTACATCGTTCACAATTATAACTGACCATCATAGTCTGATTTGGTTGAATAATTTGAAAAATCCGACAGGCAGACTAGGTAGATGGGCACTACGATTACAACAATTCAGTTATCAAATCATCCACAGATCAGGGAAAAACCATCTAGTACCAGATTGTTTGAGTAGAGCCATATCTGATAATATAGAAACAGGAAAATTAGAATTATCTAATATCGATAATAACGAAAAGATACAAATTGGTGGGGATAAATGGTATACAAAAATGTGTAATAAAATAACTGAACAACCCTTACATTTTCCAAACTTTAGAATTTATAATAATAAATTATATAAACATGTAGTGGACAATCAATTTAATAATGAAAGAGACAATTGGAAATTAGTCGTGCCTAAAAACGAACGCAACCATATTATAAAACAATTTCACGATAATCCGTTAGCTGGACACTTAGGAACATATAAAACCTATTACAGAATACTTGCACAGTATTATTGGCCTGGGATGAGGTCGGACATTAATAATTACATAAAAAGATGCCGCTTATGTGCGGAAACCAAACCTGAACAACGCAAGAAAGCTGGTGAAATGGGGGGAAAGGTGAATATCACCAAGTGTTGGCAATACATTTCCACGGATCTGTTGGGTCCTTATCCTCGCAGTTCTCAGGAAATCGTTTTGTCTTGGTTATCTGCGACTACTTCAGTAAATTCACGCTGTGCTTTCCGTTAAGAAATGCCACAGTACCAAAAATTATTAAGATTATGGAAGAAAATGTTTTCTTATTATTTGGGGTACCACAATATATCAAGTCTGACAATGGGGGACAATTTAAAAGCAAAGAATTTAATCGATTAAGTAATGAATATAATATAAAACTGCTAACCACTCCATTATACTCACCCGAACACAATCCCACAGAAAGATACAACAGAATTTTTAAAACTATGCTTACTGCATATATAGGTGCTAACCAGAAAATCTGGGACAAAACATATCAAAGTTAGGATGCGCTATGAGAACCGCAAAATCGGAGGTAACACAAAATACCCCATATTTTATTAATTTTGGAACTGAAATGATTTTAGATGGAAATCAATACAAAACAGGGGAACAAAAAAGTAACTTGCTTAAAACAATGAGTTCAAATAATCAAGTAGATGAAGGAAATGCTCTAAGTTAGAGAAAATTCGACATTTTGTGAGACAGAAACTTAACGAAGCGCACATAAAACATCACATAATTATAACTTGCGACACAGACCAGTAACTCTAAATGAAGGGATTACTGTTGGAAAAAGAACATAGGATATCGGATGCAACCAAAATTTTTCTGCAAAACTAGCAAAGAAGTTTTCAGGGCCATATAAAGTACGAAAGAAATTGGGCACTAATACATATGAATTAGAGGACAATGAGGGATCATCTAGGGGTAATTGGCATATATCTGACTTGAAACCAGACTTTACCTTAAATCCTCTGGAGAAGTGGGAGGTCAGCAAGGAGTAAAAATATTCATCTGATAGTATGTTTCACTGATGATGTATAGTGTTTTGGAAAACTTTTTCAAAGTTTCCTTACCGAAGAAAGGGAAGTATGTGACAGCCTGATTTTGAGCATCATGCTGCCACTATGGGTTCTATTAAGTTAAATCTTATTCAGTTTATTGGGACTACTTAAAACCAATTTTAATTGTAGAGATTATTTTATTTTGGATTTTGTAAATACCTTAAGGTCTCTGAATTATAAGTAATGATATTCCAGTAGATATTATTTGTTGGCTCAGGAAGTTTCAACTTTTATATTACACACATGTTTATACTATTTCTGTATACAAATGCCAGGACCTAGAAAGTGCCATGTAGTACAGATGGGAATAACTGCTGAGGGAAGTATTTTCTAGTAATTAATTTACAATTGATTGTAGTCAATCATTTCACTAATGGTTTGGTTGTATATTATCTTACTTAAATATTCTGTTTATATTCATGCAATTTGTGAGGTTATGTTACTTGTCACTCTTAAATTTCCTTTCTAAGGGTCATAATTGCTTGTCCTAATTGACATGCTTGTTCTTCAAGGTTTCTTTCAGTGGCGTTACCATTTTCGATTAAGTTCACAGTTACTTCTAATTCATCAAAATAATTTAAGGCATTGGCACATTTATATATTTCTAATGGGAAAAGGTAATTCATCATGGGCACAAGATTGGTTATTTATTTTAGACTAATTTCGGTACAAGAATGGCTTATCGATCTTTTCAAAAAGTAGTACGCCTATGGCATGCATGGAATTGGAGGTCAAACGTTTTATTACCTTTCGTAAAATGTTAATTTAAATCATCCATCTTTGATTTTGAGATCCCGAGAGGCGGTTGACCGCATGGTGGTTCCTGAACATTCAATGGAGTTTATCAGGTTTCTTTTATATTTGTCGAACCGATCCGTTAATTTTAGTAAACGGATTTAACCACTGAATGTTCCAGCTTTTAAGATAAATATATTTTATCGGAAAACAGATTTTTCTGGATTTGTAACCACTGCGAAGAGCGAAGCAACTTTTACATTAGCACATGGGACTAATTCCCGGCGTTCACCTGGTTCTCTACTAACCCGTTGGATGGTAAATGATTAATTGTCGACGTGGATTTCCATTCCTCTGCCATTTGGAAGCACTACGTGGGGAAATTTTCTTCCCGAAACCAGCAAGTCCAGGCTGCACAGGACAGTAAGCACATCAGGAGGTTAAGCACGTTTAATCAGTCTACAGTTAATTACGGAAAGGTATCTCTCATCAATGTTTGTATATTGATATTTCATGTTGTATCTGATCAATAATCATTATAGTTGATTATTTAAAGTTATATATATTTGATAATATTGGGTATTAATATTTCAAGATAATTGTAACAGATTTCAAGGTGTTCTATAAACTGATTGCATGCAATTGGCCCTATGAACGATATGATTATTACCCTTGGGATCAACTACCAAACTTTGTAACCGTAAGTAAATAGATATCCTGAGCCATCATTAACTGTTGTTTTCTCTTGCTAATTACATAGTTTCAGGGCTAAAGGATCCGCCTGAGAATCAAAGTACAGAGAAGTATTACTTCCTGATCCTAGCTGGACGACAACAGTTTCCCGAGGTAAGGGAGATTGAAACACCTTAGATCAAAGTTATAAGGATTCTGGTAAGAAATACTTTTGTTCTGAAGTTCTCCTGCTATAGAATGAGTGGGGAACTCTTATCATATAGGGTGTAGTGAATCTTTCGTCATATAATTTTGGCGCCCAACCATTTATTTATATATGTTTTCATTACTACACTATATGCCAGTTATCTTTAGATTGATTGCCTAAAGTTCGATATTTTTATTTATAAAATTATTAATATAAAATATATAATAGTCAAATATTATAATGCAGGAACAGTCGATAGACTACTCAAAGAGGAACTATTATATGAATTACATTGTCGGGGAGCTCAACCTCCTGAAATGACTACGGTGAGGGAATTACAAAATATTCTGAGGGAATTACTCGACTTGGAGAAACGGGGGAAAATTTTTAAAGGCAAAATAAATATCGTAGTATCCGAAGAACTGGTAATTATTTCGGAAAAATTAAATTAGTCGAAACATGGTTTACAGAACCGGTAACTCAGAGTTCGAGTAGGAAAATTGAAACTAAATTGTGGCACATTCTGAATAGAATAGAACGAATACATACTTCGGACAAGGAGGAGTTAGAACAAAATCTAAATTGCTATCTTCGACACTTCACTATATTTCGGAGTTTAAATCTAGGACAGATCTTAACAAATATCAATCTGAGCTAGTTGATATAACGTTAAATGAAAACACTCCCAATCCTTCAACTACAGCTCCGCAAAAGGTAATCTTAGAACCTAAAACTACAACACAGGCAGATACCAATATTGACTTAGCCTTAACGATGCTAGAGAAATGAATTTGTCAGAAAATTCTAAAATATTTAATTGGGGACTTAAGTTCAATGGGGAGTCTGATGCGTTAGGTTTGAATGCATTCTTAGAACGAGTAGACGAGCTTAGTCAGGCTCGGGGGGTCAGTAAAGAGCAGTTATTCAAAAGTTCGGTAGAACTATTTGACGGTAAAGCTCTTATATGGTTTAGGAGCGCACGTAGTAACATCTTTGACTGGGACACATTATGCGAAAATTTGAAAAGCGAATTTTTGCCTAAGGACTATAATGAAAACTTTGGAATCAGATAAAAACACGAACACAAGGGGAAAAGGAGTCAATTGGAATATACATTGCCGTAATGAACAATTTATTTAACAGACTTTCAATTAATGTTTCCGAAGAAATACGATTAAAAATTTTAAGAAAAAATATACTACCATTTTACCAAAGTAGATTGATATTAGTAGACATAGATTCTGTGAACGATTTAATATATTTTGGAAAAGGATAGAGGAAGGAAAAGAATCCATGGCTAACTTTACTCCTCCGGTTACTAATAAATTAACGGTTGAATTAGATTTATCCTATAAGGGTTCGAGTAAAACGCGTTTAGATAACGTGGTAATTTCAAAACCACAGGTATCATTTGAAAATGATTTCAAACCCGAATATGAATCCGCGAATAAAATCAAACCAATACTAGAAACATGGAATGAATTCAAAACCCGGGATAGTTCTGGGAGTAGAGATAGATCTAAGTTTAGGGACACACTAACTCACACCAATCAAAGTGAGTTAAAAGAAAAAACTAATCGAGATCATTACTATGATCCGGAATCGAATAAAAGACATCGGTCAAGAGAACGTAGCAGTGATGGAAATCGCGTTGGTATCCAGCATTACAGCCGTAGGGAATTTTTTGATAATAGAGATAATAGAAAACTTAATGGTAATTATCACCGAACTCCAAGTAATGGTAGAAATAGAAGTGGGAATCGTGTACATAGTAGGGATAACAGTAGACTAAGAGGAAATAGCTTTACAAGAAATTCAAGTCGTAGCAGGGAGAGATACTACAAAACGCAGCCAAACTATAGAAATGATCGCTTTTCGGTTCCAAAGGAAACAGTTTGCTATAAATGCAATGCAAAGAATCACTTGGCAAAACATTGTACCAGCAAACGATGCTATTCGTGTGGCCGGGTAGGCTATACAAAAGTAACTTGTCCTGTTTGTGCGTCGGGAAACTGGCGCAGAAATCAGTTTTAGGTCGTGAATTGATTTCTCTCTCCTGGCACGACCAATAATGAATATATAAACTTGAGTTGTTCTCAAGAACAAATTAATTATTTTAATCAAAACGTAGACCAATTTTGGATTACATATTGTCACACGTGGAACAAGGAGAATGTCCGTATCTAACTGTGGACATTTATGGTTGCAAATTCAACGGTTTATTGGACTCGGTGCAAACAAAATTTTTTAGGATCGGGTGGAATTAATTTTATTAATAATTTAGGTATTGAAATAAAAGTAAGTCGAGACATAAAATGTACAGTGGCTAACAATGAAAATATGGATTGCATTGGGATTGTAATGCTACCAATTCAATTAAGAAACAAAATACAATTGTTTAAAGTATATGTGATACCTCAATTGAGACATACTTTAGTGTTAGGAACTATATTTTGGATACAAATGGGGATAGTACCAGACCTTCGCAAAGGCGAATGGCGTTTCAGTACTGATGATACGTTTACAAATGCCAACACTATACAAACCGCTGATGATTTAACTTATGATCAAAAACAATTACTGGAAAATATCGTACAAGACTATTTTAAATCAATCGAAGATATTCAATTAGGTTGCACTAATTTAGTTAAACATGAAATCATTACACAAAGTCCGCCAATCAAATCTAGGTATTACCCGGTAAACCCAATCATGCAACAGAAAATTGACACGGAAATTGACAAAATGTTAAGCTTAGGAGTTATTAAAAGGAGTAATTCGGGCTGAGTTCGCCAATATTAATGGTTCCCAAAGGAAATAACGAGTACAGATTTTGTATAGATTATCGGAAGTTAAATTCCGTTACGGAAAAGAATGCTTATCCAATGCCACATATCAATGCTACTCTGGAGAAGTTAGGAAATGCAAAATATTTAAGTAGTTTAGACATTAAAAGTGCCTACTGGCAAATAGAAATGGATACAAACAGTAAAAAATACACAGCGTTCACAATTCCAGGTAGGGGTTTATTCCAATTTAATAGACTTCCGTTTGGGCTGACGAATGCACCCGGAACATTTCAGGCTCTGGTCGACAAAATATTTGGCCCAGAATTAGAACCATTCGTTTTAAAATATTTGGATGATCTAATAATTGTAACTCCAGATTTTGATAAACATCTAACAGTATTAAAAGAGGTCTTTAAAAGATTAAAAGAGGCAGGTCTTACACTCAATAGAGAAAAATGTCAGTTTTTTAAAAATGAATTAAAATTTTTAAGGTACATAGTAAGTAGGTCAGGTCTTCATGTAGATCCTGAAAAGGTCAGCGCTGTAGTTAACATGCCTATTCCCAAAACACCGCGTCAGGTTAAGCGTATACTGGGAATGATTTCCTGGTATAGGAAATTCTTACCTAATTTATCGACAACAATTGCTCCATTAACGGCATTGACAAAAAAACATACAAAATTTAAATGGACAGCGGAATGTGACAAAGCATTCCAAGAGGTAAAGAATTCTTTAGTGTCGGCTCCAATACTCACATGTCCTAATTTTGACCATCCGTTTATAATACAATGCGATGCTAGCTCATATGGGCTAGGAGCAGTTTTAAACCAGCAATATAATGGCAGAGAATATGTAATCTGCTATTTATCTAGAACGATAAACAAAAACGAATTGAAATACTCTGTTACAGAGAAAGAATGTTTAGCCGTGTTGTGGGCGTGCGAAAAATTAAGGGGTTACTTAGAAAGTACATCGTTCACAATTATAACTGACCATCATAGTCTGATTTGGTTGAATAATTTGAAAAATCCGACAGGCAGACTAGGTAGATGGGCACTACGATTACAACAATTCAGTTATCAAATCATCCACAGATCAGGGAAAAACCATCTAGTACCAGATTGTTTGAGTAGAGCCATATCTGATAATATAGAAACAGGAAAATTAGAATTATCTAATATCGATAATAACGAAAAGATACAAATTGGTGGGGATAAATGGTATACAAAAATGTGTAATAAAATAACTGAACAACCCTTACATTTTCCAAACTTTAGAATTTATAATAATAAATTATATAAACATGTAGTGGACAATCAATTTAATAATGAAAGAGACAATTGGAAATTAGTCGTGCCTAAAAACGAACGCAACCATATTATAAAACAATTTCACGATAATCCGTTAGCTGGACACTTAGGAACATATAAAACCTATTACAGAATACTTGCACAGTATTATTGGCCTGGGATGAGGTCGGACATTAATAATTACATAAAAGATGCCGCCTATGTGCGGAAACCAAACCTGAACAACGCAAGAAAGCTGGTGAAATGGGGGGAAAGGTGAATATCACCAAGTGTTGGCAATACATTTCCACGGATCTGTTGGGTCCTTATCCTCGCAGTTCTCAGGGAAATCGTTTTGTCTTGGTTATCTGCGACTACTTCAGTAAATTCACGCTGTGCTTTCCGTTAAGAAATGCCACAGTACCAAAAATTATTAAGATTATGGAAGAAAATGTTTTCTTATTATTTGGGGTACCACAATATATCAAGTCTGACAATGGGGGACAATTTAAAAGCAAAGAATTTAATCGATTAAGTAATGAATATAATATAAAACTGCTAACCACTCCATTATACTCACCCGAACACAATCCCACAGAAAGATACAACAGAATTTTTAAAACTATGCTTACTGCATATATAGGTGCTAACCAGAAAATCTGGGACAAAAACATATCAAAGTTAGGATGCGCTATGAGAACCGCAAAATCGGAGGTAACACAAAATACCCCATATTTTATTAATTTTGGAACTGAAATGATTTTAGATGGAAATCAATACAAAACAGGGGAACAAAAAAGTAACTTGCTTAAAACAATGAGTTCAAATAATCAAGTAGATGAAGGGAAATGCTCTAAGTTAGAGAAAATTCGACATTTTGTGAGACAGAAACTTAACGAAGCGCACATAAAAACATCACATAATTATAACTTGCGACACAGACCAGTAACTCTAAATGAAGGGGATTACTGTTGGAAAAAAGAACATAGGATATCGGATGCAACCAAAAATTTTTCTGCAAAACTAGCAAAGAAGTTTTCAGGGCCATATAAAGTACGAAAGAAATTGGGCACTAATACATATGAATTAGAGGACAATGAGGGATCATCTAGGGGTAATTGGCATATATCTGACTTGAAACCAGACTTTACCTTAAATCCTCTGGAGAAGTGGGAGGTCAGCAAGGAGTAAAAATATTCATCTGATAGTATGTTTCACTGATGATGTATAGTGTTTTGGAAAACTTTTTCAAAGTTTCCTTACCGAAGAAAGGGAAGTATGTGACAGCCTGATTTTGAGCATCATGCTGCCACTATGGGTTCTATTAAGTTAAATCTTATTCAGTTTATTGGGACTACTTAAAACCAATTTTAATTGTAGAGATTATTTTATTTTGGATTTTGTAAATACCTTAAGGTCTCTGAATTATAAGTAATGATATTCCAGTAGATATTATTTGTTGGCTCAGGAAGTTTCAACTTTTATATTACACACATGTTTATACTATTTCTGTATACAAATGCCAGGACCTAGAAAGTGCCATGTAGTACAGATGGGAATAACTGCTGAGGGAAGTATTTTCTAGTAATTAATTTACAATTGATTGTAGTCAATCATTTCACTAATGGTTTGGTTGTATATTATCTTACTTAAATATTCTGTTTATATTCATGCAATTTGTGAGGTTATGTTACTTGTCACTCTTAAATTTCCTTTCTAAGGGTCATAATTGCTTGTCCTAATTGACATGCTTGTTCTTCAAGGTTTCTTTCAGTGGCGTTACCATTTTCGATTAAGTTCACAGTTACTTCTAATTCATCAAAATAATTTAAGGCATTGGCACATTTATATATTTCTAATGGGAAAAGGTAATTCATCATGGGCACAAGATTGGTTATTTATTTTAGACTAATTTCGGTACAAGAATGGCTTATCGATCTTTTCAAAAAGTAGTACGCCTATGGCATGCATGGAATTGGAGGTCAAACGTTTTATTACCTTTGGTAAAATGTTAATTTAAATCATCCATCTTTGATTTTGAGATCCCGAGAGGCGGTTGACCGCATGGTGGTTCCTGAACATTCAATGGAGTTTATCAGGTTTCTTTTATATTTGTCGAACCGATCCGTTAATTTTAGTAAACGGGATTTAACCACTGAATGTTCCAGCTTTTTAAGATAAATATATTTTTATCGGAAAACAGATTTTTCTGGATTTGTAACCACCGCGGAGAGCGAAGCAACTTTTACATTAGCACATGGGACTAATTCCCGGCGTTCACCTGGTTCTCTACTAACCCGTTGGATGGTAAATGATTAATTGTCTGGGTGGATTTCCATTCCTCTGCCATTTGGAAGCACTACGTGGGAAATTTTCTTCCGAAACCAGCAAGTCCAGGCTGCACAGGACAGTAAGCACATCAGGAGGTTAAGCACGTTTAATCAGTCTACAGTTAATTACGGAAAGGTATCTCTCATCAATGTTTGTATATTGATATTTCATGTTGTATCTGATCAATAATCATTATAGTTGATTATTTAAAGTTATATATATTTGATAATATTGGGTATTAATATTTCAAGATAATTGTAACAGATTTCAAGGTGTTCTGTAAACTGATTGCATGCAATTGGCCCTATGAACGATATGATTATTACCCTTGGGATCAACTACCAAACTTTGTAACCGTAAGTAAATAGATATCCTGAGCCATCATTAACTGTTGTTTTCTCTTGCTAATTACATAGTTTCAGGGCTCAAAGGATCCGCCTGAGAATCAAAGTACAGAGAAGTATTACTTCCTGATCCTAGCTGGACGACAACAGTTTCCCGAGGTAAGGGTGATTGAAACACCTTAGATCAAAGTTATAAGGATTCTGGTAAGAAATACTTTTGTTCTGAAGTTCTCCTGCTATAGAATGAGTGGGGAACTCTTATCATATAGGGTGTAGTGAATCTTTCGTCATAACCTGCAATAGAGAAATTAAAATAGTAAACCTGAAAGAAAAACAAATTAGTCCTGCAAACCTGAAACAGAGAAAAAGCATAGCCTATGGATCAAGTATAAATTGTTCAGTACTTTATAGAATAAAAATAAAAGAAACTATTTAGATAAACTCTATAATCTAACAACAGTAATAGCAGTACAGAAAAATTCTGAGTACAAAGTGAGGCCATATTGGAGAGTAGCAGAAACGTTTCATCACACACCATTTAAACATAATTCAGGTAAAATGTAACAAAAAAATAAATAGGTAAGACATAATTAATCTAAGTAATTTAGTATAATTTTTAGCAAAGACATAAATAAGTAGATAAGCACAATTGTTCTGAGTCATTCAGTAGGGTTGATTGTTCTTTCTTTTTTTGTTATTAAATAGCGGGCAAGTCTATGGAAAAGGTATCAGAACGACCAAGGAATATTGCAAAAACAACGGGTAGATATTTACAGTAAGAACAAATAGGAAATAGTGCAACTTACACAATGTCCTTCAGTACCGCTTCCTTGCCATTGCAGTGTGGGATCCACGATGTCTGGCACTAACGAAGCACTGCACCCTAGGCTGTGAGGGTGTTGATGGAACTTATCACAACTTACCCTAATCATACTGACTGATTTCACTGGGGTTAGCAGCGGGCCTTATCACGCGAAGGAACTATGTATATTAGTTGCATAACCATCCAAAAGCAGCGAGGAACTTCAACCACTACTTTTGTATACCGGTAGTCTGTCACAGTCTAAACATCACCAGACAAAGCAAGCAACACAAGCCATAATAAGTAAAGCGCATGTATCACTAACGTAAGTCTGTAACAATGTCCTTAAAACCCGCGTGCATCGAGTTAAAAGCAGAACGAAACAGTATCTTTAACGTAATTCCTATATCGGAACCAAAGACCAACTACGACTCCGCGAAAGTTAATTCTACGGCTTTTTTCCATAAGAAAGACGACTAAAAAACGTTTAGTAGACACGCGTAAGCAATAAAGCTGTACGTCGAAAGTTCTTCGAACACACGTGCGTCGAGTTGAACCAGCTCTACCACTCTTAGTTCAACCAGAAAAACCGTATCTTTTTCACGTCATTTCTGACATCTCGCCAGCAAGAACAAAACACGACCCTTTTTTGTTTATATCTACTCCTACTAGTACAACTTCTGATCGCCTACCTAGATTTGTATATCCACATATTAATTACAGCGGTTTTAATTATTAATGACAAGTGGAGAGTAATTTTACGAGTATTCCAATTTACAACTAAACCAACTTTTAAAATTAATACCGGCGAGTCAACTTGCATATCAATCTGAAAACTAAGCGGAAGTATTTACCTGATACAAACAGCGATCCAAAAACGATGTATTTTAAGAATTAAGTAGACTAAAAATGTTAGGCCACCAAAAATGCACGTTACAAGTACAAAAAGAAAATCAAACCAAATCCCAGTGTAGTTTATGTATGAGTGTGTGCGTGAGTGTGCGCGCGTGTGTGGGTGTATGTGTGAGTGTGTTGCTGTATGAGTATGTGAGTGTGTGTGTGCATGTGGATGTGTGTAAAAGTGTGTGTGTATGTGTTGAACCTATGTGTATGTATGTGCGTGTGTGTGTATGTGTGTGTGTGTGTGTTCGACCGCTGTAGTCGCCTCTCACGACAGGCAGGTCGTACCATGTGACTATTCTATTTCAAGACCCACACGGTGAAAGAAAAAGAAAGAAAACCCAGCCAAACGGAGAAGTAAATAAAGAAATCTGAAAGTCCAGAAATCAAGTCCTAAGGAGAACAAAATCGGCATAAGAATCTGAGGAACGAGGACTATGTATTGAGCTTAAGACGTTTGCGCCGCCAATAAAATAGTGAAACGAGATGAAGGACATTAGGACTTCGCCGACATACCTCTTCTGGTTCCGAAAGAGCATAGACTAATGTCTGACTCTTTTGGGCAGTTTTCTGCCAAACAGGAACAGACCGCGGGGGTGTAGTAGTTGTATCAGGAGAGAACGTAGAGTGAGAAGCAGAAGAAACTAGGCATCTAGAGGTGAAGGCAAAATTTGAAGGATTATTCGAAGACCTATTAGTAGTAGGATGACGGTGTGGAAAGTTGTGGCGTGTAACTCCCTTATATCCACAACCATAACAGTGGAGTACTTTAGAACGAGTACAACGGGTCGAAACATGACCAGGTTTGTCGCAATTAAAGTAAAAACAAAAAGTTGTTGAGCCGAAATATTATGCGAAACACGGAATTCCTTAATACGAAACAAGAATTCCTTTAGAGAACCTTCACCTGAAAAAGAAATATTCAGTTACGCAACCCCACGACTTTAATGTCAGAGTCAAATCCTCGAGAAAATAACTCATATTGGAGCTCGGGTTTTAACAGCGTATTTACATCCAACCCCCACGTAACCATTGTGACAAAAGAAATACACACTGTATATGAGAGTAATGCGATATCTAACGTCAACCGAATAAACTATAAAATATCAGATTCGAATCGCAACACAACGATTCTATCCAATACGGAAGTAACAAACGGATTAAATTTAAAAAAAAAGAGTACTAAACGTAAGAAACAAATAAAGTCACTAAACTCAAAAATAGGGCGTCAGAGTTTTCAACGGGTCTAGAATCACCAGCGAAAACACAAGTCTGGTAATCCAAAAGGGAAAAAAAATAACGACAATGGAGAGCGTTTCTGTATAACCAAGAAACAACAAACTACTGTGTAAATTCCTATGAATAGCGAGTTGTTGTGTAGCGACGAGGAAATCCGAATTTAAAATAAACTGACAAGCTAAACATAAACACAGATCTAAACCAGTATAGTGGCCAAGCGAATAGTTGCGTCTACTAATAAAACTACAGCAATCAAAGTCGAAAAAAAAAAGGAATTTAAACCAACACACTAAAACAAAATCAGGGCCAAAGTTAATCAACCAAAATTCGAGCCAAAAATTAACTAAAACAAACTCGGAGCAAAAGTTAATAAAAAATAAAGCGGATCCTCACGCCAAGGCGTCAAAATTTTTGCTACGTTATGCAGCGTACGTTATAGCCTTTTCAGTTATATTAAGGGATTTTTCCTATTAGGTTTTTTTTCTATGTGACCAGCTGAAAGGCACAAGAAAGTTTTACGAGGATTTCCAGTAAGTGTAAAGAGCCCACGGCAAGTTTCGGTGGAAAATGGTTCGGAGATGAGGAAACCTCAAAAGGCTAAGCGGCTAGTCGAACTATTTGCTCTGGGTGGAACATGAGCTGTGGGTCGGGGTTGGACTGCGACCAAAAATGTAAAGAATATGGCGCCACCGAATTTTTCTATATGAAGAAGACCTTATTTAAGTCCCTTGTATAAGGCGAATGCGGAAACCTTTATTCAATTACCGCTATAAATATATTACTGCAACACAAGCCCTAAAGTTTCTTACCTTATGGCTCGACTTTGACCTTTATAGATGCACTGCTACACCTGTGAACAGATTAAAACAAAGATAGCACTGTTTGTGCATTTATACCCAAAATTTAAAAATTAATTCTAATCAACCTTCATTCATTCCAATTAATAGGAATAGTCTTGACCAAAATAAAAATCTATTCCTTCAGTATTTAGTATGTTATTTACAAGACATCTTTTTTCTTTAATATAAGTTAGATCAAATTAAATCATTGAAAGATATGTACATAGGTACTTGATAGTATAAGTACTTCTCACAGTTAAAACATGGTAATTTCTATTAGAAATGTCTAGCAAAATTTATTTAAAAATGAGTAAGCATGAGTTTCTTTTCTGAATATTTAACTATATGAAACAATTTCAATTTGGTTTGGGTAGTACTACTTAACCTCACAAAAATATTCCACTCAGCAATTAGTGAAATATGAAATGTAGAAATATAATTTCTAAGGTTTGAGTAAATTATATGATTAAATCAATTTTCATAAAATATAGAATTTAACTTTTCTTATCTCATAATGACATCTTCCGTATATTAAATGTATTAATAAAAAGATTTAAAGTGAAAATTTACAGTTTCCTGTTGCTTAATTTAATAAAAAGATTTAAAGTGAAAATTTACAGGTTCCTATTGCTTAATTTGAAAAATAAATAGTCTGTCATTCGCCTAATGAACTTGACTTTCAGATCACGTGATCAAACAAAAAAATTATTTGTCTGCTATATCCATGCTACAGCTGACATATATGAAAGTAATTTACATACCAGATATTCATCCGATGGAAAAATACCTGCTAGGCATATGGGCTATACCCGGAATTATAATTGATGATTTACAATTCGCTTGCTTCAACACTTAAATACAAGAATGTCCAATTCCATACAACCAAATTAGCTGCTTACTGAAATTCCAAACAGCATCACAGCGTCCATATTAAATAATTGATGCACGCCATATCGACATTCGTACAAAGGTTAAACATCACTAAATACTGATAAATTTCATTTCTAAATTTTCCTAAGTTTTCCTACGTTGCACGTTAACTAAAATTGCATGTTAACTAAAATTTGCATGTTAACTAGAAGTTACATGTTAACCAAAGGCCCTTCAAACAAAATAACGTCTCGTCATCTGCGAGCTACTTCCAGCAAGTGTGGACATAAAAATGCGCGTCGCCGAGACGATACCATATCAAGAAAACAATTTAATTTTCGTGTGCTTCCAACACGTGGACTGAATAAACGTCATCGTCCTTGCGTTCAAGGAACAATTGACCTCTTTTAACGACAGCTGAGTTGGAAGTCATAATATTACGCGGGTTACCGCCTGACAACAAGCTTAATACTACAATCGTCTAACAGAGGGAGCTCTAAGGATGACACTAACAAAAGTATCTTTTGTCACCGCATAATTTAAAGTTTTACACTTTCGAATTGAAAGCTAATATTGTATTCGACAATATGTAATATGTATTTCTTAGGTTGTGTAGCATCATTATGCATTAAGTTGGTTATTATTAATTAAATAGGTTAAATATCTGTAGACATAATGACAGAAAATAAAATCGTTGCAACGTGTTAGATAGAAATAGACAGGATATTGAAAGTGCGGACCCGCACGAATCACGATGACAAAACAGAACAGAAGAAACGTAGAAATACCGGGCTAACTACCAATGCGGAGAGGGGGGGTCCTAGCAACACAAAAATACATCGTCATCGATTTTCTATTTATAATAAAAAAAATAAAAATTTCTATCTAAACAGCAAAAAAAATTTAATTAAGTTACTGTTTAAGAAAAAGCAATTTTACTATATGAACAAATTCAATAATTGTTCCACGAAGTGCGCATTTCGCAGCTAACATGCAATAAATCTAACCAGTAAAAAGAATAATGCTGATACTTTCGTATAAGCAGATGGGTTAAGTAAAAGAAAGCATTAAATTTAGAAACTTTTCTAGTAAGAATTTTACCATAAGAAACATTAGCGTATCTAATTTCAAAGTGGGTTTTTAAAAAAAAACGTGTTTTGTTCGTCAGCACGATGCAAATTGGGTTTATCCCTTGGTTGTTAAAAAAAAGAAAAAAAGTCACATACATGTGTCGAAATACTTATCTTGCCATCCATCGGAAGCGGATCAGCACAGCATCGCCGCGTCAGCAACAACCATGCTGCTACCGTAATTGCAACAGCGGTCTGCACGCAAAACCGCTGATCTACGTCAAAGAATAATCGGGCCTACATAACAAGCATTTTGGCCTCCAGCTAAGAGCTACAAAGAGAGTCTCACTAATATTAATAACGCAGGAAAACTCATTGATGGAATCAAGATCTATACTTTTTATTTAAAAAAACGTGCATCGCTCTTGAAGTAATTAATTTAGAAAATACATATAAAAACAAACTGCAGAATCAAAATTGAAATTGGTTTAATAACAACAATGCGAGCTTCGATCTTCGCATTATCAACATACCAAAAAGAAGATTTGAAAACTCGACTCGAGCTTTATCAAATAATGGAATACACTATTTCAATGAGTCTATTGGTCGTAGCAGTATAAGGATTAATTTTACGCTATAGTAATGTGTGGCCAGTTAACGGATACTCAAAACAAGGTACCAACTATAGAATTTATAGCGTAAACTCGTCGTTTTAGAGTGGATAGATTGAAATTGAAAATGATTCGCAAGCGTATTTATTATAAACAGGTAAAATATATAGGATGTTATTGACGTATAGAAGAGTAGCAACGGAATCGAGGTGGTTTTTAATTCATCGGCCGTAATTGAGCATAACACTTTGTCTTCTTTAATGTTGTAGGTTAATAACAAACTCCACCGTAATTTGACCGAGACAGGCAACCTAAACCACACTACTTGTAGAACTATGAAAGAAAAAGCCGTCAACTGGTATTTTGCTTGGCCAATTGCGTAATCGAGGATTTGTTTATTGCTTTACCTTGATTATTTAGGACTAAAGTAAGCTTATTCCTAGTATAATCAACTTATGCTCATTCTGTAAGTAATCTCAGTAAGAAGGTTTGTAAACACTTGTGAAATAAGTTACGCCCTCTGTAGAACCCCACAAGGAATTATAATGCCTGTCATTTGACAAGTAACAATTTGACACAGATGAAAACGTGGTCTATTTATAATGCACTGCTTATGCATCTAATGAAAATTTTTAGTCTAAGGATGACGTTTTTTATGTTACAAAAAAAAATTCTTTTTTAAAAAAATATTTTAAATAACTTTCAATTTGCACTATTAATAACGCAGTGCTTCATTTCTATGCTAACTTAAGGTGGTGACCGCCATGCTCATTTTAATTAAAGTCATAATTTATCTTGCCTTGTATTAAATCACTTACCGTATTTATAAAGCGCCCATTAATATAGTGATGAATTATTGTTGGTTGTATGTTTACCTAATGAAATTAAGTCTAGTGTCTAGTGTCTAAACCTGAAAGTTTATTAAATTAATATTTTTCAATTGAAAGTACGAGAATATAAAGTAAGGTTAAGTTAAATTTTTCAAGAGTTTTAATTCAATTCCTGTTTTTAGAATTAGTTATTGGTTTTTAGACAATGATTATATTAAGTTATAGAGGTTACTTACCACTTCTATAAGTAAAATATTCCAGTTAGTTTTTATTAAGTCTAGTGTCTTAAAAACTAACTAGAATATTTTACTTATAGAAGTGGTAAGTAACCTCTATAACTTAATATAATCATTGTCTAAAACCAATAACTAATTCTAAAACAGGAATTTAATTAAAACTCTTGAAAATAAACTTTAACTTTATATTATTTCATTTTATTAACTTAATAAATTTGTATAACCAGTACCTTTAAATGCAAGTCTCGCAAAGCTTTTATAACAAAAAACCATAGTTACTTTTACCTTTAACCATAAAAACTGGCATTATTGACTGCATTTATAAATACTTTTCTAACTAGTTATTTCTATTAGATGCTTAAAACTTGTTTTCTTAATTAAATAAACTTTTTATTTTGAATTAATGGAAATCAAAAACAGAGATCTATACAGACGTGTTTATTAGTGCTTTTTATGAAAAACGTTACTCTTTTTTAAAAAAACACCATTTATCCTTAACAGAAGTATTTAAATCCTGTTCGTATGAAAAACTGGTTTAATTTGTTCTACATAGTAAACTTTAGCTAAGTATCTTTGGTAATTATTCTTTGTATCTATCGTGAAAATAACTTTTCTAAAACTAACTTCTAATTATACCTTATACAGGGTGTCGGAAAATACGTGTACAACGTAAGAACAGAGATTCTTTGGCTTGAAATAGATCGATTTGAGCCAACTTAACTATTATACAAGTTGCTTCATTTAGCCGCTAGAGGGCTTCAAAAATCGTGAAAAATATTTGATATTTTAAAATAACTCGAAAACGCGTCGATAGATTTTGACCATTTTCGGGGTGCGAGTTTCTACTTTCAATTGACATCTTTTGGTGGTGTACGCAATAATTTTAAAAGCATACGAGTGTCCCAAAAATGATGTATTGTATAAATATCCGACCATTACCTTTTTCCTGTTTATGCAATGACTACCAATTTTTTTTATGAGTAGCCGAATTAATTTGGAAACTTTTTTGTCTCTTGTAAAATTTTGATTAGACGAGAGGTTTGACAGAAAAAAATAATTTCAAATGTCTGCATACTTTCGTCATCATTGCTGCATTAAGTATAAAACGGGGCAAATCAAAAAGCATAGTTTAGTAGTTGGCTTTTCGTTTTATTTGTTATTTAATTTGACTGTCATTTAATCTCAGTTTACCTGCCAAGTCGTGAATTTCTGCTTAATTCAATAAAAGTTTGCATATTTCATCTTACATTATGAGTACTTACACAAACAACGAACATGTGGATATGCTTTTGGTTTTCGGATTTTGTCAAGGCAATGGTCGTGAAAGTGTCAGAGTCTATAGGAAAGATTTCCTAATCGCCGAATGCCAAACCACCAAACATACGCAAATATTGAAAGACGTCTTCGTGAAAATGGTAGCTTTCATTCAAGAAATGCGGATCGAGGACGTCAACGTACGTCAAGAACTGCGGATCTGGAAAAACAAATTTTGGATAGAGTTGAAGAAGACCCAAAAATAAGCACCAGATGCTTAAGGCTTGAACTACAAGTTCCTAAAACTATTGTTCATGACGTTTTAAAGGAACAGTTATTACACCCATACCACGTTCAACAGGTACAAGACCTTTTGCCTATCGATCCTGAGAGGCGTCTAGCTTTCTGTCAATTTATTCAAGATCAAAGAATTCAAAATGCAAATTTCAGTCGCAAAATTTTATTTACAGACGAAGCTTCTTTTACAAGATCTGGTATTACTAACATACATAATGAACATGTTAACGCTATTATATTACCGTCGACGCGGCACAAAAGTCACAAAAGACAGTTGGTAACGATATTCGATAATGTAAAAATTGACGCTCAAATTTCGATGACGTCACACAATATGCAAATTATGGCACGTAATTTACAAAGTATACAATTTTTACACAGCCCCTAGGGGGTACTCACGTGAATAGGTAAAACTTCCTCCAAAATTACTTCCTGGCTAGCGGCTGCGGGGCTCCGTGGACTCGTTCATTCTAGGGTCGTGGGCTACTATTAGGCCAGGTTGCGTCCAAATTAATATCTTCTTCCTATATGTAGACAAATAAGGTAAAGGAGACAGGGTAAGGCACGAGAAATTTTA
Source organism: Platerodrilus igneus (assembly GCA_036346225.1). Taxonomy (NCBI): domain Eukaryota; kingdom Metazoa; phylum Arthropoda; class Insecta; order Coleoptera; family Lycidae; genus Platerodrilus; species Platerodrilus igneus. The sequence goes on along the minus strand of JARFIW010000727.1, from coordinate 1,050,955 downwards.
GAAACACAGGAAACCTACATATCAAGAAAAAGACACGGTAAGATACCCGACCAACCCCTCGTATTCACGTTTCAAAGGCAAATCCTTAAGCGTCTTGCGGAAACTCCCCACTTGCTTTTTCCACACGCGCCGATGCAAAGTCTCGCGCAAGCACTTCTGAAGTAACGGAAATACGCGCAACAAGTCTTTTAAATTTATGGCGCGAAATTCCTGCATATTAAAACTATATTAAAAAATGTCTAGTGCCAAAATTTTTGGCACGTAACAACGCTGTAGAAAATCCTCATACAACTAAAGTGACTCACTATCAACATGAATTTAAGATTAATGTCTGGGCTGGAGTTATTGATAATTTTATTATCGGTCCTGTTGTGATACCAAATCGATTAAACGAAGACAATTACTTCAACTTTCTACAACAAACATTGCCGATTTATTGGAAGATCTGCCATTGTTACTTCGCCAAGACATGTGGTTCATGCATGATGGTGCTCCTCCCCACTTTACTCTAGCTGTTCGACAACATTTACACGACAAATATCCGGATCGATGGATCGGAACGGGATATGAAGCTCCTACAAATTGGCCAGCACGATCGCCGGACTTGACGCCCTGTGATTATTTTTTGTGGGGTACCTTAAAATCTAAGGTTTATTCGTCTCCAGTTGATAGCGAAGAAGAATTGTATAGACGAATTTTAAATACAGCCAACTCTTTAAAAAATAATCCACAGACAATGCAGAGGGTTCAGTTAAACTTCTTACGAAGAGTTGTGCATTGAAGAAAATGGCGGCCATTTAAAAAATTTATTGTAATGGTCCAACACTTGTACTGCGCTGTTAATTTTCAACGATAATAATAAAAAATAAACAAAACAATGAAAAAAAAATAAAAAAACAGACATTTGAAATTATTTTTTTTCTGTCAAACCGCTCGTCTAATCAAAATTTTACAAGAGACAAAAAAGTTTCCAAATTAAGTCGGCTACTCATAAAAAAAAATTGGTAGTCATTGCATAAACAGGAAAAAGGTAATGGTCGGATATTTATACAATACATCATTTTTGGGACATTCGTATGCTTTTAAAATTATTGCGTACATCATCAAAAGGTGTCAATTGAAAGTAGAAACTTGCACCCCAAAAATGGTCCAAATCTATCGACGCGTTTTTGAGATATTTTAAAATATCAAATATTTTTCACGATTTTTGAAGTCCTCTAGCGGCTAAATGAAGCAACCTGTTTAATAGGTAAGTTGGCTCAAATCGATCTATTTCGAGCAAAAGAATCTCTGTTCTTACGTTGTACACGTATTTTCCGGACACCCTGTAAAACGTTTGCCATACAGTTCATACATTAATGTATAAATTACAAGATTTTTATGGTAAATTACATTAACTATAGCATATTAAATGTCTACAAACTATTCCTTTTATTTCTAACAATTAACAAGTAGTAAAATATGTGTTCTTACTTTCAATTAAGTATATACCTCTTCTTTTATGTCATTATTTGAATTGAACTTATGTTTTTGAATTTATCTCATCGTATATAAATGTATGCCACCTTTGAACCTTGAATCATTTCAAACCGTTTTGCTTTATAAATACCTCATTCATTTAAAGTGACAGTTCGCTCGTTTCTGATTTCTTTTAAAGAAATTTATTTGTCATTACACTTAAAAACGCCCATTTCTCTTAAATTTTCACCCTTTATTTTACTATTACTCGTATTATTACACAGCCCATCGTATCTTTTTGCCGTGGTTAACAAGTCCGCAGTTTGAACAACTCACAAGAAAAGAAAAGGAAAACCTCAAGAGAGAAATTGCACAACCTGTAATAAAAAATGATACAAAAAAGAAAACCAACCCGCGGAGAAATATTTATCCAATATATCCCAGAGGATTTACACAATACAAAAGTTTTCACAAAAATAATTAATAGCCTCCCTAGTCATCTCAAACTAATTTTTAACCTCGATTCTAGTGTTCACATAAAACAGAAATTAACAAAAAGATATTTAAAGAATTGATCTCAGACACTTGTTTAATACAATTTCTTAAATACTTTATATTCACATAAAACAAACTTTTTAAATATATATATTGTTGTGGATTCAAAGGGTTAAATCAGTGGTAAACAATAAAATTTCAACCACCCTGTATATAGAAAAGAACGATTGATTTACGCGCAAAATTAATTTAATTCATTTAAGGAAAACGGACAAGTATTGACGTATTTTAATAATTCATAATGGAGATGTTAAAAATTACATAAAGAAAAAAACAGTTTTAAAGCAAATAGAATACGTATAATTAATTTTAATTTATTTTTATCCAACACGTATAAGCATAAGAGAACGTGCTTGCGTAACAAAATCAATAATTCCAAGGTAAATGTAGTTTGTTTTATACAAATACGATGAAATATAAAGTCTAGGAATTGTTGTGCTAAACGTTCGATAATTAACAAACACCTGCGTTTTAAAAGGTTACATTCGAAGAAGTCGAGCACGTGTTAAGATAGGATTTCATAGAAATATTTTTAACCGTCAGTTGGTATAAACAGCAAGGCTAACAAGCTTCTTAACGAGCGAGGGAAATGCACGATCGGTTATATACAACAGATAGAGACAGGTAGAGAAGCGTTGAGTTTGAAAATGCACGTACCGTATACACGTGGAGTGGAGATAAGCTGTCATCAATATCGATTTTCTGTAACTCAAGTGGGGTGTTGAACGCGACAGCAGACATGCATAAGACAGAGATGAATATGGTTCAGGCGAGATTTGTGATGACAGAGAATTTTATCATTGGTTAAAAACAGACAGTTTTCCAAACGTAGACATACGAGTAGGTTAGAGTGCTTTCGGATATACGGCACGTAGACTGGAGTAAATTTCAGGAACTTCAAGACGGTTGTATTCAAAATTTTTAGAATTTAGATTTGAAAATAAGCTTTTCACTTGAAGTGTCTCCGCGGGTGAGGTTTTGAAACGATATAAATACTCAATCTAAATTATTAACGCTCTCTTGTCTTCTCTTCGCTTCTATATTACTATACTGCTGACCACCATAATAGTAGAGCTTTTCTTGTATTGTATGTGTTGATAATACAGTAAAAATAGTGGTTACAAGTGTAACTCAGTAGTAGCAGGCATCTATTTATTAACGTGTTGTGTATATTAAATTAGTCAAGGTCCGGCTACTACAATACAAAGCACGAAAATCAATAAATGGAAGCATGATATATGTGGGGTAAGCATCACAAATAACGAAGATTGTATGCTGATATATGGAATGGTGCTATGAGACGAGGCGCCTGGCTCACAAATGGTGTTATCGTCTGTGGATCCGCTGAGTAGCACAGCGAATGGTAACGAAGCCGAGGTATTCTAGCGATCATCTTCGAAGGAATGGAAGCCTAAAGAATTCTCCAGGTAATTTATTTGAAATTTCTGTTGTTTGATAAACATTTGTAAAATTTTGTGCTGTGTGCTTGACTTTTTGGGGCTTATTTAGGGTTGTAAAAACGTATTGGAAAAGATTCATGTACTGGACAATTTATAGAGATTAAATATTGAAAAGAGTGTAATTAAAACATACAAAAACTTTATTCAGGATATAAATTGGATTGTAAAGGGTAAACGGGTCTATAAATTTTGTTTTAATTTATGCAAGGTGTAAAAGGCATATATAAACTAAACTGGGTTATTATGAGCTTACCATACTCCAGTGTACAGTCAATTTAGGGTAATATGTGGGGCCCATCTACTCATATCTCATTGAATTTGTTTAAAAATAATTAGAAAAATCAAGGACTTTAAAAACCTACCATATTTGAATTTTATAATTAGTGTATCAAACTGTTTTTATACATGTGAATATAATTTATCTGTTAATAGCTGTAAATAAAAGGTTGTATGATTGTTGTATTATTTGGTGATTTTATTGAATGTTGTGCGAATGTGAAAAAGGTATGGTTGTAAATTTAGGTATTCGAGGAAAGACACAGCTGGGAAGCTGAAGGAGTTATGAAGCAGAAATAAAAGGGTAAGGAATTTTTTTTTAAATTTTGCATTTTTGAAAAGTATATGTTGACTCTGGTGATGCATAAAAGCTTAGTCCACGACTACCACGGCAATCTTAAGACGGCCCAACGCTGGGGCTTGATGTTAAAAGTTTAATCCCAGGTTCCACGGCAATATATACTTATATAGTATCTACTAACACTTCTTGAAAGCAACTCTTGACTAGTAAAGACCAAAAAAATTATGTAATAGTAGACTACAGCAATAAATCATCAAAACCACCTACCAGATGAAATGCATTATGCAGCAAAACACTAATGTAACTCTAAATTTTTATTCCGAAGACCTTACGGACTATCAATGTTAATCTTATTTTATAATTAATACCCAAACAATAAAAACTGCTGTCACTAACATATTCATAACCTTAACCCAAAGCAATTAAAATTTACTTGACTGTTCCTACACAAATTTGTTTATCTCAGTATGACTTTAAAACAATCACGCAAACACATTTTATATACCTAAACTATATGTTATAATTAGAACTTAATTATGCAAAATTTCTCACACAATGAAACCAAATGTAAACAACATATTTTTATCTAATTTTATTGCATGATTGTAACGTTCATTTTTTTAGCTCAACATTTTACGCTTTACTCAACTCGTAAATACATTTCTGTAACTATTATTTTTATTTCTTATATTTATTAACTCGTTTGCGAATAATCTCTTTATATTATATTATGCGATTATTGACTTTCACTCTCCACGATTCGATAGTGTGGTTAGATGATCGAGATTGAAACACATCCTTAGGCAAATGCGTCCTATTATTATGAGTTGGTATTATTTGTTTCTGGTTATCTATAGCAGGTTGTTAAAGTAAACACCTGTGAAAACATCATTATTTTTGCGGCTTTCTTCGAAAAGTGAGGTGTCGTACGAACTATCTTGACATACCAAGCCGTTGATATTTATCTTTCTGTACTAAATGTTTTGAAAAATGAAAGAAATAAGTGCTCTTTCACTTAAAAAGTACGAGTGTAGTTTTGTGAGTGTGTGCTACATCAACGTAGTTTCAGATAAGTACCTGTTTGATTTTTATGTCTTACGTATTGTAGAAGTTGAACTTTGAACTCAAGCATTTTGAACCTAACTTGATGCTGTTATTAATTTGGACTACCTACGGTTTAATAATATCCGTAGAACGTTTTTCTTTAAATTGGTTGTACTCTGCACATAAAGTCACCGAAAACATGTATATCTACTTATACCTTGTTGAGTGAAAATCTCGTACTTTAAATACACTACAGACACTACAGACACTACAGACTGAATTCGTACATCTAAAATGTTATAGATCAATTATATCTCATGTTACTTATAGCTGATTTGAACTTTCATATACTTACTGAACGGATATCTTTTCTTAAGTTAACAATCTTTAGCTCTAAACCTGTATCTTATTTAAAACAGAAAATTTGTAAGAAGTTTAATAATTTAAGAAATACTAAATTCGTGAAAATTATGAATGAAGCTATTCATTTTGCTGTAAGCGGTACAAACGATAGTACTATCGAGTTCCGTCCCAGTCGGCCGATTAATGTTTTTTTCTTTTGGGCCATTTCATATTTTCAGATATCAAACTTGTTCTTTGAATTACTGAACAATATTATTAACCCTACTATATTATAAATGCTAATATGCCTAATGTCTGGAAACATTGTGAAAATAATGCTAATTGGTAATTTGATAATTGTTACTGATATATTACAAAAGTCAATTTGTTTTGGTTGAGTGTTCTAGATTATTTATTAAAGTGAAATTACTATATCTTACTCTTTTATTAGGGGTTGTACACTCCAGGTATAATTATGATTATTTTCTTTATTTTACAGAAACAAAAAAAATAAAAGTAAAAGTTCTACACAAAGTTCTTTGTGAAATTCCCACAGGTATTATGCAGACTAGCGTTCTGTATGAATTTCTTTTTCTTATTGATTTCTATATTTAAATATAATATATAATTATTTTCTTTGAGTGGAGTAGTGTTCTGCTATTTGATAAATATCTATCTTTATTGTATGTTTGTGCTAATACTGTATTTTATTTTTCAGCTAGGTAAATTGTTGCGGGTATCCTTATTTTTCTTCCCCCCCTCACTCTCCGACTCTCGCTAGCCCTGGCACTCTCCCTCCTCCCCTTGATTTATGACAACCTGATCATTTACTTTGTCATAAAATTTCTGGCGTTCAAATTGGACGTTTACTTAAAAATACCCGTGGCATGATCCTAAATTAATTTTATTCCAAAAATTAAATATTTTGTTTTGTAAATTTTAATGTGACGTAAATAGATAAAGCCAACTATGTAAACTGATTTACAGAAATCCAAAATATCAATACATAGAAAGAAAATAAATAGATACACATTTAATCGTACTGATCTGTTATCTTATCACATAAAGAATCAATGCATACATCAACTCTAAACCTGACTTTTAATTTCAAATTAAATTCCATACACTAATTTTTACCCCGCTAGATTTTATAATAAGCATTGGATAAAGTTTAAGCAAAACAGAGCTAACAAATATTGTTTGTCAAACTAGATATAAAAGTTTTCAAACCTTGGAAGTGCAGTTTAAAATAATACCACCTGTATTATAAACCAGAATCGTATGTCCGTTACGTGCTATAACGAAACAAAAAATGTAAAGTGAACTTTGATCTGTTGGCGTGCCTGAACTTTTTCTTCCAACTTAATCCAAATAAAAGGACAACCTAGACCAATTATACAATACTGAAAATTAACGACATTTCTCACAGATGTAAGTATTTTAACAACTTTTCAATACCAACTTAGTAAAACACGTGTGTACATTCCAAGTGATTTTAAGACCGGGTACCAAATTTTAATCATTACTTCAATGCGCTGTGAAAAGAAATAAAAATTAACAGCGTGCATATATTTAAGCAATACGAACTATTGTTAATTAATTTAAAAGCGGTCAGTAGAATGCCTTCATATGACTCTGCTTACACTACTGTAATCGCTATTCTAAAGTCGCAGGTCGCTAGATGATTCATATTGTTTTCTTAAAACACAATCTTTGACCGCCACTATTTGTTAAGGTGCTACGTGCATTGACGTAGCCTAGGAAAAAACATAAAAAAAGAAATGGACCGGGGCTCAATCTGCGAGTGGGCGGGGTATTATACTACAACAAAAATTAAGTGAGGCCTGAAATAACGAAAGAAAATTACACACACTTATTCATACCCAAAACACAACATATCAACAAAAGAAACCTATAACATATAAGTAAACACAATATATACACGCAATTAATAATTACACACTAAATCTAAAAAAATATCAACCAAAAGCACAAATAGTGAACTGCCTGTTTTAGGTTACTCCCTAGATTGAGTTTCAACAAAAAAAAGGAATTAAACGAAATTACCCCGCTAAAACCAACAGCTCTAAATCAGAATGGTAAATCTAAAACTAAGTATATACATCTAATAGCAACAACATTTTCGAATCATTTTCACTTTAATAAGTTGCACACTCTTAGTTATTTAAAACAAATAGTAATGCATTCATTTAGTGTCAATAAATCTCAAACTAATTCACTAATTGTCCTCTAAACGGATTAAATTGAGGAATGCACGAGCTTAAACCGAAAAATCTTAACCGATATGGTCGCAATCGTAAATGATGGAGAAAGAAAACACTCACCCTCGAAGATGCTGACGTCGAGCTTGAGTCACTAGCTGGTCCACGGCAACGAGTGGGTGGGCCTACACCCAGAAAGAACGTACTTGGCCTCCTATGATAGCAAGGGACGCCCATTCATCGTGACTTTAAGGCCACCGGAAGAAGCTAGAGCAATTACCAGTAAACATTAATTTAATTTCCACAAAAAATACAATTTTCTAAAAACTCTACTTACCACGCCGTATTGCGTGCGCGAAATTTCATAACGAAAAACGGAAACAACCAAACATTCCTACACGTGTCTCCGTTGTGTAAATTGGAAAGCCAATGAAATCAATTTCGTTTAGCCAGTGACCAGAGTTTAAAGTAATATTTCTATTCAGAATTAACCTGGAAAGACACAGTTTATATTGGGATAATACGCACTTTTAATTCGACGAATTCTTCCAACGGAAAACACATAAGAAGCAATTATCGTAATAAATCGAACCCGTTGCACGAATCGACGCGAATGATTAGTCCTAGCGACGTTCAGTTAAACAATCTACAATAGTTTATAAATGTCTGCGGTAGATGACTGCACTACATCATCCAATTATTTATAACATAGAAATGTAGATGTCTGTTTACAGTGTACCCAAACCAATTATTCACATAACATAATAGAAGTATTAAGGGTGTCGTATATGGAAAGTAATTTGTTATGTGGGGTGTGTAATATTTATGAAATTTGGTATTAACAAACGTAGTAATTTGCCTTTTGATCTGGGTTGCCTAAATTCAATAGTATGTATTGGTACGTACAACAAGGCCTAATAAGGTAGTACTATGAATGTAGTAATATTTTAAGATGTTACAATAAATCGCATGTATAGTATTTTTCTCAAAACCTTCATCTGTTTATAAAATAACCAGAAAACAAATTAAATTAAACGCATTTACGGAAACACCTTTGGTAAACTCGTACATCAAGACGTATTATCTTACTTTCACAAGCAAAACACGACCAATAAAATGGCAATCGGTTCTAGCGTTCTAAACTACCACATGTCTAGAAACGCGACAAGAAACAAATACAACCCACATGACAAAAATCATTAAGAACGTGTAGGATGATATGCCTAATTTCCCGCATTGAAACTATAGAAAATGCAACACAAACTAATTAACAATTTATATTACGTAAGGTGCAGAGGTAAGTAAACCAAACATTTTTAATGCCATAACAAAATAGAATAAATTGAAGTGTTTTAAATTATAATCTGAAATAATTAAATAGCAACCGTTTAAACTGAAAAGGCCGTCGAAGTCGTTAACAAATATTCAAGTGCAGAAACTACACGTAACAGCTTGTATAACCAAATTGAAAATAAACTGTTGTGTGTGTAAATAGAGTTTTCGTTACAATATCATACATTTCAATTGCGTCGATCATTCGCATAGTGGTGTTTTCTGAACTGTACAATGAAATGTACACTATAATACTTGCAATAATTATCAACCAATGAAAATTGACTTACAACCCCTACGGATCACTACAACATCTTTCTTCCCCTACTATTTCTAAAATCTCTTTGTTATTAACTTTGTCCATGCTATCATCATCCTACATCTGAAGCACAACATTCCAAAAGGCTCCTGCATTTATCTCTCTGCTTCTCCTACTGTCCGTTCCTATTTCATAACCACACAGCACTGTGCCCAACACATATGCTGTCAACAATTCTTTCCTTGTTTCTATGTTTGTTGTCTTCGTACATAGCCGTTGCAATTCTACTTCGTATCAGAAAATTTCCCGATGCCTTTCAGCAATTCGTAAACTTTTTTCAAATCTTTTCGTAAATATTTTTATCTTTTAGTTTCTCAAAGTCAAAGTGCCCTTTTCCGTTCCTTTTTTAAAAAATTTTTAATTTGAGCGCGACCTTCATAATTACGATGTTGTGATCAGTGTCTATATCTGCTTCTGGGTAATTTCTACAGTCTTTTAATTGATTCCTAAACCGATGTATAACAAGAATGCAATCTATTTGATATCTTCCTATATCTCGTGGCATCTTCCAGGTGTATCGTCTTCTAGTATGATGTTGAAATAATGTGTTTGTGATGTTAAATTGGTTTTGTCGCAGAATTCTACCAGACTATTTCCCCTGTGGTTTTTCGTGCTCAATCCAAATAAACCTACTACCGCTCCTTTCTTACCCTCACCTACCACAACATTAAAATCCCCCGTAATTATTAAATTTTTATATCTTTATATGCATCTTAGTATGTCTTCGGTGTCTTTGTAGAATGCGGCTCCGTAGCGTAGTTGGTATACGTGTGACTACTACAACCAAGGTTCCGGATTCGAATCGACACGGTCCGCTTGAAAAATGTTAGGCGAGCATTTTTCACAAAAATACGCTCTCGTCCGGATGAGAGGTAAAATGGAGGTCCCGTGTGTGAGTGTTATCACGCACGTTAAAGATCTCTACCTTGCTTGAAACAGCAAGGGTTTGGCAAAATTCCAAATTTTTCAGGTAAAAAAAAACTTGCTTCCTGGTCAATGTAGTACCTTCGGGTGGTGCATTGGGAAATCACATGTAAGGTATCTTTGTAGAAGACGGCTCCGTGGTGTAGTTGGTATGCGTGTGACTATTACGCCCAAGATCCCGGGTTCGAACCTCAACACGGTTTGCTTGAAAAATGTTAGACGAGCATTTTTCACAAAAATACGCCCTCGTTCGGATGAGAGATAAAATGCAGGTCCCGTGTGTGAGTGTTATCACGCACGTTAAAGATCCCTACCTTGCTTGGAACAGCAAGGGTTCGGCAAAATTCAAAATTTTCCAGGTAAAAAAAAACTTGCTTCCTGGTCAATGTAGTACCTTCGGGTGGAGCACTGGAAAATAATTACATGTAAGGTATCTTTGTAGAGGCGGCTCCGTGGCTTAGTTGGTATGTGTGTGACTACTACGCTCAAGATCCCGGGTTCGAATCCCAAAACGGTCCGCTTGAAAAATGTTAGGCGAGCATTTTTCACAAAAATACGCCCTCGTTCGGATGAGGTAAAATGGAGGTCCCGTGTATGAGTGTTGTCACGCACGTTAAAGATACCTACCTTGCTTGGAACAGCAAGGGTGTAACGGGCATTTTTTATAGCTTAACATTTTTACGCTCTCTTTCTGTTAGCGTAAAGAATTGTAAATTGGATTATTCGTAAATTACTTTCCAACTTATCGGAAATGATAAACCGCTGTAATTAAATATTATATATGATTGCGGCATTCACGTTTTGGATGTTCCTTATGTTATTAACAAGTCTAGATAATAGGCGATAAGCGGTTGTAATAACGACGAATTGATATAAACAGATTGGAGTTGTAGTTTTGTTCTTGGTCCCTATATATTAATTACGTGGAAAAGACTGTTTCTTCTTTACTTTGACAATAGTGAGAATTAATGCGGGATCAATTTCGAATTGTTCATGAACGGGCACGGCGCGTTTTTGGTTGTTTTTCTTGTGAAATGGAAATTGTATATTAACTGTAGAAAGTGTAGTTCTTATTGCTTTGAAGGAAAGATGCTTTATAAGCGGTAATGTGTTTGATTGACGACAAGTGCGGTTGTAAGGTCTTTTGACGGACGGTTTTAGCGATGCGCGTTGCTCTACTAATTGTTTTTTTGTTGCTTTTCTGTTGGAAATAAAAGTAGTAGAACGTGTTTTACTCGACCGCACGTGCGTTTTACGGGACATTGACTTAGTGATACGCGTTGTCTTACTAAGTGTTATTAGTTGTTTTTCTTGTGAGATAATGTTTTACGGAACATTTGACGGACGGTTTTATTGCTTACGCGTGCCTAACTAATTGTATTTAGTTGTTTTTCTTGTGAGATAAATGTTTTACGGAACATTCGACGTACGGTTTTATTGCTTACGCGTGCCTGACTAATTGTTTTTAGTTGTTTTTCTTGTGAGATAAATGTTTTAAGAAACATTTGACGGACTTGCTTTAGTGATACACGTGCGTTACCCATTATGGTTCTTTTTAGTTGTTTTGTCTTTTGATTTTTAAACTGTGTGTGCGATCTAGTTTCGCGGTCCTTTTTTTTTATCAGAGTAGTGCATACTTTGGATTATCCAAATACAGTTGATACTGTAGTTTCTGAATTTTCTAACCCCAAAGAATCTAAAACAGATCATTGTTTGCGCAAATTTCGTTATTTGCGAAATATAACAGATTACCGGTTTACAAAGGTATTGGTTGAAGTTTCTCACTGCTTTTGGATGTTTATGAAAACAATATACATTTGGTCCCAGTTGAAATTAAACTAGTGCTACAAAATATTTCGAAATTATTGTCTCAGGAAATAGAATTAACAAGAAATTTATCAATGCTACATAGTTCCGTCGCGTGATAATGTCTGCTGCTAACACCAGTGAAATACGTAGGTGTGATTAGGGTAACGTGTGATAAGTTCCATCAACACCCTCACAGTCAAGGGTGAAGTGCTTCGTTAGTGCAGGACATCGTGAATCCCACACTTCAATTGCCAGGAAGCGTTACTGAAGGACTTTTTGTAAGTTGAACTATTTCCTACTTGTTATTACTTTAAATATCTATCCGTTGTTTTGCCATGTCTTCGTCGTTCTGATACCTTTTACAATAGACTTGCCTGCTATTAAGAAAAAAAGAAAGAAAAAAAAACAATCAATACTACTGAATTACTCCTATCAATTGTGACTTACCTATTTATCTTTTGTTAACATTTTGTCTGATATATGTTTAATTGGTGTGTGAGGAAACGTTTCTGCTACTCCCCAATATTACCTCACTTTGTGATAAAAATTTTTGTAATGCTTTTATCGTGATTATATTATATAGTTTATCTAAACAGTTTTATTTACATTCTACAAAGTACTGAATAACTTAGACTTTTCATTGCTGCTATGCTTATTCTTTTTTTTCAGGTTTGCTTAACTATTTTTCTTGCAGGTATGGTCACTAACTCCTTACAGTCGCGTACATTATATGTTGGTGTGCTTTCTACAACCCCCCCCCCCCACTCTCCGATTGAGCCCGGTCATTCCGTGATATCTTTGTGTTACGCACGGCTACGAGTCAACGTAACATAAATTTGGCGCCCAACGTGACTGCCACGACCAACGTTACATAAATTTCCGTAATATAAAATTTGGCGCCCACCGTGGCTGCCACGAATTACGTAACAAGGGTTCGGCAAAATTCCAAATTTTTTAGGTAAAAGAAACTCGCTTCCTAGCCAATGTAGTACCTTCGGGGGGAGCATTGGAAAATCACATGTAAGGTATCTTTGTAGAAGACGGCTCCGTGGCGTAGTTGGTATGAGTGTGACTACTACGTCCAAGGTCCGGGTTCAAATCCCGACACGGTCCGCTTGAAAAATGTTAGACGAGCATTTTTCACAAAAATACGTCCTCGTTCGGGTGAGAGGTAAAATGGAGGTCCCGTGTGTGAGTGTGGTCACGCACGTTAAAGATCCCTACCTTGCTTGGAACAGCAAGGGTTCGGCAAAATTCAAAACTTTTCAGGTAAAAAAAGTCGCTTCCTGGCCAATGTAGTACCTTCGGGTGGAGCATTGGAAAAATCACATGTAGGGTATTTTTGTAGATCGCTTCCACATATTCCTCACTATAACTAGAGGTATACATACATACCTGTATTTACTGCTTTATATTCTAATCTAACCATGATTACTCTTTCGTTCTTTTATAAGTAGTTTTCTACACAGTGTCTTATCTTTTTTCTCATAGCTATCCCCACACCTAAATTTCCTTCCTCTGATCCTGAATCAATTAACCCAAAGTCTCCGTTCGAAAAATTGCTTGCCTCTAGTCACCAAACTTCGCTATTTCCTACTAATGCTAACCTATCCATTTCATTTTTCAAATTTTCTAGTTTACCTACTTGATTCATATTTCTGAGATTCTACGCTCTTACTTGCAGAATCTTCCCGGCTCTTTCTGTATACCTTGTGATCACATCTCCGAAGTAGTCCCCTCCCGGAAATCCGAATTGGGTACTATTTTAACTCCGGAGGCTTTTACCCCAGAGGATGCCCTCGTCTTAAATATCAATGTAAGTACGCTGTGTATTTGTTAGGCAATGTGGTGGTTTTCCGTTGCCTTCCACATCGCAGTAGTGTGGATTAGAATGCCATATTGACCCCTATGGTCTCTGCCACTTTATGTAGAGCTGCTGCCCTCTTTTGAGAACCTGTCTTAGTCTGGTTCCTCACTAAAAACCCCAATAATTTTGGTTAAACCTTTAGTACATGTTTTTAGCTCACTGGGGCACGCAAGCCGTTCCACCCTTACTAGTAATCTACAACGTCTTCAAGATACAGGTCCATTCGAAACGGATTTTTCTTTTAATATTGTAAAAAATGCAAAGAAGTTTTTTTGCTTATAACCAACACAATCTGAAAATAATATGACCTAATTCAATATATTTTTAGGATTGGTGGACAGCAACGACCTTTAAAGATTTTTTTCGCAAATGGAATGTGCTTGTACAAGATTGGCTGTATACTTACATTTACAAGGATTTTTACGAAATAATTATGCCGAATAATAAAACAGTCGCTAAATATGCAATTTTCATTATATCGGCTCTTGCGCATGAATACATAACTGCTATAACGTTTGGATTTTTTCTTCCGGTTTTATTTTTTATGTTTTTCGGACTTGGTGATCATTTGATTAATGTTGAGTTTAAAAATAAGATTGTGGGGGGCGTATTTGTATATTACGGTATGTCTTTAGGTATGTCTATATTAAGCGCATGTTTTGCAATTGAATACTTTTATAGAGAAAATTGTCCAGAAGAAAATCCTACGTTCACTAGCTATTTAATTCCACGATTTTATACTTGTATAATGTAGTCAAAAATTTTGTATCAGCTACTATTTATAAATCTATAACTTTAGTTTTAATACGATTTCAATACTAATGTAGTTGCGATTTATTTATTTATCAATTGTTAAATAAAGTTATAAGTACTCTAACTCTAACTCCTTTTCCTCATAAAACCATCACGATAATCATTTTTCTTAAAATAATAATTTCTACATACGTACAAGGCAAATTTATTTTATATTCATACCCTTTTGAAATAACTCTACAATGTTTGTATAGAATAATCGCGAACATGACCTTCAGAAATGGAATTAAGCTTCGCTTTATCAAGATTTTCTGCAAAGTAAAGTTTGTTGTAACTTTGTTTTTGCAGACTAGCATTTGAATGCACCAATACCAAGCGTTGATGTTCTTGTTTGTCGACTTGTTCCACACAGTTTACGGACGGTTGGCAATGACTCATCGCAGAGAAAGGATGTCCTCCAGATCCCTACCGGCGGCCGACTGGCATATTGCCATTTAGAATGGATGGATTGTTTCTGAACAGACTCCTGGTATTGGTTCCATGTTGAGGTGCTCCAGTAGTAGTCGTTCGATAAACAATTAATAGTATTTATACGATTAAAAGTACATAAACTCACCTTAATTAATCGAATACTATTTCTTTTATTACAGTGAAACTATTTTAAGATGCGCTGAGGAAGCACTTAGTGTTGCTATAGTTTTATTTTTAGACTTGCTACACGAATTTACTTTAAAAAATGAAAGTTTTATACGTAGAAGGTGGAAAGACTAAAAACTATATGTCTTCCGCTAATTTGGCTATTACTCCAACCGAGCGTTAGAGGCGAATCGGAAGAGAATTTACGCAATTTTTATAGGAAGATACAGAAAATCCTTTCATGTTTATTAATTCTTATTCTTTATCAAAATTTTGGATAAATATAGTGTGATAAAATATAGGGTAAATTTTGTCTTAACAATTGCATTAAGTTTCGCTATTTTTGAACGCACTTACCCAAAATAAAACAGTACATTTAATTTAAGTTATTTATTTAGAAAATCTGTATTGTGTTGTTTAATAATTTTATATACAAAATATATAACAAATATTAATAAAAGAAAACTTTCAAAAAGCGGTAGCAAATACAATTATATGGGAGTCAACTTTCCTAACTAAATTCATATAACAACTGTAACGTTTTGTACAACCACATTTACAACGTCTTTTGATATGCAGATCTGTATATGCAGGCTCATAATTATGCTGCAAGCTTTAGCAATGCAGTTTGCTTGGACTACTTACAAAAGTACATTTAATAGTTATTTTCGAACTTAGAGTAAATTAAATCTAGTTTTGTAAAATTCCATAATTAATGTCTGTTATAAAATATTTGTTAAGATGTTTTGGAACGAAGCTGCTAAACCGGCACAAGAGAGCTTCTGATGGACTGTGTTGAGGCATACTAATTACAGCGATCTTTATTGTTGCGATAAGAGTCTCCCTTTTGTCGATCGACGTAAAATAGTGTGTGCCTTGATCACTGAGGAACTTACTATTTATTTACAATGGGCAAATGCCTTAAACGTAGTATTGGAGGCAAACTCTATCCGTTTTCGCTAAAGGAAATTACCCCACTATACGCGCCATACGTTGTAAGTGGGAGAAACAGACAGCTGGAATGAGAGGAATTAGATTTTACCAGCTATATACATTTGTGGTTAGTAAGAAAAACTCTATTAGTCATGTGGGCGTTCTTGCGGAAAGGGATGGAACTAAATTGGTATATTATTTAAAACGTTTTTCTAAGAACGCAACAATCAAAATGGCGGATGACATAAACTAATGAAAGTGGGGTTCGTATCCTTGGCGTACACGACACGTAAAGGGGTTCCCCTAAACGTTATCTATTTGCCTAATAAAGAACCTATCGGATCATTTATAACCAATGGTCTTACAACCTATAAGGTAATATATTTCCAAAGGTGGTGGACATACAACTTGTTATGTTTATTTTCGGCATAAATTAAAATACACCTGTTTCTTTTTAATTCATTATCCATTCACATAGGTTCTGTTTCTACTTTTCAACACTCCAACACCGTCCTATATATTTCACCTGTTTGAACCAGTCCGTTTATTATAATTTCAACGAAACTCATTTGCTTCGAATTTGGAAGGGTTTTCGTTCTAAATGAAATAGTCTGTACCTTGTTTTAGATCTCCGCTGGCTCGCTATATATTCTGATAACATAAAATCACTTCCTAAATGCTACGACCTAGAAACTTGTCGAAATAAGATATCGTACTATTTGATAAGTGTTTCGAGTTTCTAATCACCTCTTGGTATGCTGTGATAACGCGAGGTTTGAATGTTGAATTCAGCTTTCCAAAATGAATTGAATCTGATTCTGCAGCTCGTGCTTGGTAGAATTTTCGATTTACTCGTTTTGGTATTTCAACAGCGATGCACGTTTTTTTTGCTTTTCGACAAGTGGCAGATATCTTGGGTGCATCGGTAAGTTCTCCCGCGTTTACTCATACGAATTAGACTATCTTTTAGCTCTTAACTATGGGCCAAATTGTTTCTTTTATATAGGCCCGACTGTTCGTTGCCACAGGCCTACTGTTGTTTTTTACTTGGTAGATCGCTGTTGCCGTTATGGTAATTGGGTAAATTTGTCCGACTACCGTGGCGATTCTGTGCTGTCACTTTCGCTGGCGTGTAAGATAAGGAGCCAGCCACGTGCAGGTATATAACTTGTATTCTTTGTATGTACATCAAGAGATTAGCCTTTATCAGCGTTTAGTGTAGTTATGTGTCGATAAACGTGGAAACGTAGGGCTATTGTTGGTTGCTATACATAAATATTACAATCGTCCTACAGGTACTATGTGCAGTTTTGAAACAAAAACGAAAACGTTTGTCGAAAGAAACACATAAGTTTTCTGATTAGTTTGATTAGTTTTACTGATTAGTCTTTCTTTTTTTTGTCAAATACGAGATGCGCACTTCGTATTCAAACTAATAATTTGTCCATATAGTATCCTTGTGGGTGGTTAAATAGCAACCCTCAGTTCATTTCTTTTGCTGGTTTGTATCGAATTAATTTTTTTTTGTATATCTTAGTTAGTTTTGGGTGTGAATTGTTCTGAATGCATAGACATGGGAGACGTTACCACCTAAATTAGTAGTGGGGAATGTAGAAAGGTATTAAATAATGTTGCCGTCATACCCTTTATTTTATACTATAGAAATTCTTTTGAAGAGTATGACAAAGGAAAGGGGTAGTTTTTTAAGTGGGTTTTCCTTTTTTTATGTAACATGTTGCATACTTAGACGTTTTTCTGTTACATGTTTTTTTTGTTCAAATTAATGTCCTTTACTTTTATTTTGGTAATGCCCCGGCTACTCGCCGATTGAGCTCGGTCATGTTTGTTTTTATATTTCAGGCTACATCGAGGTACGTTGTAACTATTCTTGCTAGACCCACGTTGGATGGGCGCCACTGAAACGACTTCTGTTTTACAAAAGACTGAAACGTCTTTTTTCTACATTAAGGCGCTAGTGAACAAAAATCTTTCGACATAGCTAGGGGTCTATTCCTGGGTAGAGCAATGAGAAGTGGGGGGGGGGGAGTCAAATTCTGTTTGCAAACCAAAGTTAAGCTAAATCAAATAGGCGCCACCATGTCCGGAGATAATTACGATAATTGCAAAGCACAGTTCTAAGGGCGGACGTGGAAACCCAAAGATAAAATGATCGCCTTCGTTAACAAAAACCTGTCTTATTAAAATAAGACGCAGCTCCTGTAAGAAATTGCAAAGGTTAAATAAATAAAAAAGTAGAACACCATTTGTGTCCTATAAAAGTATATAAAGAAATAATAAAAAAAGTATTTCCAATATAATATTGGCATCAAATTATTACTCAGAAAAATTTTATCTTTATGTAATTAGATTTGATCGCATTTGACCAAAATAAAAGCCTTAAATTTTGAACTAATTGTTTACTAAAAAAACTCTTTCAAAATATCGGAACTTGTAACAAAAAATTGTCATAATCAACTACATCAAAGTTAAAGTTTTGACTTTCCTTTTTTTTCTTTAAACAACCAACTGTACTTTAAACATGAACTTGTTATAAATATTAAAGTGATAATGATTTGTAAGCATAACACAGTGAATTACGTTCTAACCTGGGCAGATCTTTTCAGGTAGATTACAAATTACTAGAACCTAACATCTGCTTTCAAGACAACATCTGTCAACTGTGCAAAACAGAAAAATATGACGTCGAAAACATACGTTGAACTTATCGAAGGTTCATATGGAACAAAGCATGTTATTATAGAAAGCTAATCCGACAAAATTTCGTTTTACGGCTTATAAAACCAGCTCAACAGTTAATTGAAATTTACACAATTTACGTGTTATAAAGATAATATCAAGTATACGTGTTCTAACCTTTAAAACACATGCAAAAAATATCTTACAACTAATAACGAACCCAACTGCTATTTGTTGCTTCACGAAAAATTATGACGGGATTTCCGTTCTTCAAACAAGGTTACCAGCCATTCTAATTTAATACGACTGCATCCAAATTAACATCCATAATTTCTTATCAAACAAATTTCTTATTAGGCAATTTTCAAATCGACTGTTCCTACATAATGGTAATTCTTAACTTTTTCTAGGATTCTAGTTGACGAATTCTGCATGTTTCATTCTACGTTGTCGCATTCTACGTTGTCGCATTCTACGTTGTTGCGCTAAATAAATTACCTCAAATTACATTAGTTCGTAAAATATATACTTTACCAACCGTTATTAGAAGATATCTCAACGATTAATAGTTGATGCAAAGATGGCCAGCCTCCAGCCGAAAATACATCTTAACAACGCTGTTGCCGGCGGCCGACTGACTTGTCGAAACCAGAACAAACAGAAACAAACAAATAGAGATGTGCTTGGAAATAGCTTTATGCGACACAGCTATATTAATATAAGTAGATCCCAAAGGAACGATACACGCTTAGCGCATTATTCTTGTAATTCAATGCAATTAAATTATGACTGAAAATTAAAATGTTACAACGTAGTAGACTATACAATAGTGTGTGGGAAAATCAAGATTACTTCCAATACCAGTAAGAGGAAATTGACCTAGCCAACAAAATGCGTATGCAGGAAATAGTTGGAGAGCTACGACTAAAAGATTACCATAGGCTGCAAGAACTACCGAAGGAATAAATGTGGTTGTCTATAGAATCAAACACTTCATGTCTAGAAAAAAAACTTCGGTACATTTTGCAATTCCACGATCTCGACGGTCTCTATGTATTCAATTATTGGCTAGAAAAGAAGATAGAAAACCTGGTTATCGACTTCAATTTTAGGTTATGGATAACATTAGATAAAATTAAATCTATCCCGAACAAGTATAAAAAAAAGGACAGTTTTCTGTGCGTAACTTGGTACTAAACTTAACTTTTACTTGGTCCACGCTTGGGTGGTTAAATGTTTCTAAATTATGTTAGTTATCTAATGTTATAATAAAGCGTTAGAATAGCGTTGACTTGTTCTTTATTTGTAGACTGGGACGTCACCATGACCTAGCAAAAGTAGTTTAAATAGGTGGCCGAAGTATAGTGTTGTGGGTTTTTTACCTATAGGAAGCGCTTTTAATCAAGTCTTTGATTTTAATTTATTATTTATTGGAAGCCACAAGAGGTCATTTAAAATATAAGTTTTATTAGTATATATAGACTCGCGCCTATGTAACTCGAAATAAATTTTCTTTCTCTTACGAATAGGTTTTTCAAAAATATTTAGGTAGCTTTCAGTTCCAAAGGGCAAAAGGTTTGCAAATGCTAACAGATTTAAGTATGTTCTAGAAATATCTTTTGATAGGAATGCATCAGTTATGGTATTCTAATACAAATTTTGTGTTAATTTTTTAAATTAATTAAAGACTTTAGTCTTCGATTAGGGTTTAAAATTGTTTTGAGTCGGTCGCAAAGTTTTGTT
Source organism: Platerodrilus igneus (assembly GCA_036346225.1). Taxonomy (NCBI): domain Eukaryota; kingdom Metazoa; phylum Arthropoda; class Insecta; order Coleoptera; family Lycidae; genus Platerodrilus; species Platerodrilus igneus. The sequence goes on along the minus strand of JARFIW010000727.1, from coordinate 1,030,284 downwards.
GATACGAAATAGTACAGGTTGACCCTAAAATGAATGACCGGTTTGCATCTTGCAGGTAGATCGGGTGGATTCCATACGGTGGATCTGCACCAGAATCGGCCGCATCCTCTACTCTTACAATTATTTAATATTGTGCCTGTAGCTTCAACTTGTGGTTTATTCTATCAATCGTTGTACTACTTGGAATTTATTACACCCCCGTAAACTCGGCACAAGCGACACAAAAGACAGTTGGTAACGATATTACTTGATGTGGAAATTAGCGCGCTAATTGTCAATGACGTCACACAATATGCAAATTGTGGCACGTAATTTACGAAGTATACCAATTTTACACAGCCCCTAGGGGGTACTTACGTGAATAGGTGAAGCTTCCTTCGGAATTACTTCATGATGGTCGCTCGTGGCTTCCTTCAGGATTATTTCATGATGGTCGCTCGTGGCTTCCTTCAGGATTATTTCATGATGATTCTCGGGTCGTGGGCTGCTGTTAGGCCAGGTTGCGTCCAAATTCGCTGGTCTTCTTCCTATGTAGAGGTACGATAAGGAACGGGTTGGAGGAACGATAATCAAAGAAGGCAAAAGGGAATCTACATAATAATGAAAGACACGATAAGCTACCCAAAAAACAACCTTGTTCACATCTCGAAGGCTAGTTGTTCCACGTATATCGGAAATTCCCCACTCTCCTCTTTCGTCCACACGCATCGGCGCAATCTGGCGCAAACGCACTGTCTGAAGGGACGGAAATACGCGCACAAGTCTTTTTAAATTTATGCCGCGAAATTCTTACATATTAAAACTTATAAAAATGTTTACGGCCGATTTCGGCACGTAACAAATTTTCCTATTTGGGTATTTTAGGCTAAACAAGGTACTTACTCCACGACACTACTTCCGGCATAAAACCACCTTATCATTTTTACTTTTTCTTGCGTTGAATACATTTTAACCAGAATAAAATTTAATTATTAGTTATGAACCATAAACTTTCAATAGCACTGACATTTATGTAAATAAATTCTCATGTTGTTAGTTTCTAAGCTTCCATGTGTACCGATTCATACTATTTCTTTAAGTCAATTCTCATTGGTTAACAATTATTGCAAATATTATAATGTATATTTCGATATTCGAGAGTATTTTTGAACAGCACATTAACCACTTCCAGGTTTCCGAATGCACTCTGTTATGTCAGAATTTACCTGTTTTAGGGGCGATCGATATAGGTTTTTTACAAGTCTTAACCTACGTTTTCAGATTTGCTTCACATTTCAAACATGGAAGGTCGAAAAGCTTTACTGGCGGTTTTATTCGAGGTAATGTTTTAATTATATGCTATTTTGAAGTTATCTGATTGCATCGAAGCTTAAGTAATTTTTAACGTTATTTTTTTATGTTTTAGGATAGTAATTGCATTAATGATACAGTTGTTATGCAGATTTTTGTTTGTAAATTTAATGTCACGATGTGTTTAATTTTTTAAAAGGTACGTATTAGCCGATGCAATCATAATGAATAATTCTCAACTTTTGCTTACAAGATTGAATGTATTTAATTAACCTGCATTTATATAAAGATTTAGCGCCTGAATCTGGGCTTCTGTTTTTGTAAAATTTGGTATGCATTTGTTACAAGCCTATTTTATAATTTGTTTCAATGATTTGTTATGATTATGTAAATGTTTATTTCAGTTTTAGATGAGCGTTTATAACTGCATAATTCATGTCTCGTTTATAATATCTTACCATATGTTAGTTTGAAGGGTCTGACGTATTATAACTTGCCATTCTATCGGTAACTAATATTGAGATTTATTATTCTTGTTATGTTGTGATTATAGCGAACCTCTGCTATGACCCCGGATTAACGCGTTTGCATTATGACTATGTAGTAGATGGTCGATTCAATTTGTACCTTTTGTTCGGTACTATCATAGCATACGTTTATGTTTAGTTATAAATATTTGTTTTGCCAATGTTTTTGTAATAATGTTTATGCAACGATAGAATGTAGGTTAGTCTTTGTGAACCGTTTTGTCAAACGGGCTGGAAACTGCTAATGACGATAAACGTGTATGTTTGAGCCTTTGTTGAATTTACTAACATTTTATGGCCATGCGGGATGGAACATTGGTAGTCAAGGTCCTTATCTTCCCGGTGTTCTTCCTCTTCAACTTATAGCAGATAGTAATGCCTCAGTCATCTCTGTTACATTCTAGAAAAGATTAGCTAGACTACACAAACATTTCTTGAGTCTCATATGTAGAATGTCTAAGTAACAGTTGACATCACGTAAGTAGAGGGTATACTTGTGTTCTGGCGCACTTCGATCCTCACTTGATCGATCCCCCCACCCTGCCTACTATTTGGCGGTTGTTGATGGGGGCGTGCCTTATGACGATCCTTGTGACACTTCTGGCACGCTTCGTTCCTCACTGGATCGCCCTCCCCTCTCGCCCCTGTCCCTTTCATCGACCGACTAGTTGACGGGTGTTGAGGGGAAGGGGTCTGTGACGATCCTAGTGACTCATTTGAATTCTTTATTACGTTTATTAGCATTTCCTTCTGGCGCACTTCGATCCTCACTTAATCGATCCCCCAACCCTGCCTACTTACGTTGCCGGTTGTTGAGGGGGGTGTGCCTTATGACGATCCTCATGATTCATTTGAATTTTTCATTACGTTTACTAGCCTTGCGGGTGCCCCACAAACCTCACGATTCATTTGAATTTTTCCTTGGGAATGCCCCATTCGGCATTTATTTTTTCTAGACCGCAAAATGCCGAATGGGGCACCGGCAAGGAAGAGTTCAAGTAAGTCATAAGGATCGTTAAAAATTTTTCTAGACCGCAAAATGCCGAATGGGGCATCGGCAAGACTAATAAACGTAATGAAGGATTCAAATGAGTCATGAGGATCGTCATAAGGCAGCCCGCCCTCTCAACAACCGTCAACTGGTAGACAGAGTGGGGATCGATCAAGTGAGGGTCGAAGTGCGCTAGAAAGAAGGTGAAGATCGTCAGACCGCAAAATGCCGAATGGGGCACCCCCGTGTACCCCTCTAGGTGATTGACTACTTCGGAGCGCCGGCCGGGGTCTTTGTTGTTAGATAGTATGTCGAATGGGGTGCAATAAACGTAGCGGATGCCGTTATACATTCTCGAATGATAAATACCGAATGGGGCACCCGCAAAGAAGAATTCAAATGAGTCATGAGGATCGTGGGGTACCTGCAAAGCTAATAAACGTAATGAAAAATTCAAATGAGTCATGAGGATCGTCATAAGGCACGCCCCTCCCTCTCAACAACCGCCAACGTAAGTATGCCATAGTGGGGGATCGATCAAGTGAGGATTGAAGTGCGCCAGAAGGAAAGGCTAATAAACGTAATGAAGAATTTAAATGAGTCACGAAGATCGTCATAGGCCTCCTCCCTCTCAACTATGAGAAAAGGGAGCAGCAAGGGTAAGAGAGGGGGACGATCCAGTGAGGAAGGAAGCGTGCCGGAAGTGTCACAAGGATCGTCATAAGGCACGCCCCCATCAACAACAAGTGAGGATCGAAGTGCGCCAGAACACAGGCGTACCCTCTACTCACGTAATATTAAAAGTGCACAGGGTGCTTGTTCGCCATCCCATCCTTGGAGAGGTGTACTTATGCAGTTAGAAGTGCAGGGTTGTTGAGTTTTTATCTGCCGATACTTTTTCCTCAGCGTTTACCCAGGGAGTCCGGCACTGTTTGCTCATGTAATTTATATTTAATTGATGGTAACCGAATTTTGAGGTCATCATATAATAATTAAAGTAGGATCGTTAACTATTATAGTTTTATTTCAAACCTTCCCGCCTTAATGCCATCTCAGTATGTATATTTGGGTTAAGTTTCGGTCACACAACGTAGGTGTCACTAGCCACGGTCACTAGACGACGCGATCACAAGGCCAGGTATTGTCAAGAGAGGGCGTTAGTTCGTCCGCAGGTAGGTTAGAGTACAGATTTGTAGCTAGAACCAGGCTACATTACAGAGTTTGGTACTGCGTGACCAGGTTACATTACACATAGTATCATCGATTTTTTTAAAATTAGAATTCTATTTCTTATATTTTTTTCGGTTCCATAAAATGAAACTTGTAAACAATAATATGGGTGGAAGTAACATTTTTATTTTTACAAAATACGCTTTTCTTTAAAATAATTAGAGAAGTCAATAATTCAACATTAAGGGGTTAGCATTGAAATTCCTATGCTGCGTCGTTCAGTCACCATCCGGTATAGTTCACCAAAAATTTACCGTTTCTAAAATTTTGCCGCCCTATGCCTTGATCGAAACACAGTACTGTGCTACGCTTTCCCGCGTTTCATACTATTGCACAATTGTTTAATATAACGTATAATTACGCGGCAAATTACGCGCCATTTGTATCAAATACCAAACACGTTTTTTGTTTCTGTGGGTAGGCTGCTCCATTGCTGACTTAGATTCCAATCCGTCCATCCTCTTTTCTCCTCGTAACGGAATGATAGGAACAACCAGATATGAGGAACACAAAGGTAAAGATAAGGGAACCTACATCATAAAAAGAGAAAAGACACACACACCACACCGGTAGATGTTCTTGGCTTCAGGTCTCGTCGCTTAATGGCGTCTTATAACACCGCGCGCACTCCGTCATTCACTCTGCGCAGACGCGACTCGGAGACGACGGAAATTGACATTTTTAATTTTAAAAAATACGCGAGAATTACTTTATAAATTATAACTAAAACTAGGTCATTCTACATGCCATTTTGGCATGTAACAACTGGTTGTGTCATGTTACCAAATTACTGTAGTATGAGTTGCAAGCTTGGCTGTCTATATACATTTGTGTACAATAACAAAAACGAAAGTTTCAAGAATCAATTTATTGGATTATTATATTCTTATTTCTACAAACAAAAACACTTTTACAAAATAAAAAGCTCACAAAATGTAACAAATTTATTAATAGTCTAACCACAAACTTATCTTATACCACAAGAAAAAAGTCTAGGTATTAGGTAAGTATATATTGTAGTATTTTCAATAGGACAATTTAATCGTGAAAAGTATTCCATCCCGAAGGTAGTAATACTAACACCGCTAGCAAGTCCCATGCTGTACAAAATTAGAACATTGCCAAGCTCATCAGGTTTAATTTTTATAAACATAAATATCGTACCCATAACGAAAAATAGAACAAATACAACAGGTAGCACAAATCCAAAGGAAACGTATAAAATATATTCATGTAATACTGCAGATAGAAAAAATACTGCACATCTAGCGGCTATTTTATTTCCAGGAAAAAGCACTTCGTAAAAATCTTTGTAAATGTACGTGTATAACCAGTCGTGTAAAATTCCATTCCAAGTTCGAAAAAATGTTTTATAATTGGACGAAGTCCACCAGTCCTGCAAAAAAAGTGTTAGAGATGGCTATGAAAAAATATAAATTTTTCTTATTTCTCATATTTTATTGCTCCTCATAATACTAACTTCATCCATAAATAAAGACTTCTATTACCATTAATTTATGTAAATTATAAAGCTACACTACTTATGGATTAAATATTGACATGCCCTACATTTGATTTTCCAATGCTCCACCCGAATGTGCTACATTGGCCAGGAAGCGATTTTTTTAACCTGGAAATTTTGAATTTTGCCGAATCCTTGCAAGCAATGTAGGGATCTTTAACGTGCGTGACAACACTCACACACGGGACCTCCATTTTACCTCTCATCCGAACGAGGGCATATTTTTGCAAAAAATGCTCGCCTAACATTTTTCAAGTGGACCGTGTTGGATTTGAAGCCAGGACCTTGGGCATAGTAGTCACACGCATAGCAACTACACCACGGAGCCGTCGATATTGACATGCCGCGGTCAATGATATCAAGGACAACAAATGAAACTTTAATTTTATTATTTAATTAATATGGCTACAGTATTAAGTGGGTAATCTGGACGCAAAAATTACGGTATAATGTAAATATTCGCCTAGAATTGGGAAGCGTAGTGTGTTTGATATGTCTCAACATTATGGACGCAATCAATTGCTTACCCCCAAATATATCGTGCATGTTTGCGTTTCTAAAATTATATAAAAAATATAGCTAGGAGTGAGCGATCCCTTCTTTTTAGAGGGGCGTACAATATACAAATGTGAATAAAAGATGTGTGTTTGTCCAGAGGCGAATTACTTATCCCCAAATCAATGTATATGTATAATTCATTAGTATTATTAAAACTTAAGTTAGATGCAACAATGTATAATTGAAGAACATATTACAAAAGATTAATGAAAGTTGTTCATAAACCAGACATGAGAACGGATGCGAATACATTGTATTCCGAACGTAACCTGACACTGCAGGCGCAGGTCACAATAGATTGTAAGAAGTTTATTGTTAGAATTAAGATTACTTGGAAGTAATACTTTATATTGTATAAAGAAAATATCATACATGAGCTCGGTAGTTCCCACAAACAATGTGAGGGGCAGGGACAGCATAAATACCCTTAGGAGCCCAAGATGGCCAGTCTGTTTCGAGCTTCACAACTTTAACATTGTTGGTGGTTCAAGCTACTCAATTTTGTTTAATTAATTTAATTAGTGAAAAGTAACTTTGATTGTTAAATGTTAATGAATATAACGCAACCACTTGTTAATTTCCATTGTAATTTCTGTTTTAATGAAATTGTTAGAAGAGGTTTTGGGCGAAGCCTTTTTTAAAAAAGCCGCTCCAAGAGGCCCAAAATCTAACTGGCGCAGCTGGTAGGATTGCAGAAGGGCACTAGCGAATCCAAAATCGAGGAAACTGGTGGACTTGAGTCTTTATTCTTCATCTGGAGGAACAAACAAAATTGACCAAACCCAAGGAAAGGAAACTGACGAAACTGGCAATGAAAATTATGTAAGTTCATTTATCCTAACCATTTTCAATTATTGATATTAGTTAGTAAAGCAACAAAAGAATTATATACGTATTTTTTGCACAATTTATTATTACATTTTATCGCAATTTATTAACGAAAGAAATTTACTCAGCAAACTCATTTTTAACAAAGGAATTTAGATATACGCATTTATGCACAGTATTACAATTTATTACGATTTAAATAAATGAAACAATTTCAGCAAAGTCTTATTCAAAACTCGACTCTCATCACATTTTATAATTAAACACTTTTAGTGCAACAAATGTAGATGCATTTTATGTCATTTATCATTGAAACGATTTACTCAGCGAAAGTCTGAAACAAAAGTTTGTAATTATAACACAGTTCTTATACAATTTATTGCAGGAAACTATTACTGAAATAAAATTATTTTGCATCAATTTGCAAGCTCTACAAAACGTTATAATTATACACTTAACGCAACAGTAACTGCTGAGACAATTAATCAGCACAACTCTGCAATGTAATTATAGTACTTGATAATTACATATGAAATATACGTAATAGATAAGTGATTCTTTAAATAACTAAATACCAACTTTTATACAATCTTAACACACTACAAACTCGACTAAAAAATAATTATAGAATTAATTTATATAAAAACAACGAACATGGAAAATATGTGGTTGTACATTGACTCAATCCCGCTATACGACAAAAACCAAGCAATATTAGGTATCTTTATCACCGCGTGTGAGACATTTTTAAAATCCTCTTACAAAGAAGGCGACATTCACCGGAACGTCATGCTTTACGTCTGATTCTCAGCAAATTGACTGGATGAGCATTAACACTAATTGCAAGCCGTGATGACCTTGAACAGTGGGAAGATTTCAAACGGTTGTTAATAGCGTATTTTGGCGACCAGAGAAATATCAAATGTTTGGTGGGAGACTTAATAAACCTCCGGATGGAACCCAATCAATCACACTACCAATTTAGTATGAGATGCCAAGATGTGAGGAGCTTAGTCTTAACCAAACTGAAAATCAAAGGACCCGACCAAAATATACGTTTATTAAAGACGAAAATATACGACGATATGTCTTTAGACACATACATCAATGCATTACCCGAACGGCTATCGGACAAAATAAGATTTCAACATCTCCAAAATTTAGAAGAAGCAATGAATATGATAATGGAGGAAGAAAACGTTATGTATTACAGAAATAGGATATATACCCTAATGCAAATAAAAATTACTCACCTATTAAAACAATACAAGCCGTGAGATAACTACCAACACAACGGAAATGTACATCCCTTAACGCACCAACGAATCAATCTCAAACGAACAATTCAAACTTCAACAACACAAATTTCCACAACCGATTTAGACAATTTCCAAGACCCACATTTAACTCAAACTTTACAAAACCCGTATTTACACCAAGGTTTAATCAAAACGTAAACCAACCAAAGCAAACATTTGGCGCAAATTTCAACAGAAAGACACCTATGACAAATAACAATAACAACCCCAACAGTTATTATAAACCAATTCCTATGGACACTTCATCTGGTAACACAAAAACACAAAAATATCGTAAATCAGACCAAACTATAACCAAAAACGAAACTTCACTTCCGAAGAACTATTCCACCAAGAAGTAGAAGATTTTGACAACCCGGACGCGAGTAGAGACGAGGAGACAAATTACGAATGCCGCAACCCCTATGAAAACTACGGAGAGGACGAAGAAGAAAATGCGTGCTCAAATTTTCAGCTAGACTGATTCAAATACAAGGTAATCACAATAAAAGAAGATTGCTATTTAAAATTAAAAAGATAAATTATTCGAGTATACCAAAACGCAGCAATAACGAAGAAATTCGCAAATCTACTCGAACTACAGTTCAGAATTACGCAACCCGAAGACGACGAAATCAGCAAGAAACCAATGCAACTAGAACATCTAGACCTAGATGACCTCAACGAAGTCGTAAAATTAATGGACAGTTATAAAGAACATTTAAACGAAGCGAAAGTGTCAAAGCTACACTACGACAATATCAGTGTTTAAACAATTTTATTGATCATTGTAATAATTTTATTAACTATGTATTTATTGTACAAAATGTATCTTAGATATAGAAACAAAGAAACGAAGTTTAGTAGTAAGAATACGGAAACAAAGGTAAATTAAGAAATCATAAAAGATCCCTTAGGAACAATAAGTTTTAAAAATTAAGTAAAAACCCTTAATTTTCATCTACGTCGGGAGGTGTTACATACCCCCAATTCAATATATATATATATATATATATATATTGCTGTGAAACCTCTCATATCTCTAGGTACTGGCCCTTAAAAAAAAACATTCGAGCCCCACAGTTTGGGCGTCAAGAATGCTGTGTAACCTCTCATCTTTGCAGGTACTGGCCCTTTAAAAAAAAACATTCGAGCCCCACAGTTTGGGCGTCAAGAATGCTGTGAAACCTTTTAAATCACCTGGTCCGTTGATTCCTTCTGTTAATCGCCTCGGCTGCTCTTCTAGATAACTTCCATTCTCAATCATAAAAATTAAACAACACATTCCTACCACAAACATCAACGTTAACTCTATTTACATCAATATTCAGAATACATTAAATTTTCAAATTAAATTTGAACATAAAATTCAGTTTTAAAAGAATTTCCGGATTAATTTTATTATCATTTTGCTGTGCATCCAAAATTAAAGTCCTTGTTGGATGCCTACTAATTAATATAACAAGATAAGCAGACCGGAGTCTGAGTATAAAGGAGCATCTACCACCCTTTACGTTAATTAACCAGGTTTGTCTAATTGAGCTCAAAGACCTACCCAAAGTTTCATCCTATTCCCGGACATCAAAACAAAATACCCCTTTTACTTAAACAAGCAAATTTCATCTTAAAATTAAATTTTATGGTTAGAAAAATTCCACTAATGTCCATTTAAAGTAAATCAATTATAAAGTCATTCAATACACACAAAAATGTCAAACAAAATAGTACAATTTACCTGAAGGTTATTGTCCTCGTAGCTTCAGTGTAATCGTCCCTTTGTAAATCACACCATTCCAACCGGATTCTATTTACAGCTTCAAGTTGTCAACGCTTTAAAAATGTTCTCCATCACCATTAATTTAAAGTTGTTTCTAGGCTTTTCCGGAACTCATCTGTGTATATCTGCCTCTGGTTCAGTGGATGCAGACACATTTACGAACCATTTAGTCATTAACACCCCGCAAAATAGCAAAGAAATTCATACTTCCTTTTACCAATATTACCAATATACGCCAAAACCGCCTACTTTTGGGTATACATTTGTCGTTGTAAATTTTACTAATTGGTACCGTGATAATAAACTTTTATTACCTTGTATCTAAGTGCACTGAAGTACATTCATGTTAGCACGTAAAATAACCAACTATTTTGAGTCACTAAAATATACTAGCACACTTTAAATTATTTAATCAAACTAAAATGCACTGTTTAATATCAAGTCGCGGATGCACGAGCTTTTAACGCATCGAATCGTCGAAAGTCTAAGAGTCTAAGAGAGCGAAACACATATTCCCGCCTGTATATATAGCGAATAGCCGACACGTCGCTTTGTTCCTAAAACGGGTAATTCCAACGAATTCCTCATTCTACGTTCCCAGTCTGTAGCCTGCACGTCGATTTTATGAATTTAGTACTCACCCCATTGAGATCTCAGAAAATTTCAACACGGCCCGCAAAGTTGTCCGAGAAAAACTAATTACTTTTATACAGAAATTGTTGTTCTACCTCTGATATATGCATCCTATTTTAACCAATCGTGACCCCGTGACGTTGCTTAAATCCCGCCTTTTACAATATGTGTCTTTGCTTGACGCATTTTCTCTTTCCTTCTCTACCGTGTTCTTATTGGTGCAACTTGATATACTTTATTATCGATTATATTTTAGTCCACGCGGACTGTTATCTGGGTTTAATAAACCCGTATCGCACATTCTCGTAAATACAAGTCCCGGTTTCTCCAAGATTCTTTGAAACATTAATTATTTGCCAAATTTACACAGAATGAGCTTTTTTAAAAATACGCAGGTGTTCTGTATTTCCTGCTAAAGCATCTGATCGTTTCCAATATCCTTAGAATCAACATGTTTATCCAAACAAATTAACTTGAAATTGCCTTTTAAAAACACGCAGGGGTGTTCAAACGTAACATTTTAAATAACCTTCCTACGATTTGACTATTATTGGGTTTTCACAAGCTTCTATAGGTATTATGTTATTAACGGTTTAATTAACTCCAATTAAATTGATTTCTATCCTTTCATTTTTTTTTTAGCGAATACAAATTATTATCCGTACGTTTTGTTTAATACCAGTTATTTAAAATAGAGTTCATTAATATAAATTTTGCACGTAATTTCCATTTGTTTAGGAATAATTAAATTATCCACTGCGCTTTTCAATACTGCTTCTTTTGATGTAAAGCGTCTTATAGATAATTTAAATTTCTTATTTTTACTGAAACGACCGAGTTTATTTATGCTTCAAGGTTTTAATAAAGCGTATTATTTAATGAAATTCCTTATACACGGTAATTAAAATTATTTGATTTGATTATTTAATTTTCTACCCTGGTCTAAATATGAGTAATATATATTTATATATTGCCGTGGATCTCTGGATAAAAGCCTCACCAACAAAAATATATTCGAAAATTTTTGTTTTATTTTTCAAAACCCGAAAATTTCACCAAAAATAAAAATTCAAAAAAAAAATTCTTACCCAGATTCCTCTCTTCCTCGGTTGAATTGCTTTCTTCAACTGCTTCCGGCTAGCTCAGTTGGACCTCCTCTGGGATACCTAGATTCACTATTATGCTTTGCATCGTTCACGCACACTCCCAATAAAACCACAAAATACAACAAACATACAATCTTTTATTTATCACTATTTACAAATAAAATTCAATATTATCCACATTTCAGTGATCAAGTTACACCTCAATAAATCCTATTTTGTAATGTCCTGTATTTTAATTTAAATTATCAAACACATAGAATGTACCCGGAGTAAATGGGCCCTGAATAATACCTTCTTTCTCATTCTTTTTTTTCAATTTATTTTAAATCTACGTAAACTCTGGAGTATGGTGAGCTCATGATAACCCAGTTAATTATGAATAATGTATGCCCTTATACTTTGCATACTCTTACAACAAACTAAAAAAAAACAACCCATGTACTCTTCACAAAATTTAACTTCCTGATGGAACGTTAATAAGCTTTATATACACCTTCAGATTTCTATTTAAATACCATAATAAAGTTAGTTATACGTATTATGTTCAATACGCAAACTAATGCACACTACCTTCAAAATCACTCTCATACGTCACCCAATATTCCTAGTTTCATAGTTTATAACAACACAATTTCAAAGCGTTACCTGGAATTTCTAGAAGATCTATGCTCCGTTGACGATGCCATGTATTTGCTTCTCTCTGCTCTGCAGGCTGCTTCTAGCTATTAGTATAAGAACCCCATTTAAGTTGAGCTGCTTGCACTGCCTCCTCGGTGTATCCAATTTCCAAATCCAACTTAATTATACTTTTTTCATAATTATTTAATTTGATCTACGTTACTTAACGGCACTACACGAGTTTCTTAAAAAAATGTATGTGCTACCTCAAATAAAAAATGTAAACTCGCACAAGTCGCGTACAAATTATGAGGCTAACACCGTGCAATATAATTTAAAATAATTTTATTATACTTACAAACTCGTGGTAACTTTGGTACGTAATCTGACGCGTTCAAAATACTAAAGCCACGATGAAATAAGAGAGCGAGCCGTACTAATTCGTCAAGTATTTATATGCTTCGACTGTAACCTCTCCAGACCCTCTTACCGTAAAAAATGTAATTTAAAATAACACGTTCTTAAAAATGTTGGTTTAACCGATTTGTAAATCCTCGAATTCAGCGCGTCGTTACGATCTTTTCTGAAAATTAATATTCAATATTTCCGTGTCTTGTCTGATGTGCGACTAACAATATCGACCAATAGACTGTGCATTGACGTTTCACAAGTCCCGCCTATACTAACGCTGTCCTTTGCTTATGCATATTTTACGTCTCTTTCTCACCTTGCTTGAGTGGTAGAAATCGATATTCCAGACCATCTGCTATCTAACCCACGTGGACGTGCTTTAAATAACCGCTCATTAACGTTTCATGCGAAAACATCCGAACGTTTGTACAATTCTTAGAATTCTTGTTTGTTATCTACAAAATAAATGGAACTTGACATTTAAAATTCTGCAGGTGTTTAATTTTAACGAGCGTTTTAAATAACATTTCTACGAGTTGGATTTTCCGCTTACTTCAACCCCACCGATATATTTGTTTGTTAGCAACGCGTTTCACCTTGGTATTATTGTTTTTTATACGCTTTTATGCATATTATACGTAAATAACCGTTCAATTAAACTCAATTAAATTAATAAATTAATTGCATTGGTTTCTAACATTCTTTTCTCTACGAACTTCACTAAATTTTATTCATTATTTGTAAAATTTTGTTTAATACCTGTTACTTAAAAATGAACTAACTGGAATAAATTTCGCAAATAAATTCTGGTTGTTTCCTCTATACATGGTGTTTGAAATTACTTTGTTTATACGTAGCTTTAGCCCTTTAAAACCACTACAATATATATATATATATATATATATATATATATATATATGTATAATTCAATAGAATTATTAAAACTTAAGTTAGATGCAACAATGTATTATTGAAGGAAATATTACAAAAGGTAAACGGTAGTTCATAAAAACCAGAGATGAGAACGGATCTGAATATATTGTATTCCAGACGTAACTTGACACTACAGGTGCAGGTCACAATAGAGAGTAAAGAACTTATTGTTGGAATTAAGATTACTAAGAACTAATACTTTGTATTGTATAAAGAAAATATCAGACATGAGCTCTGCAGTTTCCACAAGCAATGTGAGGGGTAGGGACAGCATAAATACCCTTTGGAGCCCAAGATGGCCAGTCACTCTCGAGCTTCACAACTTTAACACTGTTGGAAGCGGGGAGATTGAACATTAGAATTAGCTTCCTCAATAGGGTTATAACATGGCAGTAGACTGACAAAAAAGTACGCTTTGAAGTGCTGCATTATCGCACAATACCCAGCGCATTTTGATGACACGTCGGACGTTTCTGTCGACGAATAGACTTCAAAGAAATCCAGTAGATGAGCGTAGTTTTTTTGGATTTTCCGCATACTGGACACTCTCATAGTCCACCTTGTAGGGCACAGTGGACGTAGGTTGGTTTTAGCATTGACATTGTTGTTTTCAACAATGAAAGCTTTGTAAAGATTGAGGATTTTAGGTGATCCCCTGACCGTATTATTATATCTTTAGCCAAATTTCCCGCATAGCTGGCACATGCCGCAATGCATCTTGTACTGCTAGGTTTAACGAGTGAGCTGTACAGTGCACAAATGTTGATTGCGACTGCATATCCGCTACTAACTTTGGCAAGCCTCCAAATTTCCCACTCATGTTTTATGCGCCATCATAATACTGCCTACGCAATTTTTCGCTTGACATATCCAAACGAACTAGAACATCCTTCACTATCTTAAAGAGAGTGTCTGGTTTAGCATTAATTGTCTCGTGTAGTCCGATAAATTCCTCGCTTACTTCAAAGTTTTCGTCGACAGTACGCACACAGAAACTAACTTGCACATGGATTGAAGAGTCGCAAGTCTCGTCGACCATGATAGAAAAATACTTGTGGCTCTTGATTTCATTTAAAACATAACGCAAAACGCTATGTCCCAGTATTTGAATTATTTCATTCTGTATGTCATTGGAGAGTAACCTGTAGCCCGAACGCCTCATCCAACCGCAGAGCTCAGGTATGTCGTGTTTTCTCAATTCCAGCAGCTGTCTAAAGTTTGAATTTATTTTATCATGACCCCTTAAAGGCAATCCTTGGCGGCAAAGAGAGCTTAAAAAAGAAAAAATATTCATAAGAGCTGAACGCGCCGCGCCGTCTTCGTTTGAGAGTCAATTTGATCATTTAGTTGTAGAACCACGCTTGGTCTGGATAGTGAAGCCAACTTAATTACACATTCTTTGTGGGTTTGCGTATTTTCGTGTACTCGAAATCTTTCTAGCGCTTTTTTCCAGTTAGAGAACCCTACAGTTGTGAAATGTCCTCTTTTTCCTGTTGGTCACTAGCAGTCCTTGAAACTCTGCCTTCTTGCAGGTTTTGCAAAATGCTTTTTCCACAGAAGCATTCCATTCCACCTGAAAACATCAAGCTAATGACTACGTTAAATTCTAAAAGAAGATATGTGAACCACTACAGAAATCTAAAACAAGGTTTAGGGAATGGACTTATATTATCAACGATTTATCGAGTATTATAATTTAAACAAAGTAGCTGCTTAGAATCTTATATTGACCTGAATACTGAATTTGGGAAACGAGCACGAAATGAGTTTGAGAAGAACCTGTTCAAGCTAATAAATAATGATGTCTTTGCAAAAACGATGGAGAATATACGAAAACATTATAACGTAAAATTTGTATAAACAAAGATAAGTGCAGAAGCTAAAATATCCAACCTATTATTTAAAAATGTTACGATCCTTGACAAAAACCTAGCAGCAGTAGAACTTCTTAAACCTGAAGTATATTTTAGTAAATCTATATATGTTGGAATGTGCATCCTCGATATATCCAAGTTAACCATCTATGATGTTCATTATGGATATAGGAAAGCTGCTTATGGGAATGGGTGCAGTATTCTTTACACGGATACTGATAGTCTAATTTATAAAATTATAAACCAGGATCTTTATGAAACTAAACTGCATTGGACATTTTGACACTTCTGACTACCCTTACGATGACATCTATGGAATTCTTCTACTTCACAAAAAGTATTGGTTATGATGAAAGATAAAAATAATGGATGCATTATGACTGATTTTACTAGATTACGATCGAAATGTATACTACGAAGATTTTCAAAACAGTTGAGGAAGAAGATGCCGAATTTTCACGATTAATGGTGGAAAATGAACAATCACTTGCTATGCAAAATTTTGGTGTTACTAAGAAGATAAAAGGAATTAAAAGACCAATAATAAAAAATAGAATTATTTTAGAGGACAACGTCAATTGTATCGAACAATTTAGAAAAGTATTAGTCGACCAAGCATGGAGTTTACACCATCCCTTAATATAAGATTGCCCTTAGTCCGCACGATAATAAACGCCACTTGCTTCCCGGTTCATATACGACTTACCTATTGGACATTATTGAATCATGGAACATGGAGATATACAGAATATTAATTTAAATTGTAAATATATTATGCTTAATAAAATTTTGTTTGATCCTTTATTTTCAAATTTCAAACAGCTTTAAATATTTAGAAAATCTTTCATCTTATCATTAAGTCTTCAGTCCTGGAACTGGTTAGACGCGTACTATCATTGTTTCCTATTCTGTGCTAACGTACACATTTTCCTGAAATATTCACACTCTACATCTTTCACTATCTGTATGCAATAGTCTGATTTAGGTCTACCTCAACCTCTTTTTTTCTATCTCTGCTTGTAATATATCCCGCACTATTCCCCAAAAATGCCTTAGAACGTATCATGCCTTTCTTTTTCAATTTTTGTTTTTCACAGATATCTTTATTCGCCTACTATTTCTATAACCTCTTTGTTATTAACTTTGTCTGTTCATGCTATCATCCTCATACATCTGAAGCACAACTTTCCGTTTTTCTGTCTGCTTCTCCTACTGCTTCTATTTCATAGACCCACTGTGCTGTGCTTCACACATATGCTTTCAACAAGTTTCTCCTTGTTTATATTGAAACGACTTTTGTTTTACAAAAGACTGAAACATCTTTTTGTTCTATTGTACTGAAAGCACCACTGAAACGTTATTTCTTCTACATTAAGGCGCTAGTGAACAAAAATCTTTCGACATAGCTAGGGGTCTATTCCTGGGTAGAGCAATAAGAAGCGGGGGTGGGGGGGGAGTCGAATTCTGTTTGCAAACCAAAGCCAAGCTAAATCAAATAGGCGCCACCATGTCCTGAGATAATTACGATAATAGCAAAGCACAGTTCTAAGGGCGGACGTGGAAACCCAAAGATAAAATGATCGCCTTCGTTAACAAAAACCTGTCTTATCAAAATAAGACGCAGCTCCTGTAAGAAATTGCAAAGATTAAATAAATAAAAAAGTAGAACACCATTTGTGTCCTATAAAAATATAAAAAAAATAAAAAATGTATATCCAATATGATATTAGCACCAAATTATTACTCAGAAAAATTTTACCTTTGTGTAATTAGATTTGATCGCATTTGACCAAAATAAAAGCTTCAAATTTGAACTAATTGTTTACTAAAAAAACTCTTTTAAAATATCGGAACTTTTTAACAAGAAAAAAATTTGTAATTAACAACTACATCAAAGTTAAAGTTTTGACTTTTTTTAAAACAACCAACTATACTTTAAACATGAACCTGCTATAAATATTTGAGTGATAATAATTTGTAAGTATAACACACTGAATTACGTTCTAACCTGGGCAGATCTTTTCAGGTAGATTACAATTTCTAGAATCTTACATAACGTGGATTTGAACTTTCATATTTACATTTAATAATTTATATGTAGATAAAAGCTAATCACAAAAATAGGAATGTTTGGTTTAAATTCCATTACAGCTGCACAAAGCATCTGCTTTTCTGACAACATCTGTCAATTGTGCAAAACAAAAAAATATGACGTTGAAAACATACGTTGAAATTATCAAAGGTTCAAATGGAACAAAGCTTGTAATTATAGAAAGCTAATCTGACAAAATTTTGTTCTACGGCTTATAAAACCAGTTCAACAATAATTGAAAATTACACAATTTACATGTTGTAAACATAATAGCAACTTTACGTGCTTTAACCTTCAAAACACATGCATGAAATATCTTACAACTAATAACAAACCCAACTGCTTTTGTTGCTCCACGATAAATCGAGATGGAAATTTACGTTCTTCAAACAAAGTTACCAGCCATTTCTAACTAGATACGACTGCATCCAAACTACCATCCATAATTTCTTAGTAGACAAATTTCTTATCGACAGTTCCTAAATAACGGTAATTCTAAATTTTTGGATTCTACATGACGAATTCTACATGTCGCGCTAAATAAATTAAATCAAATTAAATTAGTTTGTAAAATATATACTTTACCAACCGCTAGTAGAAGATATCTTAATAGTTAGTAATTGATGCGAAGGTCGCCAGCCTCTAGCCGAGAATACATGTTAATAAAGCTGTTGCCAGCGGCCGACTAACTTGACGAAACAAGAACCGAGTGGTCGCGACGTTAGAGGCGTGGAATATGAAATAAATAACTAAAGATGCGCTTGGAAATAACTTTATGTGACACAGATATATTAATATAAGTAGATCAATAAGGAACAATGCGCACGCTTAGCGCATCATCCTCGTAATTCAATGCGAATAATTACTACTGAAATTAAACATGTTACAATATGTTTGTTGTCTTCGAATATAGCCGCTGCTCTTTCTTGTTAAATGCAGCTTGGGTCCCCTTCAACTGTTTACAATATATATCCTATTTTCCTGATATTCAGTAGTATGTGAAGGGGGTTAAGCAGCCTGCGGTTACCAAGACCCCCCCAACACTTGAATATTTGCCGAATTATTAGTTTTTCAATATATCCTTTCGCACAATCAACATTAGTTGAAAATATTTCAAAACTAACATCTGTAGTTTATAATAATCATCAGATTTAAGTGCAATTATTTTTTTCGTCATTAGGTTTTCCGTCTGGAAACTGGTTGGACGCGTACCTGCACTTATTTCATCATTAATAACAATTTATGTACGCTGTATACTTGGGAGGTAATGTGGTGGTTTCCCGTTGCCTTCCACATCGCAGTAGTGTGTCTTAGAATGCCATATCGACCCCTATGGTTTCTGCCACTCTAAGTACCGAAAAAGCTGATGCCCTCTTTCGGGGATCTAACTTTGTCTGGTTCCTCACAAAGACCCCGCTAATTTGGTTAAACCTATAATTCGGCTCTTTAGCTCACTGAAACACGCAAGCCATTCTACCCGTTCTAGTATTTTAGAACTTCTTAAGGTGCAGGTCCGTTCAGAATAGAGAAAATCTTTATAAGTTAGAAATTGGGGTTTAGGGGTTGGATCCTAAATTAAAATTAGTAGTATACACGTACTTCGCAGGAAATTCTATACCACTTTACGGGGTAGAAAAATGTTATAAATACAAAAGTTAGAAAATTGAGTTTGAGGGGTTGAAACACGGTAAGGCGTTAAAAAGTATTTTTTTATTGTGAAAGAAGTTTATATCTCTTACAGGTGAAAGTGATCCCTGATGTCATATGATTCCAATAGTTGGTACAAAAATGACTAGAATGGACCTTGCTCTCCTCCTTATGGGGATTTCTATAATTGCTATCAAAATTTGCAAAATGAACCTTAGAATTTCCATGTTAAATCCCATACAACAACCGGTTTTTTGGCGTAGTAAATGGTAGTATATCTACTGACACGAACTTTTTACGACTTAAAATAGAATTTCTTTATAACCTGACATTAAAAAATTTACTGACATGGGCGTTCTTTTTTTCGTCAACCATAGACACTATAGTAGGATAGGTAGTGCACACTTAGTACCCCACAGAATGCTCTTAAGTGTATAATTATGTTTTTATATAACTATTGGGAGTAAGATGTTCATTACTAGAACAGTGTCCAATACTCCCACATTTACCTTATATAAAATTTTCTTATAACAACAAAAAATTTTAAATACCTGGTAAAACTGGCGATCTCCAAATCTGCAGATTTCGGCAAACGCTCCCATCCATACATGAAGAACGATGTAAAATCCTATTAGTAGAATAAGCATTCCACAAATTGCGTTCTCGCTAAATATAACTACAACTTCCGGCCAGCTGTATTGTCTTTTTCCATAATCATTTAAAGGTACTACGATGTATCGTTCTAGAGTTACGCTTATAAATAGAAGTCCTGCTATGAATTCTCCTACCTTGGAGGCTACTGATTTCCAACGGATAGAATTTGTTCTAAAAAATAAGAAATTATTAAATTTCTAGTATTATTTTTCATTAGTTTTAACATGCCGTTCAGAACTAGCCTACACCTTGAAGAAGTTCTGGAATATTATAACGAGTAGAATGGTTTACGTGTTTCAGCGAGCTAAAGATCCGAACTCTAGGTTTAAACAAATTGGTGGGGTTTTTACTGAAGAGCTAGACTAAGACAGGTCCCCGAAAAAAGGCAGCAGCTCTTTCGGTATTTAGAGTGGCAGAGACCATAGGGGTCAGTATATCATTCTAAGACACACTTTGGAGGTCAACGGGAAACCACCACATTACCTCCCAAGTACACAGAGTATCAATAACGTTTTCAAAAATGATGGCAACCTCTGGGGTAAAAGATTACGGAACCTTAAGTGTAAGGTTCTCGAAATTTGTACCTGCTAAACATGGAGTAAAAGCTAAACTTCCATTCTTACTAGAGTGCGAAAACTAAGTGGCTCGTGGAATAAAACATTATTGAGAAAGAAGGTCTGAAAAGAATTAACAAAAAGTATACAAATCCAATATGTATTTCGTACAAGATGGAACTGGTAGATGTTAAGGTGGAGATTTTGTTGGACGAAATGCCGTAAATGTCGAAAAAGAAGATTACTATCAACTAGATCTGAATATAGCCCAAGATTTTAGTGGGGTATTTAACAAGGCGGAAAGGATTGAAGATGTAGAATAAAATTATATTGATGATTTAGTATACAGAAATGTGAAAACAATTAATCTGAAAAAAAAACGAACAAAAATATGTCAGTACTACAATTACAATTCATCTCGCAGTGCAGTATCATCATCTTCAGTCTCTTCTTCAACTGGCTCTTCTGCTGCAACATCCTCAACACCACCTGACTCTACAAACTTAGATAGCCCTTCAAAAGTCCTAGGACCATTGTAATCAATAACTTTGTTGTCTTCTTTCTTGTATAGATTAATTGTAGGAAGCTTGTAATACGAGTATGTTCGAGTTCATTTGTTGTGGAATCAATTTTAGCAATAACAACATCAACATTACTTTCAAAATGCTCTGCAACTTTTTCATAAATAGGGACCAACTGTTTACAATGACCACACCATGAAGCATAAAATTCTACAAGGACGTTCTTGGATTTATCTAATACAACTTCATCGAAATTGCTTGCAACAAGAACACGCGCGGTTGTTTATTCCAATCTTCAGGAAGTTCTTGACTTAATAAATGTTGTTTAAGCTCACCTTTAAGAACTTATCTACAAATGTAGTTATGTTTTCAGCATCAAGTTCGGACGATTCAGGTTTGAATTTTGACATTTCTTCCTCAAGTTTAATAATACGTGCAGTGGGAACCTCTTCTTTTAATTCCAAAGAATTCTAAAATTCGCTGGTGGTCTTCCTCCTCTACATCGATTGTAACAAACAAAATTTTAGATTTGTAAGGTTTGACGACAGAACGAGCAGCAGATACAATAGCACTGGTTTTGTCATCACTTTTAGATACAAAGATGAGTAAATGGCTCTTAATTTCACCTCCAAAGATCTTAGGTGCCGTTTCATGATTTATTTCTACGAGGGTTGGTAGCGACTCTGATGTAACAAAACTTTTGATGTTCTGTTCAGTATGTTCACCTTCATAAAATGTATTTTCCTTCGTCGAACTGTTTAAATAAGACAATAGAACCACATGTAGCTTCATATTCCTTGTAAATTGCTTCGTCAGAAGTGATTCCGAACTGATAATCATCGACAGCATTAGCAACAGATAAATAAGCTTTAGCTTTATCTGAAGTTTGATCTGAGAAGAAACCAACAACTGCAACTTTATTTTCTTCAGTAAATTGTTTAGCTTCCTCGACTGTCTTAAGCACTTTAGCTGCAGGACCAGTTTTCTTTTCAAGCCAAGCTACTATTTGGGCAGCATCACGTCCTCCTGAATAATCAATAGGCTGTCCATTTCTAAAGAATTTAAGGGTAGGATAACTTTGACATCATATTCCTTAGCAAGATCTTCCTCTTCGGTAGCATCAATTTTACCAAGCTTTATCTTTGACTCTTTGTCTGCTAATTCTTTTGCAGCTTTGGAATATTCTGGTGCAAGGGCTTTACAATGTCCACACCATGGTGCATCGTCATAGCAAGCAGAATTTTTAAAAATTTGCTCTATATCAACCAAAAATTCTTCACGAGTATGGTATTTTTTTTGCTGCAAGTTATCTCGAATTGACTGTAAATCCATGGGTCGTTGGATAATATTTTGATAGTGTTCGACTAAATTCGCATTAACAGGAAATAAGAATGGTTGTACATCTGGCATATCATGAAGTTCATTTAAGATTTCTTCAAGAATACTAGATAGTATAACAATTGGATCGGTTCGTCTATTGGCAGGTTTATTATGTTTTGTCAGATAATCGCAATGTAGTTCAGAATTAGGCCAATACAGGTTTCTTGCATGCATTGTATCTCTAGGAACTTTCGAAACTAAGGTACTTCGTTTCATTTCTTCAGAATGCATTTCGTAGAATAGAACATATGCTTCTGCTTTTACAAGTGTTTTAGAGGATATACTGCACACCTTGGAATCGTTATATTCATGCCATACAAATGAGTACGGGTGTCGACAGTATGCGATGTAATGGCCTTTCAAAGTAGTCCCACTGTGTTTCGATATTGCATACAGGTTATAATGACAATTTCCAAGATTTGTTTCTGCAGCGTAGTGTCGCATATCTAGACCTTCTAATGGAAAATCTATAGGCGTAGTTAACTTTCTTTGATATGTACCTGTAGGTGAAAACCGTTTTAAGTGTATCACCAATATTTTAGGAAACCTCTGTATGGACAGTGATTTGATGCATTTTCTCCTTTCTTTGCACTTAAAACATACTGGTTTTTCGTCGTCATCCAATGTTTCAGGCCTAGTAAAATGATCTAGACAAAGCTGTAACGTTAAGCAGCCAGTGTACTTAGGTATAGCTAGTGATAGATCCCAAAACACTTCAAAAGTTACAGAAGAATGATTACAGTGTGTGCAACGTACTCTGTTGATTTTAACTGTCCAGCGAAAATATCAACAATTTTGGAATTGTTACTTCTTAAATATTGCTGCCAGGATTCATTACCTTTGTCAGAGTCACTTAATGGTTCATTTAATTCTGACAATATAGGAATTTCATTGGAGGTAACCTGATTAACGTTTTCATGAATACCATCTAGCAAGTACCGCATAAACTCTTGTGCGTCTTGTTGATAGAAGCCCATAAAACTAGGTGCAAATCGATGAAAGTGTGATTTCAAGTTATTAGTATTTATCACTTTGTCGAAAGTATCTTCAGACCACAGATCTTTTATTACTTGTGCAAAAGATTTAATTAAAGCTCCTTTCATGGTTGAAGTGCTAGTATTGATATGCTTCGAAAACGCATTATGTTTAATATATTCAAGTAATAATTTTGTATTTGAGAGGCACTGAACTATACAGTTTATAAAGCGAATATTGCCAATATTTTCCAATCCTTTTTTGCCTAAATTTGTAATTGTATTTGAAAAATCATTTAAGTTCTTAAAGTAAGGATCGAGTTGTGATGCATTAATTGTATGTTGGAGATGAGTAGATGCATTTGAAGAATGGCTCAATCTGTTAGAGTAATTAGGGTTTTTTGAAATTTCTTCTATTGTAAAAGCGATCAGTGTTTTATTTTCTTCCATGTCAACATTATTTAGCTGTTTCTTAAAGACAGTGCAAGATGATCGAATGTTTTGGTTTTCTAAACTGTAACATTTTGAAGACAGGTCAAAAATTTCACTTAAATCTTTGGAAGGTGGAATGGTTCCTAATATGGATGCAGCATTACCTCTTTGAATAGCTATGCCAATTCTTTGTAATAAAATGAAGTGGCTCTTTGATCAAAGGTATTATAATAGATTCGTCTACCAATTTCCTTTATGAATTCCAATCCTTGACTACCTAGAACTCCTAAGGTTTCAATTGAAACTGGGTAAAAGATATAAAGGTCTGATAAAGAGGAATATTTTTGGTTTTTTATTCTTTCGCCAGCTTTTGCTGCTGCTCCAGTTTTGTTGGAACAAGCAGTAACATGAGAACTAGCGAGAGTGTTGGTACATGTAAAATCCCACATTACTGCTTTACCGTATTTCCAAGGAATTAAACTAATGCCGTCAGGTCTTTTACCGTCTTCTCTGAATAAATATGTAGGTTCCAGAATAGAAGGAACATCGGCAGAGACTAAAGCTCGTTTAATTAAATCGTTAACTGCTTTGTCCCTGGAATGCCTTCCTGCACTAAGCCTGCAACTTAATCCATGTATACCTAACTCGTCTGCAGCTGATCCACAAATGCACGAGTGTAGTGTACACAACCGAGTACCAAACCTGAGTCCTACAAAAATTCTAAACGAATGATTATCTAATAATGTGCCCAGAGATGCTATTGGAAGAGCGAATAACCATGCGCTGGCATATTTCGAAGAAACTGCAAGAATACGAGCCCTATGTGTATTATTGGTAGCTGATTCTAGCAACTTATTGGAAGATATATCCAGCAATGGTATATCCCATTCTTTTTGGACGAGTTTGTTGATTTTAATTTCATTTAAATTTGTTGCAGACTTCCAAAGTTCTTCAGCTTGCAAAAAGAAATTATTAATAGATATATTGCAAATAGCATTAGAAAAGATTGATCTAATTGTAGGTAAAGATGAATGAAAAGAAGACAGGTAAGCAGGTAGTGAAAGTGAAGTTGAAAGACGGACACCTAATCCGCCTCTGTTTATTGGAAGAGATGCTTGCGACCATTCGAAATGGTTCAGTTTAATATTTATTACTTCTTCCAAAGTGCATCGTAATAGTTCGTCAAATATCTCAAGAGATTGCATACAAGTCCAAGGTGGGCTACATCTGAGGATGTACATCAATTTAGGAATAGCAAAACAATTCTTAATCAGACAAAATGAGATATGATTTGGAATAGAAGATGACTTTAAACGAGAGCGAATGGAGGACATCAATTCAATTTTTTTATTGATACTTTCTGGAATCGCTTCAGCACAGAGTGGTGCGCCAAGTAGGGTCCAATTACTTTTATTTGATATCTGAATACCTGGTGCGATCATGTTTAAGAGTGAAATGGTTTTGTTAAAATTGGATGGAGGTGAACATAACAGTTCACATTTATTAAAATTGAGTTCCAAACCAAACGACTTAGCGATTGAAATTATCTTTTCGAAATTTTGGATTACGGAATGAATCTCACCACCAATACATCCGTCATCTAAATACCATATATTGAACTCTGTGTGTAATGAATTAACAAGGTTGTTTATTGCCAGACAGAAGATTGCCGGGCCTAAAGGATCGCCTTGTTGTATACCTCTTTCGGAATTAATTATGTTATCACCAAAAAACAGAAATGAAGGATTTGCATAACATTGTTGAAGAAAAGGCAATAGATGGGGAATGTGGTTGTAAATATTATGTAATAAAATATCTCGGTTAAGTGAGTTGAAAGCATTTTTAAAATCAAGCTTAAGAAGAATGTTATTGGGATTATTAATTAAATATATACGTGCAGCGTGTGCTACAATTTCACAACCGCCTGAAGTCCCAAATCCAAACTGTTTGGGCCTGAAAAGATTTCTAATTTCTCCTTTATATTCCAGCAAGATAATTTAGCTGCAAGTCTTCGATAAAAGTACCTACGGCTATTGGTCTAATGCCGCCGTCCTTTTTTTTAAGTGCGCATAAAGAGGCGCCATATAAAATAGGACAAATTTCGGAAGATATCTTGCCCGAGAGCATTAGGTTACATAAATCAGTTAAAGATGATAAAAGCTTTTGTCCAAATATACCAGTGGAATAACTCAAAATGTCTTGTAAATGTGAAGGCCGTAGGGCGTCAATACCTCCAGCGGAACTAGACTTAAAAGATTTGATACCTGCTAAAACTTCTTCACGATTAACTGTGAAATTTGAATTAGTTTTCATAAAGGAAATTGGCGGCGAAATTGATTTTGGATGTTTCTTTTGTATATCTTCTAAAACTGTAGCGTCTATATTTAAAAAAGATTCATTTGAACTTAAAATTTTAACCGCAGAGGATAAATCGCCATCTGAAACTTTTGATATGATTTGTTTCGAAATATTCGTTTTAAAGGTAGCTATGTCACTTCTACTACTGAGAGAAACAACTTCTTCAACGGACAAAGGGTTTCGTAAATTTTCTAATATTATTTTCGAAATTGATTTGTCTTTATTGCTTAAATTTCCACTAGGAATCGATAGGGATAGGTAAAGGAATAATAAGAGTTCTTGCCATGCTGACATTGAGGTTTTTTTAACGCAAGTGTCAATAAGCTCACATAGTTTCTTTGCTACCTGAGCTCTCACTGATTTTGGTATACGCTTAACGACGAAAACTCTTGACAATTTCATATTTTTTAATATGTATTCTAATGCAGGCTCTTCGTCATTGTTCAAAGATTTATTTTCACTTAATTGTAAAATTTGGCTATTTTCTTTAAAAACTTGGCTCTGGTAACAGTTATTGCTGTTTTCTTTATGTATTTTACTAAAGTGAATGTTAAGTCCTTTAGAATTTTTAAATCTTCGTTTGCATATATTACAGAAATTTAAATCATATTTGGTTTTATCATGAATAGCTAACGAATAATTTTTATTTTATCTGCCAAGAAGAATATACAGAACAGAATAATGCGATTTTGGACAATAATAAAACAGCTACCAAAGATTGCTTAACGTGGGTCAATACCAATACGCCAAGCAACCAGTCTAGGCATTAGTAAGCAGATAGGGAAACATATGGTGGATTTTATTAACTGTTCAGATGTTCTATTAAAGCATACATTTAGATCTAACCTAGCTAAAGAACATGGTATTACACGAGTAGAAGCAACGAAATATAACTACTAGCTGGTTGGAAATTGTTATAGGGTAGATAATGTTTATAATCCATTAAGGACTGCTTAACTTTGTTGGAAGATAGTAAATTATACTTCTGAAATGCGCTTATATTAATTCGGTGTCGATTTCAAAAATGTGGAGGAAGCAAACCTAAAATCTGCAAAATAGTTGTTGGCTTGTATTTAATAACATTCTACAGAACGTTTATTGGGGAAACTGTAATACAAGTAATTTGCGCGATTGCAATTTAAGTTGCCAGACAATATAGAGTGCAGGAACAAAATCATAAATTGTGAAATTTCCGCATAGTTTTGATTGTTTGCCGATTAATTACATAGAAGTTGTGGAAGATGGATCGAAGAAAGGTAGTCTACTAATTAAACATAAATGTTATGTTTAAGCCCGAGAAGCGTTTTCTTTTTACAAAGCCTGGTATACCCTTTTCGACAATTCCAGAAACTGTTACCATTGACGATCTAGATCTGTTTGTTATAAGTAATGTATTGCCCCAAGTTTTAAGAAAGCGGACCAATGCATGCGGTAAACTTTTACCGTACACCGTAGAAGAAATATAACCCAAGTCGGCTATTTATATACAATTAATTAAGAAAAAAAATTAAAATTGGAGGCACTAGATTTAAAAAGGAGGTAGTTAGAGTACGAAACAAAAACCAATGCACTAAAAGAGTAGTTAAAATATCTGGTGGAAAGAGAATGCCAGAAGAACCTATTAAATTGAACACTAATAAATCATTTTAAAACCAACTGAAAATATTTGGGCATAAATAGCGTATATACTGTTGTGCTTTTTTCAAAAACGCTTTACCTTTTTTTGCATTATTTAGGTTCAGAGAATTTTTAAACTCCGCACGGGAAAATTCTCCAATATTATTTTGTTTAATATAAGCGTTACGTGAGAACCACACAGATATGGACATTGATTTATGATTTGTTGGGAAACCGCAAGGATTGCATTTCTCGTGCTTAATGTGCAGATGTGCCCACCAATTTGCGTTAGAACATTAACCTAAAAGTGGGACGATGGCTCGTGGAAACTGATGCGTAGAAACATACTTTTATTACCGGTCTTCTTCGAGTGTAGACGTGTTTCGTAGTGGTTCCTTTCCTTTTCGTTCTTTATTTTTCTACCGTTATACAAAATATTGGCGCTTTGTCGATAGGAGAGATACCGCCAAGCAAACAAGGGGAGACCGGGATTAGGATAATCACCAGGGCAAGTGTAAGCTTTACAATTTGAGACGCATTTAAAGCCCCGGGAAAATTTAACCCAGTGTAAATTTGCTTATATTATATATTTATAATATTAGCATATTATATAGTAAAAACTAACGTTATACTATCGCCCAATATAAATTTAAGTATTTATAAAAAAGAGTTTTGATTTTCTTAGGTTACATCACCTATGTAATCCCATGTTTGTGTTGTATTTAATATCTAACTAGAAAACATAAAAATTGTATGTTTAAACTTGCAAACATTTCGGTATATTCTTCATCTTTGTAACAAAAAATTTCTCATACTTTAGAATAGCACCTGTAGAATATATGTAACCACTTCCATGTTTGGCAACACTGTAAAAATAATATTAAATATGGCCGATACGTTACTCCTGGGTCTAAATTAATTCACATTTTGTGTTATAAATACATTCTAGTTAATCTTAAACGTTTTTTATTGGTTGTGGTTTTTAAATATAGCTCAATAATTTTGTGTTGTGGTGAATTTTTCATTATATGGAAGAGTTTTAGTTTTATCGTATTACCGGGAAATCTTCGCTATTTTGGATTAATTTATAATATCTAAGTCAAGCAATAATTATTATTTAATCATTGTTTAAAATATCTAATATATCATATTTCTTGTCAATTTTCCTTAAAAAGCTTTTAATAATAAAAACCCTCCTACAAACCTCCAATTTTTGTATTAATTATCTATATTTTAAAATGTCGTTTAAAAATGGAAAATAATACTTTTAATTTCGGTTACAGCTAAATTAACAACTTTAAAGACTATTTTTATTTTCGTACAAACTCAAAATGAAAACAAGTAATTTCCTGTTCAGTACAATTAGCGGTTTTTCAAAAGCTAATTTCTAATATCATCTTATGTAAATTATATTATATGGTATCATAATTTACTCATAGATTTCATGATTTTATTTGTAAGTTTTATCTTTAACGACTAACTTGAAACTTCTACCTGTCATCTTATCTTTAATTATGTAAATATACCTTGCCTTTTCTAGTATTCATGGATAACAAGCTGATCCTAATAAAGAAAATACCACTACTAATTTTAAAACACCAAAAAATGTCATTGAAATTAAACGTTTAATTGGAATGCTATCTTATTATCGCATCTCTTACCTAACTTATCTCCTATCTCTGCTCATATTAAAACTTTAATTAAAAATAAAAAGAAAGGGCGATCTATTGATTGGACTTCCGATGCCCAAAAGCTTTTGATCAAATAGAACTTTTAATTACCTCTGCCCTCATTTTAATTTCACCAATATTCGTAGAAACGTTTTACATTCAAACTGATGCCTCACTTACTGGCTTAGGTGCTATTTTATTTCAAGCAAAAGATGACCTGGAACACCATATTGCTTATACAAGTCGTACTTCAATTACGCCTAATAAAAATATTCCGCTGCGGAACGGCAACTTAAAAATTTTAGGAATTATGTCGAAGAAACCCAGTTCACGGTCATTACCGATTGTGCTGCCCTTTCTTGGTTAAACAATTTGAAACAACCTGCAGGATGTTTAGCCAGATGGAGTTTACGTATCTCTCAATTCACTTTCACCATTCGCCACAGACCTGGAAAATTAAATATTATACCTGACACTCTTTCTCGTGATGTAGCTGCCTTAAATCTTCCTAATTTAACTCCGGATGCTTGGTATTTTAATATGGCGAAAAGTTACTGAATATTCCGAAAACTACCGATTATTTCGAGTTTGAGGAAATCGCTTATATAAATCTGTTATCTCTTCCTCATCTAAGGTTGCGAATATATCTGAATGGAAATTAATAATGCCTGCCCCCTAATTGACCTGAAGTTTTAAAAATGTTTCATGATGGTCCTACCTATGCACATTTAGACGTCACGAAAACTATAGCGAAAATATCTGATTTTTATTACTGGCCCAACCTAAGACAATCCGTTTGCCGTTATATTAAAAATTGTACTCTCTGTGGTGCACAGAAAAGTTTGCAAGAAGCTCGATCTGGTCTAATGGATGCATTTAAAAAAGTATGTTATTCTTTCCAAATAATACTCTCGATTTGTTAGGATTTCTTCCCTAATCTAAGAAACGTAACCAATACCTATTGGTTGTAACTGATTGGTTTTCCAAATTTGTTTTAGTATACCCTTATCAAAGGCTGCTCCTTCAGCGATCGTGAAATTTTTACAGCAACAAGTTTTTCTTATTTTTGATGTGCCTCAAATTATTCTTTGTGGCAATGGTACAGTTTATTTTAAAAGAATTTCAAAACTTTGTAAAAAGTTAGAAAGTTCAGAAAATTGCGTACCTCTAAGCATGAAGCTACTCTTTCTCCTCTTCATTTTTAGTTTTTGACCGTTATGCTCCAATAAACGGTAGTTATTATGGTTCTATTTCTGACAATACAGATGTAATTGAATTTGATTAAAAATACGCTGGGACAAAGATCAACAACTATCATCTTCTATTTTACCGATGTCCAAAAGTTTATTCAAAGCTTATGAAAAAAGCAAAATTTATCACAACCTTCGTAAAAGAGACTTTTCTTTTGCCTTGGGCGATCAAGTATGGAACAAAAATCGTGTTTCATCTGATGCCACAAAAAGGTTTCCGCTAAAATTAGATCATAATTTTTTTTATGTTCAATCTCTCGTATAATTTCTCCAGTGATATATGGACTACAAGATTCGAATGACAAACCTCAAGGGCGTTGGCATATTAAAGACCTAGAACCATTTTCGTTTGCCCCTAACGAGTAATGTTTACTTACGTTTGTGTTCATAGCTTTATCTAAACATATTTTTTTCCATTTTTATTTTGATCAATTTTTTTTTCTTTTAGCTTGATCTTCCGTACCCAAACATATAATTATCAAGCTCTCGTATCGTTTATTTCTACGTAAACTTAGTTTTTAACCTTTGACAGATCCTATCGTTCATTTAAATGGATATTACCCCTTAATCTACAAGAGTTCCAAACTTTGTCATGTCATATATGATTTTTTGATTTTTAAAGATAGACCTCTCACTCCTAGTTATAAATTCTTTCAAGTAGTCATCACAGACAAATAAATCCAATTTCTTTCAAATTTTCATCTTCTATGTTGTTATTATTCCATAACCTAATATAATTAACTATTGTGGTTGACATATTTTTTGTTTGCAACCTAGCGAATCTTCAGGACTTGTACTAGCTGATGTCCGAGTTGCTGCTTTACTCTCCGGTTACATATAGAATCGCGATCTATGACTCTGTAATAAAAAGTCAGCATCCACAGTTGCAAATACAAAGAAATTTCCATTTGATGTGTTTTCGTACGCATGTATTTCAATCATTTATTACAATTTCCGTTGAATCATGTCTATATTTTAGAAACGTAAACGCATTTTTTCCTGAACGTGTTGGTAAGGGGCCATTGTTGTTTCAAATATTACTTATGTTGTGGTTGTATTGAAAAATTTTATTTTTATCTTCATTTAATTGTCTATCGCAAATTACTGTTGTGTCCATTGTAATTAATTATGTCTTTGAAATTGTTGTGGGTATATTTGAGTTGAATACCTTATCTTTATTCGAATTTGTTATCGCAGTGGATGCACTCGGTGGGAAGATTATTTATCTGGGTCTCATTTGGAGCCTAGTTGTTTTAAAGTATCTACGTGGTGGTTTAGATTTTATGCCATCGTTAACATTGCAGGTAATTCTTTAGACCAATCTGTCTTAATAGGGACATTTTCTACTCTCTACTTTTTTCTCTAGAAAGCTTATCCTAAAACGCTACCTTTTTTTTTACCCCTCTCTCAGTTTTCAACCTTAATGTTTTCCCTTTGTTGGGCCCGTCTTAATCCCGATACAACCCTCCATCATATAAAAGTGGCGTTCTCCAACTATGAGTTACTGACTACATTTTGACTGGTCGAGTAGTGCTTTGCTATTCACCGGTTTTTCTCTCGCTATTGCTCAATGCGAGTTCCTTCTTTTCTCTCTTTCATCTAGTTGCCATAAAGTTCCAAATCTCGCACCTTTCTCTTTTATCTTTCTTTTTTTTTACTTTTTAGTTTATTTTTGAAGTCACTGCATAGCTAAAGGGTTGTTTCTTCACGATAATTAAAAACCGACAAAGATTTGTTTACATTAAGAGAATATCTTCAGAGGTATGAATGTAAATTTGTGTGCATTCGTACGCGAATGTAAAAATAATATTTGTATTTAGATTTAAAGTGAAGTTAACTGTTAGCTATAAGTGAATATGAGTCTCATGCTCCTGACCCAATTTATGCGGTCGGTGCGATGGCAAACAAGACCTGTACGCGCTTAGTTGAGTAAGCCTTGGAATCGCATGGCTATTCGTTTCCGTTTCAAGTACCGCAAATATTGCTACGGTTTAAAAACCAGGTAGCACCTATAGACAAATTCAATTTTGTGAATGTAAGTTTTTGTACGAAGAGACCTTTCTTTTTAGTTGCTTTTCTTTTTGAAGTGTATTTTTCAAAATGCTTCACTTTTATTGTATTATTTAGGTTCAGGGGGATTTTTAAATCCCACACGGGGAAATTCTCCAGCCTTATTTTGTTTAATATAAGCGTTATGTTGGTTCTCACGTAAGTCCAGACATTCATTTATGATTTGTGGTTTGGAAAACCGTAAGAATTGCATTTCTTATGCTTAACTGCTGCTGTGCTCACCAATTTACGTCAGAACATTAACCTATTTTGGAGGGGGTCATGGGGCCGACGCGTCGAAACAAGCAAACTTTATTACCTGCTTTCCTTTCGTTGAGTTCGGACAGTTGGCGAAGTAGTCCTTTACCAATCGTTCCTTATTCCTCTACCGCTACACAAAATATCAGCGCTTTATCGATAGGAGAGCTACTGCCAATTAAACAATAGGACATCTGAATACCATTCTGAGAGGAAAGGCGCACCTGAACTAGAACAATCACCGGAGTAACAATTATCTTTAAAATTTGAGACGAACTTGGCGTCCCTGGGAAATTAAAACCCCTGTAAATTTGAATGAATTATATATTTATAGTATTAGCATATTATGTAGTAAAAATTAACGTTACAACTGTTTCTGCATTTACGGATAATGACCGAGGAAAGTTTTGTTATGATGGTGTTCTTGCTCAGAAGAACAATGAGCCTAAAGATCTATATTTTTTAAAGGGACTTTACAGGGCCCATTGTTATTAAGATGTACGATGCTAGAGAAGAGCTTTTATAAGAAGGATTTGGGATAGTTCGCTTTAACAAATTGGATTTGATTTGCTTGCCTACGGAAGAGCCTTTCGAACATTTAGAACTAATGATAGTACAACATATAACGATCACTCACTTTCGAAAGTAGGGGAGGGGCTTAAGGTTTTTTGAATGTCTGGAAGAACACGGAGAATGACATAGAAAGAAGTAGAACAAGTGAACGAAATCTAATGTAGAGAGTAAGAAAGCCTGTACATATTACGAAGTGCCGAACACTGGAGCAAACATATGGAGGAACAGAACTTATCGCTGAAATTAAAAAAGTAGAGCACACAAACAAAATTTGGTATATTCTACAATTCAAAAACCAAAACGCGCTGTAGGTATCCAATTATTGGTTACAAAAGGAATGACAAGTAGAAAATATAGATCTGAATTATAAAATAAGGATTAAATTAGATAAGTCAAAAACAACTCCGAATAAAAATAAGAAAATTGTTGTTTGCTATGTAGATATGTATTTATTATGTAATGTATTTTATAATATCTTAATCAAAATCAAAATTATAAGTTGCTTGTTAATTAATGTTCTGCGATGTGACTTTGCATTTTATGCCTCTGCGAATAATCACCGCCAAGATTATTACAAAATATATAATTTAAATAATTGCAAGTAATTGATTTATGGGGGTGCGCCATCTTTATCAATTTTTAGGTCTTGTCTAGCGTTGGTCCAATGTTAAATTAATTGCGGATTCTGACTGTAAAAATATTTGGGCCCATCAAATGCTTTACATGCTAAGAAAATGTTTAGAAATAAAACAGTAGGTGTTTAGAGGTTATAAAAGTGTTAGGGGTGGGCCCTAGATTAAAGTAATGTCGGAATAGGACTTCCAAGAAAATTTGAGCTAATCCAATGCTTTACATGTTAAGAAAATGTTTATAGATAAAAGAGTAGATGTTTAGGGATTGTAAATTTGCTAGGGGTTAGACCAAGATTAAGGTAATATCGGTTTGGGGTTTCCAAGAAAATTTAAACCCTTCAAATGTTTTACACGCTCAGAAAATGTGTAGAAATAAAAAAGTAGATATTTATGGGTTGTAGAGTTGTTAGGGGTTGGGCCTAGATTAAAGTAAAGTCAGATTGGGGCTTCTGAAAGAATGTGAGCCATGTTATAGTCTAAGGTATAATCTTTATAGTCCCGCGCGCGTGTCAGAGCCACTACGACAGTTGGCAATACATACTAAAACGTACATAATATTGCACAATAAAGCTATTACATCATAATTGCGTCTCAAACTGTATCACATACCAAAAATGTTTATTGTGATGCAAGAGGCGCCTTAAAGGAAAAGATAAAATGTGGAACTCTTCACGACTTTGCGGTTATTCTTGCGCAGGAACCATACTCATCTTTATTTTGAGCGTGGGTCGGGCTACGCCCTCGTTAAAGCCAGATAGCTTTGTCTTCCCTCTTCTTTCTGTAGCGGTACTATAAGGATCAACCAGAAAAGAACGATAAGAAGTACGATAAAGGAACCAACATTCTAAGAGAAAAGACAAGAAAAAACGACACAGGTGAACTTCACTGTTCCACGTCTCGTTGGCTAATCCCCGTGTCGGAAACCGCGCACTTCTTCCTCACTCTACGTCTGCGCATTCCCTTGCGCCGACGCAACTGTCCGAAGTGACGGAAATGCACAAATCTATTTTTAAAATATTGGCGCGAATTCACTCACAAATTAAAAAGTGTGCAATGCCAATTTTCGGCATGTAACAGCCAATCCAATGCTTTACATGCTAAGAAAGTATTTATAGATAGAAAGTAGGTGTTTGGAGGTTGTAAATAAGAACCAAAGAACTATAATGTAGAACGAAGATGTAAAATTTTAAGATGTGGGGGTGTTAGGTAGAAGTTTGAAGGTAGGATGTGATAGGAGAAGCATGGAAGGTAAAATGTGGGAAGATGTGGAAGGCAGAATGTGGAAGGTAGAATGTATAAGGTAAAATGTGGAAGGAATACGTGAAAGGACAGATGTGTAAGGTAAGTTGTGGAAGGTCTTGTGTTGGAAGGTAGAAATTGGAAGGAAGAATGTAGAAAGGTAAAAAATAAAAGGAGAAATATGGAATGTAAAAAGTGAATGATAGAAGGTTTGCTTCTCCTATTTGTAACTTATTTTTAATTGATATTGGTATTATAGTTGACAAAGATATACATGATACATTTAAAAAATTTTAACCTTACAGTGTTTTCATTGTTAGATGGTACTACATTAAAAAATTAAAGGGTTTGGTAGCTGAAATTAGGTAGAAAGATGACGCTTGTGACGTAGTTAAAAAATTGTTTCTGTAATGTATTGATGGAAAATATATCGGATGCGCCTTAAATGCACGTGACCATGTAAAAGAGTTGTGGGCTAATTAAGAGAAAATTAAATTTCAAGTTGTTCAGTCCAAAAGTGTCTGTTGACCAATACAGGCGTTTAGAGTGTATAAACGATGTGGTAGGTAAGTTGTGAAAGGAAAAATGTGGAAGGAGCAGAGATGCGTCGAGTGGAAGGAAGAATGTGGAAGGAAAATGTTGAAGATAGAATGTTGAAAGAATTGTGGAAAGTAGAAGGTGGAAGGATCAGAGATCAGAAAACGAGAGAGCAGAATGTCTGTTAGGCGTCTACTGATCGTTACACACATTGAATTACGTGATAGATCAGTGATCTTCTCAAGAATAGAATCGACAAAATTTGTTTTTGATGTCAAACATTAATTGTAACAAATTACCTTGGATATGTATCGCGGTAAATTAAGGTAGGGATCCATAGAAAATACATAAATTGCGAAAATGATGGATACATCTTACTATCTTTGTTATCAGGTACGTGTTTGAGCAACCTATGAATATTGCTTCTCACAAATGCATACAATTTCATCAACATTCTAATCTACAAAATAATTATAAATTCCAATGCTATTTTTATAGCTATAACAACAGTTTCAACAGTCATACCAATCCTTAGTGGAATAGACATTTCTTGTTTTAGCGTTACCCAGGTAGAAATCCATAACCTTCCATGTAAGTACAGACTGAAAGCCACAAGACAGGTGTAGTCCCATATTTTAAGTTTTATGGCTAAAAAAATAAAATCAATATTAAAACAATATTAAACATAGTGTAATAAAATACTCACAATTGGTAGTGCCGGTTCGAATAGTTGCCCAGTATTTAAAACCATAGTATATTGACAGGTCGCATAGAAATGAACACACCCATACAATCGTAAATTTGTGAAAGTCTTCTATTCCTTTCAATATCAGTGTTTGTCCAAAGTTTAACCTGTATAAAACAATAAAAATTGTATAATTGTTTGAGTTTTATAAGGTACCGAATTTAAAATTATTGTCCATTTGTAGGGATCTATAAGGTTTCTAAGTCGATTTCTCATTGGTTGATAATGATTACAAATATTATAGTGTACATTTCGATATTCGAAGGTATTTGTTAGAGTAGCTCAGTACCCACTTGCAGGTTTCTG
This sequence comes from Platerodrilus igneus, assembly GCA_036346225.1. Classification (NCBI taxonomy): domain Eukaryota; kingdom Metazoa; phylum Arthropoda; class Insecta; order Coleoptera; family Lycidae; genus Platerodrilus; species Platerodrilus igneus. The sequence continues at coordinate 993,200 of JARFIW010000727.1, read as the reverse complement.
AACGCATTCCGTCACGACAGAATTTACATTATAAGGGACGCTGTGTAGTGACGATCGATCGAGTCGACAAGGGTTAAGAACTTTGTTTTGAGATTTCACGATGGTAGGTCGAAAAACCTTCCGTAGGCGGTTAAAAAGTTGATAATGTGGTTGCTATTTCAGGTAATCCGATTACATCTGGTAAATCCAGCTTTGTTTTGAATGTGATGTTGGTACTTATTGTGAAACCGTTAGTTATTTAATCATTGAAGGAAATATTTATGTGTTACCTGTTGCTTTTGGTTTAGAATTTGATGCCGGTTTTATTGAACGTTTTATGTATAAATGAGTGTAGTTTGGTTTAACAAATGCAAACTAATGTTTATTTATTTAAATTGCTTATTTAGTATCTAAATCAGATTAAAACTAATATTTGTTTATTTGCAATGATGTATATTTAGTATTTAATGCAGAGTTCGAACTTCCATTGCATTGTACTTATTGCAGAATTAATAGTAAATGTACCCTTACTGTGATTTTACTTTTGGATATATTGATTCAAATTATTAGGCAAGGTTGAATATGAACAGCATTATATTTCTATGTTATATTTGTTTTGGTTTTAAGATCGTAATCGAATTAACCACCACATTCTTGTGTATATTTTTTGTTTGTAATTTGTAATGCCACGATGTGTTTAATTTTTATAGGTACGTTTTAACCGATGCAATCTTAATGAACAATTTTTACCATTTGCTTACTAGAGTTAATATATAATTAACATGCATTTATATAAAGATTTAGCGCCTGAATCTGGACTTGTATTTATGATGTAAAATTTTGATATGTATTTGCTGTCTACAGATTTTATAATTTGTTCTACTTGTAATTCATTTAACATTTTTATTATGTGTAATTGTTTTATTTCAGCATATTAATCACATTTACAACTGCACCGCTCCTATCTCAGTTTAAACGTAATCATATGTTTGTTGTTTTGTTTATCCTATTATCTAGCCGATGCTCCTATATAATTAACTAATATTTAACGTTTGTGATAATTGTTGTTATGTAATTAAATTGAACCTCTGGTATGATAGACCATCTTCGTGCCTTTCGCGTTTACATTTATGACTATGTTGGATATTGTCTATTAAATAATAAACGCCTTTTTAACCATGTGCAATCACCATAAGTTCATTTCAACGATTCATGCCATCTTGTCAAGATACTTGTAGTAGTACCCTATGGCAAATAATAGGAAGTTGGCTAGTCTTTGGGAAATATTTTGTAACACGGCTGGAAACTGTTAATGTATGTATGTGGGCGCGTATGGTCGAGTCTTGTTGAATATTACTAACATTCTATATCCGTGCGGGTAGGAATATTGGTAGTCAAGGCAGATTTTTATCTTCCTGGTGTCCTCCCTCTTCAACTTTAGCTGGGTTGTATCGGTTATCCGACCTCAGTACCTACCAGAAAAGGCTAGCTGGTTTACACTAACGTTTCTTCAGTTGTCATGTGTGGTATATCTGGGTAACAGTTGAAATCCCGTTAAATTCAGTGTTGGTGACCTGGGTACTTGTACGTTACCCGTCCATGTCGAGATGTGCCAAATGCAGTTGGAAGTGCGAGGGCAGTTTGGGGTTTACTTTGCCGTGCTCTTTCCCCAATCGTCCAGGTTGAATACGGCACTGTTTGCTTTAGATGTTATTTTTCTATGCTATTTATTGGTTATTCTTTTGTTAAAAGTAAAGTTAGGTAAATGTTGTAATTTTATTTCAAACCCTTCCGCCTTAACGCCATCTTCCCAGTGTGAACTTGGGTCACATTATAACAACACAACGTAGGTGTTGTCGAGCCACTGCCACTAGATGTTAGATCATGGAGCCCGGTGTACCGTTTATAGAGGGCGTTTGGGTCAGCCTTCAGGTCGGTTACACTACACATTCTACAAACATACAACGTAAATTCGTCATTCAAATATACAAAGGTACATTTCTAAAATCTTCAAAAGAGCCTTAATGTAATAAATCGTAACATTTAATTGTCGGTTTCTGATAATCAAAAAAATAAAATGGATTACATATTTCTAATTGACTATAAAATTTGCAGGGTAATTTTAACGCTGTTCTATAAAACAATCTTTTATATTGTAACGAAAATTCTATTTGCAAACTGATTATACAAGCCCTTTTAACAACTCGTAGTTACAATGGAATTTGCTAAAAACTTTCCCAACAATTTCCAGTTAATCGCTAACAATACAAGCATTATCTTCTTAAAGCTATGACGATATCTTCTAAATTACTTACTAACGCAGGACCATAATTATCTAAGCACCAATTATTAATTTATATAATCACTACAGTAATTTAAATCAACATTAATTTATATCGACAGTAATTTATGTCACATATGTACCACTACTTATTTCGTATTACAACTATCAAAGCTTTAAATTAGAAGATATCGTAATCAAAGCTTCAATCAGAACTCGACTTCAATTAGAACTAACCTCCAATATTTATGACGGCAATGTATATATATATTATCGTGTAGGTTATATGTGAAAGTGCATAAATAAGTCAAAAAAGTAATTATGTAAGGACCTTGTATATAAAAAAAACAAGAAGGTATTAGTTACGCTTCAAATTAATTAGTTTTGACCTTAAAACAAACGTACAATAACATTCATGTATATCAATAAGTCGTAATTTTAAAGTTGCATAGTGTGGAAACTTTGCAGTGCATAAAAAAACTCAAGTATAATGCTAAGACAATTAGCTTTAATATTCTAATGTTGTAAATCAAACACATCAAATAATAGGGGGAAAGCTTTTGTGTACAGAGTATATAAAATCGATAATGTAAACGCGTATATTCATTTAACTAACAAAGCGTCCGTTAAAAACAAATCACTAGGAAGGCTACAGGCTAAACAACTTGGGAAAATACAATTTCAAACTGACAAAGAGTTTATAGAAAGGACTTGCAGACAAATAAACAATTTGAGAAATCATAATGTACGTTGAAAAATAATTTTTTAGAAATTTGAGCTAACGACCGAAGTGAAGGTTGAGAAACATCAGGTGATTTTAAAACAAAGCGGAGACAGAATATAAATAGCACAGGGTAAAGGAGGATGACAGATAACAGACGTTATACAAAACAGCCATTAAAAGCACGCGCAAATATAAGGTAGACAAGGATAATAGAATTGGAAGATAGACCTGCATCAGAAGAAATGTTTTTTATTGGTTGATTGCGATTGGGGTGAGAAACTTTTCTCAGAGTATTGCGACCGTTGAGCACGCTAATCAGTATTTCGGACTAAAGCTGCGGTGGAATGAGAAACTTCTGAGTTTTCAAAGAACGTTGTGTTTTGAATTTTTGGAATCGGTGAAGGTAGAGTGAATTTCGATAAAAACAGGTTACAGGGGGTAGGCTTGGACGCTTATAAATACACTAGGAGACGTAGTGAGGCTCTCTTATTTCTTCTGTTCGCTTAAAGCCTACATGGTGTAACATCTAAGTTGAAAATTTGTAGATCGGGTGATAGTGCTGTCCGTTTAATTTAAATTACGTGTTTAAAAGCACGAGTAGGTGCTATTTTATAAACGGGGCTGTAAGTTAAATACGCATAAAGAACAAAAGATGTTACTAAGGTAAGCGAGCCAAGTTATTTTTCGGAACGAGGGTGCTGGTTGTATGGTATATTCAAAAGCCGACTAACATATTTGGACGATTATATGAGTAGCTGTATTGAAGGCGTCTACTTAGAATTAGATGAACGAGTGGAAATGAGTTTGCTGTACATGTAGCAGAGGGAAGTTTGATATAATGCAACAAGGAGGATTTGGCGGACGTCTACAGAGGTGATGGTTCAAGAGCATACACCAGGTAAAGAAATTTGTTTTTTTATTATTGTTTGAACATTTTGTGCTGGTATTTTGTATCTGTATCTGTAGGAGCACGATTTTAGAGCTTAACCACTGCAATATATATATATATATATATATATATATATATATATTTCAATTGTACTAGTTACTTTAAGAGCATAAGAACATTCCAGAAATTATGCAAATAATATTCTCAAGATTTCGTATTGTAATCTAAATAATCTTTAAACGCAAAAGCCTTATACATGTCAAGTAAGTTCATCTGGCGGAAGTTGCGCCGCAGAGCCTGTCAATCATCTTTTGTGCACATACGTTTTGTGTACATTCTAATGTAATTATTCTGGTCAGTGGCAGATCAATCGCTGCTACTCTGCCCACCTCTTAAAGCTGTTTTGCACCAAAGCGTTGTAAGTCTCTGTAGAAGGAAGGAAAGCCGAATCCATTTCTGCAGTTTCCATATTAATGTAGCAATCAACATTTTTCATAGATGACGCCATATCATCTGGATTGTAACCACACCAAAAATCTGGACCCCGATTTTCTGGAACAGTACCTCTAGTATATTTTGTACCAACCTCCAGTCTAGCCCATCGAGTTCACAACTGATCTTGGGTATGGCTAACTTTTTGTCTTCAAACCATCTGACACTTGAGCTTTACTAATAAATCCTGGTAATCCGATTTACCAAAAGGCTGTTGCTTAGTCTGCAAATAGTAGATGCACCGATGTCAGTTCTTTAGCCATAAGGCTTTTCCAACCTCTAGTTGTTGACGGCGAAGTTGATCCGCAGCAACAAATTCATTTTTAAATACCCAAGCAAGTCCTCGGGACATATCAAGATTTGTCGATATACAATGTGCCAAGGAATATTTCCATGGCACATCAAATAGATCACCTTGAATCTCTTTCGTGACCCTAAATTTCGCTTTGTCTGTACTGCTGTACCGAGACATGCGCCAATCATATTTCGGCTCATACCTACGTTTATTCTCACGAGCGTAACTGTTTGTTTGTCTCACTGCTTGTCGTTCTTCAGCATTATCGTCGGGTGTCAACCAGCTAATATGCATTTGTTTTTCCTTTTGGGAGCTTATGGATCCGATAACCCACGTCGGTGGTCCTTTTTACAGCTTTGTACGGATTTTCCCAATGTCTTTATAACTTTGGTGACAGTCGGCGCCTCAGTTTGGGATTCTATAGCCAGACGCCTTTATGTCATATCAGGTGTTCATACGATCGCTTGCTATCTGGATATTTCTCTTATCGTCACCACGAATGTCGTGCATCTTGCGCTTCAGCTTCTCGACGAAGTTTGCGCCTACGATGTTATCTCCAAACTCAAGATCGCACGGTAGACGTACCTCGCGTGCCAGTATAGCACATGCCCGTGTCTGTCCAGTACTCGCATGAACCAAAGATCAATAGTTCAACAAAGATAGATGTAAATATTGGTTCCAGTCTCGCTGATGTATATTCGATTATTATTTGATTCCGGAGCAATAGTGTTGTTCGAGTCCTACTCATACCTAGCAACCGGCAAATCTCTAGGGATAAAGTTGACTCAAAATTTCTGCCCGATGGGCGTGCAACTCCATAGAAACTCCAAAACAGTAGAACAGTACCTTTACCAGCAAGCATCGGTTGCAGATTCTTGGTTTGGTATAGCATAAGCTTTGGTCTACTTCATAAAATAGTTAATAGCTACCAAGATGTACTGATTCCCAAAGTTGGTTTTAAGGAATAGACCGGCAATATTAATCACCACTCTATCAAAGAGACTTCCCACATTGTATTGCCTGATTGGAGCCTTACGGTTTTTCAATGGTGCGCACTGCTCACACGTGCGTCACCACTTTTTACACAATCATTGCAGCCTACCTAGTAAAATATTGTTTGGGCGTTCTTCAGAGTCTTCTTAACGCCGAAGTGTTCTTCCGAGGTGTCATTATGCAGATGTCCAAGAACCTTCGACACTCGCCTCTAGGAAGCACCACCTGAAGCGTACTCACGGATTCATTCATTCTCGATCCATTCTCTAGCTTGAGGGAATCCCATTGTGCCCAGTACGACTTCGGAGTGCTAATCAACGGGCTAATGTCCTGTCAGTAGGTACGTTCACTTCTGGCTTTCCAACTCAGAATGACACCTAGGTGTTTGTCATTCTCATGTTCCGTTCGCAACTGTAGAGGTTGCAAATCGTCTTTGAACATTGTAGCCCGACTAGCAAGCTCTCATTATACCCACGCTACGCGCACTACCATTTTTGGGATAAAAACTGCGCAGTTTATATACATTTCAATTCTAGTTACTTCGAGAACATTTCAGAAGATATGCAAATAACATTCTCGAGATTTCCTACTGTAATCTAAATAGCTCTTAAATGTAAAACCCTTGTACCTGTCAATCAAGTTCATCTAAAGGATGTTGTGCCACAGCACCTATCAATCATCTTTTGTGTACAAAAGTTTCGTTTACGTTCTAATCTAATTATTCTGGTCACCGGCAGACCAGTTGGCCTTAAAGTTTAGAAGTATTTAAATCGCAAAGCCTTGTGCCTGAACTATATAAGTCTATCTTTTACAAATGTTCCAGCAAACCGGCAAAAGCTTCTTTTACCCTCTGTTAGATAACGAAAGAATCTATGTGTCGCGTTGAGCTACGCTAGATATAAAAATTAAATGAGCAAAGAGGAATTAACTTTGAATGGACAAACTTGTGGTTGAAATACTCGTATAATTTTAATTTCATCGTAAAATTGTGTTCAAAACATGACACTGCTGTGGAATCAGTATTTTTATGTAAATCATAAACTAACCACAAATATAATCATTTTTATTTCTGCTAGATACATATTGGAATTCAGCTCAGGATTGTAAATTATTTTAAACTACAAAAATGTAAACCAATCAATTATTGCTGTAAGTTTTCAAAGTGAAATCATGTCATTTCTTTAAGAACGTTTTAAAATTAAAAAAAGTTAGTAAATTCATTAATACGCATTCCAAATATGAGCTTATCAAAATTTTAGTTAAATAATTTAAACCCAACGCTATATTGTTTCAATATTATAGTTCTATTTACTAATTGTAGCTCTCTTTTTCAGCTGCAGTCCCTCTTAGTGGGAATATCTATTGAGTGTCGTCAAAGTATTTGTCTTGTTTTCCTAAGCATAACAATTTCTACCTCCCCTAATGTGCATTGTTCTATCTAATATACAGGAGTATTAGAGATAGTAAAGTCCCCGAGTTCAAATCCCGACACACTGCCCTCTTGAACAATATTAGGCGAGCATTTTTTACAAAAATACGCCTTCGGTCGGATGAGAGGTAAAATGGAGATCTCGTGTGTGAGTATTCTCATGCACGTTAAAGATCCTTACCTTGCTTGCAACAGCAAGGGTTCGACAAAATTCAAAATTTACAGGTAAAAAAACGCGCTTCCTGACCGATGTAGTACCATCGGGTTGAGCATTGGAAAATCACATGTAGGGGTAGTAACGTCCCCGGGTTCAAATCCCGACACGGTCCGCTTGAAAAATGTTAGGCGAGCACTTTTCACAAAAATACGCCCTCTCTCGGATGAGAGGTAAAATGGAGGTTCCGTGTGTGTGTTGTCACGCACGTTAAAGATCCCTACCTTGCTTGCAACAGCAAGGGTTCGACAAAATTCAAAATTTACAGGTAAAAAAACTCGCTTCCTGGCCAATGTAGTACTTTCGAGTGGAGCATTGGAAAATTAAATGTAGGGTAGTAACATCCAGGCGGCTTCGTGGCGTAGTTGATATGCGCGTGACTAGTATACCCAAGACCCGGGGCTCAAATCCCGACACAGTCTGCTTGAAAAATGCTCGACGAGCATTTTTGACAAAAATACGCCTTCGTTCGAATGAGAAATAAAATATGGGTCCCGGGTGTGAGTGTGGTCACGCACGTTAAAGATCTCTACCTTGATTGCAACAGCAAGGGTTCGGCAAAATTCAAAATTTCCAGGTAAAAAGACTCGCTTTCTGACCAATGTAGTACTTTCGGATCGAGCATTGGAAAATCAAATATAGGGGTAGTGACGTCTTCCCTTTCCCCATACAGTTATTAGGTAGTCATATACCTACGAGCACTCACATGGCCGCTGCAGGCGTCGTGTCCGAGCTGTGCCGTGATGGCCTTTTTATCTTCATCTAAGCCGTATTCTATCTGTCCCCGAGGCTTTCTTCTGTGGTAGGTAATGCGCCTTTGACTTACCAGTGCAAGGCGTTTCATGGCCGACTTGAATTTACATAAGGTAAACTTTTAGTCGTATTATAACGGTCATAAGAAAAGAATCCTAATTAGCTTTAGACGTAAAAAATTATCCTTAGACACTATAAAATTGTTTATAAATAAAAGTGTGATATTTAACTGGAAGAGGTTGCCCCAGTACGAATACGTAAATCCTGAATAAATGTGAGTGCAGATTTCTTGTCAACGTCCAACCTATTTTCAAAAGCTTATTAGAATTAACTCTTAAGTTACTTAGTTTCCATTGTAAAAATATTCCATGGTATCTAAGTGCATTACAAAACCCAGCGATAAGGCCAAACACAAGCGGTACCTTGTAAAAGTGTTGATTTTTCATTCAGTAATTTGTCTAAATATTAATGTTTTCATAGCTTCACTGTAGCATTTTGCAACGGTTTACGAGAAAGGGGATTTGGAATTTAAATAATGAGAAGTTGGAACTATAAAAACTTGCCGCTTGTGCGTCTAGCTTGGCTGTTATAATGCATGCTTGAAACGTCACGTAGTCTTATTTTTGTAAAGGGACTTATTGGATATTACTTTCGATTCTGCACGTATACCAGAACTATAACTCCATATTTTGTTTACCTATCTTGAGTTTTATTAAAATCTCGCAATTTTTACATTCCTCATATCATGTACGCTTTTGCTTCAATATCTATTCCTTATTACGCCATTAAATATGTTTGTTTTTCCATGATCTGTTTACTACAAATCAGTACAAATTATATGCGTTTGATTAGCTTTTATTTCTCGCGCAAAGGCATAGAGTTTGAAAGAGATTTCATTTCCCGTTTGTTTTACTTTAAATATTCGTCATTTGTATTTGAGTTTATGAATGTTTCAAGTATTTTAAAATGGATTGGGTTGCGCCCGGAATTATTTTATTTACTAAATGTGGTTAAGTTATTACAGAATGAGCCTCTTTTATTGACGGTAGTTTGTTATTGATTTTATACGAGGTGATTTGAATTTGCTTTGGCGCTTGAGAATGTTTCAAATGTTTAAAACGGATTGAATGGCTTCCAAAATTATTTATTTTGATGAATGCGTTTAAGTTATTACAAAATAAGTTTTCTTCTATCAACTGTGGCTAATTATTGTTTTTATACAAGGTGATTTGTATTTGGTTTATGCATAATGAACGAATTATGCACTTTTTATTATTTTAATGGTTAGTTTTCTTGATTTTTATGATGTTCACATGAAGTATACCTTCCCTGTGACCTTATATATAGACGCCTAAATAACCCTATTATCATAGCATATATATATATATATATATATATATATACTATATATATATATATTGCTATGATAAGGAGTTTATTTAGGGGTATATTAAGTCGTGGTGATCGCGCAATACAAGAAAAGAGTACTAGGAATTAGAAAACTGCATTTAATTAGGATGAAAAACACGTAATTCGCATATTATGAGAAGAACAAACATTTAACACCCTGTATAAGGACCGCAATTAACTTTAATCAATGCCAGTGAGCATGTCCTTCAATAACATAAACATATTCAGCAGAGAAATAATTATACACGCAATTAAAATAATTCTAAATCAAAAAGCGTTCATAAATAGATACGCATGGAATAAGGTAAAAGCTAGTAAATCATCACGCAATACCTATTAAAATTGAGCATGCGATAATAAAAGAAGATAGTAAAGCGTTCTGATGGAGAAACGTATATTTCAAAAGAAATGAGTTTTAAACACAAGATATAAACGAAAATATGTTGATGTACGTCATTTATGCTATGTGACTTTATTCAGGAAATTCGTTCAATTCCCAAAAAGCTTAATCTACACAAATAAGAGCTATAAACTAAATTAAAGGCCAAGGTACATTACAATTTCCAGTAATAATACCAAAACAAGCGGTTAAGGATTGACAAATAATAGAAATATTAGGAGTATACGTGATCACTGAATCGTTCTATTTGAAATAAACTTGTAAAATCCATAGAAATACCCAAAACAACCTGTCGTTGGCTGCGATCTTTGAACGACAGTTCAGATAAACCAATGAATTTTATATAGGGATAGACTATATAACGCCCAGACTTTGATAAGAGTTAGTCTTAATTAGAACCACGTAGAAACTGCGTCACTGTTACTCAAAAATTTATGCGTCGAATTAATATTTAAATTAAATAATTAAAATTTGTGAAAAGTGGTGTTATACAATATTTTAAAATAAATTATAGTGAAAATAGATGAAAAAGGTGTCGCCGGTTGCTGGAAAACGTGAGTGGAAATTTTATTAATTAATTTAGGTTAAATATTTATAATGTAGGGCTCTAAGTTACCTCTAAGTTAAGACAAAGAAAATTCTAAGCTACTACAACTCTAAGTGACGACAAGTAAAGCTAAATAAAGCACTCAGTAAATTTTGGAAACAAATTAATGAAAATTATTGGTTCAAATTCACGGCAGGAAGCACGAGGCAGAGCATTGTTTTAAGGGAAGTTACTCGATTAAAGGTAAACAAGGGGTGTTGATCCACAACACGTAGCAGCAGATCAAAGGGGAAAACAAAGAAGGGCGCACCGCGAAAACTACAGGTCAGGGCTATCTAAAATAAGGCATTATTTCATTTTTTTTATTTGAACATTGACTATAATTCCTATATTTTGTAAAGAGTCAACAAAAATATTTCATGCGTAAAAAGAGGAAAGGTCTTGAACGCTCTAGATTTTCCAGTAATAGTATCGTTTTTGATGGCTTTAAATTAAAGAGAGGTAGATACAATTTTGGGGATAAATAATCTAAATATTATAAATTGATTGAAGGGTATATTTTTCATATAGTAAAACTGTGAAATGTAGATATTATTTTCTTCTCATTATACAAATATTGATCGACTTCGTTTTATCATTCTAAACAGTAAAAGTTTTAGGGAAAAGGGGTTAATTATTTGCTTATCGTAACGTTGTCCACTCTATGTGAGTTAAACTGAGCTAGCCGTGGCATAAGCCGTGGCATAATTAAAATTAGAATATTAGAGAGAGACACAGAGCGGTGGCGGACAGCAAGAAATTAAACGTAATTACATCAAATAAATATAGTGTCCCACGTTGGGGCAATATATATATATATATATATATATATATATATATATAAATATATATATATATGTGTGTGTGTGTGTGTGTGTGTGTGTGTGTGTATTGACATGATAACGCTGCACGTTGACGTAATTATTATCTATCTTCTTCTGATCACCACCGCTCTGTGTATTTTAATCTTCTGAAATTTTTAATCTGCCTCAGCTAGCCCAGTTTAATTCACACAGAGTGCACAACGTAACGATAATCAAGGGTTTCTTATTTTATTGTGTGCCGACGTAGTCCGAGGCTTGTAATAACTAAGCCACGAATTCCGTTATTGTACTATTTGACCCGTGTAAAGGTCATGTTTTTCCTGTTATTGATGACCCCGTGATTAAAGGAAGGTCGTTTCAGTATGCAAGTTAGTTAGACTACGGTAGCGTTAATTAATTATATGTATTGGGGTGTTTGCACCCAGAACTGTTGTTAATATTCATAAAATAAGGACTTTAGAATTGTTTAGTTAAGTTGTGTTGTGCTAGCCGGAAACTTAATAACATTTGTCCCTGTGAAGTGACGTATTTTCTGTCTTGCAATCTTAGTTCATCGCCACGAACAAAGTGCGACGAAAGCTATTACCGCGATCGGTCCATGGGCCGTTTAATTCCCATGGTGGCGCCCTATTGTAAATATTGTTAATCATTGTATAATTTTGTATGCATATGTAATTAGGTTAAGTTAGTTAGTAGGCCGTTTAATAAAACAATTGGAATTTTGTCTTAGTGTGTTGTTGTTTAATGAACCTCCCCTTCTCACCGACTGCAGCAGCTGCGAGGCAATGTCCCGAAACGTGAGGGTACTATAGTGTTAGAGGTCCTTCCCACTTATTATTTATTATTAATTGGATACCCTCACGCGGTAGGTAAATACTTTAAATTACACACTTTACAGCTTAATCTTTTTGACTGTATGACAAGAATGAGCCCCTGAATCAAACAATAATAAACTTTAAATTGTTTATCTCCAAAATTTAAAGCTCTCTTTTCTTATTTTAAAGCCAGCAAAATGCCGTTGTACTCTACTGGCAACTTCTCTGAACGTTCAAGATTTTCCCTTTGTTTACGAAATTTTTCACGTATAAAAATAAATTTTTGATGACTCTTTCCAAAAAAAATATTCAAGTTTAAAATATGTTCAATAATACTAAATGGAAAATAATGCCTTAATATGATCAATGTTTAAATAGAAAATAATGTCTTATGCTAAATAGTTCTGACCTGTAGTTTTCCTTGTGCGTCTTTCTGCTGCGTGCTGTGGATCAGCACCCCAATATTGCATTCAGTCAAGTTTATTTTGGTCCCCAAGTTTTACACCGTTTAATGTGATCTTCCTTCAATTTTCATAATGCCTCTCAGAGTTTTTGTACTATCCTTAGACTTGGAATGAAAATTTTTGTACTATTATCACTTAGTTTTCAAATTTTTGTACTGTTCCTTAGGCTTGGATTTATAATTTTTGTACTACCACTTAAAGTTTTTGTAATGTCCCTTAGACTGTCCTTAGATTTAGAATTTTGTACTATCACTTGGATTTGTAATGTCCTTTAGAATTCGATTTTTTTGTAATTTCCTTTAGAATTTTTGTGTTGTCAATACAGTATACTTAGAGCCCTGAATTATAAATATTTAACTTAAATTAATTACTAAATTTCTACTTACATTTTCTAGCAAACGGCCAAGCTTATCTAATATATTTTCACTAATTAATTCAAAATATTTTATAACATCACTTTTCACAAAAAATTTTATTGTTTAATTTGAATATTTACTTGACGCGTAAATTTTTAAGTATCAGTGATGCAGCTTGTACGTGGTTCAAACTAAGACTGTCCGCTTATTAAACTTGCGCATTATATAGCCTACGCCCCATCTAAATTCATTGGTTTATCTGAGTTGTTGTTCAAAGTGAATGGCCAACCATCGGTTGTTTTGGATATTTATGGGGTTTTACAGGTTTATCACTGATATTACCTTGTAGAAAGGATTCTTTGATCAGGTAGGTACCAATGTATTTCTAGTTTCTATTTATTTTATCGTCTGTTTTAATGTTATTACAGGAATTTCTAATTCGCCTTGGCACGTAATTTCACTTATGGCTTTGTTTGTTAAGATAATACTTTGGGATCTGCATTACCTTCATGTAGAAAATCAAGTAGACAAAGTGACGTAAATTAACATATTTCTGTTTACATTTTTGCGTTTCCGAAGCGTATTTATTTTGAAAAATGCGTTTCTTATCAGGACACTATGTGATCTGCTTTCATTATCGCTTGTTTAAAGTGAATTGTATTATGATTTTCTAGGTTTTACTGCATTTCAGGCGTATTAATTTACAATTTATAAACATTTTTGGTTTAGGACAGGTTTGATTGCGTATAGAGTTATATATATATATATATATATATATATATATATATATATATTGCTGAGAAGAGAACGTCACCTTAGTCCATAAGGGTTGAATACCAAATGTGAGTGATTAACCATAAAAAGGCTAACTTTTATTTAAAATGTTTGATGTTACCTTTTATGCATCATTTCATTCATTCGGCAGTAAAAGTAGTACCAAGTATGAAAGAGCGAAACCTTTATTAATGCGCGCATTATTTTGGGGATGCGGATACAAATTTCTTGTTAATATCCAACACTTATTTTTAAAAGCTTATTAGAATTAACTCTTAAGTTACTTACTTTCCATTGTAAAAATATTCCATAGTGCCTAAATGTATTACAGAACCGAGCAATAAGGCCAAACACAAGCGATATACTGTAAGAATATGTTTATTTTCCATTAAGTCATCCAGTAGAGAACTTCTTTCTACAAATTCCTTGCTAGGTAAAATATGAGTTTGAATTGACCTAAAAAGCAATAATTAGCATTTTTATAAAATTCAGTTGTATGCGTACATACGTTGTTAACATCCCTTCATTGTTGATTCGATTGATGTCCTGAATGTTATTATTATCCATTTTTCTAAAAATAAAATTTGTTTAAGTTATACATCTTAGCGAACCCTTTTATTTGATACCCCTGCTAAGGGAATTGTAAAAAAAGGTATACGCCACCTTGAGATGTCCGCCATATTGCATTTAGAATGACATTACTTAACTTATCGTGTTCTATTTGTAGGAACCCTTTTATTTGATATCCATATTCATGTCAACAAAGTTGTAAAAATAGGCAAACCGCCATATTGAGGCGTCCGTCATATTGGAGTTAGAATTGGATTACGTAGCTTATCGTGTTCTATTTGTCGAACTCTTTTATTTGATATCCATGTCAATGGGGTTGTAAAAATGTAATCCACCATCGTGAGGCGTCCGCTATATTGTTGTTGAACAGTGCTATAACTGAAGAGAATACATAGAATGAACGTTGGCCGAACGTCCTTGCGACGACCAATAGTTGAGTTTGTTTTAACTTTTTGACATTTTAAAACGTTTGGTTATTTTGTTTACATAAATTCCTTTTCTAGTATTAAATTCTCCATAAATTTCAAAGACTTGGTGCGCGTATTTCCGTCACGTCACGACGAACTTCGCGCCGACGCGAGTGGGGAAGAAAAAGTGGGGAAGTTTCCGGTGGACGAAAAAACGGGACTATTTGCTTTTGAACATCAAGGGGAGTGGTTTGGTTTAGGTATCGTATCGTGTCTGTATCTTTTTTATGTAGATTTCCTTGCCTTTTGTTTAACTGTCGTTCCATAACCCTTCCTTATCGTTACCTCTACATAGGAAAGAAGATAATTTGAAGCAGCCTAGGGCGAACCGAAGTCCATGACCGCCGTAGCTAGTCGGAGCCATCCGGAAGGACGCTAGGCGTACCCTCCGTAAACTATCTTAAAGGGGGCTCTAGCAATCCTAAAGGACGCTATCCTGTGGGACGCCATCCTTGGCGTACTTCGTGGGAAGCTGGACCTATTTATGTTAGTACCTTATTGTCATAAACTGTTTGCGAATTTAATATATATGTTCCGTCAATTGCGCATTTAAATTTGTATATTGATGACGTCATTGACAGATGGGCGCGCTAAAACCTGTATAAAGTTTAGAGCGACCACTTGCTGGTGTGTCATTTATTTCCGCGCTTGCGGGATTGTAACTTTAACTTTTAAATTGTAAAACCGCATAATTAATAATAAATACTCTTTCTAAGAATTTCTCAACATAAATCTAGTTGTTTTGAAACGACAAGTTTATGCTACAATTAATTAGTCAAGATACTGTTTAGGTATCCGTGAGCGCGTTATACCTTTCGATAACGAATAATTGCGTTCTAGTGAGTTTCCCATCTAAAGATTTGTCGAAATAATATATCCTACTATTCTCCGGTAAAACCGTATTTTCCAGTTTCAATCGCGTTTCGATAACTTGGATGTTAGCTTTTCGAGTTCGTATTATTTTGAACTCCTTTTAAACTTTGATTCTTCAGCACTTGTAAAAACTACTCGTTCTGTTACTCCAAGAGCGATGCACGTTTCTCCTCTATCAAATGCGTAGATTTGGTGTGTATCGATAAGCGCTCCTGAGTTGTTAATATTAGTAAGATTTTTCTTCTTTTTAGCTCTTAACTGGAGGCTAAATTGCTTGTTGCGTAGCCCGATTATTCTTTGATGTAGATCAACTGCTCTTCCATGGAAACCGCCGTTGCAATTACGGTAGTAGCATGGTTGTTGCTGACTACCGCGGCGATGGTGTGTGAATTCGCTTTCGACGCCTGACAAGATAAGTATCCCGACACATGTATGTGACTTGTTTTTATTTTCTAATATACCCAGGGATGAACGCAATTGGAAATTAAATACGCTAATGTTTGTGTGTATCGGTAAGCGCTTCTGATATTAGTAACATTTTTCTTGTTTTTTTAGCCCTTAGCTGGACGCTAAATTGCTAATTGCGTAGCCCGATTATTTTTTGATGTAGATCAACCGCTCTTGCATGTAGACCACCGCTGCAACTACGGTAGTAGCACGGTTGCTGCTGACTACCGCGGCGATGCTGTGTTAATTCGCTTCCGAGGGCTGCCAAGATAAGTATCCCGACACCTGTATGTGACTTGTTTTCCTTTTTTAACATACCCAGGGACAAGCCCAATTTGAAATTAGATACGCTAATGTTTGTTCTGGTAAAACTCTTACTAGAAAAGTCTCGAACTTTAATGCATTTGCTTTTTGTACTTAACCTATCTGCTTCTACGAAAGTATCAGCAGAATTATTTTTTACTGATTAGAGTTATAGTAAATGGTTCGTATGGTAAAATCCTTACTAGAAAGGTTTCTAAATTTATTTATTTTTTTTAATTAACCCATACGCTTATACGAAAGTATCAGCGTTATTCTTTTTGGTACAGAAATCTCAGAACTTCCTGGAATTAACCAAGAATTCTTGCAATAATTAGTAGTAATTTCTAGGATAACCCAGGACTACTGCGAACTTTCTCAAACTTTTTAGAACTTCATCGAACTTTTCAGGACTTCCAATAACTTCCGCAGATTTTCCGGGACTTCCTCGGACTTTCTGGACTTCCCAGACTTCCTGGGACTTTATCAGATTTCCCGGGACTTCCCCGTACTTTCTGGACTTTCTCGGACTTCCCGGGACTTCCTCGGTCATCCCGGACTTCCTCGGACTTATCGGAACTTCCTCAGACTTCCTGACAATTCCCCGGACTTCCTATCTAATGTACACCAAACTTCCTTCGCGAATTGTGATGTAAATGTTGATATGTAAATCGTCATATGTGGTATAAATTAATTATATTGCTGCGATATAGATTAATAATTAGTGCTTGGATAGTTAATTATAGGGCAACGTATAAGCGACTAAGAAGATAACGTCGTAGTTTTAGAAGTTAATATTTGTAGCGTTAGCGATTAGCTGAAAGTATATTGTTATGAGAGCTTTTAGAAAATTTTATTGCCGCTACGAGTTGTTGAAAACAAAGAACTGTTGTTGTGAACAGAGTTTTCATTAAAATATCTATTGCACCATCTGCAAACGTAAGTGGCGACAGAGTAATAAACAATTGTGCAAAACGAAGTCTATGCTGTTGAACGCGACCTTGGTTGTAGTTTAAAAAACTATCTTCAAGCTAAAAAAATTGTTTTAAATATTTAGTATAACACTGAATTTCAATATATAAAGTAAATATGTTCTTACAAAGAAGAACAGTTTAAAAAAGAGCCAAGAGGTCGAATATAAGACAACTTGATGCATAAAATTTAATATTAAAGAAGATACATTTATTTCTATTGGTATAGTACTAAAAGACTATTTTAGTAAGTGACGGGTATGGGTGAGTGACGTAAAGTTGTATAGTTTTGAGTTACTGTAGAAATACACAGTGAGAGTTTGTTCGTTACGTGAGTTACGTTTCGGGTCTTAGGTCTTAGGAGTGGCTTTTTAAAAACTTCTTCCAAAATTTCTTGTAACAAATTTTATTTCTTAAACAGATATTAACTGTGGAATTTTGACAAACTGATTTAATTATTCTAAGTCGAAATAAAATAATAATTGAATTAATATTAGGGCAGTAGCCTAAGTAAACAACAATGTTAAAGCTGAAATACTTAAGGCTGACTGACTGATCTGGGTCTCCCTGGGTATTTATGTTGTCCCTGACCCTCACATGTTTGTGGGAACTTGCAGAGCTTATATCTGTTTATTTCTTTATTCTATTTGCGATATTTTTGTATTTTGGCTGGTGTTACCAGATAAGGTGCCCATAAGGGTTGGTTTATAATAATTGTTGGGGTTATTATTGTTATTTATCATCGGTGTGTTTCTAATGGGGTTTGCGCTGAATGTTTGCCTTTGTTGGTTTATAATTTAGTTAAATCGTGGTGTAAATGCGGGTTTTGTAAAATTTGAGTTGAATGTTTGTTTCGGAAATTGTATAAATTAATTGTTAAAATTTGTGTTATTGAAATTCGGGTTGTTGATTCGCGGTTGATTCGTTTCTGCGTTAAATGGAGTAAATTTTGGTAGGGTGGTTGTTTGTCTTCCGGCTTGTATGGTTTTTATTGGTGAATAGCTTTTGTTCGCGTTAGGGTTGTATAGTCTATTTTGCTAATACATTACGTTTTCTTCTTCTATGATTATATTCATTGCTTCTTCTAAATTTTATCTGATAATCGTACTGGTAATTCGTTTATGTAGGTGTCCAGTGTCATTTCGTCATACATTTTTGTCTTTAGTAGGCAGATATTTTGGTCAGGTACTTCGATTTTTAGTTTTGTTAAAATTAAACTTTGCACGTCTTGACATTTCATTCCAAATTCATATGGGGTTGTTTACTTTCCATACTGAGGTTTAATAAATCGCGGTTGATGTTTCTTTGGTCTCCGAAATATGCTATCGATATGAATTTAAATCTTTCCATTGTTCTAAATCGTCTCGGCTGGCTATTAGCGTTAGTGCCCCTCCGGTCAGTTTACTTATTGTTAGGCGTAAAGTAGAACATTTATTTCGTTATCTCCTGGTTTGTAAAAGGTTTTCAAAAGTATTTCACACGCAGTAATGAAATTTACTAATTCAGCTTGGTCTCCGTTAAATTGGGGTATACTTTCGAGGTAAATCTTCATATCTGAACTCATGGTTGTTAAGAGTTGCTTTCAGTTTTAATTAATATCAAGTTTTTGTACAAATTTACTTTACAATTTGTATTGTTATTTTTCAGTTGGGTTTGTATTGGGTTAGTTAAGGAATCGCTTTTGCTTATATTTTATACGTAGTTATATGGTGTTATAATTAAATTAAAGAATTTGTGCTTGGTAATGTCTGGTCAATTGCTGTAGCCTTGAATTTGTATATTTCTGTACTTCGCAGATGTTATAGTTGTCGCGAGTTTTAATTTTCTGAAAGGTTTTTATGTAAATAATATTTTATTGGAATGATTGCGTTATACTTTGTATGTTTCTGCGTCAGTTACGTTTTTTATTTTAGTTCTGCTGATTAATTAAGTCTACTATAATTATCTTGTCTCTGTAGGTGTTATATCGATTAGTGCATAAACTGCTTCCTTTATAGTTGTCTTGAACGTCTAATTATAGTTTCAATCGTTTTGTTCAATGCTTTTTTTATAACTTATACAATAAGATTGTCTAAAGATAAAGTTTTAAGTCTGCTGAATGGTGTAATTTCAGTCTCAGTAATAAGTTAATAATTTGCGTAAATGCTTTCTGTATACTTAGATTTTTCTGAATAGGTTTTATTTAATGATGGTTTCCAGTATGAGAATCGCGTTATAGATTTGCACGCTGAGTTAATTTAATAATAATTACATAAATATTTTTTTAATTTAGACACTGAGGTGTTTAATTTATAGAATTTGATGAAGATTAAGTTTGAATAATCGTTTCTATAATTAATGGTTATAAGAATTGCGTTTTCAGTGATAAAATTTGCTGTACATAAAATGGTAAAATTAATTGCGTTCTATTTTTATACTTCAGTTTTGCCAAATTAAATTCGTTTCGTTCTGTATTAATAATAATTTGTAATAATAATTTGTACTCAATTTGCGCATGTAAATGCGTCTTTTCTGGTTCTCTTGTTTAAAATAAATTCTCTTGTTTTAAAAATAAATTCTCGTGGTAAAAATAATTTCTCTTAGTAAATGAGTAAATTATGTTCATAGAATGACATAAATTGTGATAAATAAAAATTTGTACATATTGCTACGATAAGAGGGTAGTTTAAGGGTAGATTAAGTCATAGGGGTCGTAAGATAAATTTATAAATAATTAACGTTAAAAAACCAAATAATTTCACCATTAAATAGGAGTAAATCGAATATTTTACAAAAGATCATTAGCGAGCACACTGTATAAAATTATATTTAATTTAATGCATAAGAAAAGAGCTCATTTTGCAATAATTAGATAATATTTAGCTAAAATGATAATGTGTACATCTTATAATACGTTTTAAGTTAAAGAAACGAACAAAGATAATGTTTTAAATACATCAAGTTTTATCAAAATAAACACATAATCGGTAAAGATAAACAACCTGGCATTCTAGCTATTTAAAATTTTCATTACAAATGTCAACGCATAAATAAAAAAACGCATTCAAATACATCAATACATACAATACATACAAATGTCACTATGTGCAACGAAGAATAGCCGTTCTACTCGAGTTAAAGTTTGGGCCTTTGGAGCGATGTTTTTAAAAAACGTTTCCAAAACTTAACAAATTTATTTATCTTAAACAGAAATTAATGTGGAATTTTGACAAACTGTTCTTTACATTAAACCAAAAGAATTAATTAATTGTACTAATATTAGGGTGAGTAGCCTAGGTAAACAACAATACAAAAGCTGTAATACTTAGATTGACTCTATTAAGTAGCTTGAACAATTAAGTGTGGAGTGCGAAGACTGACTGCCGGGCCTTGAGCTCCCGAGCTTTTTATAATGTCCCTACCCCCTCACATGGCTGTGGGAACTTGCAAATCTTATGTCTGCTTTACTCTTAATTTTATACTTTGTTACATTGTTTCAATCTTATTTCTAGGTAATTGCGATATATCAACCGTCTGTGACCTGCCATTTGCAGTATCACGGTCGTCTCGGATACAAAGTTGCATATCCGTTCTCATGAACTGTTAATAACCTGTCTGGTTTATCCTTGTATTACATTGTTGCAATTGACTTATGATTTATTTAACAATTTCTAATAATTCCTATTAGATTATATTATTTAATATATATATATATATATATACATATATATACTATATATATATATATATATATACATAAAATATATATATAGGTAAATTTGGGGATACATAACTCGCGTAAACGTAAAATAAACTATTTTATTTTAAATATTTAACAATTTAGGGCTCCGAATAAAGATCCGAATAACGATCTAGATGTAGATCAAAATGTATATCTAAAGATCTAAATGTATCTCTAGATGTACCTATAAATGAAAATCCAAAGATACTTCGAAAATACTTACAAGGAAATAAACGTAAAGATACTAAAAGTTACTCCAGAAATCCGAAGAGAAAAATACAAGCAACTATTAATCCATCATTCTGGTCAACAAGTCAAGCAAGTCGAACTGTAACAATCAAAAGGTGATGACCACAGATACTCTGAGGCATTCCAGTGACAAGCGAGGAAAGCGCAGGTTAGAAATCTTAAATTTTTTCATTAGTTAAAGACTGTTTCAATTTTAATATTTGTTATATATTATATATTTGAAAGGATCAACAAAAAGGTCAATTGAGAATTTGAAAAATAGAGAAATCATCTTTGAACGTTCGAAAGGTACTTAAGAGTAATTACAAAGATATTTTTGCTGGCTTTCAGGAAAATTAAATTTGGTGAATGTGAATAATTTATTCAGGGGCTAATTTTTGAATTGACATAAAACTGTACATATTATCAATCATTATACTGTGTAATTTTGAATTGTTTCATTTAAATTATTTCAATAGATAGAACGAAAAGGGGTTAAACAATCTTTATTGTTGTGAAGTAGGGCATTCTGTGTTTAATAGATTGAGTTAGCCGTGGAAAAACAAATTCAAGAAATTATAAGATTTTAAAAGGGGTTTGATATTCGCACCAATAAAAATAGCAACACCATTCATAAAAGGACATATCACAACAATGAAAATGACGTAGGGACTTGAATCGTAAGGGCATTATCACAGCAATATATATAAAAAATTAAAAAAATATTTCTTACTAGCTAGCATCAATAAATTTGTAAAAGAATAAATTGGTTTAGGATAAACGAACTTACATAATTTTGATCGTCGTTTTTATTTGATTAGGCTGGGTCGATTCTTATAACTTGTCCAAGTTTGTTTGGTTGGGTTCGGTCGATTATTGTACCTTGTCCAAGTTTGTTTGGGTCCTTTCAGATTGGGAATTAAAATTCTTGGTCACCAGTTCTCCGATTTTTGGATTCATAGTGCCTTTCTGGATCCTACCGACTGCGCCAGTTAGGTTTCGGGCCTTGGGAGCGGTCTTTTTAAAAAAAATTTACAAAACGTCTTGTAACAAATTTTATTTTTTAAACAGATATTAACTATGGAATTTTGACAAACTGATATAATTATTCTAAGTCAAAATAAAATAATAATTGTAAACAACTACTAACAAGTAAACAACAATGTTAAAGCTAAAATATTCAAGACTGACTGACTGATCTGGGACTCCCGGGATATTTATGTTGTCCCTGCCCCTCACATGTCTGCGGGAACTTGCAGAGCTCATGTCTGCTTATTTTTTTATTGTATTCATTATACAATGTAACAGTCTTAATTTCTAAGTAATTGCGGTTTCTTGACTTTTTTATTCATTGAATATCCAAATTTCCTGCTCTTATATTTACTAAATTTATTGTATTTTGTATACAAATAAAAGAGTTCCTTTTGTTTCTTAAGTCCAATCTTGATTATTTTATAAATTATTATTTTTGTTGTAAAAATAAAATGGTTTCAACAAGTTTAAATATGCTATTACACCGTCTTGGGGATTTTTATCTCTCCTGAAAATATTACGTGAACTGCGCTATTGAAGTGACGGCATCTTCTATTATAATTGGATGTAAGACCTCAGCCGGTTTTAAATAATCTAAACCCGTAAGGGACGAAACAAGTTGTATGATAAGGTACAGTTAGGTAAACACTTTTATTGCCTAATTCACAGAAGCGTTTATTTCTTTGAGAATGTATTACCGCATGCTGAAAATTCTCGTTCCTACCTTATTTTCCTTTTTCTTATAGGGCGATTTTGGAGGCAACAACCTTATATAATTTGAGAAAACTAATACCCTTGCATTAAATTAAAATTGCTTCCCAAAATTTATTATTTTTAAACTTTTTCACTTACCTGTATTTTCATATAAGCATGGAGTATTGGTTACTTTTAGGCCCTTATTTTAAGCGTGCTCATAGATGCGTAGATTTGTCGCTAATCTTTTATAATTTCGTTACAATTCCTTTATTTTTAAATCAATCAGATACAGTGGTTAACTTAGATTATATACACTTTTTCTCCACATTTATTTATATACATAACGATAAAATAGTATACTATTCGTACTCACATATTTCCTTCAAATTACCAACATAAATGCATGCTTTGCTCCTGGTTGTATTATAAACAAGACTGTTACAAAACACAAACAATATTTTGCATGCACTTCTAGAAAATTATACTAAACAGTATAAAGTACTTCCATTATCGCAGATGTATAAAAGTTATTGATTGCGGTAAGATTTCTAATAATTATACTAATTAATTAAAACATGAAATTACAGATTTAATGCGGTTGATATTAAATGATTCTGATATCCTCATTCAAGTATAAATATGTTACGGGTGTTTGAAGCTTTAAATTATTAAATTTAGAATTGTCCAAAAGGAGTGGGGGTCCTGTGACAAAATAAGGATGCACCGGGTAACTACATTGGTACGGGAGTGGCTCCCTATAGAAACAATCTAATTCATTCTAATGAGAACCTTTTTAGACGATGGGCAATCCAGGGGAGGATTGTAATTACAGTACTCTCTTGGTGAATTGGATTACCATTACAATAAGTCACTTGTATGTTTGCACGAATAAAACAACCAATCTCAACATATTTCAGCTACATCCATTTCTATACTAACAATATTTCATAACTTATGTACACTTAATTAATATTAACGCCAGAGACCTAACAATAAGACTGTAACAAAATACATACAAAACAATGGGAAAATTGCATAATCAGTTCACCTGCAATTTTTTGATCCTTAACTAGAATACAGAATGGAATAACATTAAATCCAGCTCAGACATAGCAGCCAGAGATATTCTGGGGTATACACGAAAAGAAAATAAGAAACCGCGTATAACAAAGGATATCCTGAATTTAATAGAGCAAAGACGAAAATATAAAAATAAATCACACGAGACAGGAAAACAGATACATAACCATAAAATGGGAAACTATTTGCAAATGTAGCAAAGCTAAAGAACAATGGATTGATGAAAAGTGCAAAGAGGTACAAACTAAGATGGAAATAGGAAAACAGCACACAAACTAATTAGAATCAATTTTAGGAATATAAAACCACATAGCAAAAATATAAACGACGCGGGAAGAAAAGTCATGATAGAAAATGTAGAGAAAGTAGATAGATGGCAAGAATATATAGGAAATTTATATGCAGGGGAGGAATTAACAGCATTAGAACAGGAATCAGACATTGAAAACGATGACTTGGGATATTCTATATTTAGAAATGAGTTTGAATTAGCATTAAACGGTTTGAAAAATGGTATGGCACCGGGTACAGATAAGATGCAAGCAGAAACTCTAAAAACCGCTGGACAAGCAGTAACAGAACGTTTCTTCCAACTTGTAAGCTATATGTATGAGACGCGAGCAGATACCCAAAGATTTCAAACGTAACATCATAGTAACTATACCAAAAAAAAAGGCGCGGATAAATGTGAAAATTTTCGAACAATAAGTTTGACAGCACACGTGTCAAAAATATTAACTAGAATTGTGCAAATTCGAATGGAAAAACGAGCTGAAGAAATACTAGGAAAAGATCAATTTGGGTTTGGGCAAAACAGGTGAACACGGGAGACTATCTTAACTCTGAAAGTAATAATGGAGAAAACTATAGAAATAGGGGAAAGCGTGTATATAGGGTTTGTAGATTTGGAAAAAGCCTTCGACAATGTAAAATGGAGAAAAATGTTCGAAATACTCAAAGAGATTGGAATGAGCTATAGTGATAGACGAATAGTACAAAGCTTATACAAAGAGCAAACACCAGTAATAGTATTAGAGCAGTAACGTAGAAAAGTAAACATTAGGAAAGAGGTGAGACAGGGACGTTTTTAACTTGTACATTGAAGAGGCAATGAATACTGTCAAATGCAAGAAGGCATTTGGAATTACTATGCAAGGACAAAAAATTGATATGCTTAGATTTGCAGATGATATAGCGGTATTAGCATCTAGCAAGGAAGAGTTAAAAGCTGCTCTTAATGAAATGGAAACGGTTCTAACAGAGAGATACAGGATGCAAATTAACAAAAATAGAACTAAAGTACTAGTATGCAAAGGACGGGAAAATAAATCAAATACAAGAATATAAATAAGTAACAAGAACTTGTTACACTTTTTTTATATATTAATGTAACTAATCTACCTTATAGGCGGCAGAGCCTCTATAAATTAAGAGGGGTTGCTGTCTAGAATTCAGGCCCAGCGTAAAATGTATAGAAAACTGATTTGAGCACAATAGGACCCTCTAAAGAGATCTTCCAACCAGCTAAGTTTCTTCAACTTAAGGCAGAGCTATGAGTCTGGGTCGTAGGATGGTATACGATAAAAGAAGAATTTTTATGGACGCCACCGTATCTTAATAAAAACTGTAATGTTTAACAATCCGAAAATAAGATACGGAAATCTTCGAAAAAAATCTTTTGAACAACCGAAACGTATAACAATATTATTTACTTACCGCTAACACTGCGAGCTCGGCTTGGAATGATGATCTCGTACTATCTGAAAATTTATTCACCTCAAAAAGATTTGTAGAACTAGGGCTACATTAGAGCCTAGTCATTTATAAAAAAAAAAATTCCAAAAAGATTAGGAAGTTAAAATTATCCCTCCAAAAATATCTTACCAATATAATATCAGTGGTCTTTCTCTCTACACTCAAAAGTTTTATGAATTTGGTTACTTGCTTGATAAAAAAATTATTGTTAACTTTAATGAAAGAAAGCTTTGAAACAACTTAATCCACCTTCTATGGGATTAAAGAAATATATATATATATATATATATATATATATATATTACTCTAATTTAGACCAGGGTAGAAAATTAATTAACGACATCAAATAATTTTAATCACCGTGTATAAGGACGCTTTGGGTAATAATACGCTTCATTTAAAGGCATGTTGGATAAATTCGTCATTTACTTCTAAACATAGGGTTTATATTGTTTAGATAATGTTAAACACCGTGTATATTAAAGCAGTGGAAAATAGAACGCTTAATTAAAGGCTTAATGTGTAGATTTAAATCATTCAATTAGAATGTAGGGTTTGTATATAATCATAATCAACGTGTAGAAGGAAGTAATGTAGAATTTCATTAGATAATACGCATTATTAAAACCATGGAGCATAAAAATTTATTCGTTTTGTTAAAAATAAGGGGTTTAGATTATTCACTGGACGCTCTCTATAAAAAGAAGCCGAGTTAAAATGTTCAACCTGTATTTAATTTAATCTTTCCAAGTACTAAAGCTATCGAGAAATTATAAAGACGTGGGGAAGTCACGTAAAAGCCTTCAGCGTATTGGAACTAAGAACACCTGCAAAAATAACGATGTATATGATAGTCGATAAGCTCCAAGCTGTATGAGTGCAAATAAGAAAGCAAGTTTGTGGTATAAAGACAAGCGAAAGGGAATGCATTGGTAGTTAAATGAGGGGAAATATGTAAAACAAGAGCACAGGTTGTAGATAGAAAAAACAGACTAGATTAGCGATTAAGGTTGAAATAAGATGCAAACATGAGATGTGGAAGCATAACAATTTATATGTAAAATTAATTAGTTGTTCGCGGACGTGTTGCGAGGCGTGTGGAAATTTCTTAGATTTCAACTCGGACAAGTGCAAATTTCAGAAGAATCATTGTGCTGAGCCATCGGAAGGGAAAATAGAATGCGAATTTCTGAAAATCGTCCGTCGCGGGACAAATTCGACTTGCAAGCGAGCCATTATATAAACCCGTGCTGATAGGAGTTTAGCTCTCTTTTATTTTGATTTTATTCGATACTTCAAGCAGAATAGATGGTGATTACGTGCTACGATAAAAGTTATTATGCATTAGTGCACTTAGAGAAGATAGATAAAGGTAATAAAGTCTAGTTATATTTGCGGGTATTACTGTACCAATTATCCAAATTAGTAACGATAAATAAATAAATAGAAGTATGCAGTTTTAGTATAGCGTGAAAGTATTATGAATTTCATTGCTATTTTTCGGGAGTGTTAGTAATCAAGTGTTATTCGTAAACGTGATTGGATCCACAAAGCAAGATTTAGATATACATAGATGAGTTCCTGAGAAGCCCTGATACCTTTTAGACGAATGGTGGTGGAGAAAAATTTTAAAGGCGGCCAGAAATCCGAGGACATAAACATAACCCAGCTGGAATAGTGGGATTAGCAAGGACGATGTACATTAGAGCCACGAGTGCATTAACCTTCATGTAACTTATGCATTGTTGTTCGATCTTAGATGTTTTGGTGTGTGTTGAATATCTTTATAATTTGTTTGATAAAGATGGACAGTAGTAAACTTGTATAAACAACAAATTTTGAATTTTAAGGTAAAATTTTCTTGTATAAGTAGAAAGGAGTATTTATCAGGTTTATGTTTTTGATTATGATGAAAATTTGGGTCTGTCTTTGAGCTCAATTAGACTAACCTGTTTAATTAACGTAAAGGGGTGGGAGATGCTCCCTTTTATTCAGACGCAGGTCTGCAAATATTGTTGAATTAATTAGTATGCATCCTACCAGGACTTTAATTCTGGATGCAAATTAAAATGATGACAAATTTAAACTTGAAATTTTATGATACTGAAATTTATGCTGAAATTTAATTTTGAAATTTTAATGTATTATGAATATTAATGTAAATAGAGTTAACGTTGATGTTTATGGTAGGAATGTGTTTGTTTTTTTTTATGAATGAGGATGAAAGTTTTAACTAGGTGAGCAGCCGAGGCGGAAAGAGTAAAGAGGCGATTATCAGAAGAGATTCAACAGGGCGAGAATCACAGCAAATCTTGGTGCCCAATTCGAGAGGCTCGAATGTTTTTTTTTACTCCGACGAGGATTTTACCCAGGATACACAGCAATATATATGATTTTTAATCGCGTGATAATGGATTTATTAGTCGTATTGAAATTTTCCCAATACTTGTGTTGTTTAGAATTTTCCAACAAATAAAGAATTTTGATACGCTTTTAACGACTATAATACATGTGAATTAGTTATTATATCCGCCACTATTGGCCTCATATTGAAATAACAAGATAATGACCGATTTGAACACACCTTCCTTTCAAATTAACAGAATGTTTGGACTTTTGCTCTGATAATATTTAGGATACCAAAGCAATGGAGATTTATCGGTAAAAACCTTCTTCCGTATAGAAATATTATCAAGAGCAATTGTTGTGACAGACTGTTGTCGCCTCTAGAATTTGACAGAGAAAAACCTTTTATGGTAAGTGCTAATGTAACGTAGAATTTTTGTATTTCAGTTATGTTATTCATTTTTTTTATTCATTTATTATTTCTATTTCAAATCTTTATTATCTTTTGTAATCTCTTCAATGGGAACCTGCTCTTGCACCACTGTAGTTAGCGACGCATCCTTATATTGTTACAGGGTTCCCGTTCCTTTAAGGCAAATTAAAATTTATTAACTACATGAACAATAAATAACATGTGTAGTTAAGATTTAAATTTGTCACATATTTGACACACCCTATATTGAGAAATATAGATAAGGACATTTCGATTTACTAAAATTCTGAGCACGATAAAGGAATGTGGTTGATTGTTGATAAAAATAGTTTCCAATTATTAAAAGTTTAACCACATATATGTGTGTGAGTGATTATAATCCTGGTTTATGTATGAATGTGAGTGCACGTGAACTTGAAATTTGTCAGGTACGTTCTTCTTATTTAAGGCTTAACTGATACTTAGGTCTCTAAATTAACAATGTTTTTAAACCAATGAATTGGTGATCATTTATGGTATTCAGAGCTGAAATGTAGACCATATAATTTTCAAACGATTATATTTTGTTCGTTTATTCTGCCTTTATGCCGGGCCGTAGCAAAATTCAGTATTTGTGCTGAAAAAATGCGTATGTTATATGATTAAAAATTACCAATAGAGTATTGTAAGAAAATGGTCTACAACTACAATCTTTCTTACTGTTTTCGTTTTTCTCCAGTTATATCCTGACCGACAATATCCCCATTAGGTACATTTCGATGTATCCTCCTATTGTCAGTGTAAAGGAGAGCATCTGTTACATTTCTTGGCGTTACGGGGTTTATTTTAATAATCCAAAGTAGAAAGCATTCTTTCCCTTCATTAATTTAAGTAGTGTGAAGTAAGTTACGATGCATTAGAAACGTGTGGTTTGAAATCCCTGCACTGAAGGGGAAGAACCTATAATTTATTACACGTATTTTGTCGATGGCTACTACCTTTCCCTATTTGGAAAACAAGCCTATGTTCACAACAGCGGAACCGTGACGTTTACTGATCCGCTACGACACTCCTCTCTATGCATGATCACTCATGCATCAAGTTCTCGCCCTATATAAACCACCACTTTCGTTATTTTCACCAGTTACTTCGCCACAAGACACCTTTTGGCTATGAATGGGCTAGTGAGTCTGCTAGTACAGGAGTAACTCTTCTCTTTACACTGTAACTTGTCCATTTAATATTATCATTCTTCTTTTTATATAATAAAAAAAAAAAATTATTTTATTGTCCTGATAAAGCCCCTTACAAAAGTGGGCGAAACGTCGACCTTAATTTACAAAATGACACGACCATAAATAATTATAAATAAAAGATTGTATGATTGTTTTATTATTTGGTGATTTTATTGAATGGTGTGCGAGTGTGAAGGAAGAATGGTTGTAAATTTAGGTATCCGAGAAGAAGCACAGCTGAGCTAGCCAGGAAGCTGCTGAAGATTTTTGAAGCAGAAATCAAAGGGTAAGCAATTTTTTAAAGTTGATATATAGTTTATTATTGAGAGATTTATTGAATGAGATGAGTGAAGATGAATGTTGTATTTAAAGTTCGAATACCAGCTGTCCAAGAACTGCTAAGTTGAACAACCAATCTAAAGACGGCTACAGCAGGATTTGAAAGTTGTAATCTCTGATTTTCCATCAGGCTATATCATATTAGCTATTAGCCTAATTTTTAGAGAGTTAACGGAATACTAGACGGAAGCTTGGCCCGATGTACAAAGATTAATCTCCATTAAATGCAAGAGCTTAATATATATTAATAGTTATATAAGAGAAGACCAAGCTTAGTAGTATTAAGTATGAATACATTAAACAACTAGGCTAGATAGCTCAATTGATTAGCAGACTGACCGTGAATCTAGCCAATTGTTTAGCATGATGTTTCTAATCTTGAAGCTTGGCCTACTTGTCACTAGATTCAATTTCCTTAAATGCAAGACGTACTGAAAATCGTTAACAAGGGCCAAGCTTGCAGTAGATTAAGTATAACATCATCTAAACAATTAGCTAGATAGCTCAATTGGTTAAGCATGATCGTGAATCAAGGTTGCAGGTTCAAACTGCTGTAGGTATAGTGTTTCAATTACAAGTTCGATTTGGCATTCAAACAATTGGATTAATTCATTCATTTATATATTCATATATATATATATATATATATATATATATATATATATATAATATAGTTTAGAGATAATGACCTTGTATAAATATGATGATATATTATTAATGGGTTTGAGGTCAGCTGTAGGAAAGTAAACTCTTTTTAAGGCCTAAATTTTCGAATTTTATTTAAATTCTTGATCACAGGCTTTCTAAAATTTTACAATTAACTAGGCTAACATATAAATGAATTGATAATAACTTACAAGACGAGGTTAAACATTAAATTAACATGAAAATTAAATCGAAATCTTATTTTAAATGATTTTTGCTTCAATTTGTTATAAGAAAATTGTATAACTTGTATAAAATAAAAATAAAATGAAAATGTCAAATTTTGAAACCTTTCAGTTTCACTTTTTTATTATTTGACGATTTAAATATAGAATGCCTATGTGTGCATGTATGCATGTGTGTATGTGTTTGTGTGTGTATGAGTGTGGGTGCGTGTACATGTTATATTTATGTGAGTGTCTATGAATATTTGTGATTATGTATATTAATCTGTTTGTTTGTTAGTACGTGTATGTATGAATGTGATAGAATGTGTATGTATGTAATGCTAATCACTACAATATCGATTATTGCATTAGGTATATGTTACTTCTGAAGACTAAGTATGTATGTGTAAATCGAACTTAGACCACCAATATCTGTTTTTTTATTTATACAATTTTTTTGGCGAAATATATGATACATTTCCAGAAATAGTCTTTTTTGTGTATCTCTTTCTAGTTCTAAAATTTTAGGATGTTTAAAATCAATTTTGTGATCTAAATCAATTGAGTGTCTTGATAAAGCACAGGAATTTGGTTTGATTCTAATGTCACTTTTGTGTTGGGTTATACGTTGTTTTAAAGTTTGTGACGTTTGCCCAATGTAAGGATTATCACAATCTATACAATTAATTTGGTATACAAGGTTTCTTTGAAATAAATCTAGTGTCTTATCTTTTAATTTTGAAAAAATGCTTCTATTTCTGGAAATGTATCATATATTTCGCCAAAAAAATTGTATAAATAAAAAAACAGATATTGGTGGTCTAAGTTCGATTTACACATACATACTTAGTCTTCAGAAGTAACATATACCTAATCCAATAATCGATATTGTAGTGATTAGCATTACATACATACACATCCTATCACATTCATACATACACGTACTAACAAACAAACAGATTAATATACATAATCACAAATATTCATAGACACTCACATAAATATAACATGTACACGCACCCACACTCATACACACACAAACACATACACACATGCATACATACACACATAGGCATTCTATATTTAAATCGTCAACATAATAAAAAGTGAAACTGAAAGGTTTCAAAATTTGACATTTTCATTTTTATTTTATTTTTATACAAGTTATACAATTTTCTTATAACAAATTGAAGCAAAAATCATTTAAAATAAGATTTCGATTTAATTTTCATGTTAATTTAATGTTTAACCTCGTCTTGTAAGTTATTATCAATTCATTTATATGTTAGCCTAGTTAATTGTAAAATTTTAGAAAGCCTGTGATCAAGAATTTAAATAAAATTCGAAAATTTAGGCCTTAAAAAAGAGTTTACTTTCCTACAGCTGACCTCAAACCCATTAATAATATATCATTATATATATATATATATATATATATATATATATATATATATTGGGGGTATGTAACACCTCCCGACGTAGATGAAAATTAAAGGTTTTTACTTAATTTTTAAAACTTATTGTTCCTAAGGGATCTTTTATGATTTCTTAATTTACCTTTCTTTCCGTATTCTTACTACTAAACTTCGTTTCTTTGTTTCTATATCTAAGATACATTTTGTACAATAAATACATAGTTAATAAAATTATTACAATGATCAATAAAATTGTTTAAACTTTGATATTGTCGTAGTGTAGCTTTGACACTTTCGCTTCGTTTAAATGTTCTTTATAACTGTCCATTAACTTTACAACTTCGTTGAGGTCATCTAGGTCTAGATGCTCTAGTTGCATTGGTTTCTATTTTTATATATATATATATATATATATATATATATATATATATATTACTCATATTTAGACCAGGGTAGAAAATTAAATAATTACAGCAAATAATTTTAATCACCGTGTATAAGGAATTTTATTAGATAATACGCTTTATTAAAAAACCGTGGAGAATAAAAATTCATTCGTTTCATTAAAAATAAGAGATTTAAATTATTTACAAGACGCTTTATATAAAATGAAGCAGTAGTAAAATGCTCAACGGGTAATTTAATTATTCCGAGTAAAGAAACAAATGGAAATTACGTGCAAAATTTATATTAATTGATTCAAGTTTGGGTAACGGGTATTAAACAAAGTGTACACATAATAATTACTATTTAATTTGTATTCGCTAAAAAATGAAAGGGTAGAAGTCAATTTTAGTTGGAGTTAATTGAACCATTATTAATAATAAGCATAAAAGCCTGTGAAAATCCAAGATTAAAATACCATGAAATAAAGCTCTGAAAATTAATAATATGATTGAACACCTGCGTATTTAAAAGGCTCGTTCTGCGTAAATTTTGCAGATAACAAATGGTTACAGAGAATGTTGGAGAAACCGTCGCTTATATTAACGGGAAAGCTAGATACGGGGTTATTTAACCCAGATAACAGTCCGCGTGGACTGAAATAATCGATAATAAAGAATATCAATTTGCACCAATAAGAACAGGTTAGATAGAGACGGACAATATGCGCAAGACAGAGACACGAATAATTAAAGGCAGGATTGGAGCAACGTCACGAGGGTCACGATTGGTTGAAAATAAGATGCAGATATGAGGTGTAAACGTAACGATTTCGTTACAAAATTAATTAGTTATTCTCGGACATGTTTGCGTGCGGTGTGAGAATTTCTGATATTTTCAACTGGCGCGTGTGCAAATTTAATAAGAACCGACGCAGAGAAAAACCTTTTATGGTAAGTGCTAATGTAACGTAGAATTTTTGTATTTCAGTTATGTTATTCATTTTTTTTATTCATTTATTATTTCTATTTCAAATCTTTATTTTCTTTTGTAATCTCTTCAATGGGAACCTGCTCTTGCACCACTGTAGTTAGCGACGCATCCTTATATTGTTACAGGGTTCCCGTTCCTTTAAGGCAAATTAAAATTTATTAACTACATGAACAATAAATAACATGTGTAGTTAAGATTTAAATTTGTCACATATTTGACACACCCTATATTGAGAAATATAGATAAGGACATTTCGATTTACTAAAATTCTGAGCACGATAAAGGAATGTGGTTGATTGTTGATAAAAATAGTTTCCAATTATTAAAAGTTTAACCACATATATTTGTGTGAATGATTATAATCGTGGTTTATGTATGAATGTGAGTGCACGTGAACTTGAAATTTGTCAGGTACGTTCTTCATATTTAAGGCTTAACTCATACTTAGGTCTCTAAATTAACAATGTTTTTAAACCAATGAATTGGTCATCATTTATGGTATTCAGAGCTGAAATGTAGACCATATAATTTTCAAACGATTATATTTTGTTTGTTTATTCTGCCTTTATGCCGGGCCGTGGCAAAATTCAGTATTTGTGCTGAAAAAATGCGTATGTTATATGATTAAAAATTACCAATAGAGTATTGTAAGAAAATGGTCTACAACTACAATCTTTCTTACTGTTTTCGTTTTTCTCCAGTTATATACTGACCGACAATATCCCCATTAGGTACATTTCGATGTATCCTCCTATTGTCAGTGTAAAGGAAAGCATCTGTTACATTTCTTGGCGTTACGGGGTTTATTTTAATAATCCAAAGTAGAAAGCATTTTTCCCTTCATTAATTTAAGTAGTATGAAGTAAGTTACGATGCATTAGAAACGTGTGGTTTGAGATCCCTGCACTGAAGGGGAGGAACCTATAATTTATTACACGTATTTTGTAGAATACACGCTTTCTCACTCTCAAAGTAGTGTACGAACCAATGAAAACGTTTGACGGTTAGAGGGATTTGGACAAGTGCGTAATTTTGTTGAGTTTATCAGAGGGTTACCATTGTAAACAGAAGGATTGGCAGTTAGTGCGAGATGCAGTGAAGTTACCTTTGAAATTCCTTACCTTTCCTTTTCTGATCACCTTGCAGGTGCTAAAAATGTTGTAGGTTTCAACGACTTCACTGGATTAAAGGATATTGGACCTACTTTTATAATTTAAGATAAGCCATTCTTTGGTTAATTATTTTTCTTTCAATATCGACAAATCTGTGCACTATTACGCCCTGCGTATAACTAAGCTTGGAATTAAAGCACGTTTATCTATAGCTGTCATTTGATATGTAGTACGTCTTAAAGCCTCTCTGACTATAAAGATTCAGCTATTTCCTTTGATGTTCAATTGTTGAATGGAGTTTAATTGTAAAATTTAATCTATAAAATCTTCATTGAACTAACATTCTAGCAGCGTCTTGGTATATGGGATACTTGATCTGTCGTTCTTCTTGAAGTAACTTTACAGAATGCCTCCAAATCACTTAGATCATAAAATACAAAGACTCTAACTCTAACATAACCAAAACTTAATAATACACGATTTAAAATGAAAGTTCGTTTTACGGCCTCTAAACTTTTTCTTCATATTTGTATCCAGAAATGTAGTATGTGATTTTATTAAAAAGTTATATGCACTTTAATAATAATATTATCCAAAATTTACTATTGCAATACTCAAAATTATAAGCAAGTGAAACCTCAGTTTCAATGTGTGTGTGTGTATGCGCGTGTGCGCTTCGCTAAAAAATTTCTCAATGTTGTAACGATTTAATTTTCTTAATCAATAGTATTGCTTTATTCTGTACGTGAAACCATTGCTCATTTTTGAACGCACCTTTATATTATACATTAGTATTTATCAATATTAGTTGCGCCCTCTGCTGCTTTTGCAGCTTAGAGACTCGCTTAGTGGTTAATCGCAGGCTTGGCTTGAGTACTAGTTTACGGGCACATATCAGTCGTAGTATCGCCCTCGATGCACGACTGGTCGTGACTTTTGAGAATCGCATGGAAAAGTGTAATTAGGAATATTTCGCCCTAATTACTGTTTAGTTGATTTTAAAATGATTATAAAGCACAAATTTTAATGCTGGCAGTCTAACAGTTAATAATATTAGCAGTTTTACAAACAAATTATTAAATTCAGAAAAATGTATGGATTTGACAACATATAATGCTCGCAGTTTAAAAAATTAATTTTTCTATGACGATACATTTCATTAATTCAGTCGGTTTAATTTAATGCAGTATTTGGAAACAATATTCCTCGTCTCATAATTCAACGCTTTAATACCTTTTGAATGAAGATTTCAAGCGTACTTTGAAGCCCACCGCTTTTGTAGATACGCCTGTTGAACACATGTGTTGCAGAATGTTTCCCGCAGCTGTTGTTTTGCAATGTCGGTTCAAGGACTTGTCCTCAACTTTCTGGTGACCTTCAGAAAAGCCACCTACTTTTACACAACAATATACGAACAGATGAATATCTGAATTAATCTTCTAATTCTTATTTATAAATTAACAACAACTCATAATTAATAAATCAAAATAAATCTTGTAAAACTTTTATACTGTACAACTTTATAAACAATTTTTTTGAGGTTAGGGGTATGTTAATTATCTGCATGCATCGTGTGACACTTAAATCTTATCATCATTAAGACTTTGGTCCTGGAATTCGTTATACACGTACGTCCATTGTTTCCAATTCTGAGCTAACCTACACATTTCATTGAAATTTCCACAGCCTACATCTCTCACTATATGCATCCAATAGTCTGATTTAGGTCTACCTATACCTCTCCTCTTCCCCTAATTCTCCTTGCAATATATCCCACACTATTCCCCAAATGCCTGAGAACGTGCATTACCCTTCTATTTCA
Organism: Platerodrilus igneus; assembly: GCA_036346225.1. Taxonomy (NCBI): domain Eukaryota; kingdom Metazoa; phylum Arthropoda; class Insecta; order Coleoptera; family Lycidae; genus Platerodrilus; species Platerodrilus igneus. Next base: position 956,452 of record JARFIW010000727.1, on the reverse strand, counting down.
CCTTCCTTTTTGTTTTCCACAGATAACTTCTTTCCCAACTATTTCTAGAACTTCTTTGTTATCAACTTTGTCTGTTCATGCTATCATCATCATACGTCTGAAGCACCGTATCTCCAAAGGCTTCTACCTTTTTCCTGTCTGCTTCCCAACTGCCTCCTTTTTACAGCCGAGCAATGCTATGCACCACACATATACTGTCGGCAATTTTTCCATGTTTCCATGTTTATTGTTTTCGAACATAGTAGTTGCTTTTTCTTGTTAAGCACGGCTTTGTGCTAATCTTTTTATATCATATTTTGCGCTTTATAGTCTGACTTACCTTTGGCATAAACTGAAGCTTTGACGGATTATCCCTTACTAGGTTACACCCTGTTAAAGCCTCGTACCTTTAAATTTTTTGTTTATTTAATTTTAACTCGTTTTTGTTTATTTAATTTTAACTTGATCTTTAAATCCTTTTTGGTCACCAGGTTTTTGTAAATCAATTTAAACCTTTTGAAGGGAAACTTAATAAAATACGTTAAACTTTTACTAAGGGTATACCATGCTATTGTCTATAGGATAGTTACTAATAAAGCAAATTAATTTTAAATAACTTCTACGTCATATTTTTGAAAATGGCAGACTTGTATATTTTCTAAATGAATCACTGAGCGAAAGTATATGCTTAGTGTTATTAAATTTAACCATTAGTTTCTCATTTTACGAGCGCGGTTAATTATTATTTAAAGTCTAATTTGTTTTAAATACCGGCAAGCTCAAAATTTAATTCTTTAGAAGTGAAAACTTGGGTATTTCTACGAGACTTGACAGTTTCTAAATGAATCACCTAGGAGAATGCATTTAATTGTTATTAAATTAATAATTTACTAATGCAAACCACTTATAAGCTCATCAACGTTGCCGACTGTCCTCGCTATAATTATTCATACGTGGTCAGATCAGTCGATTTCTTTGAAAGTGAAACTTCTTTCTCCCAATACAAGTAACTTTTTATGAGGTACTATTAACTGCATATTTGGTGACGCTAAAAGGAATGCAATTATCGGTTACAGTTTCAGTATATAGTCAAAGAAGGACACGTGTTGTACCTATAATTTCTGCTTATCTATATTTAACTCTATCTTTCAAACCTCCTTCGAAAATTTACTTTAATCTAGACAATTAAAACACTTAGAAGTGCTACCACTTTAAACCTAAGAATAAAAAAACAATAGTTTAATACGTCTATTAATAATTTTTGCTGATGTTGGCATGGTCATGTTTGTATTCGTCATTACTGATGTTGGTTGAGGTGAAATCGTTGAAAAAGCCGATGTAAGAGTTCCATTAGGTATCGTCAAACTAGTAGGTTAGACTACCTATACGCTAGGTAAATTTACATCAAATTTTCACTATCATAACATAAAAATTAGTTTTGATTTATATGGTGGTCTGCAACCACTCCAACAAGGATTGTTACAGCAAGAAGTGGAGGAGATGGTCCAAGAGCTAGGTGTTTCATTGAAAAATATTAAAGCAGATGTTATTTTCCAGAAGATTAAGAGTCTTATGGAAAGGCAAAATAGTACGCATACAAAACAAGAGTTAGAAACGCGTGCTGAAAACATTAAAGAAGGTCTAGATGCTTACTCTGAATTCTTGGAAAATCTTACAAAAATTTTATGGGTTGAATTGGAAGAAGATTTTTCAGATTTGAAAGAAGTAAAGTCAAAAATCGATAAAATTGAAAGATGACCTACAAGATTTAGGAATAACGCGAGATTTTATAAAATTTCTAGGAGGCAGTGAACAAATTACTAAAAGTGCGTTTATCCATAATGCAGTAAATGCTTTGAAGAGAAATATTTCAAAACATCTAATAAAGATTTTTCAAGATATTTTGAAAGATTTTAGAATAAACAGTCCAGTCGTACAAATTATTTGCAATAGTAGAATGTATCAAAATTATACTATAAAAATGGACTACTTTAAATGGAGAGAGTTTTGCAATTTTCAATTGGAGTTTAGAATCATACAATTTACCCAAGAAGCAGCAAATGTAAGATTGAATCGTTTTCTGGTGGAGATGTTTCAGAATTACAATTGGATCGTGAATTCAAATTAAAACTGATTGCCGAAACATCTAATAGAAACGTATCGGTAGCGAATAAGTTTTAAGAAGAAAATTTATATAATATGAAAATTACGAAAGATCGAAATGTTATTAAGTTACCTGAGTACGAGTGCATGAAGCTATTAAATTTGCGAGAATTAATCTGTTATAAAATGGAGGAATTGAGGTGTAGAAACTTTCCAGAATTTTACGAATAATTTGTAGGTGATATAAAAAATGTTTGTGAAAATACGACGGACAAAGAAAGGGTTCAAACGTTATTAGAGGAAGAAAGCCGTGCGAGTATTTCTGTGTTTAATGATTGCAAGAATTTAAATTACCAGTGTTGGAAATTATTAAATGTCATCCCATCCAGTACTTAGAAGATACGACTGCAAAGCGATCGCTTACGCAAATGTTTAGAGATTTAGCTATCCCAGGTTTACCAGATTCTGTTTATGACAGCAGTTTATAGATGTTATCAATACATGTATATATTTTATTAAACGTAACATTTCTTGATAAAGTTTGTTTCACTTATTTGTTATCGCCAACATCAGCAAAAACTATTAATAGACGTATTAAACTATCTTGTTTTTTATACTTAGGTTTATAGTGGTAGCACTCTTAAGTGTTTTTATTGTCTAGATTAAAGTAAATTTCCGAAAGAGGTTCGAAAGATGGATTTAAATATAGATGAGCAGAAATTATAGGTACAACACGTGTTCTTCTTTGACTATATACTGAAACTGTAACCGATAATTGCATTCCTTTTAGCGTCACCAAATACGCAGTTAATAGTACCTAATTAAAGGTTACTTGTATTGGAAAAAAGAAGTTTCACTTTCAAAGAAATCGACTGATCTGACCTCGTATGAATAATTATAGCAAGGACAGTCGGCAACGTTGATGAAGTGGTTTGCATTAGTAAATCCTTAATTTAATAACAATAAAATGCATTCTCCTTGGTGATTCATTTAGAAACTATCAAGTCTCGTAGAAATGCTCAAGTTTTCACTTGTAAAGAATTAAATTTCGAGCTTGCCGGTATTTAAAACAAATTAGACTTTAAATAATAATTAACAGCGCTTGTAAAATGAAAAACTAATGGTTAAATTTAATAACACTAAGCATGTACTTTCGCTCGGTGATTCATTTAGAAAATATACAAGTCTGCCATTTCCAAAAATATGACGTATTTAAAATTAAATTGCTTTATTAGTAACTATCCTAAAGACAATAGCATGATATACCCTTAGTAAAAGTTTAAAGTGTTTTATTAAGTTTCCCTTCAAAAGGTTTAAATTGATTTACTAAAACCTGGTGACCAAAAAGAATTTAAAAATCGAGTTAAAATGAAATAAACAAAAACGAGTTAAAATTAAATAAACAAAAAGTTTAAAGTTACGAGGCTTTAACAGGGTGTAACTTTGTAAGGCATAGTCGGGCAAAGTTTTAGTTTAAGCCAAAGGTGTAACTAGATAATGATAGCTCTATTAGTTTAGCATCTGTGTTACGCAAAAATGAGTGAAGAAATCATCGTTAAGGAGTGGCGGTAATGACAGATGTGACGTAACGAAAAATGATAACATCGTTAATGAGTTTTCCCATTAAAAAACGATTAGTGCTAATGGGTTGTTAATGAGAAAGCCCATTAAAAACCGATTAGTGCTAGTGGGTTTTTAATGAGAAAACCCATTAAAAACGATTAGTGCTAATGAGAAAATCCATTAAAAAACGAATCGTGCTAATGGGTTTTTAATAAATCCTCCCAACAAGGAAGAAATCCCTTTAAAATAAGACTTTAAAGTGGGAATTTATATGTAAAACTTAGGTTAGATAACGGTGGCGCTGCACCAGGATGCACCAATCCTACTACTCACAAACTTCACTGAATGCAGGTTTTCGTCAGCATAAATGTGTTTATTATGTAAATTAGTAGTACCCCTTCTTGTAAAAGAGCACTCGTCCGTAAATAAAATTTTTCTATGAAAATTTGGATCACAGAAGCCTAGTCTTACTTCGAGTTCGATAGGTACAAGGTACAAGGTACAAGGTACAAGGATGCAACAACTGTTCTCGTAAAAGCCTATTGACCGTACCTTTAGAAACTCAAATTTCCAAACGTAGCTGTCCTATGCTTAGACTCGGATCTTCTTCAACTCATTCTAAAAAATTTTTCTCAAATTCCGGTGTTCTAATCGTACGATTCTGTCCATAATCAACAGTTTCAAAAGCAAAATTACCGGTTGTTCAAAGACGCCTTTCAACAGCGGCAAATGTTTGGTGGTTTGGTATGCATTAATTTCGAAATCATTCTTAGTATACTCTCACCGACTGTCGACTATTCCCTTGGCAATAACCGCAAACTAATATCATATCGTCATTTCTGCATTAGCGTAAGGTAGGGCCATAAAAAAATTCAAGAATGAATTGGTAATTTTTAAAATTACAATAAAAATTTGTTAAACTAAATCGTTTGACTATACTCTTTTGTAATTACTGACTGTTTCGTATTAATTAAAATTCAAAACTATATTGTGGAACAAAACTGTGTAGTGCGCCTACGTCTCTTGTAGTGTAACGCTTGCGAAAGTAGTTGTTAAGTTTGTTTTGCGACTCTTCTTCCGTCCTAGCACGGGAACGATTGTGTCAAGTTACCGGGCAACCTATACAGACAATGAGCAATAGTGTTTGTAACTAGTGTATTCAATTGACACCCCCAGGGGCATTGCAAAAATGAAGAGGACAACACAGAACACACTATGGACAATATTGGTGTGTGACTATGTAACATTATTGTTTGTCTTTTACATGCATACAAATTCTCGTATATAAAGCTCGCGTTTTGTTATCTTTTCGTAATACACTCCACTCAAATGATAAGACGCGTTAGCTCATTTATTCACAGTTAAATAATTTACATTGTTGGTCCTTCTTCGCGTGATAGAACTAGTCCATGAATAATAAATTAATTGGTTCGTTATATGTATAGCTTGTATGTATGCAAAACTTCGATTAGCAAATATTTGCATCAAATTTGTACTTATTTATATACAAAAATTTGATACACAAGTTGTCTATTAATTATAGATCATTATTTTGATTATACATATTACAATTTATCGATAAATAATTAATTATTAATCATTTTACAGATATAGTTAAAATCGTTCGTATTGAAAAACCTTTTGCAAATCTTGGCGACAGGTTCAAAATTGTTCTATTGTATAATTTCGTTTACCTGTCTGGTCGTCAATTTGTTTGACCTATGTACAACCGTAACATCATTCTTGTTTTACCTTTAAGGTACCTACCTGCATACTTAAGGGTTTATATAACCACTAAATAGTTTTACCTCCATTTTTTGTTTTGAATGATTAACCGTTTGGGTATTCTAAATAAATAAGCAACCTTATAGCATTTTGTACAGTTAAGGGTTGTCATATTCGTTTTAAAATAAGCTTTCTAAAATGCATTAGAAAATTTAAATTTACTTAGGTATCGAACTATTGATTTCACATTTTACACTACAAATTGGATAATGACTTTATTGAATCATTTTCAGTGATTGAATTTATGCAATAAAATTATTATCGGTCGTTGTTAATTGAAATAATTGTCGTTTGTTATTTTTATACAAAATGTCTGACACAGACACGCCAGATACTTCGGTAACTTTACTAAAACTTTATGGTGTTAGGATTCATGAAATTTTCGAACTTTCTGAGAAGGCGCTATACAATGATTCTTTACATAAATTATTTAAGTTGAAATGTCGAATGGTTGTATCTACTTACAAGAATTTTACTGAAATGTATGTTAGGGTATTCGTAAACACAAAACCGGAATTGCAAGGCGAATTAGAAAATTTGTGTTGAAAGGTGGATGGTGAATATTATTCCATCCTTTTGATAGAGCAATAAATACTTTCTGCTGAAGTGAAAACTTCGCTTGCGAGTAACACAGTCGACAAGACAATATTTTTCCACCTAGAGTAAAATTACCAAAAATCGCCTCTACTACGTTTTGATAATAACCCTAAAAACTTTAAACCCTTTAAGAATATGTTTGAAGTTTTGGTAGATAAATAACCGAATTTAACTGACATCGAAAAGCATTCCTACCTTCTTTCAAGTTTGTCGGGTGAATAATTGACATTGTTGCGGTCTATTCCTCTTTGTCAGGAAAATTACAAATTAGCATATAACAACCTTGTGTTCTAGATTCAATAATAAACGTTTTCTGGCTAATCACCATTGGCGGTTTAATAAAAAAACTACCGGCCTATGCATGCTGAAAATGTAAAACAACTTAGAAATTTAATTGACTGTTTCACAGAAAACTTATCGATTTTGGGATCGTTACAATTTGATGTTGAAAGTTGAGAGTTCGTTCTTGTAGATCTTTTATTATGTAAACTCAATGAGGAAACTCGTAAACGACTCGAATTGCATTTCAATTCTACTGATGTACCTACGATATGCGACAAAGACTTTTTGTCAAAACAATGTGTAGCTTTAGATAATCTTGTCTCAAGCAAACAGCCGAAAGTGCCTAAAGGTACTATTAATAAACAAGGTAATGGTAAAAGTCGCACTCGTTCGAATTATGATTTGAAGCCTAAGACATTCTTAGCCGAGACTAATACTTCTCCTAAGAACAATTCGTTGTCCTGCATTCTTTGCAAGGGAAATCATGTGTTGTATTCGTGCGAGCAATTTCTTAAATTGTCTCCAAACAAGCGTCACGAGCAAGCCAAACATCTTCGGTTATGTTTGAACTGTCTTCGACCAAATCATAACATGTCGTCTTGTACGTCAAAATTTTCGTGCAAAACTTGCAATAAAAATCATAATACGTTGTTACATTTTGTGCCGTCGACTGCTACGTCACCACCTTCTTCAACTCCAACTCGTGAAGAAAATTTGCAAACCAGTTCGTCTAATAATGTTACTTGTACTACAACAGTTGGGTCTGAGGCGACAACTTGTCTAGCTCTGCTACCTATGGTTTGTCTGGAAATTTTCGACAAGAGAAATCAACCTCAAATTATTCGTGCTCTGGTAGACACCGGGAGTCAAATTTCATTTATTACGGCGTTTGGTCCTAAATCTATTGGTATTGCGTCTCGTCCTTCTTCGATTCCTATTTCTGGTTTGGGCCAGACTTCACACCAAACTATAGGTGTGATATCTGGAACAATTCGTCTCATCCAGGAATATGATTCAGTCCCCACGGACAACAATTTGAAAATAAACATAATGGTTTTGCCGTCTATTTGCGGTAATCTTCCAAACAAGTATATTCAATCTTATTGGTGTCATTTGGAAAGCATAAAACTCGCAGATAAAAACTGGAGACATCCTTTTCCAGTACAAATGTTATTGGGCTCTGATGTTGTCGGTCGTATTTTGCCCGATGGGAAAATTGATGGCAAACAAATTTCGCCTATTACTGTCAACACCATATTTGGTTATATGATATTTGGTACTGTCGATCCCATCGCAACCAATCGTATTCATTCGTTTTTCGTATCTGTCGATCTTTGTATGGATATTAATCTGAAACAATTTTGGGAGCTTGAAGACATTCCTTCGAAGAGTTTGTCGTCCACAGAAAATGAACTTGCTCAACAATCTTTTGATAACTCGTTGTATCGCTTACCCAATGGCAGGTTCGGCGTGAGCCTCCGATTTAGAAAAATATTCGTGAGTTTCCGGACTATTGCCATTAAACGTCTATTGTCACTAGAGCGTCGTCTCAAAACTAATGCAGACTTGCAAAATTTGTATGTAGATTTCATGCATGATTACGAAGCATCTGGTCACATGTCGCTTTTATCAGCGCCTTCAGCTGACAAGAATACGTATTTTATTCCACTCTATTCCGTTTTCAAACTATAAAATAATAAACCTAAATTGAGAATTGTTTCTGATGCTTCGACTCGAGCTTCGAATGGTATTTCATTGAATGATACCTTACTCACTGGACCTAATCTCTAGAATGATATTGTAAAAATACTTCTGGCATTTCGTATTCCCAATTTAGTTTTTGTCTGTGGTATAAAACAAATGTATAATATTAATATCACAAACGGATCGTTCTTATCAATTGATACATTGGCGATGGGATCCTTTAGAACCAATTTCAACCTAACAGTTTATCCGCTCCTTTTCTTGCCATTCGCATTATCTTAAAACTAGCTGAACTAGGAGAAAGTAGCTACCCATTGGCTGCTCATGCTTTGAGAAATAATTTGTACGTTGATGACGTATTGACTGGGTCATCCACGCTCCAGGCAACTCATGAACTAAAACATCAAATCATTGAACTACTTCGTGCTGGCTGCTTCGAACTACGCAAATGGACTAGCAACAGTCTACTACTGTTACAAGATATTCCTACTGAGTATCAACAAGTAAAACCAAGACTAGTCGCAAATAATCTTAAGCTTACTCTAAAAGTGCTTGGTCTTCAGTGGCACTCGATACATGATAATTTTTCATGTGAAATGCAGCCTTTAGAAAATTGTCTTTCCAAGCGGATTTTACTTTCGACAGTTGCTAGGATTTACGATCCTCTAGAATTTATTACACCAGTTACCTTTTCACTCAAACAACTCATTCAACAGTTTTGAGTATTGGGGTTGGATTGGGATGATCCTCCTCCTGAATCTATTGTCATATTTTGAAAAAAGTTTGTTGCTAAATTTTCATATATTGATTCAATCCAAATTCTTCGCTATATCCCTATTGATGAAGCCTGTTGTGTACAACTACATGGTTTTGTGACGCGTCCGAGAAAGGATATTCGGCTATTGCATATATTCGTTTAATATTTCCGTCAGGAAAAGTATCTGTTCACTTTATTATGGCTAGATCAAAGATCGACCCTTTGAAATGTTTGTCTATACCCAAGCTAGAACTATATGCTACCGTACTTTTGTCTAAATTACTACATTCAAATGTAGCCTTTGAAAAAAAATTTGCTGTTACACTGATTCTTCTGTCGCTCTGACTTGGATTAAGTCACCTGCCTATCATTTAAAAGTGTTTGTGTCTAACCAAGAACCTATTTCTCCCAAACAGTGGAATTACATTAGTTCTTCAAACAACTCATCTGATTGTGCTATCAAAGGTTTATTTCCTTCAGTATTGCCCGCGCATCCACTACGGTGGACAGGTCCTGTATTTTTGTCGTTGTCTGAAGAAAATTGGCCTTTGCCTAAATTGTTCGTCCGTTCTCTGGAAGCATCTTTTGAAGAAAAACTTATTACTTTTATTGTTACTGTAGAATCAACTTGGCTATAAAAACCTATCGGACAAATTTTCGTCGTTATACAAAATTCAACGCATGGTCGCATATTGTCTGAGAATATTTATAGTTAGAAAAGGTACCATCGATTTGCTATTCTTATCGTCGGTGGAGCTTCACGCTGCTCTTATGGTTATTGTTAAGGTGGTCCAATTTAGTTCACTTAATGTTAAAATCAAAGCCGTTCGTCAAGGTAAGCCTTTGCCTAAACATTTGCAACGTCTAGGCTTATTTCTTGATTCGAATGACATTTTAAGAGTAGGCGGGAGACTGATTCATTCCAGTCTTCCAAATTCCGCAAAACATCCAGCGGTATTACCCAATAAACATCGTATCACAGATTTGTTGATTAAACATGTGCACACACAAAATTTACATTCGGAAGTAAACACAACGGTGTACTTGCTTCAAGAACGATTTTAGATCATTTCATTTCTTCGCGCAATTCGTAGAATACTATCTAAGTGTTATCATTGCTATCGTCTTCGCCCCATTCCTGTCAGTCCAGTTATGGGTGGATTGCCTTCATTTCGTGTTTCTCAAGTCAAAGCTTTTAGTTTCGTTTGTATCGATTTTGCTGGCCCTTTTACGATTAACATGCATCGTACAAGAGGCACCAAAACTTGCAAGGCATATCTTTGCGTGTTTGTTTGTTTCGCCACTAAGGCTCTTCATTTGGAAGTCGTATCAGACTTGTCGGCTGATGCTTTTATCGCTTGCCTTCGTCGTTTTACTGTTCGTCGTGGTCGGTGCCGACACGTATTCAGCGACGGCAGCATAAATTTCGTCGGCGCAAGTTGCCAACTCTTAAAGGATTTCCGACACTGTGCAGAATCGTTAGCCATTTCGTGGCATTTTAACATCCCTCCCCCGTCTACCCATCACTTTGGGGGTATTTGGAAATGCACTGTTAAATCGCTAAAAACCCACTTATTTCGTGTCGTTGGAAATCAAGTGCTCACGTACGAGGAGTTTCATACTTTAATCACACCGATTGAGGCATTGTTGAATTCAAGACCCTTGTGCAGTGTGAGTTCAGATCCCAATGATCTTTCGTCACTGACACCAGGTCACTTTTTAACATTAGAACCCTTGAAATTATAATTTGAATTAGGGCCGCTATACTTGCGGCCACGTCCCCAATGCTCCACCCGGAGGTACTACATTGGGTTTAAACGCGAAAAATAAACGTGCTTCTTATTAATTCTAACTTCATAATTAATCCACCCTAAATAAAATCTAAATAAAAATCTAACAAACTGAAACAAAAACTAAAACAGAGTTTAAATAATGATATCTTTAGCGTTGACTTTGGAGTGTGCCCGATCAACAAGACGAGCAAAAATGAAAGGGGGAGGGATCCGTAATACCGGATAGTAGACGCCGGCTCTGCCTAGCAGTGCGACCTGAAGAGTCGACTTAAAACTATCCAAATCTAGCTAGCTAATTTATAATGGATTCAAATTTCTAAGCATTTGCCAAATGTATTAATAGTGAATCCAGCTATTTTGCCTGCTTTATAAATTTACAAATTCAGAACCCTTCACAGCACTTCCGGACCCAGACTTGTCACATTTGAAAATTTCTAGGTTGTCTCGTTAGTAGTTGATTCAAGCTATGCATTAAAGTTTTTGAGTTCGATGGCACAATGAATATTTACACCAATTGTATCAACGTGGTCGGTGGTACAAGTCCAAAAGACTCGAAAGCGTTGAGATTGGCACCTTGGTGCTCATCAAAGAAGAGGGTGTTCCTGATTTAAATTGGAGACTTGCCAGAATTATTGAGCTTCATCCTGGAAGTGATGAGGTACCTCGTGTAGCCACCGTAAAAAACTTCACGAGGGAATTTGAAAAAAACAATGGTCAAATTATGTCTATTGCCGTCTCAATAATAAATATTAATTATTTTATTGTTCTTTATTATAGTTTCATAAGCATTATTATTATATTCATCTAGTTCTATATACATACAATACTCGTTCAAAATTAAAATCTTCGTGTTAAGTTTAAGAAAAAACATAGCCCAAAGCTATTTTGGCAGGCAAAATGTTTCGTATTAATTAAAATTTCAAAACTATATTGTGGAACAAAACTGTGTAGTGCGCCTGCGTCTCTTGTACTGTAACGCAAGCGAAGGTAGTTGTTAAGTTTGTTTTGCGACCCTTCTTCCGTCATAGCACGAGAACAGTTGTGTCAAGTTACCGGGCAACCTATGCAAACAATGAACAATAATGTCTTGTAACTAGTGTATTTAATCGACTCCCCCGGCGGCATTGCAACAATGAAAAGGACAACGCAGAACACACTATGGACAATATTGGTGAGTGACTTTATGTAACGTTATTGTTTGTCTTTGTTATAACCGCGCGCCCGCGTGATCAGACCAACTTCCACAGTTGGCAACACGGATACTATCCACGTTTACATTATTGCACAACAAAGATATTACGACATTTACAGTGATATAAGTTGCACCTTAAAGAAAAAGATAAAAAGTACTCACTTAAAAATGTGGAACGCGCACGATTTTGTGGTCATCCTTACGCAGGGGCCATGCAGATTTCCATGGATCTCGTTTTGGCGTTGTGTGGGGTGAGTTACGTCATGCCCTCGTTGAAACTAGATTTAACGTCTTCCTTCTTCTTCTATTTGTAGGCAGAACAAAGAAATAAGGTGAAGGCAACGATAGAAGGTAGAGATACAGAGAAACCTACATTCTGAAAAAGAAAAAACAAAAGAACGACACAGGTAGACGTCACCGTTCGACGTTTCGTTGGCTAATAATGTCGTGTCACACACCGCGCACTTGCGCCATCACTCCTCGTCTGCGCATTCTTTTTGCGCAAACGCAATTGTCCGAAATGACGGAAATGTAACAAGTTTATTCGAAATACTGGCGAGAATTTAGTCACATATTTATACGTAATCTAAATATGATACTAGCCGATTTTCGGCATGTATCAATCGCGACAAAGCCATAAAAGAAAAAGATTAAAAAAGAAAATGACTGTTAGCACGGTAAAAGCTTAAAATCTAAATCTTAACTAACCTACATAGACCCTAACTTAAATTCTAGAAAATATTTATTTTAGGCGCCACCTGGTTTTCTAACAGATAACACGATTAACCAGGTAACGGAATGTGTAGTCCCATTGTTTATGAACTACATTTATAACTGCACACACGAGTCTTTAATGTGGCGCAGTTATAATCGACAGCACAAATTTGTCGGAGAGCACAAAACACTACTAAAACTAAAACAAATGCGACAAGCCGCCTAACATATATACTATAACCTAAAAGCTAACTTTACAGTTTTTGAGTGCACACGCTAATAAGCATTGCATCTAAACTGTTTCTACTTTTGCAAGAAATGCCCAAATTTCAAAATGTTCAAAAGAGCAAGTTACTCTGCACTTTAGCAAATTTTTGTGTAGTGGTACTCTGGCTTAATAAACAATACACATCAAAACTTGTTCATGACATGGTTGTGAATTAACAAATTTACCAACAGTACCATCTTACTAATTTCTTACATTACTAACTTAACAAATTTCATTTCTACCATCAGGTTAGCTTCTTCACTCAATATTCAAAAAAATAATTCCTACGTCTGATCATAAATACCAAACGTTAGGAAGACAAGAAAAAAAGATAAGGCAAAATCTCAAGTTATTATCAAAGATAATAGGTAAGATGGAGATATTAAGCTCAAATTATTATCGAAGATAATAAGTACGATAAAGATATTAAGATAAAACTAGATAACTCTAGGTGGATCCGAAACGTCCCAGCACGTTAAGGCACGCCACGAGATGTAGCTTAGAATTCCCCAGCTCACGAAGCCGTTTTCTCATCTATCACAAAGATATAAGATAGAGTGGCTCCTTGAAGCCGTTATATAGGTAAGTTAAGACATATAAGTTAAAAACAAATTACTAGACTCTAACGAATACATCCACTGCGATAAAAAAATCAGACAAAAGTTGAAACAACAACTTAGAAGTATCATTACAAATATCTTCACACAAAAACCAACTGTTTCAAAGCAATTTTTAGAAACGGTAAGGTCATAAACACACAAGAATGCCTAACTATAAGCAGTTAAATACAAACACATTGTCCCAATATGCTAAAAACAACAGAGAATTTGATAAAATATCAATAAAAAGCGATAGCACCTCACCACGAAGTTCAATAAAAAACAACAAAAAAAAATGTTTATATGTTATGATGACTTAGTAAAAGGAGAAAACAAGTAATGATAAAGGATAAAGTGGGCCACTGTAATAATTTAGAAGAAAAACGCATGGAATAGAAACTCCTAGTTTTTTGCAACTGCGAATATGGACTATTTCTTACAATGGCATAGGCCGCGGCTCCTATGAGAGTCCAAGGAAAAAAACATCCACTCAACATCAGCTAAAACCAATCATAAAAATTCAATAAGTTATTGCAACCAATGTTACGACAATCACCACAAAATTAAACAATGTAAGATAAATGCTGAAAACAAAATAATATGGTGTAGAAAGGGTGCTAGGATTAATTAAATGAAGCGACAGAGTTATACTGAGGAATCTAGATAATAAACGGATATGTGGCTAGCAATAAATTCAGGGAAAAGTTAACAGGTAGCAAAAAGATAGCTAGTTTAAGGTAAATAAGCCAAACGTGTAGAAGGTAAGTGCTGTATAAGAAAAGAATGGCCGAATAAAGTTAACTAATTCATAGTAGTGGCAAAAAACATTAGGTAAATCGTTAAAGAAATGAAACGTGAAAAATTTTGGATGTACACAAAGCTTGAGCGATTTTAATGATATTTTCATCCCACCTAGTGTGGTCTGAATCGATATATGAAGAGATAGCGGTAATTAAAACTCGATTTACTCATAACAAAATTGTTGAAGAACAAGAAATAATATATCTTACAATGCATATAATTGCTAGGGTGACAAGCCCTCCTTTGAGCTTCACCTAGACTAATAAAGAAAAACTTCAACATCATTCTCAAAAGAAAAATGATTCAAAAATTACTAGAGCGACAAACTTACCACAAGTTTCATCTAGACTTATGTATTGCTGAGCGACCAACTCTTCATGAGTCTCGTCTAGACTAACATACTGTTGAGCGACCAACCACGACGACAAGTCTCGCCTAGACCAAATAAATCTTAAAATGCTGCGTTGCAAAACCGATATATCTAAAAAATATGCTTTCAAAACAAAATCATGCTCACTACAAAAGACAATATTTTAACGATATATCTACAGAAAATAAAACAGTATACCAAATTATTAAAGTACTAGTTTTATATCGAAGGATTTATCAACAACCATCGTAGCTAAAGGGGATCGTAAATTAACTTTAATACAAAACATTATCATCAACCTCAGTATTGTAGTGTTTAAGAAAGCAGATATAACGAAATCAAGTTTACTATATAGAAGGTATAGATATACCAAGATAAGAATTCGGTTAATTACGTTAGCTGTATTAAAAGCAAAATCTTCTTTGAGAAAGATTTCGTAACCTATAGTTAATTATTTAGATTGTAAGGGAATACAAAGATATGGCATTGTGACGTTATTATCGGGGCAGCCACGTTGGTTCGTCAGATTTATGCTACGTTGGCTCGTGGCCGTACGTAACACAAAGAAAAACAAAGAAAGGACCGGGCTCAATCGAAGAGTAGGGGGGGTTGTAGAAAGCAGACCAACCTATAAGGGACGCGGATGTAAGGAATTAGTAACAGTACCTGCAATAGAAAAATTAGAATAGTAAACCTGAAAAAAAACAAATTAGTCCTGCAAACCTGAAACAAAGAAAAAGCATAGCATACGGATCAGTATAAATTGTTCAGTACTTTGTAGAATAAAAAAAACTGTTGGGATAATCTATATAATATAACAACGTTAAAAGCAATATAACAAATCTTTAGTACAAGGTGAGGTAATATTGGGGAGTAGCAGAAACGTTTCCTCACACACCAATTAGACATAAAGCAGACAAAATTTTAACAAAATATAAATAGGTAAACACAATTAATATGAGTAGTCCAGTAGTATTGATTTTTCTTTTTTTTTCTTTTATTTAAAATAGCATGCAAGTCTATGGTAAAAGGTATCAGAACGCCAACGGTATGGCAAAGCAACGGACAGGTATTTAAAGTAAAAACAAGTAGGAAATAGTTCAACTTACCAACAGTCCTTCAGCAACGCTTCCTCGCAGTTGAATGTGGGATTCCCGATGTCCTGCACTAACGAAGCACTGCACCCATGACTGTGAGGGTGTGGATGGAATTTCTCACACTTTACACTAATCACGCCTACGTATTTCACTGGTGTTAGCAGCAGACTGGTGGAACTACGTAACATCGATAAATCTCTTGTTAATTCTATTTCCTGAGACAATAATTTTGAAAGATTTTGTAACACAAATTGTAAAGAAAAATAGTAATAAAAATTTAGAGTCACGGGCTTTCAAGGCACGACGTAATGCATTAAACTAACAGTAACGTGAAACGTTTTATTTGCTACCTATGGTAACAAAGGAAAAACTAATGCTTCTGCATAACCAAATTCGCGCAAACAAAGATCTATTTTAGATTCGTTGGGGTTAGAAAATTTAGGAACTACAGTACCAACTGTCTTTACAAGTGAATGAGATACCTGTTCATAAGAAGCAACCTTTTTTTTTCTACTAAACCTGCTACAACTGTATCACCATTTTTAGAAACACTCAAGTTTTAAAACTGTGTTTGAATAAACCAAAGTATGCACTACTCTGATAAGAAAAGGAGGCCACGAAAACTAGATTGCACACAGTTCAAATATAGCAAGACAAATCTACAAAAAAACACAATTAGTAAAGCGACGGTATCACTAAATCAATCTTCCGTAAAAACAACCACGTGCGGTCGGGTTTTCCAAGTTCTACGACTTTTATTTCTAACAGCAAAGCAACAAAAACAATTTGTCGTGCAACGCGTAATCACTAAGTCAATGTTCCGTAAACCTTTTATTTTACACGAAAAACAACTAAAGACACAATCAGCAAAGCAACGCGTATCACTCAAAGTACTTAATATACCGGAACCAAGAACAAAAACCGACTACGCATGTGTTCATAACAACTCGTTGTTATTACAACCGCACTTCTTGTCAATCAAACACGTTACATCTCAAAGCATATCTCTTTTAAAGGTAATCAGAACTACACTTCTTATCTGTTTATATTTAGACTCGTATATCCACATAAGGAACAACATTTATACGAATAGCAATTTATCATTAATTCCAAGCGGTTTGTAATTTTCACTAAGTTGGAAAACAAGTTACGAATAATTCTATTTAAAATTCATTCATTGCAATGTATTTATTAATGAAAACCAATCTTCAATTAAACCATCTTTTAAAAGTAATACCCGCGAGTTAAATTGCATACAATATAGGCAGAAATGTAATTGCGAGTTGGGAAAAAGGCGTAAAAAGGTTAGGCTGTAAAAATGCCCGTTACAGCATCTTAAGATAATGTATTATTTAAATAAAATTTAAACTAAAAACAGGTTTCAATTTTAGTGTCATTTTAAGGGATTTTTTCTCTTCATAATGAATGGTAAATAAAGCTCTTTATGGCTGAAAATACCTACAGAAAGAATTAATTAATCCAAAAGCACATGTTTCCACGTAGAAGTGAGGTTAGGGTAATTGGCTAAACACATGAAAAGTATATACTTTACTTTCATCCTAAATTAAGTTAAGTAATTATTTGGGCAAAAAGCAAAGAAACGACATAAGTAGACGTCACCGTTTGACGTCTCGTTGGCTAATAATGTCGTGTCACACATCGCGCACTTGCGCCATCACTCCGAGTCTGCGCATTTCTTTTGCGCAAACGCAACTGTCCGAAATGACGGAAATTTAACAAGTTTATTTGAAATACTGGCGGGAATTTAGTCGCATATTTATACTTGATCTAAATATGATACATAGCCGATTTTCGGCATGTAACATCTTTTACATGCATACAAATTCTCGTATATAAAGCTCGCGTTTTGTTATCTTTCGCAATACAGTCCACTCAAATTGATAAGACGCTCCAACTTATTTATTCACAGTCAAATAGTTTACTCTGACAATACTTAACATTGTTTAGTCGTTGCTATGATACTTGTTAGTATACATTAAAACATTTAAGTTCGATTATCTCGGAAACGATTGCTCGAAGCGACATCTAGAAGGTATACCTTTTTGGATAAAAAATGTCAGGGAATAAGAATTTTGATCCAGAAATTTGATGTACCAAGGCTCAAAAAAGTTATAGGGCTTTAAATGTAGGCAAAGGGTCGCTGGTGGCACCCTTTGCGAGGTATTTTAAAGCTATTATCAAATCTTAATTTCTCATTTTAAAAGACCCTTAGATGTCAAATTTTATACAAATTCTGATTATTAAGATACATATTTAAAAAATAGCTTAAAATAATAGTAACTTCGACACCTTGTATCTTGGACAGTGACGGCTTTTCCGGTGAGACAGGTAAGGCAGTGTCTCACCATAAAATGAGAACAGAAAAATTTAAATTCAAAACTAACTCATAAATATCAATTTAAAAAATTTTATTTTTATTTAAAATCTAGCCACACTTTTATCTAGCCTCACTTTTATTAACTTCTGTTCTATTATAACTGACCACGGATCTTAATTCATAATGATCAACGCTCATTGCAGTTCAGAAACTTTAACCCATTTTTATACATAACTCTGTCTTCTGGCGTTTTAGTTCCGTGCTTTATAACGTATAAGCTGCGTTGAGAGGCAGACCGGTACCTGACCTCAAGTGCACTTATATTCGACGGACAAAATAGTAGTCCATGTTTAATATAAAAACGATTTACAATTACAGGTTTGGCGAAGCATGTAAATTTTAAAATCAACTACTTAGTGCTAATCAATACAGGCTAACTTTTAAAGGAATCACTTTTAAATGAGCCATGGATTATTATTTATTATACTATGTAATCCGAACTTCCAAGTAAAACAAACATACACAGAGCAAAAGGTTTTGATTTCGTTTTTAAAAATAATAATACATCTATTCATTCGATATCGAATTCTAATACACAGTGTTATGCGATAAATACCTAATCTAATATTATTTAGAAACAAGAACAGAAAGAAATGAAAATTAAGAATAAGTGTTTGTTTACTCCTAGACTTTCGTATTTGCTGTGTGAGGCAAGTATTCAAACTGCCTCTCATGGTAGTTATAAGCGGATGCGATAAACCTATGCCAATGCCAACACGAAGCCCTATTGTACTTTCCGAGTCTGACTAAATTCTATGACAGATTCTTATATTGTGAATCAGTTGTTACCTACCTGTTATTCGAACATAATGTAAAATTTTGAAAATATACTTGTAATCATTTAAATGTTGATTTGATTTTCAACTGTACATACAGTGTTCGTTTTGTCTTATGCGTTATCCCTACGAGTATTCAGTGTTTATTGTAAAAACTGCGATCGGGATGAGGTGCTTTGATTACCTTTTAGTTTAATTAATTTAGTGCGTAATTAGCGTTGGCGGTAACGGCAATAGTTATTAATTACCAGAAACATAGAAGAGTCAGCGTCTGCTGTATATTTTTGTATGTATGCATCTTTAGCGATAGTTGTAAAACGTCAAACCGAACTGAAGTCGAAAAGTGTGATGACATTGTACATTTTATAATTCAAAACAGATTTACATCGTTAACCTACGTAAATAAAATATACATTAAAAATTTAGGAAGACCTTGCCCAGATCTTAGCAAATCGTTAATCAATGCAGAAAAACCAAATAGAGTATTTGCTAATTTATGGTACCAAAAATGCCCGTGGTTGTGTAGTAGCACACAAATTAATAAATTGCTCTGCTGGCCGTGCGTTCTATTTTCTACGAGTAGTGAAATAGTATGGTATAAAACCGGTTACTCAGCCTTGAAAAATTTATCGCGGTCAATTTCTAAACATGAAAAATCTAAAGACCACATTTCTTCCAATTGCAAATTACATCTTTTGGGTAAACAAAACATTGTAAACTTTTTGGATAGTGGACGTGTTATTGAAATTAAAAGATATAATAAACGAGCATCAGAAAACCGGGAAATACTTAAAAAGATATTGGAGATAATCTTGTATTTGTGTTATCTAGAACTACCATTTCGTGAACATGATGAAAGTGAATCTTCATTAAATAAAAGCAATTTCTTAGAACTTTTATCTGTTTTCGGTAAAAGATATCTTCTTTTAATAAAATTTATAGAAAGCGATAGCGACACTAAGTCAGTGTACTTAGATATTTCAAAAACAATTCAGCGCGATTTAATAGAATCGTTTCATTATGTTCTAAACGAACATATTAGCTCTAAAATAATATCATGCGATTATTTTTCTTGGCAAATCGATGAATAACGTATGACGTATGTATGAACTTCATTCCAGTTATCAGTAATTATTAGGTATATCAAAGATAAACCATAGTAGAGTGTTTCATGGGATTTTTTGATGTAAGTACCAAAAATTCTCAGACTACCTGTTTGAATTTCTAAATGCTAATTCTGCGAAGTTTGACTTTAGAACAAACTTATTGCTCAAACGTATGATGGTGCTGCAGTTATGGCTGATTATCTTAACGGACTACAAGCACAAATTAAAGCAGTCGCTCCACGAGCTTTGTTTACACATTGTTTTGCACACGTATTAAATTTAGTGCTAAGTAATGCTTGTAATTCAATAAAAAAAGTCAGAATATTTTTTCAAACACCCGGATTTTTTTCGTTTTTTACTAAATCGTCTAAGCGCATCGCTTTATTAGACGAAATCTGCCAACGCAGACTTCCAACTAATGCTCCAACGCGATGGAACTTTACATCAAGAGCTGTGCTAACCGTTTCTGTTAATAGAGGCAATTTAATAGAAGTTTTCGTAACATCATTGAAAGTGACAAGTTTGATAGTACTACTGTACGGGAAGAGTAGTACATTATCAGGAAAATCACCCCCACATTTCCTCCAGCATCCACATTTCCTCCCAATTTTACATGTAAATTCCCATAAGGAGGAAATGTGGTGGACCCACAACTGGACCAAAAAGTTTTCTTCGACTAACCATTTTTCATCTTTCGAGATAAATATATCTTAAATTTTTCATCTTTCGAGATAAACCTATTTTTAAGATTTTTTTACCGCTGACATTCTGAACCAAATAGTTTTCTTCGTCTAACCAATGAATCTTTCGAGATAAACCTATCTTGTTTGGTATCAATTAATATTAGATTTTTCTCAGCTACCCGAATTTCTAAGAATTTTTTAGATTGCATCATCCCCCTCATTTTAAGATTTATTACCTGCAGCGACTATTCAGCGTTCTTATAAAAAATTTTTAGTCATGCGATACATCTTGTTAGTCTAAAATTTTACGCAGAATTCGAATCTGTAAACAGATTTGAAATAGGACCACGCCCTGCAAAGTTACACTTTAAGCTCTCAAACCTCTTTAAAATTTTTGCTCGTATATATTTAACTCGATTTTTAAAACCTTTTTCGCTACCCAAGACATATGCTTTAACCAATACAAAGAAATAAGCACACAAATTTTAATAATTTATTTTATCCCATTTACAGTTTAATAAACTTATAGAATGCAATTTTACAAAGTATAACATTATTTCCTGTGTGTAGCCGAATCCAAGTAGTTTAATCTGTAACAAAAAAGAGATTAATGCGTTGTTTAAATAGACCTGTAATAAAAAGAGATTAATGTAAAAAGAGGAAACGTGTTTTCGGTCAATAAAACATATTGTTGTTAATCTAACAATATGTTTTACCGTCCAGCGACACCACGTGGAGGTAAACACATGTCGCCGGGAGCGAAGGAAATTTTAAGGATGGGGATGGTAGGTATGTCTTATAACTAACTTGCATACTATATATATACACAATAAAATATATACAAATATAAACAACTATCTTATATCCTTATGCCCCCATGCGTAGGTTGATATGCTTCCGGGGATGACGTAACGCTTGTCATCTGCGCCCGATAGACTGATTTTATTAATTAATTGGGTGTAAAGTTGGTGTTTCTTACTCCGGATTGATACCATCGTATTCATGAGGGCATCTCTATTATTAATAACAACATCCCTAAAACTGTCTACACTAATCCCCGCCACCACATTACGACTAACACACTTAATTTTTTTAACAATATCCTTTCCACTAATAATGCAGTAGGACTTAGCCCTACTACCTACAAATTCCAACACCAAATCGCCACAAAACTCGTCTTTAAATTTTCCCACAACTTTTTTGTTCACAAGCGGTATATTGTACTTATTGTTTGGAGGGTAATCACTTGTATCGAAATGCTCAATGTTTGTACTAATATCACTATATAAGTCTTCAGTTTGCACACTATACACTAAGGAGTCTGTATCTGTATAAAGCAGAGACAATCTGGGACCATACAGAGGAACCATGGTACTGTAGTGAAAGTCATACATTAGCGTTTTGGATAGGTCTAAAATTGACAATCCTGCATAAATCGGCTTGTCGTACTTCACTTTTACACGATTCATCTGTATAATCGCCAGATTTTCCCCCAACACTACGCAACTGTTAAAGTTAGGTCGAGCAATTAGCTTGTTCGCACACAACCATTTACCAGAAGCATCCCACCGGGTCACGATTTTCACATCTACACGTTTGTCCACGTTCTCCATAGTCTTCCCGAACACCGCATTATTCATTAATTTGTAAAAGTCTTTCTCAAATGCGTTTTTCGCCGACATCTTCAACCCGGTGTTAAGGTCGATATACGCATTCAACCATGGAGACTGAGTAAACTCTAAAACCCGGTGGATTGCTTTTAGTTTTAGACCGTATCGCATACACTGTTGCAAATTCCGATAATGAATAATATAGTTTTTCTTTTCCGACAGAGTTGCTAACAATTTAGGTGTCTTTGATTTGGGTGATGGAGGTACCATGTTTTCAGGACAGAAGGGTAGATCGTTGTGGGAATGATGTAGATGTTCGGGGTACTCCAGATCTACTTCTAGAATATAACCTTTCTCGTTGGTTTCAGGTATATTCAAAATTAGTTCTCATAGGAGAGCAATCTTTTTAGCATCCATCCATCTAAAATCACCAATGGGCAGGTGCTGTCTCATTGCCCACCCATAAAGATTATTAGCATCCAGATATGCTAGGTACTTGGATGGCTCGTCAGGGTTGTAATCCTCCATATACCTATTATTCGCTCTAGCATATCGTTGGCTGCATTGAGTCAAGCCTCCCCTGATTCCAGCCTTAATAAAATTATGTATGCTAATGTCCATCAACAGCTCCAGTTTTACACCAGTGTGCTTAAGCATCGCATCCCAACTCAAACTTGGAGCTGTCAGGTACTGGCACAGATCCAGATCATACGTCTGCTTGCATACAGAGCGGAAGTTTTCAAAAATATCTGCAAGTAGTAGCACATCAGTTTTCAGGTATAAATCGCTATACTCCCCAAGCGTGCAAATGCCAAACGTATTCCACACCTTCCGTGCGTGCTCGTAGTCTACATCGCTGATATCCGTAGATGTTAAATTATTAAAAAAAGGCTTCTTTCGGTGGTAATGATGTCTCGTTCAGTACTACAGCGCCGGTGATATAGTTGTATGGAAAAACGCCTTTCCGCGTCAACAAGCCAAACTCTTGCTCATTGGGGTAGTATTTGCGAGTCTCCACAAACTAAGTAGTATCAAGATTCTGACTCAACTTGTCCAACGATGAAGCCATGAATCTTAACGAATCTATAAACCTGAGCTGCACCGCTGTATTGTCAGATTCTTCAGGTTCGCCATCACACTCCTCTGGTTGTTCACCATATAACCTCACATTTTTAGTGAACGATACGATGCGCTCCTTATTATTAGGGATTACAGTGACCCTCTCTTTATCATACCCCAACTCCTTCACAATAAAATGGCTATCGTACCCACTTAAATTGTGGAAAATCACTCGGATAAATGTCGGCACTTTATAATGCAAGTTACAGTGACTATGAGCCGCAAAGCGGAATTTTCCATTTATGTGGTTGTGATCACGGACCCTGTCAGCTCCAAGAGGCTTCTTGCATATCCCACAATCGTCAACCATGTGGAATAACAATTCGTCTAACGGTTCAAGCGGTGCCATCGGAACGTTGGTTTTAAGGATTTTACCCAATCGTCGGGCTTCCTCCTTCAACTTCTGCATAAACACCTTTGCAGCATCGGGTCATCTGTATATTTCAAATTTTGAATGATTATCATCGTATTCACACTTAATATAATAAGCGAAACTATAAGGTGTGTGCTCCTGCACATTATTGGTGAACGAAGAAGATGTATCCGGAGTAGCAGTACTAATAGGTTTTAGCACCGACTCGAAATCAGCGTATATCACAAACGGTACGGTCATTTGTTTGTGAATATTAACAAATTCCAGCACACATTTAGCTGCAGTTGGCATTGTAGTCACAATATGGTTGCATTCATGCTCTGTATGTCGGTGTAACTCCTCCTCAGAACGAAAGTATATCAAGCATCCATCGCATAACTGTCTGTGTATGTTTTCTTTAGATAGCTGAGTTTTAACCAATCCGCTTAAATTGTTGATCAAACAAAAATGATTTGTATCTCCTTCCTGGATGTACAAAAGATTGACATGTCGATCCCTCTTGCGTGCTGTAAAGTGAAGCGGTCCCACAATCGACTTGCCTTCTATACCAAAAACATTAATGCTTATAGCATTCTGCTCCTCAAACTTGGCTATGTCCTTTATGGACATCGGGAACTGCAGCCCTGTCAAATTGAGAATGGTGCTGTAATGGGGTAGCTACCGACCCTTTGCGGATTGTGAGCACCGGGGTAGAGCGCAGCCATCACACACCAGGCAAAGCAAGCGTTGTCGTCATTTTCTATATTAATAACAGCTCTGTTGTTACGAACCCATTTGGGGAGCTCGATGTATGAGGATCCACGCAAAGGGTTGTACTTGTTTACATTAATCTCCAAGTACATATATTATCCACTGAGCGTAACAGAAATTGATAATATTACAATCAGACTAGTCGATCATTTGGGTGAATTGGTAAACTTTTCCCCGGAAACATACACCTGTGTGAGACTGGAAATAAAAAGTAGCTGCAAATGCCTATCGATTTTGTATATAAAGCACGCTACAACACCCCCAGACGATTAGAAGTGAATACGACGTCAAAGCGTCAAGTTGTCGAGAGACTTACAGCAGAAGAAATACGTTTCTTAAAATCTTTGGGGTTAGAAGTTATAAATGATGGGAGGCAGAAGTAAACGCAGCTTAGATCGGTGATGAAAACGTTAAACTTGGAAGGCTTAAATATGAGGACGTGCCCAAATTGGATGTGTTTGGAGGTTATAAATTAGACGAAACCATAATGAAGGAAGATTATTATACATATCTTCCCTTTACATTGAATGCAGAAAACAACGATAGAATTTCAATTGAAATCCAGAGCAGTGATAACATCACATACCCCCATGAAAGTTTCATATTTATAAGGGGTACCTATAAGCCTACGGAAACATTAAGGGAAGCGTCAACAACTGTAGACCCGATTAGAGCAGTAGAACCAGACCCTAAAGCTTACGAGTTTACTAGAAATGCACCATATTTTCTGTTTGAGGAAATTCAATACAAATTGGGTAATAATCAAATAATAGATGTCTGCCGAATCCCTGGAATTACAAGAACTATTAAAGGTTTAGTATCCATAGAAGAATCAGAAACAAAATCTATTACACATACCGGGTGGAAGCCCGATACCATATTCCAAGATGGGCGGTTTAGTTGTGCTATACCGCTAAAAACCATTTTTGGGTTTTTTGAAGATTACAAGAAAACTATCGTCAACATGCCTCAAGAGCTGATTTTAATCAGATCCAAGTCGGACGTAAATTGCTACAAGTCGATTGGAAATACAGTAACTTTCAAAATACAACGTATTTCATGGGAGGTCACGCATATAACATTAAGCGACTTTGCCAAGGCGTCGCTGCTTTCGGAAATGCAAAATCAATCATCTATAATGGTCGCATTCAGAAAATGGGAACTACACGAATTACCGTCTCTAACACAATCAAAGTCGCAAGTATGGAGAATTAAAGTATCGAACGAAACAGAGAAGGCTCGGTGGATATTACTGGCGCTGCAAAATAAGAAGTACGACAGGAAAGAAGAAAATGCTACAAGCTTTACGAATGCCAACATAACCAATGTCAAAGTGTTTTTAAACTCTCAGATGTTCCCTCAAGGTCGATTAAATTTAGATTTCGAGCAGAATGACTACTTGCCAGCGTACCTGTCTTATACATCTTTTATTTGAAAGCATCAAGGATGCAACTGTTGATGTAAGAATGGAATTAGAAGCTTTAAGAAATTTTGAATCATCGATGAAGGCTTATGCTTTAATTATACATGACTCTATGTTTGAATATAATCCGTTTACGGAAATTGTTAATAGATTTATTCACAATTAAATATTTTGTATATATATTTTTAATAAAATTGTATAAAAGCAAGGAATTAATTTGTTTCAATTAGTCTACTTTTATTTGTCGAATGGTGAGCATCTCCCACTCTGTACATAAGTTCTAGTTATTTTAGAGTGAATTTACCCCCATCAGAATAGGGTGAAATTGCCCCATATAGAGTGAAATTGCCCCATAGAGTGAAATTGCCCCATAGAGTGAAATTGCCCCATAGAGTGAAATTGCCCCATAGGGTGAAAGTGTCTCCGACAGTATTGGTTAGCATGGTTCGCAATTACATAAGAAAACGAAATAGTGGATACAGTAACGAAGCATTAGAAAAAGCTATAGAAGAAGTTCGGCTGGGTAAATCAAGTATTTACTCCATCAGTAAAAAATATAATATACCGAAAGAGACGTTAAGCTATCACCGCAAACAGCAGCAAAAGCAGGCGTACGCTCGAAGCAATATGGAGACTGCGAAACAAGAAGTTAAAATACCTATACAGAATTATGATAACTTTGCTATTGCTAGTGCAAGAGAGGATGGTAAACATGGTTCATTGTTCCCGTCTAACATACGAGCTATCTTCGCGGGACCATCGAGTTGTGGGAAGACTAACGCTTTAATATCGCTCATCCTGCACGAGAACGGTCTTAGATTCCAAAACGTGTATGTATTTTCGAAAAGTTTATATCAACCGAAATACGAATTGTTAAGAAACGTTTTTACACCATTAAAAGAAGAAATTGGGTACCATGAGTTTAAAAATTACGATGATTTGATCGAACTTGGAGATACCAAAGAAGATTCAATTATAGTTTTCGATGATATACCTGCAAACGAGCAAAGTAAAATCACTCAATTTTTCTCGTTCGGCCGACATAAAGCAATAGATTCATTCTATCTATGTCAAACTTACGCTAGTGCCTTAAAACATAGACATAACACCAATGTAATCGCATTATGGAAACAGGATGATACAAACCTTCGCCATATCTTTTCGGATCATATAAGTGGTGACATGACATATCCGAAATTTAAAGAAATGTGTTTACAGTGTTGGGGTGACTCAAAACATAATTTTATAACTGTTGTGAAAGATTTTGATTTGGATAAGGGGCGGTATCGGAAGAATTTCGACGAGTATATAAATATTTGACATTATTCAAAAACAGTTAGTTCCCATTCAAAGTTTCATAATGACGGAAGTTAACAATTTTATTGCGAATAAACGCAGTCTTCATCTTATGCAGGATGCTGTACGAAAAAAGTTTGTAGCGTACAAAAAGGGAGACGCTACATCTCAGCAAAAATTCAAAGAGGTGCACAAACAATTGATTGATCCCTTGCAAATAACCGCTTCCCAGTTGCAATCGATCACCGAAAAAATTCCCACACCTACAACAAAGGTTAAAGTCGAAAACATGGACGTACCTATAAAGAAAATTAAACAACTCGTTCCAGAAGAACCGTTCCATTTTTATTATGCGGATGTGTTAGCTAGAGACGAAGACGAAAATATTGACAAATCAATTTATGGAGTAAAGTATAATGTGGAAACCAATACATGGAGTGTGTGGAAAAGTGTATTGATAATTAACCCGGAAACTAGCGATATAACATTAAACAATGTGATATATCCAGGTACGAGGGGTTTATACAATCTGCTGGTTTACAAAGACATCAGCCCCGAAGATGGCGATTTCAATTTGCATGAAGATTTGCCGAATTACTTGGAAATGATCAAATCTGCGTCGATTTTGAGAAGAAAGTTTAACCCATTTGCGGTGCACGATTTGAGCGGATTCCCAACAAATAACAAAAAGTTTAACAAATATGTACAAAAATATCTCACCGAATTTCGGAGGAATCCCGAAAGAAAACAGCCAAAGAGAAGAAAACAGTCTAAGGGGGCAGGTTTAGGCTTTTCTAATCGGTTTTACAAAAGTTTAAATTCAAAGCCGGTGCAATATGTCTACTGGAATAATGTACATGAACTTGTGGATCGGCTGAGATTGTTGAACGCATCCAACCGAGCTGGAAATACAAGCGAGGAAAACATTAACGAGATGGTATCCATAATAGAAGAGTTGAGAGAAGAAGGTATAATACAGTGAGCTCAGTAAATAATTACACAGTTTTAAAATGCCTATCGACCGCTTCGGACGTTCAGAGCGTAAAGATGCTGATATTCGACGCGGTCCTCCAGGTCGAGGATTTGTGCTAACGTTGGATGGTGATGGCTACGATATGCAGCAAAGAAGGTTAGTGAATTCATCAGACCCTAAAGAAGATAGTGATTGTGTTAATCAGAGAAGCACTATAGTATTCAAGTCTGGAGAAGAAACAATTAGACTCCGTTTTTTTGAATTGCTAAATGTAGCCAAATTTGAAGAGTATTTGGATCTGCGTAAGTTCCCTCACGAGCTACTTGATGAGTAGGAAAGTCAGTATCCATTTTTCGATAAAGTTCAATTTAAAAGTGAATTGCTGGTTATATATGGTGACAAAGAAATATTAGGTAATTCAAGTTCAACTGTGGAGTTGCTTAAGTGAATGTATAAAAATGAATTACGTGGATGTATTCCAGATTGTATAAACTTCTCAGTATTTATTTAACTATACCCATAACATCTGTATCTGTAGAAAGAAGCTTTTCTGCCCTAAAACGTATAAAAACGTATTCTAGAAATACTATAGGACAAGAACGGCTGAATTATATCATAAATTGCTATAGAAAAACAATTAGTTAAAACTTTAAGTAGTGATGAACAGTTTTTGAAAATGTGATAGATTACTTTGCAAATAAAAAAACAGACGAATACCGTTGGTGTTTAAGAACCTTTAAAAATAGTGTAAATAAACTTGTTCAGCGTGTAGTGCAGCTTTTAACATTCGTACATTTTACTTTGGTGAGTAATTATTTACGATTGATGCTTTGTGTTCTATTGTCATGATGGCAAAAATATTGTGTCTTAAGTATATTTCTGTACAGTTTATACGTTCTATGTATAGATACTATGTATTTTGTTGCTTTTGCAAAAGTTTAAAGAATTCCTTAAACAATTTGCTATACTGGCCTCACCACTCTGTTAAAGTACGAGCCGTCACTGATCTTGTAACCTATCAACTTTTGGACTAAAGTAAATTGTGGTAGATCCTCATATCTTAGTCTCGGGAATTTGTGGTAACATTTTATACAGACCTTTTAGAGACATCCTGCATACATCTTTTTGGAATTGGAAATGACTCTATAACAGCAGCTGCGTAACGTAAAAGCACGATAATGCTTTAAGTTTGAAATTATATCTCGGTAGTTTCAACTTTTGGACTAACTAGAGTTCTTTATTTATAATAAATATATATGAAAAGTAATTACACATATGCATTTTATCGTAATACGAAGTACATATACAAATATATATTTTACAAAATTCAAGACGCGATAAGGCAATAAATATGGTTGATAAGAAGAAATATATTATGCCCTTGTTGAGTTCTCAATCATTAAGAAATGTAAACGCAGATAGTACTAGTTTAAAATATATTTGCTTAAGTGATTATATTTGTGGCTATTTATTGTTATTGGAAATACTTTGGTAACATTAATCAGTACATACGTGTGGGCCTAGCATTATTGGTGAGGTAAGTTCTGTTTACTCTAAACAAGTTTTTATAAATATTCATTCATTGTTTTTGTTATCAACAAAGCTGTGTTTATAAGCATGTCCAGTTTAACTATTATCTTGATTCAATGAATTTGCAATAATTTTATATACAAGAATTTAAGCTTTTTCTGTACAGCTGGTTAATAACCGGCTGCGACACTTAAAAATGTAAGGCTTAAGACCTGATTCTTTTCTATCCTAAAGCAACCTAAGTCAAATTCGTAATTCAAGGATGTTTGATTTTAATTCTGGACACTCTAATAGAAGTTTTATACAGTGTGTAAAAGCCAAATGGAATAAATTCATTATTTCGGTTACTGTACATATTTACAAAAAATCCCGAAACACATCAAATTTACATTATAATTTGCCATTCTTCAACGTGAAAATGCGATCCTTTCCTTCAACCCACTTTGAATGACAGGTACAACCCCCAATTTTTTAAATGGGAAGCATAGGCTTGTGATATATTGCTTGAAAGATCTCTGCGTCCTCTATTCAAAAATGTTAGAGTTTTTAAGTTTATTGCAACGATAAAGATAAAATAAAATAAAATCATGTGATTACAAAAATTCGCAACAATACAATCAAAAACTAAAATGTAATGCAAAACATAATAAAATATAAAATACTAAAAAGAACTTGAAACTTTTTCTTGCCCCACGCCTTGGGCGTTAGTGCAACTTTCTAAATAGATCTTTATTTTTTTGCAAAAGTCGTGCACAAGATGTAGTTTTATCCGTATTAACATAACTGACTTTTGAAAACTTTCACACTAACTCTCAACTTCAGCGGTTTAGAGAGACTATGAGGGGGGTCGTTACTTAAATACGGATGGGTAGGGCGCCACTGTACTTAGATAATGTGTAAAAAAACACGTTAAGAAAAATACAGGAACTTCAACAAGTATATTTTGTATATTTTGTATTTTTAGATGGTACTACGTTTATCCTGAAATAAAATAAAGTAAATAAAATAATATTGGGCACAGCAGTTTGCGCTTCAAAATAAAAATCAATAAATCGATAAATCAGACAGGTTTTTGGTATCTACGATATTTTTCTTTTGTGTGTTAATGCATGGACACTCTACTTATTAAATTTATGCACTTCTGGTTTATATATATTATAGTGGTTTTAAAAGATCAAAAATAAATACAAACGAAGCAATTTCAAAACACCCTGTATAAAGGAACAACCAGAAATTACGTGCGAAAGTTATATTAGTTAATTCATTTTTAAGTATCAGGTATTAACGAAATTTTACAAATAATGATAAATATTTAGTAGGTTTACAAAGAAATTAAATGGTAGAAGCCAATGCCATTAATTTATTAATTAATTTGAATTTAATTGAACGATTATTGATGTATAATATGCATAAAAGCGTGTAAAAACCCAATAATACCAAGGTGAGACGCGTTGCTAACGAACAAATATATCAGTAGAAAAATTCAACTCGTAGAAGTGTTATTTAAAACTTTACGATTGAACACCTGCATATTTTCTAAATGTCAAGTTCTACTTAAAATGTTGTAGATAACAAACGGTTACAGAGAATATTGGATAAACCGTCGCTTATATTCTCTGAAAATGCTAATGAGGGGTTAGTTAAATCACGTAGAAAGTCCAAGTGTAGTAGACAGCGCACAACCAAGAATATTGATTTTCTACCACTCAAACAAGGTTAGAAGGAGACGGAGCAAACGCATAAGCATGGGACAACAGTAGTATAGGAGGGATTTGAGAAACGTCAGTGGGTCTACGATTGGACAATATGTTAGTTTGACTTGATATAAACACGAGGTTAGTGTAGCGTAATTTTCTTAAAATAGTATAACGACGTACTGAAATTCGCGGATTTGAAAATCGGGGTGAGTGCAAAATTGTGGGAACGTGTTGTTGTGAGCAGGAGATTTCAAATAAGCGTGGCCAGGAGGTGGCAATCTAAAGATATAAATAGTTTACAAGAACATTATTAAAGCCCTTATTATTTCGATCGTCCCAAAACAACGTATGATAGTTAACACGAGTTGTAAGTATTATAAAATTATTTAAATTATATTTCATGGTGGTAGCCTCTTGATTAATACGCGGTTAGTGCCGAGATTATAATTTTAATTGAGGTATCACCTATAATTTTTAACCAACTCGTGTCGGGACATTAAGTAATGTAGATTACAGTAAATATTTGTGAAAGACGTATAATTTAAATGGAATTTGGAATTTGGTTGCACCGTGGAGGCGGCATCTGCAGTTCAACTTAGATGGAGTTCGTCTAGTAACAGCTAGAAACGGCCTGCAAACCAGATGGAAGAAATAACTACCATCATCTATAGAGCGGAGATCGTCTAGAAATTTCCAAGTAACGATTTGAAATTGTGATTCTTATAAACTGTAAATATTGGGTGACGTATGAGAGTGTTTATCAAGGTAGTGTGGATTATTTTCGTATTGAACATAATACGTGTAAATAACTTTATTATGTTATTCAACTAGAAATTTGAAGGTGT
This sequence comes from Platerodrilus igneus, assembly GCA_036346225.1. NCBI lineage: Eukaryota > Metazoa > Arthropoda > Insecta > Coleoptera > Lycidae > Platerodrilus > Platerodrilus igneus. The sequence continues at coordinate 924,269 of JARFIW010000727.1, read as the reverse complement.
CTTTAAAGCTTTTAAACGTTCCATCAGAACGTGAAATTTTTGCGAAGAGTACATGGCTTTGTTTTTTTTAATGCAAAGTAAAAGGGCATACATTATGCACAAGTTAGCTGGGTTATCATGAGCTCACCCTACTCCAGAGTTTACTTAGATTAAAAAAATAAATAAATAAATTATAAAGAAGGAATTTTAGAGAAGGTATTATTCAAAGCCCATTTACTCCAGGTACATTTTATGTGTCTGATGTTTTTAAAAATAAACTACAGGACATTCCAAAATAAAATTTACTGAAGTGTAACGTGAAGAATGAAATATGGACAATATTGAATTTCTTTTGTAAATAGTAGTAAATAAAAGATTGTATGTTTGTTGTATTTTGTGGTTTTATTGGGAGTGTGCGTGAATGATAGAATATGAGAGTGAATATAAATATCCAAAAGGAGGTCCAAATGAGCTAGCCAGAAGCAGTTGAGGAAGGCCATTCAACCGAGGAAGAGAGGAAAACGGGTAAGGAATTTTTTTTGTATTATTTAATTTTGGATTTTCGAGTTTTGAAAATTTTATAAAATTTTCGAAAATATTTTTGTTGGTGAAGATTTTACCCGAGTTCCACGGCAATCTTATATGGTCCAACGTTGGGGCCCGAATGTTTTTGAGAGAGTACTAAAATTCTTCAGAATAAGCTAATGTAAATACCCTCACTGTAAGTAGTTATTTTATTCACTTTAGTAGTTTGTTAATAGTTTGTACGTTTTAGTTATTGCCTGTGATCAAGCATAAAAATATATGCGAAAATTTAGGCCATAAAAAAGAGTTTTCTTTATTACCAGCTGACCTAAAACCTGCTAATTTCAACACAATTATATATATATATATATATATATATATATATATATATATATTACTCAAATTTAGAGCAGGGTAGAAAATTAATTAATTAATTTAAATAATTTTAATCACCGTGTAGAAGGAAGCTTTGGGAAAAGGTACGCGTTATTAAAACCGTGAAGCATAAAAGTTTATTCGTTCATTAAAAATAAGGGATTTAAATTATTCACTAGACGCTTTGTATAAAAAGAAGCAGAATTAAAATGCTCAACGTGTAGGTAATTTAATTATTCCAAGTAAAGAAACAAATAGAAATTACGTGCAAAATTTATATTAATTAACTCAATTTTTTTAAGTAACCGGTATTAAACAAAATGTACAAATAATAATTAATATTTAATTAGGATTCACTAAAAATTAAAGGGTAAAAGTCAACGCCATTCATTATTATTTTAATTGGAGTTAATTGAACCGTTAGTAACATATAATATGCATAAAAGCGTGTAAAAAACCCAATAGTATTCAAATCGTAGAAGTGTTATTTAGAAGTATTACGTTTGAACACCTGCGTATTTTTAAAAGTCACGTTCTGCTTAAATTTTGTAGATAACAAATGGTTACAGAGAATGTTGGAGAAACCGTCGCTTAATATTCACGGGAAATGCTAATAAAGTGGGTTATTTAACAGTCCACGTGGATTGTACACAGCCGATAATAAAGAGTATCGATTTGCACCACTAAGACCAAGGTAGAAAAGGAAAGAGAAAATGCGTCAAGCAGAGACACTAATAATTAAAGGCGTGATTGGAGCAACGTCACGAAAGCTACGATTGGTTGTAATCAGATGCAGATATGAGGGGTGTACACGTAACGATTTCGATACAAAATTAATTAGTCATTCTCAGACGTGGTTGCGTGCCGTGTGGAAAATTTCTGAAATTTAACTGGCGCGAGTGCAAATTTAATAAGAATCGCTGTGCCCGACTGTCGAAAGGGAACATAGTATGCGAAATTCTGGAAATTGTCCGTTTGCGGGACAAAACCGACATACGGGCGGGCTATTATATAAACCCGGACTTTAAACAGTTTAGGTCTCTTAGATTTTCGATTTTGATTGAATAGTTTAAACAGTTTGCTCGTATATTTTGGTGATTATTGAATACTTTAAACAGTTTTGCTCTTTACGTGCTACGATAAAAGTTATTTAGTGCATTTAGAAAAGAAGATACAAGGTAATAAAGTTTAGTTATATTTGCGAGTATTACTGTACCAAGTATCCAAATTTGTAACGATAAATGAATAAACAAAAGTAGGCAGTTTTGGGTATTGCGTGAAAGAAGTATGAATTTCTTTGCTATTTTTCCGGGGTGTTAATAATCAAATGTTATTCGTAATCGTGAGTGGATCCACAAAACAAATTCAGATATACCTAGATGAGTTCCTGAAAAGCCCTGAAACAATTTTAGATAAATGGTGGTGTAGAAAATTTTTAAAGGCGACCAGTAATCCGAGGACCTAAACATAACCCAGTTGGAATGGTGTGATTAACAAAGGACGATGTACATTGAAGCCACGAGTGCATTAACCTTCAGGTTGTTCGATTTTTGATGTTTTGGTGTGTGTTGAATAACTTTATAAGTTGTTTACTTAAAATGGACAGTAGTGAATTTGTACTAACAACAAATTTTTAATTTTAAGGTGAAATTTTCTTGTTTAAGTAGAAAGGAGTATTTAGTATTTATGTTCTTGATTATGATGAAAATTTGGGTCTGTCTTTGAGCTTAATTAGACGAACCTGGTTAATTAACGTAAAGGGGTGGTAGATGCTCCCTTTGTACTCAAACTCAGGTCTGCCAATATTGTTAAATTAATTAGTAGGCATTCTACAAAGACTTTAATTCTGGATGCACATTAAAATGATAACAAATTTTATCTTGAAATTTTCTGATACTGAAATTTATGCTGAATTTTAATTTTGAAATTTTAATGTATTGTAAATATTGATGTAAATAGAGTTAACGTTGGTGTTTGTGGTAGGAAGGTGTTTGTTTTTTTATGAATGAGGATGAAAGTTACCTAGGGGAGCAACCGAGGCGGAAAGAGGACAGAGGCGATTATCAGAAGAGAATCACAGCAAATCGTAGCGCCAAAAAGTGAGGCTCGAGTTCAAAATAAAATTTTTTGTGACTTTATTCCAGGAAACTGGCGAGGCTTTTTGTACATTTCACAGCATATTTATGACGGCCCAACGCTGGGGTTCGATTCGAAAACCTTAGTTCCCGAAAAAGAGAGAGGTGTCACAGCAATATATATAATTCATGGAATTTAAAGATAAGTATAGACAAAATAAATACTATTGCTTAAGTGCTTCTATGAGTATAATTAACCTTTTCTGAGTTTATGAAGAAATCAAAGCTCTTAAATATCAACACATATATTAAACTGAAAAATATTTTTGATTTATTTTGACAGATATTTACTATAAATTTTCTGAATGTTCCATTAGTTTTGTGCATTTATATTACTAATCTTGGTCATTTAAAAAAAGCCTCTAAAGCAAATAAGCACTATAAATATCATTAACACAATTATGAGCTTTTTTTGTCATCTTTTCAGTACTGACTAAACGACTCACAGGTTAACAAAAACAGTTTTGTAATAAGATCTTTAAAATTAGTAAACTTAAACTTTATTAAATAGTTGTCATGTGTAAGCAAGTACACGACTATATTATTCATAATGCAAATTCGTAGAGATTCTGTTAGATAAACAATTTTATAAAGCATAATTTTAATCTAAAGCAAAGTTTGAAGATTTAAATTTATAATTAAATATTATCATTAAGATGTTAGTTTCCATGCGTTCAAACTACCAAGGTTACGGTTTATACATGACGTTAAACGTCGAACAGATGATTGCCTCAACAAATGGAAATCACTTACCGACCTTGAACTGAGGGTATGGCTGCTTACAAACCAATGAGCAAACAAGCTCGACCCACATGTGGACTTCCAACATTGAACAAACACATGAAAAAAGCAGTTGTCTATATTGTTATTACAACGCCTCGTAAACTAGAACCATATTGTAAGTTTCCAGTGCGTAAACGTTTTATACACAAATAAATTAGCTTCTTCTTATAACCATTAATCAGTTCTTAAGTGTTGTTTCTGAATTAAAAAGAAAGCTACCATGTTAAAACATGAGGAACGTATATATCTTATGCGCAGTAAAATTAACAGTTTCGTTCAACCGTTATTGCTTCAGTTCTTAAGTGTTGTGCATGATGAGTTTCTAAACTTACAGATCAGTGGATTGCTTGAAACTAAATTGCAACTCGCAAGTCAGTCTTGGATATCAATTTTTCCATGTTGACGTTAGAATGATAAAAGACCGACTGGTTCGGCTTGACGACAACAACGACCTCAACAACTAGGTGCGCAGAAGCCCGGTATTTGGTTTTACTTTGAAGATACTTTATGGAAATTTCTGAATAGCTTGTTCGAGTTTTAGCATGGTTTTAAAATACAAACTGGCACATTTATAACTATGAGCTTTATTTACTAGATAATTAGAATAAAGGACAATAATTGGGGTGTTTTGAAATTATGATACCTTGTTTTAATTTTGTATTAATTGTAGATGTACGATTCATATTGAATTATAAAAGTAAATTTAAAATTTTTTATAACACAACACATAATTTTTATGCGTTATTTTAGAACAGGGAAAACGAACTGTTACAAACTATGAATGTCAATGAAGTAGATGTTCAAAATGTTTACCGTGGACGTCTTGCAAAACATCCTAATGTTAAAAAAAACTGTCTTCTAACATTATTTAACTTATCAAGCGTGATCAATCTAATCGCAAGCGCAATTCGTTCTTTTAAGTCATTTAAACCAAAAGATTTAGTTTTGTAAACAACACCCTTCTCATATCTCCATAAAAAGAAATCTAATAATGTAAGATTAGGTAATCGCGCTGGCTATTCTATTGATCCTCTCCTCCCTATCCACCGATTGGGAAATATTGCATGGAGGTACTGCCGGACATTGCGTTGGTAATGTGGTGGTGCTCCATCCTGCTGAAACCATATCGTATTCACGGAACTTGAGGGTTTCCTGGATCAGGATATAAATTTGCCAAAGTTGGTGTAATTAATTAACTATGAATAATGTGCTGGCGCGTCTTATTAATTTTAGTGGACTGTATTGCAAATGGATAACAAAACGCGAGCTTTAAATACAAAAATTTGTAAGCATGTAGAGACAAGCAGAAATGCATAAAGTCACTCACCAATATTGTCCTTGGTGTGTGGTCCTATTCGATGTTACTGCAATGCCCCCAGGGGAGTCGGTTGGATGCACTGTTACAAAGTACTATACTTTTTTGTTTGTATAGGTTGCCCCGATACAACCGTTCCGGTACTAGGTCGAATGAAGAGTCCTCGATAAACTTAACAAAACCACTTTCGTACGCGTTTCACTAGAAGAGGCGCAAGCGCATTGCACAATTTTATTCCACTATATAGTTTGAGTTTTAATTAATACGAAACAGTTGGAATAACATCATTTTGAAGTAGTGCCAAATAATGATCGCCATTCAAATTGCCCTCAATAAAAAAGGGACCAACAATCCCTGCCCAAACATTAACTTTTTGAGGGTATTGTGTGTGTTCTTCTCTCATCCAGTGAGGATTTTCCGTTGACCAGTAGCGGCAATTTTGCCGATTAGCATGGTCGTTATGTGAAAAAGTGCAGTCATCAGAAAACATAACGTCTTCTAGTTGGAAAATATTGTTATCCAATATGTCCATCATTCACTCACAAAAATAAGTTCTATCAAAATCGTCTTCTATGAGCTCTTAAGTAGGTATCATTTTATGGGGATATATTTTATTTTCTATTAATATGTTTACTATCGATGTATGGCTAACATTTAATGTAGTGGATGCCTGTCTACTCGATGTATGTGGGTTTTCCTTAAACTTAAGCATCACATCTAATTTGATTTCATCACTCAATGCATTGGCAGCTGTTTTTTTTATCTGCCTTACATGACCAAACTCGCGAAACTGCTTCTCTATTTTACTAATTGTTCCTTATGATATAGGCGGTAAATCAGGAAATTTCTCATGAAATGGGCGAGTTACTTCCTGTTGCGTTCGGCAGTAGTGTGCCGTGAGACTTTTTAGTGGGGAAGCGCTTCAAGTTGGCACTTATACTACTTAATTCTATCTCTTTTTGAATCTTAGATTTATAATACACCTCTTTTTTTAACGTAAGTAAATTTTATTTTCCGCATTTTGAAAGACACCCAGGGTGTGTGTACGCGCACGCGTGTGTGTGTTGCGCGCGTGTGCGTGTGACAAGCTTATGACTAAGTTTTAACTGATTGTCCAAACTATATTTAATACGAGACTTACCAAATATCTTTTCTTTAAGAAACGAAGTTAAATGTCCTTGGCTATTAGTGTGTCTTTTAACATTTTTATGGAAGTTGTATAAGTCCGAAAAGCCGTTTGAGTTCCAAAAGGTGTTTTCAAAAATATTAAAGAGCAAACAAGACCAACAAAATAATTTTTTTAGTGTGTTACATCCCGTTAACCATTTATATTTATCATAAAAAATCCATTTTAAAGTGTCTAATAAATTGTTTAACGGAGTGTTGAAGTTTAGTTTCTAAATTGATAGGCGGGGTAGGTTTAGTTAAAGAAATTATGTTATATTTTTCTTAAAAATTGTACTAAGAAAATGGTTTTTTTTAATTTTACACACCACGTACACGCAACCACTATTATTACTCTCGTTTGCTTTTAATTGTCTATTTCTCGACACTGAGGAACAAGACGGTTTATTGGTTTGCTCCATTGTAACACAAGTTATTCTTAAATGGCACTGATAACAAATACAAACACTACTTAATTATGGGTTACTATCAAATATTTCGTAATTCCAACTAAAAATGATCTAAAATATGGATGAAGTGAAGTAATTTTAAAACTAATTATTACTACACATAAGATTGATTAATGCTTTACTTATGAGGCCGTGCTATTATTAAAATATGCAAATTTCAAATATGTATACATTTTACCATCACATAACAATGGATGTTTTACTTTTAACACAGTATGAGTACGAGTACGTATACGATATTGCAAGAAGCTCCAGTGAACAGCGCTTCCAACTCTGCTAATATCATCAGCATTCGACAATACACGATAGTGATGAGCCCACGACGTCTGCAATGAACCGGAACTGAGATTGTTTGAACTTTGGAGGCGTTAGAAAATGCAGCAAGTTTATTTATTTGTGTGCGAACAGACGAGGACGGGCGATTATCTAGGAAGGGTCGTATAGAGATTGTAAAGGCGTCATGATTCATGAATTTAGAAATTTCTCATTCGCTTTCTTGTTGTTAGTGTTTTGCGTTTAGCTTGAGGAAGTTAGTTCTGAATACTGAAAAATGCCAGGAGCAAGGAGAATTTTATTCAATACACTGTTAATGCCCGGAATTTCATAATTCTACCAATAACAACTAAGGAAACGGTGCTTCCATTGACGGCACGCCACTGGTGTTCGAGTTTTATCTCCGTAACCAATCATTTGTAAAACTGTTAGTTTATGGATTTCCATTTATCTAACCATTTTTCAGAATTGAAGTTGACGAATTTCAAACTAAAGTTATAATACTGACAACTTATACATAATTACAAAACAATTTGCTAAGGCGTTTTAAACAAACTAAAGTTGCCACGGAAACTCTTTAAAGTATTTTTAATGGATACCATCTAAAAAGCACATTGATATGGTTTTTGCTTACTTTCTTATTATCAAGACCTAAACCGGAAATAGGTTTTGAGTATATTGTAATAAGTTTTGATTGTATTGTAGTGAATTTTTGTAATCACATAATTTTATTTTGTTTTATCTTAAATGTTGCAATAAATTTTAAAACTATAACATTTTTGAATAAAGGATAAAGAGACCTTTCAAACGATATATCACAAGTCTATGCTTCCCATTTACAAAATTGAGAGATGTACTTGTCATTCGAAGCGGATTAAAGGTAGGGACCGCATTTTCACGTTGAAGAATGTCAATTTATAATATAAATTTGACGTGTTTCCGGATTTTTTATAAATAAATACAGTAACCGAAATAATGAATTTATTCCATTTGGCTTTTACACACTGTATATTTACAAGTTCTTTATTATATTTTTTATTTTAATCATATAATTTATAAAGAACTTACGTTCTGCAATAAAAGCAAATCACTTTTCAGATAAATAATATTGATCTATCAATGATGTTTCCTAGAATATAAAGAATGTTATTAATCTTGTTCACCATACTTAAATTAGTACAGACTTGGATTTTGAACTGTGTTACGTTTATTTTCGAGGATAGATTTGAATACGTCATTTTTTGTAGTAATTCGTATTTCATTTATATAGCTTCTGTTTCTATTCAAAACCTCATCCTGTATTTTCACCTCGTTACAATACTACGCGCAATCATAACATTTCTTTCAAATCTATTCATTCTAAAACAAAAATTTCTTCGATAAATTAAATAGTCAATACCTTGTTTTAGGTATCCGTTAATTTGTTAAACATTCCGATAACAGATAATTGCTTTCTTTTGTGTTTCCCATTTAAAGACTTGTCGAAATAATAGATCCTACTATTGTTTGATAGCGTGTTTTCTAGTTTGCTAATCGCGCTTTGATAACGCGAGGATTGCAGTTCGAACTCGGGTTATTTGAACCAATTTTTAATTTTATTCTGCAGCTTGTGCGTTGAAATATTTTCTACAGCGATGCACGTTTTTTTTTGTTCGACAAGTAGGAGATATCTTGCGTGTGTTGGTGAGTTTTCCCGCGTTTACCCATTCTAATCAAATTCTTTTTTAGCTCTTAGTTAGAGGCCAAATTGATTCTTTCTTTATGTAGGCTCAACTGTACGTTGACGTAGACCAACTGCTTTTGTCTATAGAGCGCTGCTGCAGTTACGGTGGCAGGGCGAATGGATCTTGACTATCGTGGCGTTGCTGTGCTGACTCATCCCTGATGGGTTGCAAGATAAGCATCCCGAAGCATAGAGGTATGTGACTCGTTTTCTTTTATGCCCATCGAGGATTATTATTTATCAGCGGTTGATGTTGTGAAATCCATTCACCATACATGTTTAAAAGCTAGCTTTGTTAGTGCTTCTGGTTATATTTCTTTAATTCTTACTACAACTTGGTCTTCATTTAATACTTTAATTTAACACACTTGCTATTGCGAAAATCTAAGCATTACTTTGTTTCCAATGAGTTTTATTACATGTTAGCTATGAAATGCGCACTTCGTGGATCCATTATAAAATTTGTCCTTTACAATGTAACTTAAATTTAATACTTTTCTTTGTCCATGTGAATCAAGAAATTTTAATTAAGTTTTATTGTTAATAGATAATCGTGGGCGACGTGCTTTTTTTTGTTTTTTTTTTATATGTAGGCGAATCCCCCCACTCTCCGCGGTTGGTAGTTAGTCTGGTATTTGCTTTTCTTCCGGCTACGTCTAGGTACGTAGCAACTGGTTTATAGATCTTATTATTTTTCTTAATCTTCTTTGGGAATTAAACCACTCAGAGTTGTTAAAATCGTTCTTATTTACGTTTCGATCAATGGCCTAGGATTCTTGTCAAAATAATAAAAATTTCAAGTTTGACATTTATTACATAAATTGAAGGTGACTTTGATTTATTAATGTTTGATATATTTGTCTTGAATACAATAGGTGAAAATTTTTAAGTTTAGAAGAATGAGTGTCTTCAATTTGTGTTGCGCCTTGGGAGCGACTTTGAGATAGCCAATACGCTTAACGTTAAGTCAGCTAATTAATTTCTACGTAGTTAAATTTCATATAAATTCAATAACTTGAGGATTGGAAAACATTTCTTATTATGTATTTATACGGTTGAGACGATGGTTATTAAAGAAAGTGTGAATACGTTACAGTAAGGCTTAAGCAGTAGTTTTTTATATTTATCTTGAGGAGGAAAACTCATTACGATTTAGGCTACCTTTTTGGTAGATTTTAGCACGGTTCTGAGGCGACCCTATGGCGGGTTTACACTTGTCAGATACCAATGCTGTTCTATGGAGGCTGCTAATATTCCTATTGTTATGTAATTGGTTATTGTACCTATGTATAAATAGAAAACATGCACGTCGGCTGTATTTCATGTTAATATCGCAAAGAAAACCCAGGAAAAACTTGCAATGTTAACTAGATATTGGGGGTATTTGATTTTCATTTGTTATTTCTTTTAGTAATGGAATTCTTTGTTTACTAAAAGTCACGGATTCGTTTGCTACGCAGTTATTTTTATCTAGGGTTATAGAAGCAGTTTCTTTGACTTTGCGCTTTTGGTGGTTTTCTTCTTTGTCGATAATTTTTGCGTCCTCCCATTTTATTTTATGACTGGAGTCCCATGCATGTTTGCAATTCATGGATTTTTCAAATTTTCTATTTTTTATACTTGATTAATGTTCTTTTAATCGAACTTCAAATGGTGTGGGACCTTCCCCTATTTAAAACTTGTTACATTCACACGGTATTTTGTAAGTGCAGTTTTAAACTTTGTTCGGTCTTTTCTTGTTAATATTAAAAATTAGTTAAAGCCGACCATGCTTATCTCTTCTTATTAAAATCACTTTGATAAAGGATGCTTGTTTAAAAATGCATCACGCAACTACCACGATTCTGGAGAGCATTTTTGATGCGTATCGTTGTTTCTGTTTTCGTCTTCTTTTTTTTAGATTTTATTCATTTCTTTCTCTGTTATTCTATTAAGATTAATTTTTAATAGTGTACATCTGACTAGGTCTTTTTCTTTAAAATTTCTTCGTTTGATGATATTAATTATGCTCTATCATACCTGGTTTTGATAATTCCTCGTTTGACACAGTGTGGGTGGTTTGAATCGAAGTTTAAGTATCTGTTTGTGTGTGTTGGTTATCTGTATACCGAGATATTAATTGTTGTATCGTTTTTTGCTAACTAGAATATCTAAAAATGGAAGTTTTCCATATTACTTTAATTCATATGTGAATTTAATAGTTGGTTCTATTTTGTTAATTGAATCTATAAAGTTTTTAATTATTTCTGTATTATGAGGCCAAATAGCATAGACATCATCTACGTATCTCCACCAGATTAGTGGTTTCAATTCTTGTGTGAATATTACACCTTTTTCGAACTCCTCCATTAATATATTTCCAAAGATTGGCGATAGTGGACTTCCTATCGTTATTCCGAAGCTCTGTTTGTATAATTGGACACTTATTTGAAAATATGGGGTATTGACGCATACACCAAGTAATTCCATGATCGATGATATGCTTAGTTTTGTTCTTTCTTTAAAGTTGTATGTTTTTTATAATATTAAGCGTTTTGTTTACAGGAACATTTGTGAAGAGATTTACTACATCAAAACTTACCATTGTGTGTGTATTTTCAATTTTGATGTTTGATAATTTTTCTAAAAAGTGTAGGTTGTTTTTTACGAAAGAATTCATTTTGCCTACTAATGGATTTCTAATTTTTAGGAGAAATTTTGCTAAATTATGGCATGCTGAATTTATAGAGCTTACGATAGGTCTCAAACAAATGTCTCTTCTATGAAATTTTGGTAGACTGTAAAAGTGAGGTAGTTTGCTGTAATATAGAACTATTTTGCTTTCTTCTTTGTTTTCTAACTTATTTTTTAAGTTTATATAGAGTTTTGTATATTTTATTTTCGATTGATTTTGTTGGGTCTGTTTCTAAACTAGTGTTCTCAGTGTTGAACAGTTTGTTGACTTTTGCGTTGCAATCGTTTTTATCCTTTTACTGTTGCATGGCCTTTGTCAGTAGGTAAAATTATAATTGAGTTTTCGTTTTTTAAATGCCAATTGCTTTTTTTTCGTTACTACTTACATTTGGTTTTATTTTGTGATTCTTTTCTATTCAGATTTTGCATCGTACTCTAAATTCGTTTGCTTGATCTTCTTCGAATTGGGTCGCTGTTTTCTCATTACAGTTGATTATTTTAAATGTCGGTATTGATTTTGGTGTTATTTCAAAGTTCAGGACTTTTGATAGAATTAGTTTTTCTGTGTCGTTAATAGTTCCGTTCAATAAATTTATAACAATGAAAAACACAATATCACTTAGAAGCTATCATCAGAGTGATAGGATTCATTTCAACCATTATTAATGTAAATATTATATTAGTTTTAAAGGGTTCGGAATAGCCACCAGAAACCCCTTATATTGCTTGCACTATTTAATTCCAATAAGTACTTCTGAGAACTATAACACTCCACCTTTTATTTAAACTAAATAAATTAATATTCTCGTGGCATTCTCTCAACACCGAGATGCCACGCGCTACCCCATTAATGCTCGACTACCCTTCATTCCTCTTACATTTGTAACATTATTTTGAAAGCTTAAGGTTTTATCAGATTAAATAATTAATTAAAATTCATTAACTTGTATAACTTATAGGCAGAATTCCATAATAAATTACCGTTATATTTTAGTAAGCATCCCTTATAATAAAGACCAGGTTTAGAAATAGCTATACGCTTAAATATTATAAATTCCAGCGGCTGTCATAATAATTGAAACATCCTATCTTGCAAACCCAATACAATACCCTTTTAAAACTTATGTCGCTTATAGATTGACGAATCTGATAAATTTAAATAAATTTAACGTAAACAAAGAAAAGCAAGGGTTATAGAAAACGAAACATTACAAATAGCCAAACTATTTTCCAATTTGATTTGTTCAAAGATTGCAAGTAATTTTAGGTAGTCTGGAGACAACCATTGTATTGAAATCCATTTCGGTTATCCGGTCTTTTGTCAATGGCAGACAACTGTCGCCAATAGACATGGTCAAGAAAATACAACATATTTAAACCGTTCGAAAAATAATTGCTATCCGTGACCCTCATCTTGAAAGGGGTTGGATTTGGTTTCTGAAATCTTGTTTTTGGGAGGTTCTGCTAATAGTCATTTGATAACAGAAAGATGACGTAAAATAATGGTTTAGAGTAGGATTAATATATAACTTAAGGCTTGAGCCAAAAGACGGAGATTCCAATGGGGATGTCAGTTGTCAAAAGGTAGAAAGAAACGTAGTCAGAGAAATTCGCTGGTAGCGTTCTCCGGCATCACAGATATGATATTCCACTTAGTATCACGATAGTGAAATTGGAAAAGAGTAATTAACTCTTCCAGTTCGCGAGGGTTACGCCCGTGTGTTCGCGGATTTATAAGCGATATAAAGTATATAATAAAAAGCTTGTATGCGTGTGATGCACAAGTTAAGTTAAGCTCAACAAGATCCTGCTGGGTTCGTGTGCCATTGAATTATTTAATAATTGCGAATACAAGAGCAAAATGCAAGATTATCTCCCCCCAATTTAAGAATTGTTTTGCGTTGAAAGGCAAGCCGTCGAACAATTGAGTTTTAGCAAGTAAGTTTTTATAGTTAAGCTAGCATGTCCAATTTTTAGTTAATTTATTTGTTAGGACGTTTTGGCCATAAACCGTAGGATTAATTTGGTGTAAAATTTATAAGATAAGTTTTCTTCTATATAAAGTATTTGGGAATTACTTATGTACGTAAAATTATCATAATTCCATATCAACCATGCAATTAAATTTCTAAATTAAAATCAATGAATTTTCTAATGTAAGAGGTTCGCGTTTATTGCTCTGTTAATTAAATAGTTTTTGTTTACCGTTGATTAAGTCAATAGTTTTTTTATTTTTTTATCATGAAAGTTGCATAAGTAGTCAAAAAGGTAAGAATTGATTAAAAGAAACAATTGTACTTCTTGGGATGACAAGTCTCTCAAGGTTTTGTACGAACAGTTGGACATTCTCGACTTGTCTGGCGCCCTTGGTAATTGTCATTAAGCCATAATATTTATGAAAGGTAAGTGCCAAATTTTTGTTGTTGTATATTATATATTAATTTAGCCCTTTCTGCAAAATTTGAACTCTCTATATGATCGACGACCTTCCGCTAGCTAGTACCGGTGACCCCCTTTTAATTTTTGTTTTACAGGCCGTCCCCATTTTATAATTTTAATGAAAATAATATACTTAGTAGCTTTTCCGCCTGTAACACATTTCATATCCCGTAGACAAAGCTCCTACCTTTACTCCTTTACTCTGAGTTTTCCTCTTATCTGTTTAAACCGGTATTTCTACGAATAGTTATAAATACGCTAAACCTACTGTCACTCAATGTTCACATGATATAATATTAATTGAAAATAATCAACGCAATTATATTAAAAATACCCTTAACTAACTATTAGCAAATTGAACAATATGTTTAAGTAATGACCTAATAATTGCAAATACATCGCACTTACTACGCCTATAAAGTATAAAGAAAATGAGCGCATCACAGAGGCCAAATAACACAAGATGGAAAGAGCGCAAAGATATTGAATCGGGCTACTGCTACCGCGTTTCTTTAATTTAAAACAAGTAATAATAAAGGTCTTTATTACTCACTGTTCCCAAGTCTAATTAACAGTATATGCCTTATTTATAGATGTTTTCAGTCCACTTAACAATGAAGCACTATTACACTAATGAATTTACAAGCACTAATATCTTCTTAAACTAACTTCTTTACCCTAGGTCCATTAACAACACTAACACAACTATTTATTTATACACTTCTATTTATTTATGTATACTATAAGCTGCATGTACATTAGACACAGCATATAACATTTATGTATATCCTTGAACTCCTAAAAGTTCAACTACGTTTACTGTACACGATATAATTTATATTAGACATTCAAGTATAGACTAACCCTTACATTCATAAGCGGCCTTATATATACCATGAATTAAAGATATGACTCATTATCTAGTATTTTCTAAAAGAATTCTCGAATCCTGGAGAATACGCTGTGCCTCGGGCGTTTGTATGTTTGACGGGTTGCCTAATAGTGGATCGCAACAATATAAAACAAAGATTAGCACACGATCGTACTACATTTAACAAGAAAAGCAACTACTGTGCTCAAAGACAACAAACAAGAAAATCTGGACAGTGGGAGGAGCGGACAGGAAAAAGATAGAAGCCTTTAAAATGTAGTGCAACAGTGTATGATGAAGATAGTATGAACATACATAGTGAAGAACAAAGAAGCACTAGAAATGGTAGGGGAAGAAAGAAGTATATGGAAAACGGTAAAAAATAGAAGAGATAGGGCATGAGGCATGAGAGAGTAGTGCGGAATATATTAGAAGCAGAGATAAGAAAAACGAAAACTAGAGGTAGACCTAGGTTAGACTATTGCACACAGATAGCGAAAAATGTAGGCTGTGAGAATTTAAAGGAAATGTGCAGCCTAGCTCTGAATAGAAATCAATGTAGGTACGTATCCTACCAATTCCAGGATGGAAAACCTAATAACGAAAAAATAAATAAACTTAAATCTGATAACTATTATAAGCAACTACAGGTATTGGTTTTTGCAATACTCTCAACTAATGTTAATGGTGCGAAAGGATTTACTGGAAAACTATTAATTCCACAAATGTCTAAGTGTTGGGGATCCTTAGTAGGCACAAGTTTCTTAACCCCCTTCACGGTCCACTGAATCTTGATGAAATATGGCATATAATTAGGAAACAACAGAATAGGAACCGAGCTGTATCTAGGCTGTGGGAATTTCAAAGAACGGTGTGGGCTAGCACAGAATAGAAATAAGTTCAGGTACTCGTCCAACCAGTTTCAAGACGAAAAACCTGACGAAAAAATAATTGCACTTAAAGCTAATGATTATTATAAACAATTACAGGTGTTGGTTTTGAAATATTTTCAACTAATGTTGATTGTGCGAAAGCATATATTGGCATACTATTAATATCGGGGAAATAGGGTATACATTTGTAAATAATATAAGAGGAACCGAACTGCATCTAACAAGAAAGAACTGCGGCTATGTTCGAATACAACAAACATAGTAACAAGGAGAAAATTGTTGAAAGCATATATGTGGAGCACAGCACAGTGTCTATGAAATAGAGGCAGAAGGAGAAGGTGACAGAAAAACGGTAGAAGCTTTTTTCAAATGTTGTACTTCAGATAGATGAGGATTATAGCATGGACAGACAAAAATGAAAACAAAGAGGTTATAGAAATAGTAGTGGAATAAAGATATCTATAAAAAACAAAAAAATATATATAAGGGCAGGATACGTTCAAAGGCATTTATGGGGAATAGCGCGGGATGTATTACAAGCAGAGATAGGAAAAAGGAGGTAGAGATAGACTTAGATCAGACTATTGCACGCAGATAGTGAAAGATGCAGTTCGTGAAAATTTCAAGGATATTTGTAGGTTAGCTCAGAATAAGAAACAATGAGGATATGCGTCTAACTGGTTCCAGGACTGAAGACCTAATTATGATGATTGATTCTCAGATCGTCAAGCATATGTTGGGGATGAACGTGTTGGGGATGGTGAAGTCAATATAAGCATTTTATGGTATCCACCTTAACGGCAGTCAATCACTCATCAGGTAATTTATAAATACATCTGAAACTATACCATAGAATGAAAGAGAGAGAGAGAGAGAGAGAGAGAGAGAGAGAGAGAAGAGAGAGAGAAAGAGTTTGTAATAAATAAACGTTTGAAATTTATTGCATGAACTGATGAAACAACTTACCTGTAGTACAACTATGTGTTTAGATTAAGATTCTAGTTAAGTAAATTTGTAATATATTTGATTTTTGATACAAGTCCTGTATAATAGTGTAAAGACATGATTATATTTTTTTCCATTAATGTAACTTTATAATTGCAGTTTTTCTGTAATAAATTGTTTTACAATTACGTAAAAGTGTGATAACATTTAACATTTGCTTTTAGAAACCTTCTTTACAGCTATCAGTTTTAAATAGGAGTATATGTGCTCTTATGGTTAACGTTTAGACATGTTAGGACATGTCCTTAATGAATTTTCAGGTACATTTTTAAGCCAGAGGTACTCTGTTGATCTCAGGTTTTGGCATCCTTTTATTATTCTTTCTAGGGCTTTTCCCTAGCAACCTTGTGCAATTAGATGGCATCCAAGATATTTCCCGATCAAAACATATTTCATCCCCGATAGCATTCTGAAATACTTTTCGAACACTTACACTACCTGTCCTGCTGAGTTAGTCTACAATCATTTTTGTTAGTACAGTCGAGGTTTTTCGGTATTTTACCGAAACAGAATCTTTTAGAAGAATACTTCGCCGAGTTTTCTTTGAATTACCAGCTAGATATTCTGCAGGTGAAAACCGTATAACCAATCTTTTTGAATAGAAATTACTTATAAAGCGATATAAGAGTACTGGTTGTTTTATATATTCTGGTGGGAAATTTTACTTGCATAGTAGAATATAATAGAATAGAATAACGTTTATTGGTGAAGAAATTACACCAACGGGCGAGGAATTCAGCAAAGCTGGTTTTCAATTCCTCCCCTACAGTATAAAATATAAAATAACTATTAATATTAAATATAATAAACAAGTAGGTAGGTATATGTATATTCTAATATCAAGTTCTTTTCTGTTCGTCCCATAGACTATTATGAAACTTTGTACGAAATGTTTTTTTAGTTTTGATATCAAATAATTCTTCGTATTTATTAAATATCAGTGGAGCAACATAAGCAAAACAAGATTTAAATTTAGCAGTAACATGTGCAGGTATCGTAAGACTAGTATTGTTTCTCAGATTTAGGCGATGTAAGCTAGATCGTGGTTGTAATATTTCATGAAGGTAAACCCAAAAGATGTTAAGACGTTTTTTTAAGAAAGTGATTTGGTTTTTTTTGTAACATGTCACTGTTCATATCACCACATATAATTAATTTTGATTTGGGTAGAAGAATATTTAATGGCTATGCAATTTTTCTAAAAACATTTTTCCTACTGGTTATGGGTTATATGTAGATACATAAAATATAAATGTTTAAACTAACAATGTAAATACAGCAGAATTTAAATATTGTATCCTCAATTAGGTAACCATATTTTTCAATAGCTAACAATTCTGTTCTTTTTTATGTATATGATAACTTCTCCATGCTGCGCAGTATTTCAATAGTACTTAGCAGCTTTTGTATCATTTTCAATCTTCAGAGGGGATTTCAAGCTTGTTTAGCCAGTGCTTAGTGATACATATATTGAGGTAGCGTTCTACTAGGACATTAAGATCATCACACTTAATTGAATTTGTTATTTAGTAATTTTCGTGTAAAAGGGTGAACTGAGTTAAATGTAAGAGTGCGCACAATAGCCTAAACTTCGCTAGGTTTGCTTCTGTTTATACTTCACATGTAATATAAGTACACAAAAATAAAGACGATTAAATAAATAAAATATTAAAAAACAGTCAAAATCAATTTTACTCTTAATCAAAAACTACTCTGATGGTATACTCATTTTTTTTACATTATTCTAGTTATACAAGTAAGTGCGTAATTGCCACTTTAACTATTGCTGTTTATGTTTATAGTTGAAGAATTTCTGAAAGACAGTACATAGCATGGAACCTGCTTTAGTTACAAAACAAAAAACTGAAGATCCCAAACAAAGGTCAGTACAACAATGTTTTGGGTGCAGAATACAATGCTTTTTTTAGAAATGGTGTATTGCGTGATAAGAAATTTAGAGAACGTAATTCGCTTATTGATGATTTGATGGAAAATAAGCACGTCAGTACAGTACATCGGATGTCAATTGCTACTATACTTGGTTTGATTATTTATACAGCAGTTAATGATTACGCGAATAAAGGAGTGTAAGTATATTTCTTTTCCAGTTTATGTACTCTGCATTAGAAATTTTAACATGTAATAAAACTCTTTAAAGCAAGCGATATATAAAATAAAAGTAGTAGGAGAGATAGACGTCACTGTAAAAAAACGTATATAACTATTGGAGTAGGTGTAACTGCAAAAGAAAAAAAAAGGGTGATATTTGTAAAGAGGGTATACAATTACAAAGTTCTGCTATTTTAATTTATAAATGGAAAACTTTGGGACCATAAGCTTATATTGTGTGAATTAGAAATATTATTGATAATAGAAAAAGTTTCTTAAAGTCGTACGTATGGAGCATTCTATTATACGGTAGTGAGACTTAGACAATTAAAGAGGTAGATAAGAAAAAGATAGAAGCTTTTGAAACTTGGTGTTATAGGAGAATGTTAAAGATTAGTTGGACAGATAGAGTAACAAACGAGGAAGTTTATAGAAGGATAGGTGAGGAACCCTTGTTATACTCCGCGACTATTCTAGTCTAAGGTATACTGTTAAAGTCCCGGCGTAATTGATAAGAGCCACTACGACAGTTGGCAACATAATAAACACGTGCATGATATTGCGCAACAAGGTATTACGTCATTCTTGCGTCTCAAATTTGTATCACATACAAAGAAAAAGATAAAATGTACTCACGTAAAATGTGGAGCTCTTCACAACATTGCAGCTATTCTGGCGGCAAGATCTCGGCGTTGATTGGGCGTGGGTCGGCCTTCGTCCTTGTCGAAACCAAATTGGTTTGTCTTCCCTCTTGTTTTGTTGTAGCGATACGATAGGAATAAGGTAGGGAGCGATAAAAGGTGCGATACAGGAAACCTACATATCTGAAAGAGAAGACAAGATAAAAAAACGACACTGATCAACCTCACTGTCCGACGTCTCGTTGACTAGTCCCGTCATGTCGGAAAAACACGCACTTCCTTCCACACTTCGCGTCTGCGCATTCTCTGGCGCCGACGCAACTGTCTAAAGTAACGGAAATGTACGCACAACTCTATTTTTTAAATTATTGGCGCGATTTCAGTCACATATTTAAAACTAAAATCAGAAGTGTTTACATAGCCGATTTTCGGCAGGTTGGGTAAAAAAATGCGATAATAACTAATCATTCCAATTAAACGTTTAATTTCTGTGACAGTTTGGGTGTTTTAAATTTAGTAATCGCATCGACTTTAGCAGAATCTGCTCGTAAATCCGTT
This sequence comes from Platerodrilus igneus, assembly GCA_036346225.1. Classification (NCBI taxonomy): domain Eukaryota; kingdom Metazoa; phylum Arthropoda; class Insecta; order Coleoptera; family Lycidae; genus Platerodrilus; species Platerodrilus igneus. The sequence continues at coordinate 904,338 of JARFIW010000727.1, read as the reverse complement.
CCATCGATAATAAAACCAAGAAATGTAAGAGAAGAACAGAAAAATTGACATTTCCCCAATTTATTTTAAAACCTGCTGCATTTAAGCGTTCAACGACTTCGTTAAGTGTAGTGATATGTTTTTCAAAGGAGCTTGAGATAACTAATATATCGTCTAAAAATACAAAGGCGCGTTTCTGGTGTAAGATAGGACCTAACGTTTGATCTATAGTACGTCGTAGAGTTTGTGGTGCGTTACAGAGACCAAATGGCAAAAAATTATATTCGAAAAGACCTCGACCTGGAACACAAAAAGCAGTTTGAACGGGAAGATAAGCCAAGAGGAATCTGATAAAAAGCTTGTCTAAGACAGATAGATGAGATAAATTTAGCGTTTCGAAGCCGACTTAAAATCGAATCAGTACGGGGTAAAGGGTAGGCGTCCGACACGGTTACAGAATTAAGCTTTCTACCGTCAAAACAAACACGCTATTTATCATTTTTCTTGCGGACTAACAACACGGGAGACATCCATGGCAAATTTGAGAGAGAGATAACACCAGACTCTGGCATTTTATCTATTTCAAAATGCAAATGTTTTTGTAATGCAGGCGATAACGGATATTGACGTTGCTTAAAAGGGAATGCATCATCTGTAGAGATAATATGTGTTGCAGTAGTAACGCAACCAAATTCAGAAGTGTATAATTTACGAAATTAGTCGATTGTAGAGTTAAGAATTGCATTTTGGAAATCGGTAAGAGAAATTTTATTAGATATTCCCGCAGACGCACAGGAATTTGTTTTGAGGGAAGTTTGCCAAGAAAAATCTTGAAAGTACTGCCCTGTTTAGCTAACCTATCATCTTCCCTATATCACTGCACGTCGCACAATTCTGCGAGGCTCCAGATCTACACCTTTTTGTGATTAACTAATTCCCCAAATGCATTCCTGTATGCCTGGGACTGTGAAGACCAGATCCTGGGAGTGCAGATTGCTTGTAGTGTGTTTGACTGTCTAAGTAGATAAAACTCTTTCACTTCTTTCTTCCTCTCGGCATTGAGTAACCTGTAGTATTGCATATAGCACTGACTGGAAAATTGCAGTATATTGGCTTAGAAGCAATTCCAATGCACAATCTTAACTTCCAGATACATCCTTGTCTCAGAAATCCTATGTCCAGTATACGCCAGCCATCGAATAGCGTACCATTGAATCCTGAGGAAAAGTATCATTATTTTGCTCCCATTATTGAATAAAGGAGATTGTGAGAGTAAATGGGAAGGTGCTTATTTCTAATATAATAGCGATTTTAGCATCCCCTACATCTTCACCCCCAATCTGCCTGTATCTCGACACCCTAGGTATGTCGCCAAGACATCCCTCTGGGTCCAGATCGATAAAAATCGGAATTGTAGCGCGATTTCTAGTGACGTAGTTAGTTAAATGACTAGCCTTTTGGAAGTTTATTATACAAGGGCTTTATTTACAGGAAAAATAATCCAGAATCTTGTTTCAGAATTAATTTTGGACAAAATCTTATAATAAAAGGCCTAGAAAATTTTAGCAGGCTTGTGTTGTTGTGGAATTTTTTATTTTTACTCAATTTGTTGGTTTATTTTGCTTTTAAATACTGGGCAACTGTTAGAACTAATTTAGTTCCAAATTGTAAGTATAAACTACAAAACACAGATTAATATATCTTTATGTTTCAGCATTAAAGCTTAAACTTTGGGACTACCTTTGGTTTGGATTTGTCATTGTTTACTACCCTGGATGGTTGTATTTTACAATAAAGATTTCACGAGCACAAGAAGTTACTTTCTTTTTATTACTTGTAATCTTAACAGAAACGGTTAGTATTAAACGTGCAATTACTATCACTATCATTATTCTTATTATTATTAAGTATTTAATAATTGTTTGCAGATCAGAATGTTGATGAAAGTCCATGCATTTTTAAGAAGCAACATTCCAAGGGTGTTAAATTTTAAAGGACATACAAAAAACGACGTATTATATCCAACATTTTCGCAATTTATGTACTTCTTTTGGGCACCAACGTTGATATATAGAGACATTTATCCAAGGTGAGTAGGGTCTAAAGTTATTGTAAGAACTGAAAAATGCTTCTAATGTTCCATGTATGAGATTTAAACGAAAAAGTTTTTTTATTATTCACTTTAAGCAAAATTTGGCCTTTCGAAATTAACTTTTTCCCTCATCATACAAAGTGTGAGGAATTGTTAATACATAAATCTACGACCTTTGCTTTTTAGTAGTAGTAGTAGTAATATATTTGTACCCATCCAGAGATGTTAATAAAGTAGCAACAAATTACAATTAATAAAGTTTTACAATTATGCTAATTATGGTATAATTTAAACCTCCCCACGTCGTCAATCATGTATGACAGTGGATGTAAAGTATTACGTTCACAAATTGAGCTACATGGATTGCCGTCATGGCTGAGCCCACAAGTTGACAAGCAAGCCAGAAGCTTACCTGATCTTTAGTGGCGAAAAAGGCCGTCTCCTGCATTCAGATTCAGGTCATTGACAATGGGTTCTTTTTGTGTGGTCCAAGTTTTAGCAACGAAGCACCCAGGTTGTTTTAAAGATTGAGGAAGGTGCTAAGATAGGAAAGAATCACTCTGCCGAACTTAACTGCACACACGTTTAATCTCTTCGAACGCCGATAGTAAAGTATCCACTTTTTAAGATGGTGCATTCTCGCCCACTATAGTATCCCCACTATTTCATGCTTCTACAGCCAACTGCACCACCCACATCTACATTCTTTCAGCCTGTGAATGCAAATGTACGCAGTTTACATACTATAATTCATTGAGTTAATGTCCTGAGATTAATGGAAAACTATAACCGTGAAACTTTCACGTAGAAAAGGAAAAAGGTTTCCCATGCTGGATTTAAAAATCCCCCTAAATTTAAATATCAATAAAATGTGAAGCCAAAAAGGCGCAACAAAAGTTAAAATAAAATAAAATTATCTACAATAAAATTTGTAGCTAGTCACCTAAAATAATAGACAATATAAAATAATAAAAATACAATATAAACTCTTAAAGATTTGTTACGTTACGTAATTCGTGGCAGTCCCTGTTCGGGCGCCAAAGTTATGCTACGTTGGCTCGTAGCCGTGCGTAACACAAAGATATCAAGAAATGACCGGGCTCAATCGGAGATTAGGGGGGGTTGTAGAAAGCAGACCAACATACCAAGTACGCGGCTGTAAGGAGTTAGTGATAATACCTGCAAGAAAAATAGTTAAGCAAACCTGAAAAAAAAAGAATAAGCATAGCAGCAATGATAAGTCTAAATTATTCAGTACTTCGTAGAATGTAAGAAAAAAAACTGTTTGGATAATCTATATAATATAATCACGATAAAAGCATTATAAAAATTTTTATTACAAAGTGAGGTAATATTGGGGAGTAGCAGAAACGTTTCCTCACACACCAATTAAACATAAATCAGACAAAATGTTAACAAAAGATAAATAGGTAAGACACAATAGATATGAGTAATTCAGTAGGATTGATTTCTTTTTTTTTCTTTCTTTTTTTTCTTAATAGCTGGCAAGTCTATTGTAAAAGATATGGTAAAGCAACGGATAGATATTTAAAGTAATGACGAGTAGGAAATAGTTCAACTTACAAAAGTCCTTCAGCAACGCTTCCTTGCAACGGAAGTGTGAAATTCACGATGTCCTACGCTAACAAAGCACTTCACTCTGGACTGTGAGGGTGTTGATGGAACTTATTACACGTCACACTAATCACACCTACGTATTTCACTGGTGTTCGCAGCAGACATTATCATGCTGATGGAACTATGTAGCATTGATAAATTTCTTGTCAATTCTATTTCCTGAGACAATAATTTCGAAATATTTTGTAACACAAATCGAGAAAAAATGGTAATAAAAATTTAGAATCACGGGCTTTCAAGGCGCGACGTAATGCATTAAACTAACAGTAACGTGAGGTGTTTTATTTGCTACCTATGGTAACAAAGAAAAATCTAATGCTTTTGAATAACGAAATCTGCGCAAACAACGATCTATTTTAGATTAGTTGGGGTTAGAAAAATTCAGAAACTACAGTATCACTGTATTTAAATAATCCAAAGTATGCGCTACTCTGAGAAGAAAAGGCCCGCGAAACTAGATCGCACAAACATTAATCCTAAAGAAAGAATCGGTCAGTTTAGCAAGTTCTACGACTATTATTTCACAAGACAAACAACTAAAAACCACAAATTAGTAAAGTACGCGTAAGCAAATAAAACAATCCGTCAAATGTTCCGTAAAGCACACGTGCCTCGAGTTTAACAAGCTCTACTACTTTTAGTTCAAACCGAAAAGCAACAAAAACAATTTGTAGAGCAACGCGTATCACTAAAACAATCCAACACGTTACGTATAAAGCATACTTCCTTCAAATGTCATCAGAACTACACGGCCTACAATTAATATACAACTTTTATTTCACAAGAACACACTAAAATCGCGCCGCGCTTGTTCCTGAACAATTCGAAATTGATCCCGCATTAATTCTCACTATTCTCAAAAGCAGAAAAGAAACAGTATTTCCAACGTAATTAATATATAGCAATCAAGAACCAAACTACAACTCTGCACTCTAATCTGTTTATTTTAACTCGTTGTTACCATGAACTCTTGTCGACTACTATCACGACTTCGTTAATAACATAAGGCACATACAAAACGTGAATGCACCATCCTATCTAATAACTAATTACAGTTGTTTATCATTTTCGATAAGCCGGAAAGCAATTTACGAATAATCCAATTTAAAACTTCGTTGCAATTTATTTGTTAATGAAATTCAACCTTCAAATTATCTATCTTTAATTAATCTACTTTTAAAATTAATACCCTCGAGTTAAATTGCATACCAATCTGAAAACTATTCGAAAGTGTTTACTTTATACAAACAGCGACCCAAAAACGATGTATTTTAAGAATTGAGTATAGCGTAAAATGTTCAAACTATAAAAATGCACGTTACAGATTGTATATAGAACTAATATAACACCAGTCAGTAATGCCTAAAATCATCTTCAAGAAATACAGATATTCCCAAATGAACAAAGGGTTTTTTGAAGTATAGATTATGTTGGAGAAACGAGGATTGTGCTGATGAAAAGTGTTTGAAGTATGCTAAAAGAGGTTATTTTAGTAAAATAAAATAAGAGTTTCGTAGATATATATATATATATATATATATATATATATATATATATATGTAGTGGATTTAAAGGGTTAAATTTGGGGGTAAACAATGCAATTTCAAAACACCCTGTATAGAGAGAGGAACATAATATTTACGTACAAAATTTATTTTATTTATTTAATTTGAATTAACAAGGATTGACGTATTGTTATACTTAGGGATTAAAAAGTAATAAGTTCTTAAAGAAAATCAGTTTTATAAGCCAATAGAACGCATAATTAATTTAATTTAGTTTAATCTAAAGGGCAATAACGTCAAAAAATGCAACAGAGCATGTAAAATCAATAATCTTAAGGCGAAAGGCTTTCGTAACGAACAAACAGACATCTGTTATATAGAATACTGTGAAATGTATACTCTGAGAACTGTTGTTTTAAACGATCACTAATTAAAAAAAACCTGCATGTTGGAAAGGTCATCTTCTGCTTATTTGTGAGCATAATAAGGAAAGGCTTCAAGGAAAATATTGGTGAACCGTCAATGGTTTCACATAAACACTAACAAGAGTTTCTTAAAAAGCAGAAGGGGGGCACGATCAATAATACGCTACAGAATGAGACAGGTATAAAAACATTCGATTTCATAGAGCACGTATTTGCTCCACGTGGAGTCTGTAAGACGCGGGCAGCAACATCGATTTTCTACAATACAAGTAAGGGTTAGCACGCGACAGCAAATATGCATAAGAAGGAGATACAATGTTACAGGCGGAGTTTTATGTCGTCATAGAAATGTCATTGGTTGATATAGTGAGTTTTACAACGGATGAGCACGCGACAGGTGGCTACGATAATTTGAATGATATAGCGTGTTGACGAGAGAATATTTCTGGAAGTTTTAAGACGGTTATACAAAATTTGCGGAAATATTATTTTCAGATTAAGGATTTCGCGTAAAGTGTAGCAAAAGGGGGCATGGTTTATTGTATAAATACGGGAAAAAAATTAATAGGACTCTCTTTATTTTCGCATCGCTTAACGACGTATAATAATCAACTGACGAGGCTTTTGAGTATTAAAAATGTGTAAAATTAAGTAAAACAGTATTAGATTATTTGGGGCCTATTTTTAGTACCGCGAGTTGTGGCAAGTGATTAAATTTAACTAAGGTCCAACGCATACTTTAACAAGCTCGTACGTTAATAAAGCAATAATAAACAAGTGTTATATACATGGATTTGGATGTTGGAACTGATGTTAAAATGGGTAACACGAAGCGCAGCTTAAACTAAGATTTCATCTATAAATAGCTGGTGGAGCTGCGCGCATAATCACGAAGCCGAGGGGTTCAGGAAGATAACGCATCATCTACGGATAGGGACCCTGGACGCATTCTCCAGGTAACTCATTTAAATTTGCTGGCATTTTTTTTGATAAACTGTTGAAATTATTTGTGATGTGTGAGTGAACTTTGATGGTTATTTTTCGTTATTTAACGTATTGAGAAAGATACGTATAACTGACTATTATTATGGTATTTTGTATATAACACAAAAGGTGTACGTAAAGCTTATTAAATTTTTTGATGAATTTAAATTTAATTGTTAAAGAGTACATGGGTTTATTAAGTTTGTAGTAATAGTATACAAAGTGGAAAGCATACATTAATAAACTGGATTATCATGAGCTCACCATACTTCAGTGTGTAATAATAAATAAAGATAAGGTATTATTTGGGGCCATTTACTCCTGTTGCATTAAATGTGTTTGAAATTACAATTTTAAAAACAAGGACTTTACAAAGATAGCATTTTTTTGAGGTGTAACTAGAGCAGCGAATTGTACATAACTATGAATTATTATTTGTGAATAGCGGTAAATAAATATTGTACGATTGTTGTATTATTTTGTGATTTTATTGAATGGTGTGTGAATGGTTAAGAGAATGATAGTAAATTTAGGTATCCGAGAAGAGACACAGCTGAGCTAGCTAGGGAAGCTGCTGAAGAAATTAATTTGATGAAGCAGAATCCAGGTAAGAAAATTTTTGTGAAAAATTTATATTTTTGAAAATTAATTATGTTTTGAAAACTGGCGAGATCCAGAGCTAAGCGAAGTTCCACGGCAATTTATGACGCCCAATTTGTGGCACGAATGATTTTTAGAAAGATCCACGGCAATATATATATATATATATATATATATATATATATATATATATAGTGAATAAAATGAAATAATAACTTAGACTTTTATGCAAAGCCCAAATGATCATTTGAAATCAAGCTAGTAATTGAAAGATGGAAAATATAAGATCTTGGACAGGGCTTGAACCTGTATCCTGGTTTTGCCGGAACCATGCGTCTACCAATTACGCCACCGAGACCGATGACGACAATTGGGAAATTTACTAATTGAAATCGGTTTTGGTGGTGTAATTGGTAAACGCATGGTTCCGGCAAAACCAGGATACAGGTTCAAGTCCAGTCCAAGACCTTATATTTTCCATCTTTCAATTACTAGCTCGATTTGAAATGATCATTTGGGCTTTACATAAAAGTGTAAGTTATTATTTCATCTTATTCACTATAATACGATAGTATTTATCAACTTACCTTGTGTAATTAACTACCTTATATATATATATATATATATATATATATATATATATATATTGCCGTGGAATCTTTAAATCGCCTCGCCAGAGTAAAAATACATTCGAGCCTCTATAACAAAAATATTCGAATGTATCTTTATTTATTTTCCAAAACTCGAAAATAAATTTCACACAATAGAAAAAATTCAAAAAAGCTTCTTACCTTCTTAATTTTAATTCTTCTTCAGTTCGGTTGGGCCTCCTCTAGGATACTTAAATTCACTATTCTGCTCTGCATCGTTCACGCACACTCTCGATAAAACCACAAAATACAACAATCATACAATATTTATTTTTTTACTATTTACAAATAAAAATCCATTATTATCCACATTTCAGTGATCAAGTTACACCTCTATAAATCCTAATTTTGTAATGTCCTGTATTTTAACTTAAATTATCAAACACATAGAATGTACCCGGAGTAAATGGGCCCTGAATAATATCTTATTTTTCATTCTTTCTTTATAATTTATTTTAAATTTACGTAATCTCTGGAGTATGGTGAGCTCATGACAACCCAGCTAATTATGAATAATGTATGCTTTTTAGCTTGCATACGCTGACTGCAAACAAAAAAATCCCATGTACTCGTCACTATAAAAAAATTTTAATTCCTGATGGAACGTTAACAAGCTTTATATACCTTTAGATTTCTATTTAAATACCATAATACAATTAGTTATACGTATTATTTTCAATACGCAAAAATAATGCAGAATACCATCAAAATTCACTTTTACGCGTCACACAATATTCATAGTTTCATAGTTTATAACAACAACAATGTTAAAGCGTTACCTGGAATTTCTAGAATATCTCTGCTCCATTGACAATGCGGTAATGTAGTTTCGCTCTGGTCTGCTGGCCGCCTCTAGCTATTTGTAGAAGAACATTATTTATGTTGTGCTGCATGCGCTGCCTTCACGGTGCATCCCATTTCCAAAACCAAATTAATTACACTTCTTTTAGTTAAATTCAATTTCATATACGTTTAATTACTTCACGTCACTTCACGAGCTTGTTTAAGATCAATGTTGCACCTCAAATTAAAATTTAGACTCGCCACTTATTCCCGCATCAAATTATGAGGCCAACACTGTATTATTTAATTTAAAATCATTTATACTTACAAACTCGTATTTGAAGCGATGTACATACTATTACAACGAAGTTAAAAAAGAGAGAGCCGTGCTAATTCATCAAGTATTTATATGCTTCAACTGTAACCTCTGCTGGCCATTCTTACCGTGAAAATCTAATTTAAAATAACACGTTCTTAAAATTTTGGTTCAACCGTTTTCGAAATCCCCGAAATTTAGCGCGTCGTTACGATATTTTCCACTAAACCCGACTTCAAATATTCTCGTGCTTGTCTGTTGTACAACTAACGATATCGACCAATAGTATATGCATTGAAGTCTTAAAAATCATCCCGACTATATTAACGCTATCCCTTGCTTATGCATATCATATGTTTCTTTTTAACCTTGTTTGAGGTGTAGAGAATCGATATTACTGTCCGCGTTCTACAACTCCATGTGGACCTGAATACGTACATTTGCGACTGTTGTTTACCAATATTCTTTGAAACTTGTTTGCTATCTATAAAAATAAGGAGAACCTGACATTTAGAAAACATGCAGGTGTTTAATTAACCGACGTTTTAACACAACATTTCTAGGAGTTGGCTTTTCGACGTATTTTATATCCACCGGCAGTTTCTGTGTTAGTAACGCGTTTCACCTTGGTATTATCGATTTTTCATGCTTTTAAGCATATTATATGTAAATAACCGTTCAATTAAACTCAATTAAATTAATAAATTAATTGCATTGGCTTCTACAATTTATTTTCTTTGCAAACCTACTAAATTTTAATCATTATTTGTAAATTTTTGTTAATACTTGTTACATTAAACTGAACTAAATGAAATAAATTTCGCACGTAATTTCTGGTTGTTTCCTCTATACAGCGTGTTTTAAATTGATTTGTTTATAGTTACTTTAACCTTTTTAAAACCACTACAATATATATATATATATATATATATATATATATATAAAGAGAAAAAGTTTGAATATTAAGTTTTTTATAAATAAGTATACAGTGTTCTGTATTACTAGTAGAACAGATAATTCCAGCAGCTCGTTTCTGCAATTTAAATATAAAAGTGTAAGTTAGGAAGCCATTTTCCCAGAATGCAATACCATTACAAAGCCAAGAACAAAAAAAGTGTCAACATCATTGGTCTTCAGTTCTGAAACACGTTAGATTCATACCTTCATTGTTAACCGACGCATTTCCCTGAAATTCTCACAGTTTACACCATTCACTATATAATCTAGCTCTACCTCTGCTTCTTTTTTCTTTTCTCTGCTTCTAATATACTCCCGCGCTAATCCTTCATGCTTTAGTATGCATCCTATTGTCCTATTTATCCTATTTTTACCGTTTTCCACATAGTTCTTCTTTCCCCTATCACTTCTAGTACCTCTTTGTTCTTAATTTTGTTTCAAAGGCTTCTATGTTTTTCCTGTTCGCTTCTCCCTACTGACCAAATTTTACAGATGTTCAATCCTGTGCTCCACACATATGCTTTCAACAATCTTTTCTTTATTTCTATGTTTCTTGATTTCGAACATAGTAGTTGCTTTTTCTTGTTAAATTAAGCACAGCTATTTTTTGCACTTTTCACATCTTCCTTGGTAGCGGATGGATATCCTTAATCTCTTGTAAATTCTCATTTACTATTTGTATTCTGGTTTTTGATTTATTTTCTCCTTCTTTACATACTAGTACTTTAGTTTTATTTTTGTTAATTTTCATACTTTATCTCTCGGTTAGTACTGTTTTCATTTCATTAAGAGCTGCTTTTAACTCTTCCTTGTTAGATGCTAATACTGCTATATCGTCTTCGAATCTGCGCATATTAATCGTTTGTCCCTGCATAATAATTTCAAAAGTCTTTCTGTATTCGACAGTTGCTGCGTACCTAGACGTAAACGGAAGGGGGGGAGGGGTCATACTTCATAAGGTTAATGTATGTCGAAATAAACCTAAAAGGAAATTAGAAAGGCCAGACTAACTACAAACGCGGAGAGTGGGGGGATTCACATATACAACAAAAATACATCGTCATCGATTTTTCTATTTATAGAAATAAAAATTTCTATCTAAAACAAGTAGAAAAAAAGTAAATAAACTTACTATTTTAAAAAAAAATTCCTCTATGAACAATTTAAATAATGGTTCTACGAAGTGTGCATTTTGTCGCTAACAGGTATTACATCTAATAATAATACTGAAACTATCATATAAGCAAGTGCGTTAAGTAACCAAAAAAAACTATTAAATTTAAAAAAACATCGTTAGCAGAAAAAGAATATTTTAGCACAACAAAGAACACTAGCACGGCTAATTCCAGAGAGGGTCTTTATTCAACGAAGAAACAAATGTGCTTTGTTCGTACGTCAATGCAAGTTGGGTTTATCACTTGGTATGTACAAAAAAAGAAATAAGTCACATACCTCTATAGGTCGGGATATATATCTTGTAATCTATTGGGGATGGATCAATACAGCAATGCTACGGTCATCGGTAACATCCACGCTGCTATAGTAATTGTAACGGCGGTCTACATCCCAGAATAGTAATCTATGTCAAAGATTTGTTGGGCCATTTATAAAAAAGCGATCTGGCTTAACGCTCTATTGCAGATACCATCAAATAGTCTTATGCCCATATCAGTCATTTTGCATACGAATAAAAAGTAAATGGTAGAAAGTAACTAAATAGAAACTAGGAATAGAGCGCCAGCGTTTTCAACAGACTACAATTATGGGCAAAAACACAAGTCCAATAATTTGGAGAGAAACAAAAATTAAGGGAAATTGCTATGTAATACAAAAAAAAAACAAGAAAACAAATTAATACAATTTTAGAACAAAATAACCGAAAATCCAAAACTGGTTCCACCAAGGATATTGTCGGGCCGAACGTTGAATATAGGATATCGAGGCCGGGCGAGAAAAGCGGGTAATGTAGGAAATTAAGCTGTACAAAAAAATCGGGCCAGAAGTTAAGCCAAACAAAAACGAGCCAAACGTTAAGCAACACACAATCGGGGGATCACGTTGAGCGCCAAAATTCATGCTACGTACCTCGACATACACGGAAAGGGGCGTCATAATTCATAAAGTTAAGGCACGCCGAAACAAACCTAAAGGGAATATAGAAAGACCAGACTAACTACAAACGCGGGGAGTGGGGGGATTTACATATACAAGAAAAATACATCGCCATCGATTTTTCTATTTACAGATACAATAAAAATTTCTATCTAAAACAAGTAGAAAAAAAGGAAATAAAGTTACTATTTTTTAAAAAAATTCCCCTATGAACAATTTGAATAATGGTTCTACGAAGTGTGCATTTCGTCGCTAACAGGTCATACATTTAGTCAAAAAAAAAATAATGAAACTATTATATAAGCAAGTGCGAAGTAAAAAAGCTATTAAATTTAAAAAAACATCGTTAGTAAAGAAAAAAGAAAATTTTAGCATAACTAGCACAGCTAGTTCCAGAGTGGGTCTTTATTAAACAAAGAAAAAAAATGTGCTTTGTTAGTACGTCAATGCAAGTTGGGTTTATCACTTAGTATGTACAAAAAAAGAAACAAGTCGCATACCTCTTGGGTCGGAATATATATCTTGTAATTCATTGGAGGTGGATCGATACAGCAATGCCACGGTGATCGGTAACATCCACGCTGCTATAGTAATTGTAACAGCGGTCTACATTCCAGAATAGTAGTCTATGTCAAAAATTTGTTGGGCCATTTTTCGCAAGAATTAAACTCAATCTCAGTATTATCCAACACACAGGTGTGATTAGAAACTCGAAACAAGCTTTATCAAATAAGTACGATCCGTTATTTAAACGAATATTTAGGATTGGGTATTAGAACAAGTAATTATATGCTATAGTGATGTGTATCAAGCCAACGAATACCTAAAACAAGGTACCAAGTATTTAGATTATAGAAGAACTTTTCATTTTGCAGCAAATAGATTTAAATGACATTGAAGTAAAGCGTACTTGTTGTAGGAATGTCTAATATACTGGATGATGTCTGAGTATTGGAAGCAGAATCTATGTGAATGAGTAATGCAATAAAAGGCATACGGTTTCGTAACAAATCCGCCCAGCAAAATTAAAAAGTTAGGGTAGGAAAACAAAAGTAACGAAGCAGGCAGTACAGTACCAACAAAAAGCAAAAACCAAAAAAAGAAACTAGTCTGGTTCCTCACTAAAGACCCCGCTAATTTGTTTAAACCTATGGTTCGACTCTTAACTCATTGAAACACTCAAGCCATTCTATCTGTTCTAGTATTCTAAAACTTCTTCAATGTGCAAGTTCATTTAGAACGGTATTCTTACATAATCACAATAAAACATAAAGACACTATTATATCTTTACGTTCGAGATAGTAATACAAATTTGTACGTATATAATTGTGCATTGATCAAATATATAACAACAGTAAACAATTAATACAAAGGCCACACACTGTCACTAAGCATTTCTTAGGCACTTTCTTCGACGCCAAGAGTTAATGTACTTTTACCAGCTGTATAATTTAGAACTGGCGGAATTAATAACCAAAAAAACCATCGCCTAGACGATAAGGGGCATCTTGTATACAACTAAAGCCCAAAATATATTGTTACGTAAATTCGTAGCAGTCCCTGTTCGGGCGCCAAAGTTATGCTACGTTGGCTCGTAGCCGTGCGTAACACAAAGATATCACGGAATGACCGGGCTCAATCGGAGATTAGGGGGGATTGTAGAAAGCAGACTGACAGATAATGTATGCGGCGGTAAGGAGTTAGTGACAATACCTGCAAGAAAAATAGTTAAGCAAACCTGAAAAAAAAAAGAATAAGCATAGCAGCAATGAAAAGTCTGAATTATTCAGTACTTTGTAGAATGTAAAAAAATGAAACTGTTTGGATAATCTATATAATATAACAACGGTAAAAGCAATACAGAAAAATGTTTAGTACAGAGTGAGGTAATATTGGGGAGTAGCAGAAACGTTTTCTCACACACCAATTAAACATAAATCAGACAAAATGTTGACAAAAGATAAATAGATAAGACACAATTGGTATGAGTAATTCAGTAGTATTGATTTTTCTTTCTTTCTTTTTTTTTCTATGTTTTAAAATATCATGCAAGTCTATTGTAAAAGGTATCAGAACGACAAAGATATGGTAAAGCAACTGATAGATATTTAAAGTAATAACCAGTAGGAAATAGTTCAACTTACAAAAGTCCTTTAGAAACGCTTCCTTGCAACTGAAGTATGGGATTCAACGATGTCCTGCACTAACGAAGCACTTCACCCTTGACTGTGAGGGTGTTGATGGAACTTATCACACGTTACACTAATCACACCTACGTATTTCACTGGTGTTAGCAGCAGACAGTATCACGCGTCGGAACTATGTAGCCTTGATAAATTTCTTGGTAATTCTATTTCCTAAGACAATAATTTCGAAATATTCTGTAGCACTAGTTTAATTTCAACTGGGACCAAATGTATATTATTTTCATAAACATCTCAAAAAGCAGTTAGAAACTTCAACCAATACCTTTGTAAGCCGGTAATCTGTTATATTTCGCAAATAACGAAATTTGCGCAAGCAATGATCTATTTTAGATTCTTTGTTGTTAGAAAATTCAGAAACTACAGTATCACTGTATTTAAATACTCCAAAGTATGCGCTACTCTGAAAAGAAAAGGACCGCGAAACTAGATCGCACACACAGTTTAAATATCAAAAGACAAAACAACTAAAAAGAACCATAACGGGTAAAGCACGTGTATCACTAAAGCAAGTCCGTCAAATGTTCCTTAAAACATTTATCTCACAAGAAAAACAACTAAAAACAATTAGTAAGGCACGCGTAAGCAATAAAACCGTCCGTCAAATGTTCCGTAAAGCACACGTGCCTCGAGTTTAACAAGCTCTACTACTTTTATTTTCAACAGAAAATCAACTAAAAACACGGCGTGCTGGTTCATGAACAATACGAGAATTGATACCGCAGTAATTCTCACTGTTCTCAAAGCAGAAAGAAGCAGTATTTTCCAACGTACTTAATATATCGGAACACAGAACAGAACTACTTTCCTCATCTGTTTATATCAACTCGTCGCTATTACAACCGCTTATCGCCTATTATCTAGACTTGTATATTCACATAAGGAACTAAATTTATACGACGGCCAGACAAGAACAATGCAATCTATAATTAATTACAAGCTGTTTAACCTTCACTCCTTGGAATTTATTTATTAATGAGAATCAATCTTCAATTTATCTATCTTTAATTAATACCCACGAGTTAAATTGCATACAAATCTGAATTATTCTGAAGTATTTACTTGATACAAACAGCGATCCCAAAGAAACGATGTATTTTACGTATTTGGTAAAGTGTAGAATGTTAAATTACCAAAAATGCACGTTACAATATCATATAATGATATAACAAACAAGATAATAAGTTGGAAACCAAACAAATTCTAGTCATTTACACCAAAATAATTCAAGGACGTTATTACTGAAAATAAATAAACAACAGGTGACCGAAAAATAAAAACGCCACAATATAATCACACAAAAATGTAAATACTGAATAAATATTTCACAACTTTGCAATCATCCAATTTAATTTCTCAAAAAGTTTAAGTGGGATTTTGAACTAAGATTATTACTATTACGGCGGAGTGAACTTTATGAAATTAATTTATCGAAATGTGGCCATTAATATATCAAACATGCTACGTACATTGACGTAACATAACAAAAAAACTAAGAGAAAGAAAGAAAGGAAGTCCGGGCTCAGGCGGCGAGTGGGCGGGGTCTTATACCTATAGTTAAAGTAACAAAAAAAACCTGAAATAAATAGAAAAAATATATAAACACTCACTCATTCACACACAACACAGAACATACAACAGAAAAGAAAGAACTTATAATTAAAAACAAAATATATATACAAAACCAGTACTCCCGAAACCCAACCCCAAAAAAAGTCAATTTCCCCAATTTATAAATACATGATTACAACCCCTTAAATATTCAACAAACAAAAATTACCCAAAAAAACAAAATGGCGAGCTGTAGTTTTTAGGTAATAACCCCTGACAATAGTTAGTAAGAAAAAAAGAGAAAAGAAACAAACGCAACCCTAAAAACCACAGCTCTAAACCATCGTAAAAGTAAAGATAAACTAAATTTACAAACATGTATTAGTATTAATCAAACAAAAAACAGTAAATACCAAAATCGTTCAATAATTTTCATATATAAAAAAAATCAAATTTGGAAATGTCATCCTAGAACGGTAAAATCACAGGCGTTCTTGTTCCGCGGTAAGAAGCGGATACAAAGGAAAAAAAGGACTCGGCCTCGAGTTCCTGACATCGGGGGGAAAGGCTGTCGCTGGTCCGCCTCAGCGAACAGGCAAGTTTACGGCCAAGCGGAGCGCATTGGACTTCGCAGTCCCCCAAAAGAACCGCAGCTCAAGGGATCAACGTGTCCCCCGCAGGAAGCTAGAATAGTTACAAACAATAAATTAATTTATTGAAGCCGAAACGTACGGTTTTATACAAACTCTATATACTTACCACGCTAAATAAGGCGTGCCAGAAATTTACATAAAAATAACGAACGAAGCCAACCAACTTGTTGTCTAGTTGATTATCGAACAGCAAATGAAAAATTACATGTGTTAGGCACCAAAGCAAGGGAATAAACCAGGAAACCCTAGTTTTATTAAAATAAATTCACCGAATTCTTTTAAAAAGGGAAAACACACTAGCATTTAAGTATTAAAATACTTGGAAAGTCGTCTATCTAATTAAGGCGTAAATTCCACGGCACGAAATTCTGAGAAAGGATATTTATTTTTAATTACCATACAAATTTTAATATACGAAAGGTTATTTTTAATTAACGGAATTAATTTTTGTGTCGAACGCCAAATGAATTTAAGATAAAAATTATTGTACCTACACTAATTAATAATTTACGAAAATGAATAACAAACAAAAAAAGTATAATATAAAAACTAAATTTAAAATACATTATTTTTTCAGAAGCAGCAACTATTAATACGTTCAGTGCTCGTGCCGACAGGGTGTCGACGCGAGCATTGCTATAGGAATGCGCACGCCACATATGTTTCAGTGTAAGGCCGTGAATTTTATAAGCTGTCGAGCAATATGTACACTGCAGTTTGCCATGCAAGGAGCACGTTGTTAAAAATTGTGTTTATACAAAAATAAGAGTGGTTCATAATATTACAGTGTACTGTTCTCGCTAACTTAGTTCAGAACTGTTAAATTCATTAATCTCAAAATGGCAAAGAATTCAGTTACTGGTCCGTCAAGATCAAAAAGACCAAGAATTCGTAATCCAAATAAATTAACTGAGAATGAACTGGGGCATAAGCTTTGTATTCTGATTCGAACAAGAAACCTTTGCAGAAGGTAGTGATAGTGATAGTGAATGGAGTGGTGCTGAAGAGATCGCAGAAGGATTTGCTGAAGACGCTGATGATAATTACAATTATCAAAGTAACGATGGAAATTCTGTTGTCGAACCAATTGTTGAACCCACTGTCGAGCAAAGTGGTAAGTTACCGTGGGTGGAGAATCCACCACTACTAAAAGATATTCTGTTTGTTGGGCAACAGAAACTAAATGTGCCCTTACCTGTTGAAGGAAAACCCATTGACTTCTTTTATCTTCTGGCAGATAACCAATTTTTTTATTTATTGCTTTATCATCATTTTGTTTTCGACCTTACTTAAGGTCGGTTTGACGCAGCTCTAACTTCTTTTCTATTCTGTGCTAATCTAAAATGTTCTACATACCCTTCACAACCTAAATTTCTTATAATTTGACTAATATCGCTTGGTCTAGGTCTTCCTATACTCTTCTATCTTTTTCTTATTTACCTGGTTCGACATAGATAGAAACCTGATGGTTGTTAAAGAACTTTAACATGTTTACATGATTCCCATTTATAAGGAAATGAAATATTACCTGGTTATCCCCTCCAAAAAAGGAAAAGTGTTAAAGTATATGGTATGGTAAAGCTTAAGCAACGAATCGCTGCCAACATGCCAGACCGCTATGTCATGGAGACGTTAATTACGTTTTATGTTATGGTAAGGTTTATTTATTGGTTAGAGAAACAAATCTGTATGCAGAGTATATATTGTTACACGATGTTCAGGGACCGCATTCTAGAATTAGCCGTTGGAAAGCAGTTGATAGAGAAGAAATGTTAATATTCTTGAGTATTTCGTTTTTTATGGGCATACTACAGTTACCTAGATTGCGAGATTACTGGCGTATAGATCGTTTGTATAATTTACCAATAAGAAACTACATGAGCCGAGATAGATATTTAATTATATTGAGGTGTATGCATTTTGCAGCAAATCCAAGATGGATAAGAGAGTCCCGATGACAGGTTATACAAAGTTCGGCCTTTGGTGGAATTTTTCAATAACAAAATGTTCACGGTTTATTCTCCAGGAAAGAAGTTGTGTATTGACGAATCAATGCTTTTGTGGCGAGGTCGGTTGTTGTTCCGTCAGTATATAAAGAACAAAAAGTACAAATACGATATAATATTTTATTTTATAACGGAAAGTAACGGAACAGTTTTGAATATGCAAATTTATACTGAAGCTTGTGATGACTTAGGTGGTAAAGGGCATGCTGCAAATGTTGTCCTCCATCTTCTTAGAAACTATTGTAATAAAGGTAACTACTACAGATAACTACTAAAGATAACTACTACAACTGATTAATGGGATTAAGGAGTTGATATAAATTGATAAAGATATGCTATTATAGGGAAGGACCAATTGCTTTTTGCAAGCAATAACGATAGCAGTGGAGCGGTTATGTAATAACTACAACTACACCAAACTACTTAATAAAAGGGTATAAATACCTTTTATCCTGTGCCGCTGTGGGCAAATAAAACGTTCACGCACAAAAGCCTTTTACGGAGAACCAGTAACACGCACGAATGGTGTCGGTCTCGCTTTCAAAGCTCACACGACCGTCTTCTGCAAGGGTTCGGATGCGACTTACTTCTGTAAAGGCTCGAGTACGACTGTCACTTCACGCACTCACTGCCGGTATATAATGTTTCACTGACAACTGTAAGATGCACGCACTGACGGTATTTATTGTCACAAAATACCGAATTGTTCGATGATGACGTAACATACCGCCCACCAAATTCATAGAATTTTGAAAAGGAGGGACGTAGGTTGGGTGAAGGAAATCACATGGAATTTGACCTTGCTAGGAAAACAGGTAACGAAAGATAGGGTGGTGCACTACAGCGAGCGATATTACCAACTATGCAAAAATAAAAATATATATGTAAATAAGCAAATATGTAAAAATAATATACTACTATACATGTAAAAAATGTGTATATACATCTAAACATAAAAAATAAAACTAAAATACCGGTAGCGGCGCTAGTTTGACCAAAGGTCGTTTTAGTGTGCCATGTGCCGTTTTGACTTCAGCGACACGTATAATACCGTCCGCACCGGGAAAAGTATTAATAATACGACCAAACTTCCATTGAAGTGGAGAAAGCTGGTCGTCCTTGATGAGGACAATAGTGTCCTTTTCCACTTGTCAGACACCTACCTTAGAGTGCCATTTAACTTTCTGGTTCAGAGTATGTAAGTACTCATGGCTCCAGCGAGCCCAAAAATCTTGGTGGAGTTTTTGCAGGAGTTTCCACCTGCTTTTTAATGGTAAAACGTTGGTTGAATGGTCCTCATCTGGTGGTGCAGAAAGAGGCTCCATAGTTAGAAAATGACCTGGTGTTAGGCAACGCAAGTCATTTGGATCCGAACTCAAAGCGCAGAGTGGCCTTGAATTTAGAACAGATTCAATTTGTGTCAGAACTGTGTACAGTTCCTCAAAGGTAAGTTTTTGTTCGCCGATTACGCGAGATAGGTGTGTCTTTACCGACTTAACACCGCTTTCCCACAAGCCAGCGAAGTGAGGAGCGCTAGGTGGATTAAACGACCACTTTATCTTTTCTGAGGTTACTGCACTATGCAGATAACTCATAAGCTGACGATAGGCACCTACAAAATTAGTACCGCAATCGCTAAATATTTGAGAACAGCGTCCTCGACGTGCTATAAATCGTCGCAAAGCGGCAAGAAACGCGTCTGCCGACAAATCCGAAACAAGTTCAATATGTGCTGCCTTAGTGGCAAAACAAACAAAAATACAAATATAGGCCTTAAGAGTTTTAGAACCTCGCAGGCGGTTAGCCTTTATTAAAAGAGGGCCAGCAAAATCAACACCAACAATACTGAACGGTTTGATTTGGGTAATACGTGCTGCCGGTAGGTCTCCCATAGGAGGAGTTACCAGGACCGGTTTGGTACGAAAACATCTATGACATGATGATAAATAATTTCTGATTGAATTTTTAATAGAAAGAATCCAAAAATTCTGTTGTATAAGATACGCTGTGGTATTAACACCGGGATGGTAATACCTTTCATGAGTTGACCGAATGATAAGTTCGGTTAATCGGTGCCGCTGGGGCAATAACTCAGGAAACTTTTCGAAATAGGAAAGCGAAGAATGTGTCAAGCGCCCACCTACTCTTAAGATATTTTGTGGATCAACAAATGGAGAAAGTTTTCGCAAGCTTTTAGATAATTTACGGTTTGCCTTGATCGAAGCTATTTCCTTTGAAAATGTAACATTTTGTACATGCCGAACGATAATCATGAGAGCATTGTGTAATTCAATGTCTGTTAAGGGACCCGTATGACGTTGAGCCATGGGTTTAGAAAATCTATAGATGTAAGCCACGATGCCTTGGATTTTATATAACGATGAAAAGCGACTTAGTAAAATGTCAATGACGTTTGGATCTGTTTGAGCGACAAATGTTAGGATCTTCTTTTCCGTAGTTACCTCAGCAATTGAGGTTGACAATGTTGGTTGAGGCGGCCACGAGTCACTAGGGTAGTGAAGCCATTCAGGCCCCGCCCACCATAGCGAACATGAAATAACCGCGCTTGGCATTAATCCCCGAGATGCAGGATCAGCCGGATTATGCGAAGATTTAATATAAAACCATCGGCTAGGTGCAATGATTTCTTGAATGTGGCTAACACGGTTTGCCACAAAAGTTTTCCAACGAAAAGGTGGAGAACGTATCCAAGTGAGAGCGACCGTAGAATCACTCCACGCTGAAACATCGGAGATGTCAATCAAGCCTTGATAAGAACGAATGGTAAAAGAAAGTAAATCGGTTAATAAAACGGCGGCACATAATTCCAAACGTGGAATTGAAATGCGCTTAATTGGAGCTACTTTTGTTTTAGCGGTTACAAATTGTACAGTTATTTCTCCAGTAGTTTGATTTATAAACTGAAATACACTACCGCTGCATACCCTACCTCGCTAGCATCGCAAAACCCATGCAAATGACAAGTAAAAGGATCCGAAGGGGTAAACAACGTGGTAACTTTAATGACGATAATAACGGCAACTCTTCTTGATACTGCTGCCATTGAGACGAAATGTCTGCTGGTGGGATGTCATCCCAATTCAAACCTAACATCCACAGATGCTGGATTAGGCGTTTTGCAAAAGTGTTAGTGGTGCTAAAATCCTAATGGATCATATATTCTGGCAACTTGCGAAAGTATGTTGCGCTTTGTACATATTGGGTTTAATGGTTTAACCCGAAATGAGAAAATATCTTCTGTAGGTGACCATTGAAGACCCAATATTTTTATTGATTCGTCAGAATCGAAATCGAGTGAAGTATATTGGCAAAAATCTGACGGAATGCCTTCCAAAATAGAAACTGAATTAGAACTCCATTTTCGAAGTTCAAAACCAGCCAAATGTAAAAGTCGGATAAGTTGATCTTTAATTTCGCGGGCCGATTGTATGGAATCTCCACCGGCGACGAAATCATCAATATATAGATTTGACCGTATAGCCTCAGCGGCTAACGGAAACCTTTTGCCTTCGTCAATGGCTAATTGCTGAAGAGTTTTTAATGCTAGATAAGGCGATGACTTAATACCATAGGTCACTGTATTAAGCTGATAAGTCTGAATGGGTTCTTCTGCGGAGAACCGCCAAACAATTAATTGAAACTTTCGATGTTTTTCGGTAACCAAAATTTGTCGATACATTTGGCGAACATCACAAGTAAAAACGAAACGATGAGAGCGAAATTTAAGTAAGGTTGACGAAATGTCGTTTTGGAGACTAGGTCCAGCCAATTGAGTGTCATTAAGTGACACGTTGTTTTTAGCCTTTGCAGAGGCGTCAAAAACCACACGAATTTTAGAAGTATGACCTTCCTCTTTAAACACAGGGTGATGGGGTAAAAAATAATTATCGTTCCCAACGGGCGGAGAATCGAGTAATGCCATATGACCCGCATCAAGATAGTCCTGCATGAAATTGTTGTATTGGGCGCGTAGCTCCGGTTGATCATGCAATTTGCGCTCCAACGAAAATAGTCTTTTTTTAGCCATGTCAAAGCAATTATCAAAAACGGGCAAAGTATCGTTGAACGGTAACGCAACAATAAAACGACCGCTAGGGTCACGAGAAAACGTGTTTTCAAAAATCAAATCTGCCTTTTCTTCTTCTGGAGAAGTATAAGGCTTGGATGGCAGTTCTTCTATCTCCCAAAACCGCCTTAGGGTCTGGTCGATAGGATCTTCTACAGAAGTAAAAAATGCTTGGACAGTATCAGACTGCAAGCCTTTTGTGGGACCAAGAATAGTCCAACCAAAAATTGTATTTATGGCGGCAGGCTGAAGAGATTTGCCATGTATAACACCGCCATTGATGATGAACGGATAAACATCTGCTCCAAGGAGCATGTCAATAGTTCCTGGAGAGTTCCAAGTCGGGTCTGCAAAGTGCAGGCCGCATAAGTGTTCCCAATTATTAGGAACTTCAACGCTAGGTAATTTGCCAGATATTGACGAAAGCACAAAAGTTGTGACTTCTAGAGATTTTTCAGAGTCTAAAATAGAGCGAATGGTGCAGCTGACGGCACCCCTATTGACTGCTGAAGTTGTCTGCCCAAGTCCATAAATCGGAACTTGAGAACGTATGCGTGGAAGCCAAAGTTTGCTCACGCAATCGTCTCGAATAAAGCTAGCTTGAGAGCCAGGGTCTAAGAGTACCCTGATCTGTTTGTATCTACCAGAACGATCTTGAACTTCCACAACAGCAGTGGAGAGTAAGACAGTAACCCCAAGATATGAATTCGTCTGTGAAGACAAAACATTTGCCGGAATAGGAGAGGCTGACTGCGTTCTATTGGCATTTTTATGCATGTGTGTAGCGGTCGGTTCTGCTGAACGGCTAGAAGCAGGTTGCGGTTCAAAATGTAGCAAGGTATGATGCGGCTTGGCGCAAGTTCGACAGGAATTATAAGATTTGCATTGCATGGACGCATGGTCTGTTCGTAAGCAATTTAAACAAAGGCGTAAGCGTTTGACAATGTCGAAACGTTCTGTCGGAGTTTTCTTTAGAAACGATTGACATCTGTAAATTAAGTGATTGCCTTTGCAAGAAGGACAATGGTGCGAAAATGAATTATTTGAGTCACTGGAGCTACTTGGTGTATCCAGTGAGACTACGTTAGAAGAAACTCTTGGTTTAAATTGAAACGCTGAGGATTTCTTAGGCACTGATGTGTGAGATGTGTGGACAGTCGTCGAATAAGAAACAGGTGCGGTTGAAGAAAAGGTTTCCAACGCTGCACATTGTTGAGTTAAAAAATATCTCAAATCCTCGAAATTAGGTATTTGCTTCGGATCCGATTGGAGTTCGAAGCGTTTTCTACTGAACGGATCGAGTTTTTCTAAAAGCAAATCGACTAGAATAAAGTTCCAATGTTCAGTGGGAAACTTTAAGTTAGTTAGAACAGCAAGGTTCTCTGAAAAACAATCAATAAGTGCCCTAAGTTTCTTAGGGTCTTCTGATTTTAAAGGTGGAAAGTCTTTCATTGCTTTCCAATGCAAAGTTGCCAATAAACGCGGGTTGCTAAATCGCTCACGCAAGGCGTTATAGGAAATAATAAAATTATCCCCCCGAAATGGGTACAGATTTAACGATTCTTAAAGACTCCCCGCTACAACAATTAATAAGGTGATTTAATTTTTCGATATTGGTGAGTGACGCGTTATTATAGACCAGACTGTCAAATAAATCGATAAAAGATGCGAACTCAGTTACCTCATTCTTAAAGAGTGGGAGCTTTAACGGTACCAATTTTGATACCGTGCTGCTTGGAGCATTTTCGATGATTTGTGGTGCTTTCATTTCTTGCATCGTTTCGAGATGCAGCAGTATGCAAAAATAAGCGGAGTCTACTTCTTTCCGTACAGCGTTGTAATTTAATGATTCTACCTCGTCACATGAAGCTAAGACGTCAACTAAAGTTTTATTGAAATTTGTATAAAGGTCATGTACTGCCCTTGTTTGAATAAGGAACAACGTTTTTAAACTTGGGTCACTTTGTATAGTGTTACAAAGCTCAAACATTTCTATAATACGTGTTTTCAGTAATTCTAGTTCTACCACATGTGCCTTCTTTGGAGCCATAGTGACTGTTATTTGAAAGATCTACAATAAAAATGTTGTAAAACGGTACCGCTCAGATGTGCGATGAGAAATATTAAAAATATTATGGGTTGTTGTTCAAGCCACGAAAAATGTCAGACAGCGTATAAACCAATAAATCACGTTTTATGACTAACGGTTCGTCAAACAAAGCCTAAAGATAAAATTTACAGCTTACGGTCCGGGCGGCCTTTACCCTCAAAAGCTCACAGGAACGTTTAAAACATGTGGCTTAACATATTTGCCGAAAGATGCAACTTTACAACCTTATTCCTCTGCAGATGTATTAAATATTTTACGTTGTAAATTGACTGAAAGGGTTGTATGTACAAAACGTGCAATAGCTTTTAAATACAAAGCAAATCCCTTTCCTTTTTTGTTTAAGAAGTATAAAGCGACTATAATTTTCAGGTTGCTTTGTGCTTTATACCGCTAAAATAAATTTAAAACTGAAAATTAACAGATTTGATGCTAAAGTATTTGTATTTAATTTAACGAAAGTATGTAGCTAATATTGTACATATTTTACCTGCTAAATATGGAGCTTGAACACAAATTTAAAGCTAAATCATTAATTAATTAAAAAGCTCGCTGGAATGCAAGTTTAGGATATTTAATTTAGGACATGCATATACCATAGGACTGATGAATCCGGATCGACTTTAGGACCAATGATTAATGAGGTTAAGGAGTTGATATAAATTGATAAAGATATGCTATTATAGGGAAGGACCAATTGCTTTTTGCAAGCAATAACGATAGCAGTGGAGCGGTTATGTAATAACTACAACTACACCAAACTACTTAATAAAAGGGTATAAATACCTTTTATCCTGTGCCGCTGTGGGCAAATAAAACGTTCACGCACAAAAGCCTTTTACGGAGAACCAGTAACACGCACGAATGGTGTCGGTCTCGCTTTCAAAGCTCTCACACGACCGTCTTCTGCAAGGGTTCGGATGCGACTTACTTCTGTAAAGGCTCGAGTACGACTGTCACTTCACGCACTCATTGCCGGTATATAATGTTTCACTGACAACTGTAGGATGCACGCGCTGACGGTATTTATTGTCACAAAATACCGAATTGTTCGATGATGACGTAACAACAACTCTGTAACACTTGCAAGGCAATTATTGGAGAGAGGCACCTATTGCACAGGAACTCTACTTATTGGAAGAAAGGAAACCCCTTAGGTAGTTAGTAAAGCAAAATTAAAGACGCGAATCTATCTATCGTTGTGGAGGT
Source organism: Platerodrilus igneus (assembly GCA_036346225.1). Taxonomy (NCBI): domain Eukaryota; kingdom Metazoa; phylum Arthropoda; class Insecta; order Coleoptera; family Lycidae; genus Platerodrilus; species Platerodrilus igneus. The sequence continues at coordinate 878,479 of JARFIW010000727.1, read as the reverse complement.
AATGTGTGTTGGCAAATGGAAAGACAAACGTGAGGTATTCTATCTTACAACCGAACACGAAAATCACTTCACAGAAGTAAGATCTAGGTTTGGTAAGAGCAAGATGAAACCTGCACCGATAGCACAGTATAAAAAATACTTGCCTGGTGTAGATCTACAAGATCAAATGTTGTCTTATTATCTAGTACACAGGAAAAAAATTCGATGGTACAAGAAAGTTGGTGAGCATATTTTTGACGTAATGATATACAATTCATTCATGCTGTATAATAAATTCTCTAGACCCAAAATGTCATTCTTAGATTTTTGTCATTCACTTGTTGAATTCTTTGCTGGTAGAGAATACTTAAGGTGACCAGATTTTTAGATGGGCAAAGTGGGACAACTCTGAATGAGGGAGGGATCAACAAAAATGTTCATGCAGAATAAAAATAATATCGCTATATTTTCTTATTTTTAACATAAGTACAATTTATAAATATAAAAAAATGTATAATATTTTATTCCTTGACATATTTTTTATTTGAGTGAATTTGTTTTAGTAGAATTGTTGTCATTTTTTAAAATATTGTAAAAATCTTCACAAGAATTTGTCAAATTATATGTGACACATAAAATGGCTTTCAAAGTTTCAACACTTAATTTTGATTTTTCTTAATTCTAAAAGTCGAGACTTTTGAAAAACGTCGCGGGACGCGGGACAAATTGTGAAAAATCGGGACTGTCGCGCCAAAAGCGAGATGTCTGGTCATCTTAAGAATACTACAAAAGAAAATAGAGACCACGCAAAGGAGAATACTTCAGCCTTGCATCTTCCATCAAAATGTGCAACAGGTGCAGGTGGTAAGAAACTTCGAAAAAGGTGCCGTTGGTGTTCAAAACGTGGTATTCGTAAAGACGCAATGTATTATTGTAAAACATGTACAGATTTGCCAAGACTATGTATTGATCCATGCTTCAAAGACTTTCACGACAATTTGAAGTAAAACAAATACAATCGATTTGTAGATTTAGTTTTATTTTTATAGACTATTTTTTTGCTCTATCTCTTTCACATTTACTATTGTGTTCAGTTTTAGTTACTTTCACTTCTAATCTGAACTTTCTTTTTTTGCATGTATTTTTTAGTCTATTATGTTGGTAGATAACAAAGCCCTAAACATAAATTTCATGACAATATATTATTGATGACACATATGCGTCGCTTAGCATTTCATATTAAAAACACGCATGCAGAGCTGACGACAACACATGCGCGTCACACGTCACTGTCTATTTTAAATTTGTTGTTGCAAAATATTACTTCTCCATCAAACTTTCAGAAAAGAAAGAAAACAATAAACATACTTTCAGCCTATGGTACCAAGTAACTTGGTCAACAGTGCCATGAGCAGCAAATGTGTTAAAAGGTAGTGCCTGCGCCTCTTGGAACGTCAAGGGACGCAAATAGAAATTGCCTGGAGTGCAGTAGGCAGTAAATAAGGGGTTGTAAGGTAGAGCATGGACTGTATAGAGTAAAAGAGAGGAAAACATAGATTTAAAATACAAAGTCACATAAATACTTAAAAACACTTACCGAAGCACAACATCAGGAGCACTAACGCGGCACCTTTCACTACTGTTTCTGGCTAGAGGTAAATAGGAACGGAGTAAGGAAATGATTATAGTAGGAAAGACATTATAGGAAGTTAATATTGAAAATGAATGAAACACGTTCGCGTTCGCGGATGGTTGTTTATCGACTCTGTCTTAATTATGTTATTCCTTATCTTTAATTGTCTGGCTTGATAACGAATACAATGTTGGGAGAGCGAAATGACGCGAACAGGTAGCAAGTCGCAAAACGTTTTAGAGACAGGCCATTAGGTTAGGACTTTTGGCACTAATTCAGGTTAAGCCTTTTTATCTGCTGAATAAATCTTGTTACGTGCCAATCCAATTGGCACTTAAACATTGTTTTTAGGTTAGTTTTGATGTACGGAAGTTTTGCGCCATATTTTCAAAAGACGCGGTGCGTGGAATTTTAATAGACTAGGCGTGTACTTCCGTTACGTCGTAGTGCATTTGCGCAGATCGTGCGATTCTAGAGGGTTGGACGAATAGCTTCGCGCCGATGTGTAAAAGACAAAGAGAGTGGGGGAAGTGTTTCCGTGACGCTCTAAAACGAGGCTGTTTTGCCCGAACTTTCAAGGAGTGTGGTCGGTCAGGTATCGTATCGTGCCTTATCGCTAGTATGTAGATTTCCCTTCTGTTTTATCTTGTTTGTCGTCCCTTATAATACCTGATCCTGCCGCTCCCTACATATTAGGTAGGTAATAAATTTGAAGCCAGCGAGGCGTACCGGACTCCACGACCGCGAGACGACCCCGGAGGTCCATGTTCTACCAACAGCACCGGAGCAGTTACCATCTTTAATTTCTCCGGGATGGAGCCCTGCCGGATGTCGGATTCCTTATGTAAGTAATTAATGTATTACCTTTTGTTTTAAATTCTTAAATTTTCCGGTTATGGCGCAATATAATTTTGTGCAATGGGTGACGTCATGGTAGTTGGCAACGCGGAATCTGTAATAAGGTTCGCGCTTCCGGCCGCCAGGGGCATTGCATTACTTTCGTATTCATTGCGCTTGCGCGATGTATTTATGAACTCTTAAACTGTATTACCGACTTCGTAAACTGTTTTATCGACTTTTTGGTAAGAACTATCACCAAGTAAATTGTAATAATCTGACGTTTTTAAGTGGCCATAATATTTCACTACCTTCTGCTTTTAGCTTCTTCTGGTGTTTGTCTTCTTAGGCTCTATGAAGTTAGAGGTGAAGGTTGAAATTCACATTGAATGGCGAACATTTTTCCAATATCACAATTTCTTACCTCAACCGACGCATCCGTTTTCTATTTGATTTGTAAAATAGCATTAAAAAAAATTTTTTATTTCGATCAACTGTATTACAATGTAATTCTTTTACATATTTTAGCTTCCATCACAGTGCAATTAATTGATTTAAACAGCAGATTTTTATATTTATTTCAGGACGGATTCTATCAGATGGAATTATTTAGCAGTCAAACTTTTAGAATTTGTGGCAGCAATATTTTGGATAAGTGTCTTCATGGAAAGGTATATTATTGTAAACTTCAAAGATTATGGAATACAGCCTTTTACATGGAGCGATATCATTGTTATAACTATTTCAAATACTGGTGCTGGGATGATGTTAATGATAACCTCTTTTTACATAAAATTACATTTATGGATGGGCACATTCGCAGAAATCTGCAGGTTTGCAGATCGCCTGTTTTATGAGGTAAGAATTTGTTATAATTATAGTGCTAATAGCAATAATACTGAATTGGTATGTGGTTGAATCGTACGGAACTTATTAATTGTGCCAAGAGGTGGTTTCTGGTGAGGAGTGAAATGAAGACTGAATCGTGCATGGGATTCTTTACCTTTTATTTTACCAAGTCAACTAAACCGCATAGCTTGTTATATGATGGTTTTTAAAATGTAGCACCGCAAAACTATCACAGAGAGGTGTAACATCTTTTTAAATTAATAACGAGTCCCTTTCATTGAAAATTGGTAACTGTAGGATATTGTGTGTACACAGTGAGATCGCAAACGATTTCACACTTTTAATCCAAATTGGGCAGACTGTAATAGAAATTAGTTTCTCACCCTACATAATAAAATACTAACAGCTTTTATTCGTAGATTTATTCAGCACAATAGAGAAAATTTGAAACTGTAAATACACAAACGCTCGTAAAACTGTTTACATAGGTATGGTTAAAACGTAACTAACTCAATATACTAAAATGTGGCACCAGTGCAAATGTGCATAGCAGGTTAAAAGTAGTATTACAAATGCTGTAACATGTCAATTTGTCGTTGCCTCGTCATGTTACATTGAGGTCCCACTTACTTCCTTATACAAGTATTTCTTCATCTTAATTTTATATTAATACCGTTTACAATCACAAGTTAGTTTTGATTTGTGTAACATCTCTCTTTAGTATTATAAAATAAAAATACGTTGATCTTTAGTCTTAATTTAATATTCCTTTTTTGTATAAATAATATAAATAATTATGATCAGATATAATTTCCTAATTGGTAAGCCTCTGAATTATGTCCATAAATACACAACTGGTGTATGCATGACTCTGTCATTTAGGATGGTTTTCTTGTTTGTCCCTCTCTCAAAATGTGCGGTTATCTCCAATCCAGAATAAATATTCGTTTTCTCGATATCAAACTGCCTTCTAGTGCACATGCCTTTTCCCGATAAACAAGTTCCCTCTAAGGCCAAGATGTCGTGCCTAGTATGTAAAAGGTGTTTTTTCTTTTATTCTTGTTGCAGTACAAAAATATCGTTTTAGAATATTAGTATAAACGTATACGAAGAAAGCTGACCTAAATAACCCATTCAAAATGTTTAAGAATTGTAAGTTGATTACAGATAAAACTTTCAGACGGTTCCTCGTGGCGTATTACAATACTTCGTTTTTGTAACACGTTTATTTTCTAGGGTTTTCTGCTGGGTTGTTCTCTGGTAAAATATTCTCTGGTAAAATAATCTCTGGTGAAATATTCTCTGGTGAAGTATCCTCTGATAAAATATTCTCTAATGGAGTATTTAACTATGCATGCTAGGCTATCTAAGCCTAATGCATTAATTCTACTACCTTACAAATATTATCTATTATCGTACAAGAATTTCATGTTGCCATTTATTTACCTTCTAAAATAAATTAAATGTTCGTAAACAAAAACATATGGTTGTGGAACAAAAGGATTGCTTCTTACAAATTTGAAATTTGAGGTTAACCACCAAACTAAATGTCCAATAGTTCTGTACAAGCCGGAGCTCAATACTTAAGTACACGTTTCTTTCATATTTCATGAACACAGGTACGAGTTTTATCTTATTTACTTTTGTGACGAAACAATGTGTATGTATTACATTTTAAATCTCAAATATCTAGAAAAATAATGCATGTAAAATATAAAGTCATACTTTTACTTACCGATTATCTTAACTAATTTAATATTACCTCTGCTTTCTTGGTATAACCTTACAAGTGTAAACATAAAAGCTTTCATAAAACCTTTTTTGTGGATTTTGAGGTTATATTCAATTAAATGTTTAATTCAAATTCTCTTAACTAAGTTAAATACAACAAAGAATATTTAGGATTTCTTTTTACTTAGAACGTTAACATGAAAAGTACAATAATAATTTTAGATTTTCTAATATCTTATCTGGTAGAGTTTAAAACAATTTTAAAATTATGAGAGTGTAGATATATAAACTACACTTGGTCATTTTGCCGCATGAAAACTTGGTTGTAAGAAAATAAGGGTATATATTTTGTTTTTTTTTAATGTTATTAACTAAAGGTCAATATATAAGTTATAATAAGGTATTTTCTTTTGTCATGTTCTAAATTAAATCCCTATAACTTGTCTGGGTAAAATTGTACTTTGTTCTCAAAATATCTAAGAGTAAAAACCCCTGAGATATAGTCTTTTGCAATCTACCGCAGCCACAAAAAGTCGATGCTAGTCCCGCCAGAGTTTTTATAGACTCTGTAGTACACCCATTCCTATCTGTTAAAAGGAAGGGTGCAATGCGAGAGCGGGAAACATGTCCCCAATTCAAATAAACAGAGGTGCATTTCCAACATAAAAGAATTGACTTTCACAAATGCATACATAAATAAACCTAGTGCCTAGTAAATAATAGTTGTAACTTATAAATTTAAAACATAAGCAACACAAACATTCACCTTCTGTTGTTAGTGGACACATCTTGGTAAACGGTCATCAAATAATGTTAATGAATCATTAAAATTCACAAAGTAAGTAGGAATGTTTAACCTAATTTTCTTGTAATTGGTGTGTTCAAACGTAAATACACGCACCTAGTAGTTTCACTTGCAGAAGAATAATGACGATTTTCTTGCACTTGTTTTACAAAAAAAAAACAAAAACACATTGGCAGGAGTGATAACGTCCTAACAAACACACTAATTTTATAATCACGAAAAAGAATAGAAATTTAACTAATTAAATTAACCAATCATAAACATACCGCTCGCCAAAATAAGCAAAATTATTTTAATTGATTGAGAAGGAAAAAAAGTACTTGAACACATGAATAGAAAATGTAACTTGAACAAAATTTGATTCTACACACACACGAAAGTAATTATAAATGTACATATTACTATTTACACAGTGGTAGAGGACACAACTTAATTAAGGGACGATCCAATTCGCCATTTGAGTGCACACATGAGAGACCATGACGACCCCGTCACGGCCTGGAAAAAGAGTAACTACACGACCTAGTTTCCACTGTAATGGAGGCAAATTGGAATCTTTGATTAACACCAAATCATAAATATTAACATGAGAAAAGAATTTTATTCATTTCTAATGCCGTTGCAGAAAATGAAGACCAACGCTTCCAGAAGGCTTGGTGCATTCTCTGTAGCAGTATATTAAGTTTCAAATCTGTGACATTTAGATCCAGAGGACACGTCAATGGTTCCAAAGTAAGAAAATGTCCAGGGGTAAGGACCGATAGATCGTTTGGATTACAACTGGGACGAGACTTTAAAACAACCTCGATTTGAACAAGCACTGTTAAAAGTTCTTCGTATGTCAACACTTGATTCCCGATAACTCTATATAAGTGAGTCTTAATGGACCGAACAACTCCTTCCCAGATACCATCAAAATGGGGTGGTGCGTGAGGATTAAAGTCGTGCTATAAAGCGCCGCAATGCAGCAAGAAAAGCTTCAGATGAAAGATCAGAAACCAGTTCAATATGTAAAACTTCTGTGGCTATACACACAAAAATGCAAATATATACTTTAGTCCGTTTCGCACTTCTACCACGCCTGGGAATCATGGTAATGGGGCCGGCAAAATCTAGTCCAGGATGACCAAATGGTTTTACTTGAGAAATTCTAGGTGCAGCTAAGTCGCGCATAATGGAGACAGTGAGGTAGGCTTGACATTAAAACACTGAACACATTTTGAAAGAACACGATTAATAATACGTTTTAAACCTAACATCCAAAATTGTTGAGAAATCAAATAACTCAAAGTTTGTGGGCCTTGATGTAGATATTTACAGTGTATATATTCGACAATCAACTCAGTTAGTCTATGATCTCAAGGTTAGTAGTAGGGGATGGTTAGCATCATATAATTCAGAATGTCTTAAACGACCACCAACACACACGGTGTTATCAAAATCGATAAACAGGGCCAATTTTTAAATTGGTTTCGCACACCCTTTGCCTTTCCCAATACAATCCACTTCATTGAGAAAAACACCATGTTCAACTATTAGATAGTAATGCAAAATTGTCTAAAATAACTAAAATTTAAATTTAAAACACCATTACCGACCATCACTGAATATAGATGTGCAGATGTGAAAGTTCGAGAAGACGAAGTGAGCCTTTTCCTTTTGTTACCTTCTCCCTCTAGCGAAATAAAAAATACCTTGGCTGCATCAACGAGGACTGCCAGGACACTGATCAAGGAAACAACCACCAAAGGGCCCACCAAACCCATAATCTCCACGAGGTGTTTTGCATTTTAATTCAAAAGGCTTTGATGCCTCGGGGAAATTTAATCTCATATAAATTTGTTATGGTTATATATTACTATATTATATATTAAAAAACATTACAACTGTTAAACGAAAATGAGGCACATCATCATACATGAATCACATGTGCTACCCAACGTTTAAAGGCACATTATCCAAAAATATTTTGCCGGAAGTCTAAATAAGTGTCGCCGTTTAAAATTTGCAGAAAAAATGGTCCAACTATTCCTGCCCATACGTTTAGACTGAACCGTTCTTGGTTGCGGGATTTTCTGATCGTGTGTGAATTTTTTTGAACTCAAACATGCACGTTGAAAAAATTCACCATTCTGGCACGCGTAAATTGAGCTTTGTTGGTGTGTAACATGCCTTTTTGCCTATATTTTAGCATGTTACATTGTGCTTGGCACTATTAGCATATAAATCTATCTACATTTATATCTACATTTAAATATAAAATTACTCTATTATATAATATATTTTCTATAAGAATCTATCTCGCACAATCCTGGATTATTAGTTTTAATCCACAAATTCCTAATTTGTTACATAGTACAAATAATTATATCTATATGAAATTTTTCTATTGGTTTCTATTGGTTATTACAACAAAAGCACAACTGGTGTGGTTCTAATTCTGTATTATTGAGAATAATCGCTAGAGATCGTCCATCCCGAAGATGACCAAAAATAATTTATTTGAAGTGTCAAGTTTTCATTTCTCTTTTGATATCTGATTGCTTATCTGACACTATTGGCCATTTTTGATTTGAACTTCTACCTTGCTTCATGTGCTTACCTGGTATGTAAATTTTCTAATTATAAATCCCAAATTAACATTTAAATATAATTTGGATTTTTAGTATGAAAGATAAAGAAGTTGTTTATTCGTTTAACCCACCAAATAATTATACAGACTGGACGTTATTCATGGATTAATTTTTCTTTGAACCTCGTGTTAAATTTTCACTTTTGTAACACAACTAAATTTTCTAGGGTGCTCCGGCTACCTATACTCCGGTTACCTATGTTCCGATTACCTGTGTTTTGGTTACCAATGTAACGGCGACTTGTTCTCTCATTCAGATTTCTACATGGAAAAGTTGCTCGTGCATTCGCACAATCAGATGATGTAAAATAAATGCTCTCATCAACAGAATTTTATATTTCGTTTCCGTCTACTTCACATATTGGCGTTCAGTTATTATCTTATTGAAAATATCTACAGGTTTAATTTATGGAACAGAAGTCTGTTAAAGACAACATTTGAAGTCGACCACATGCTGGTTTGTACCTACACTAGGAGATCCACTAATGCAGTTTCCTAGATATGAAGGATTCCTATAAATTAAGTAACTATTAGTAATTAGTTCAGTTACTGATACTACAGGTATGAGATTAAAACTAGAAGCCTAACCTCTATTTAAATGTGTCTTTGTCACTACAAATATTTTGTTTTGATTATTAATTACATTTTACTTATCTTAAATGATTTCAAATATAATTCTCTAATACATAACCTAAAAATATGTAAACATTCGGAACTTCATGAAGGTTCTTATGGTAAAAAAGGTTTATTACTTGAACTTTCATTTCATGTGCATTTGTTACATGACATTATTACAATTATGATCAATAATTTGATTTACTCTTGCATTAAGTTAAATTTTTGAGTTTTTAAACAGAGATTATTTATTTTGATTTCTCTATAGAAATTTTCTCGTGTACATTTATTAAATATATGAATTATGTCATGTTAAAATATATAGCGATGTCTACAATGTTAATGACACAAGCGTATATCTTATACATGCCTTTGGAATTGTAATAACTGAGTATTAATATACATTAATATACATATTTCTCTTATCGTGTTTTAACTTTTGTTTCTCTAAGTTATTTTACAGTTGTGTAAACAAGTGTCTTAATATTTAAATTTTAACATTCAGATATTCTCTAAACATTCCTCTTACCCTGTGATTTCAAATCTCATGCAGCCTCCGCAACTGTGCCGAAGTATTTCTTATACTTTGTCGTGGAATTACTCTTTTTATAACGTCGAGAAAAAGTAAGGTGCAGGTGAATAGGATGCGGGATAGAAAATTTTGATCTCTCGTGCATTTATGAGGTAACCACCTTGAAAACTGCAAGAGCCACGGAAAAGCCAGAGAAACAAACGTTGGACACGGATGTGGTATGGGTGTAAGCTGTATTCCTGTAAAACCCTCCAGACAGTTACATGAGAAACATCCAAATCGCGTGCTATTTGTCAAGTGCTTAAACCAGGATTCTCGTTGATGACATTCAAAATCTGTTCTTCTGTCACTGGGTTACAGGTTTCTTGTTGCTCGCCCGCATCATGTAAGTCTGAAATCTGCTGTATACCCAGAAATGCTGATGGCAATTTGTAAAAGTTCGACTATTGGGCAGCCAACGATGAGGGAATCTTGTTGCGTTCAACCTTCGAGCTTCAAGTGCATTCTGCATTCCCATCTGCCAGACCATATACATAATGGATATCAGCCAGATGTTCGAGTGAATATTAAACTGTTTAATATAAAGAAAAACAAATATGCACTAAATCGAAAAACAAAACAGACGTTCATTCACTTTTATAAGCTATAAGTAGAGGCAAATCACTTTAAGAAGAACCCACCGTCATCATACGCACAAAGCAAATATCGGTTTGGGAAAGTTCATTAATGTAATGAAGCATTGCGCTATTCAAGTTTCAGTAGCGTGGAATTTTGTACAATCAACCAATCAGAAAGTATCTTGCATCTAGACTTGCATTGTAGAACACAGCCTAAGTGTTGACATTATGCAATTTACATCAGCTGTTCTTATTCCTTGTATATTATTTCATTTCCTGCTATAAAACAGTTCTTTTTTAGAACTAAATTATGTTTTTTTGTTATTGTGTGTGGGAAGTATGTATAAAATGCACCCCCATAACATCACTGTAATAACTACGCCACTGTTACTACATTTCAGCGCATGTTACATGCCGAAAATCGACATGTAAACATTTCTAATTTTAGTTTTGAATTTGTAAGTAAATTCGCGCCAATAAATTAAAAGACTTGTGCGTGCATTTCCGTCACTGTAGATAGTTGCGTTGGCGCTCGAGATTGCGCAGACGCAGAGTGAAAAGAAAGTGGTGATTTCCGTCACGTCGGGACTAGTCAAGTAAACGTCGAACCGAGTGGTTATCTGTGTGCCGTTTTATCTTGTCTTCTCTTGCAAATATGTAGGTTTCCTGCCTTGTACCTGTTATCGTTCCTCATACTGGTATCCTTTACCGTACCGCTACAGAAGAGAGAAGACCAATTTAATTTGACTTCGACGAGGGGGCAAGGGACGACGCGCACCCACAACGCTCAACCAACGCGGAAAGCCTGACGCGAGAATAGCTGCAATGCCATGACGGGTTCTACATTTTACGTGAGTACCTTTATCTCTTTTCTTTGTATGTGATAATAATTTGTGGCGTAATAATGACCGTATGGCGCATTATTAGTAAAATATTTATTGTGTTACTGTCGTAGTGGCTCTTATACATTACGCGCCGGGACTTTAAAAGTATACCTTAGAGTAGAGAACCATTAAGTATAACAACGCAATCTGTCAAATACCCTGGGTTCTTCTTAAAATGGTATGCCTCTATGTAGATATTGGTATCACACCCTTATCGTTTACTAGCGATTTTCTCTAGAACAGATAGTTGTATCAAAAAAATGTAAGAGACAAAAATGCTAGAACTTTTCATGGCTGACTAGATGGTATTGTTCAATTTTAAAATTTCTCATCCGAAACATAAATTTTCCACCATCAAACGTTTGAAGCCCTTTCAATTCCCTTAAAATTAAAGGTCTGCCTTTAGAGATAAAAAATGAACAAAGCCCTAAACATGGGACATTGATGGGAGAAAAATAGATGCTTGTTGAATGTATATTTGTATTAACATAGGTGAGGACCACATTAATTAAGGTATTAATGACACCAGATGTCAATGTCTGTCAAATAACGTAAAACTTAGTTCTATGCAATAAAGCACATACCTGAATCCGTATTCGGGTTCTTCACTGCGCACTCTTCGTGTGTTGTCTTACAACAGCGGTGCGCCAGACTCATCAACAGCACTGAGATCACGCACCTAAACAACTCAACTCTTGAATTTTAGTGGTTCAGTGACTTAATGTCAACTGTTTTTTTTTACACGCGAGCCGTCCCATTGCCTTAAATTAAAATGTCTATAACGTGATGGAACATACCGCCCACCAAATTTGTGGAATTTAGGGAGATGGAAACGGTAACTAAAACAAACAAAAAAAAATAAACAGTGTATTATAAGAGAAAGAAGAAAAAAGAGAGAGAAAGAGAGGCCACATACAAAAAAAATATAATGATATAAGGAAGGAAAAGTACAAACATATAGGAAATTAAGCAATGGGTAGAGGACAGAGCTTGAGTAGTGGTCGAACAAGAGAGCCCTTAGAGGTTTTGACCTCAGCAACACGGACTGTGCCATCCTTTCCTGAAAAGGAGTTATAATATGGCCTTAGCTTCCAGCTTAATGGTGGAAGTAGGTCATTCTTAATTAAAGCTAAAGAGCCTATGGCGATTGTATTAGCATGGGAGGTGTTCCATTTGGAACGTTGATTAACAGTATGAAGATACTCGTGACTCCAACATGACCAGTCAGCCTGGTGGAGGTCTTGGAGTAATTGCCAGCACTTTAATAATGAAAGCTTGATCTTGGTTAGATTCTCCTCCGGAGGAGCTGCGAGAGGTTCTAATGTTAAAAATTGGCCTGGGGTCAGGCATTGAAGATCATTTGGATCAGAGCTTAATGCACAAAGTGGCATGGAATTGAGCAAAGATTCTATTTGCGCCAACAATGTGCAGAGCTCCTTAAAGGTTAAAATTTGATCACAGATGACCCGGGGGAGGTGGGTTTTGATGGACATAACACCGCTTTTTCAGAGACCTCCAAAGTGTAGGGCGCTAGGTGGGTTAAAGCTCCATGTGATACCCTCGATGGCAGTTGCATCATGAAGGTGGGAAGTGAGTTGACGATTAGCGCCGACAAAATTAGTGCCACAATTGCTAAAGGTACGTGAGCATCTTCCACGCCTAGCTATAAAGCGGCAAGAAAAGCATCAGTTGATAAATCGGATACCAATTCGATGTGTACCGCCTTAGTAGCGACACACACGAAAAGACAGATGTAGGCCTTAAGGGTCATGGATCCTTTTGACTCGCTTTGATGTTGGGAGGACCAGCAAAGTCTATCCCCGTACAGGCAAATGAATGCAAGTCTCGCATTAAAGAAGTTACCAGTGAAGGATTGGTACGAAAACATTTTACACAGCTAGACAGATAGCCTCTCACTGCGGTTTTAATGGAAACTATCCAAAATTGTTGTTGAATATGGTATGCAGTAATGTTAAAACCTGCATGCCAGTATTTTGCATGAGTGGCTCGCATGATAAGTTCGGTAAGCCGGTGCTGTTTAGGCAACAGAGCAGGGTGTTTTTCAGAATAAGGCAGTGACGCGTGGGACAGACAACCGCCCACCCTCAAAATACCTTCAGAATGAATAAAGGGCGTTAGTTTACGGAAAGTCTTCGGAAGTTTGTGGTTAAACCTTACTAGTTTTATTTCGTTAGCGAAGCAAGTTTGTTGAACATGTTTAACAACGACTATCAAAAAGTCATATAGCTCTAGATTTGCGACTGGTCCAGATGGACGCTGGGTTCGAGGTTTGTAAAACATAAATATAGGCAAGCATGCCTTGTAGTTTTCTTAATGAGGAGCAAGATTCAAGCAACGGATCAATAAGGTTGGATTCGATTCCTTCCTTTAAAGATATAAAGGTCAAAATTCTTTGTTCGAAGATTGCTTCTGGGCTAGAATTAAACAGCATGGATTCTATAGGCCATGAATCAGGTTGAAACGAAAGCCAAGTGATATAGTTTAAGGTATAACTGTTATAGTCCCGCGCAACCGTCATGAGTCACTACGACAGTTGGCAACATATACTAATCACATACACAATATTGCGCAACAAGATATTACATCATAATTGCGTATCAAATTGTATCACATACCAAAAATGTTTACAATGATACAAAATGAGCCTTAAAGAAAAAGATAAAATGTACTCACTTAAAATGTGAAACGCTTCACGACCTTGTGGTTATCCTTGTGACAGGAGCCGTGCTGATCTTCATGGATCTCGGCGTTTTTGGGCGTGGGTGGGGCTATGCCCTCGTTGAAACCAGATTGCCTTGTCTTCTCTTTTCTTCTGTTTGTAGGCAGGACGGAGGAATAAGGTGAAGCTAGAGATACGATAGGGCAAGAGATAAAGGGAAACCTGCATTACCTGAAAGAGAAAAGACAAAAGGGACGACACAGATAAACCTCACTGTTCGACGTCTCGTTGGCTAATAATCTTTGTGTCGGAAACCGCGCACTTACTTCCTCACTCCACGTCTGCGCATTCTCTTGCGCCGACGCAACTGTCCAAAGTGCACACAAAATGCACAAGTCTATTTTTCAAAAATATTGGCGCGAATTCAGCCACATATTTAAAACTTAAACCAAAAATGATACATAGTCGATTTTCGGCATGTAACACAAGTTGGCCCAGTCCGCCAAAGGGCACATGACAGGACTGCTCTGGGACGTAGTCCCCTGGAAGTCGGATCAGTAGGGAGGACTGCTCTGGGACGTAGTCCCCTGGAAGTCGGATCAGTAGGGTTGTGTGCAGAACGAACGTGCAAGCACCTACTCGGCAAAATGGTTTGTAGTATATGACTAACTCGGTTGGTGACGAAAGTCTTCCAGCGAAATGGGGCAGATCAAATCCATGAAAGTGCTACCAAAGAACCACCCCATTCAAAAATATTCGAGAAGTTAATTGTTCCTTGATATGTTGTTAACACAAAAGAAACTAAATCGGTTAATAGCACGTCAGAGCATAGTTCCAGCCGTGAAATAGAGAAGCGTTTAATTGGAGCGACTCTAGTTTTGGTAGCAACGAGTCCCACAGAAACCTTATCAGAAGACGTTGTTATAATACGAAAATATATGATGGCTGCATAACCTGCCTCACTAACATCGCAATGTCCATGCAATTCACAGATGTATGGGCACAGTGGAGGCAAACAGCACAGAAGCCTTAATGAGGATAGTTCGTGTAGTTCATCTAAATATTGTCGCCTTTGCACCCAGATATCGGCTAAACATCCCTTATTCCAAGGTAACCCTATCACCCAGAGGTGTTGAATGAGGCAAACATGATGACAAACATGGTAAGAGGCGCCAAAAACCCAAGAGGGTCGTAAATTCGAGTTACTTGAGCAAGTATTGCTCTCTTGGTACATGTTGCTACTAGAAGTTTAACAATAAATAGGAAAGAGTCCTGTATAGTAGACCATTGAAGTCCAAGCACCTTAATAGCTTCATTGGCCTCAAACTCTGAATTCTGAATCTGACAGTGTGTCCTTGGAAGACCTTGCAAAATGGTTCTATTATTAGCCGTCCATTTGCACAGTTCCAAGCAGGCAGATGCAAGTAGATGGATTGTCATTCCGAAGGCTCAGAGCTGATTCAACATCACTGGCACCACAAACAAAATCGTCCATATACAGATTCGACCGAAAAACCGCAACGGCTAGCGGAAATTGAGATTTCCTTCTTCAGCTAATTGCTGGAGGGTTTTGATCGCTAAATACGGGGAAGACTTTACACCGTATGTCACAGTATTCAGTCTATAAATTTAAAGTGGATCATCACGATTGAATTTCCACAAAATTTGCTGGAATTGTTGATGCTTTAGATCAATCAAGATTTGGCGATACATGTGTCAAATATCACCTACAAAAACATATGGATGTGTTCAAAATCGTAATAGAACTGAAGCAATATCACTTTGAAGACTGGGCCTAGCCAATTGGGTGTCTTGCAACGGCGGTGCACCGGACCCGTTAACAGCACTGAGATCACGCACCAAAGCAACTCTAATCTTGAATTTTAGTTGTTCACTGACTCAATGTCAACTGTTTTTTTCTTACACACGCGATTCATCCCATTGTCTTAAATTAAATCGTCTATAACGTGATGGAACAATGCAGAAGCTTCCAAATTTTCAAGATATTTGGCGGGTACTGTAGTCACGGTACAAAATAATCTATTTTTTTTCGCTCAACTTCCAATGGTTGTAGATTGGAAGGCGTGCATTTTGGGATACGTGTTTATATGAAAAAGTCTTATCTTCATCTCAAAAATACGCCTTTAAAATCGTTGCAGTAAATTCAAAAACACGGTTTTTTAATTTTTTGAGGCAAAAATTGTTTTGTAATTAGAAGTATTATTAAAAACAATTGATTTCTATATTTGTTTTAGGATTGGTGGACTTCAACAAATTATGAAAGATACTACAGAACATGGAACATTGTAGTATATGACTGGTTGTTCACTTACGTCTACAAAGATTTTTATGAGATCATAGTTCCAGGAAATAAAATAGTCGCCAGAGTAGCGGTGTTTTTCTTATCTGCAATATTTCACGATTATATTTTAACATTTGCATTTGGATTTTATATTCCTTACTTTCTTATACTATTTTTTGTATGTGGGACCACCATGAGTTTTGTAAAAATGAAGCCCGGCATTGTTGCCCATGTATTTTTCCTTTATTCTGTAGGTTTAGGTAGCTCTATAGCCATGACTGGTTATGGAGTTGAGTATTATGCGCGTCAGAACTGTCCTGTTGAAGATCTAACCTTCCATAGCTATTTTGTTCCAAGATTTTTATCGTGTCCTATATAGTGAATAATTTTAACCTTCATTAAGTTTAAAATAATTGTTACTATATCTTTGTAAATAAAAATGTATGCAATATTATGGTAGCTTATTTTAAAGTTAATCAGCAATTTCTTACGTTTTAAAATGCAAATTCTTACAATTTAAAAGTCGTAAATACAACGCCGCAAGCGCGGTTTACTAGACACCACAACAGTTGGTAGCGCTAATCTTATACAGATTTGACGCGCCCATCTGTCAATGACGTCACCAATGCACAAATTTCAAATACGCAATATATTAATTTAACTTAGCAACAATTATGTCAATGAGGTACTCACATAATAGGTCCAGATTTCCACGAAGTCCGCCAAGCGTCCTTCAAGATAGATAAAGATGGCGTCAGCACATACATAAGGGCTGCTGATGGCCGCCTTAAAGATAATTGCTGGAGGGTACGCCCAACGCTCTTCCAAAGCGCTCGGAACAGCTCCGGCAGTCGCGGTGGCTACCAGGACTCGTTCATCTAGGGTCGTGGCCTCCGGTTCTCCCTAGGCTGCTGCAGATTTTCTCTACCTATGTAGGGATCGACAAGCATACAGGTATGAGGGCGATAAACAGATAAACAAAGGCAAGGATCTACATAGATATAAGATAAAGGCACGATACGATACCTGAAACGTCCACTGCACTTGAAGGTTCAGGCAAAGAAAGCCACGTTAAAGCGTCTAACGGAAACTTTTCCCGTATTTGTCCCTACTCCACTCGCGTCGCGCGATCTGGCGCAAACGCACTGTGACGTGACGGAAATACACGCCTAGTCTTTTGAATTTATGGTGCGAAACTTCCGCACATCAAAATTAACCTAACAAATGTTTAAGTGCCAATTTATTGGCACGTAATAATCGCGACAAAGCCACAAAAGAAAAAACTTAAAAAAAGAAAAAGTTTGTTAGCACAGTAACAGCTTAAAATCTAAGTCCTAACTACCCTACATAGGACCTAACTTAAAACCTACAAAATGTTTATATAAGGCGCCACCTGGTTATTTGACCGATAACACGTCTACCGAAGTACCAGGAAACGGAATAGGTAGCCCCATTGTTTTTGACTACACTAATGATCGACAGCACAAATTTGTCGGGGAGCATGAAACACTACTTAAATTAAAACGGATGCGACAAGTCGCCTAACCTATCTAAACTAAAGCTAACATTAAAGTTTTTACGTGCAAACACACATGAGCGTTGCATCAAAACTGTTCTTTGTTGGCAAAAAGTGCCCAAATTTAAAAATGTTCCTGAGAGTGCGTTAGTCTACACTCTAGCAAATTTTTGTTATTGGTACTTTGGTTTACTAACGATACACATCAAAACTTGTCCATGACAATGGTTGTGAATCAACAAATTTACCAAAAGTACCACCCTACTAATCCTTATATGGCTAACCTAACAAATTACATTTCTATATCAGGTTAGCTTTTTCACTTAAATTTCAAGAAAAATAATTCCCACGTCTGGTCATAAATACCAAACGTTAGGAAGATAAAAAAATAAGACAAGATCTCAAATTGTTGTTAAAGATAGTAGATAAGATAACGATAATGAGCTTAAATTGTTATCATCAAAGGTAATATATAAGATAACGGCATTAAGCTTTAGTTATTATTTGAGATATCAGGTAAAATAACGCGAATTTAATTAAAGTTATTACTAACGGTAGTCGGTAAGATAACGATATTAACTAAAATTATTATTAAAGGTAATCGGTAAGATAACGATATTTAGCTAAAGTTATTATTAAAGGTAATCGGTAAGATAACGATATTAAACTAAGGTTATTATCTAAGATAATAAATGAGATAAAGATATTAACTTAGTTATTATCGAAGACAATAGATAAGATAACGATAGAATGACTCCGTGGAGCCGTTAAATGGGCATTTTCTCGTACCCTCTAGAAAGAGAGACCCGTGAAGCAGGTCCGTTTACAAGAAACGGCACGAGGGACCGGCAAAGACATTTGGGTGCATCCCTGCACCCGGCGTTAATCGATATTGGTGATATAATCACCCGATACCCACACGGTATATAGCGATATATACATGCACTCACACATTCACACACTCATACATACTTTCACTGCCAGAGCCCATGCGCTGACAGCGGCACCGCATGACGAGGTCCAGGTGTCTGTGAAAACCTCCCGCGCAACCACACGGTGACTAACGGAAATGAAATGGCAGAGAAATAGGAACGGTAGAAAGAGGGAGGTGGTTATTTGGAATGCATAAGAGGCACTTCCAGGTAGAAGAAAGTAGAGGAAGGGCTCGCATTGAGCAAAAGAGACAGAAAAAGGTGGATAGCAAAGCGCTACTCAACCAGCCAATGTAGTCAGTAGCTCGGAGTGAGGGAACATCACTCTTATGTGGCAGACGGGTGTTCCGGGACAAGAACAGGTCCACCGAAAGAAGAATAAGGCATAAACGGAGACAGCGGGATAAGAAAAAGTAGAGTTTTTGGACAAGCGTCCGAGAGAAGGTAGAGAGTTGTCCCTGTTAAAACACAGCGCAGTCTGAAGGACCACCTGCGATATTAATCCGACAAGATAAGGTATCATACGTTAACAATTCACTAGACTCTTAAGAGAACTAGTACGATCATTTTCCTAACGAGTGCATCCACTACGATAAGAAAATCAGACAAAAGTTGACACAACAACTTAAAAGTATCATTGCAGATACATTCACACAAAAACAAACTGTTTTAAGGTAGTTTTTTAAAACGGTAACGCCCTAAACACACAAAAATGCCCAATTATAAGCAGTTAAATACAGGTACACTGTCCCAATATGCTAAAACAACCGGGAATTTAATAAGATATCAATAAGAAGCAATAGCGTCTCACCACGAAGTTCAACAAAAAACAATGAAAAAAAATGTTTATAAGTTATGATGATTTAGTAGAAAAAGAAAGTAGTTAAATGTGGGCAACTGCAATAATTCAGAGGACAAACACATGGAATAGACAATCCTAGTTTTTTGCAACTGCGAATATGAACTATTTCTTACAATGGCATAGACCGCGCGTGTCCTATGTGAGCCCAAAGAAGAAAAACATCCACTCTAACATCAGCTAAAACCAATCATAAAAATTCAATGAGTTATTACAACCAAAGTTACGACAATTACCACATAAAATTAAATGACGTAAGAAAAATATTAAAACCAAATAATATGCTATAGGAAAACTTCGAGAATTAATTAAATGAAACGACAGAGTTATATTGGGGGGTGTAGAGAATGAAGTGATATATAAGTAACGGTATGGTCAAGGAAAAGTCAACCAAAAGGAAAAAGATAGCTAATTTAGGGTAAGTAAAGTTAAACGTGTAAGAGATTATACACTGTATGAGAGAGGGAATAGGTAATTAAAGTTAACCAATTGTTAATGAGAACAAACAAAAATTAGGTAAATCGTAAGGGTTTAATCATATTAAGATACCAGGTATCAGGAATTAAATTTGGAATGTTAAAGAGAGACAACATCACGAGATAAGGCATCAGGTACGATATTTAATTTGCCAGGCCTATGCCTAACATCAAAAGTGAATTGAGAGATACGCAAGTTCCATCTCTCCAAACGACCTGCGGGTTGTTTTAAGTTATTTAGCCAAGTAAGAGCTGAAAACATTAGGTACATTGTCAAAGAAGTAAACGTGAAAAGCTCTTAGATATACGTAGGGTTAAACAATTTTAAAGATAATTTTAAGGCATTTAATGAGGTTTAAATCGATATGTGAAGAGATAAGAGTAATTAAAACTCGATTCACTAATAAAATTGTTGAAAAACAAAAAGATATTTTATAAAGCATATATTTATTGGGATGGGAAGCTCTCATTTGAGTTCTACCCAAACCAATAAGGAAAAATTTCAACATCATCATTAAAAAAAAATGATTCACAATTCTAAAACGACAAACTTACCGGCCCTTGGGTCTCGTTCTAGACTTACAGAGCTAGCTATACGACCAAATCCGACAGTAAATTTCGCTTAATGGATGTTAAAGTACGTTGAAATATCGATATCTAAAAAAAATATGCAATCAAGACAAAATCATACTCGCTACATGAAAGAAAAATTCCACGATACATATACAAAAAGTTAGTATTCCAAATTATTGGAATGTTCTTTCGATATTGCGGGAGTTATCAACAACTATCGTAAATGAGTTTAAATAATAAAACGTTAACGAAAATTCCTTTATTTTAGTATTCAAAGGGGCAGATATAAAGGGATGCAGTTTATTACAACATTTTGGAAGGTAAAAATATGGTTAGGTAATTTCGTTACTATATATAAAGCAAGAACCTCAATAAAACGCATTTATAGGTTATACTGTTTAAAACATTTAAGAGAACAACTTTTAAAACTATATCAAAGCAAGATAATATCTAAGAAAAAAAATACATCACGATTAAGTCAAAATAACGCTTTAAAAGACACTAAAAATTCAGGTAAGTAGGAAATCTATATTTGGACAAACAATTTTGTTATATATATGTAATTGTGAATTATACTAAATGATTTCGGTTATAAAAAACACTTAAAGTGTGAAATATTCATCTTGAATTTATATTTGAGGCACGATATATATGAGATATACAATACTGAGGTAATTCAGAAGGTAAGAAACGGTACAACTACTTCAGGTCAATACGATAAAGATATTTAAGGGTAAAACCTTCCTATAAAAGCATTCGTAAGGAATAATATTCAAATTTAAGCACGCTAAGTATCCAAAACACTAAAAAAAACACGTTTAGAACTGGACGAGGGCAAGGTTAGTATTTAATAAAAGGAATATATCATTGATAAACTACAAAAAGACACTCCAAATTATAAAAACACGTAGGTAATGTGTTATTTAACAAATGCAACAAGATCCCGTAATTTAACGTTTCTTAAAAAGATATTAAAAAAGGACAATTTATTTCGTTAAGTGCTTTTAAACACAAGGTTTTGTTGTAAAGGTAATTTGAAATATCATTAATTAAACAGGTAAATTACTAAGACACTTTTTTTTAGTGTAAACACACAAGATAATTTATGTACGGTTTTTTTTTAAACAGCAAGGGTTATGTTTTAATCTGATATAAAGTAGATAGTTTCATAGTAAACCGTGTTTAAGACATGCAATTACTTAATTGTTTATTTAGTTGATTGTTTGTTTATTTGTGTATAAATAATTCACTTACCAGTATAATACAGAAGTAAGGTTAAGGTATAAATTCTTCCTAAAAACTTGCAGTTCTGGTTAGAACAACTAAACACATATTTCAGATAATTTCAGTTATACACTTCATTTAAAGTTACATTAAATTAATTAGATTAATGTAGCATTTTTAAGACAAAAGGTATATATTACAATAACCCCAAAATGGCGGTTTTCATTATAACAGCTGACATGTCAATTCAGGAAAATCTTTAGTAAGTTACAAGATACCAACCTGAAATTTAAAATCCACAGATATATTAGAGAACATAGATAATGACGTTTATTAAATTTTTTTAAATGAAAAAGCTTTTTAAATAAGATTCGTTAATACATTGTATGTTTATAAAAGAAGTATTACACAACCTAGAGCACGTTAAAGGCGCCAATTCTTACGTTTTAAAATGCAAATTCTTACAATTTAAAAGTCGTAAATACAACACCGCAAGCGCGGTTTACTAGACACCACAACAGTTGGTAGCGCTAATCTTATACAGATTTGGCGCGCCCATCTGTCAATGACGTCACCAATGCACAAATTTCAATTACGCAATTACGCAATATATTGATTTAACTTAGCAACAATTATGTCAATGAGGTACTCACATAATAGGTCCAGATTTCCACAAAGTCCGCCAAGCGTCTTTCAAGATAGATAAAGATGGCGTCAGCACATACATAAGGGCTGCTGATGGCCGCCTTAAAGATAATTGCTGGAGGGTACGCCCAACGCTCTTCCAAAGCGCTCGGAACAGCTCCGGCAGTCGCGGTGGCTACCAGGACTCGTTCATCTAGGGTCGTGGCCTCCGGTTCTCCCTAGGCTGCTGCAGATTTTCTCTACCTATGTAGGGATCGACAAGGATACAGGTATAAGGACGATAAACAGATAAACAAAGGCATTTTGAAATAATATGAATTTGTATATTACACCTTCCTAGTAAGATAAACAAACGGAAGAATAAACAAAATCTTCAGAGCAAAACATTAAAGGACCCCGCACGATTCTTATTGAAAAACTACCCCTGTCGAATTAACTGAATTTTTAGTATGATGTAGTTCTTGACGTCCTGATCAAAAGTCCCAATAGGTCCAAGGCCGACAAATGAACGGTTTACGAAATACAGGGGGTCAAAGGTCAAAAACAATGTCTATTCGAAAATACTGTCATTTAAGTATATCCGTGTTTCGGAATGCTACAGTGCGCTTTTTACGCGTCTTACTCTTAGTGTTACCCAGGAACAACGACGTGGACGTGGTAGTATTCTGTTCCCTTTGGGGTGTTTGTTTATTGTGAGTCCCCTTGCCTCTCACAATGGGGTGCTTGTTTTACGTAAGCCCCCTTGCCTCTCACGATGGGGTGCTTGTTTAGTACGAGTCCCTTTTATATTATTCACATTTATTCGATTAAATCACCAAGTATATCATCTTGTTGTTGATCATTCTTTTCACTGGCATCCATAGTTCGATTCAAGACAGCTCTGCTTGGATATTTCACATTAATTGTTGCCGTGCATAGCCTAACTATGTTACGTGCCAAAGTGGCCCTTAAACATGTATTAGGTTAATTTTGATGTGCGGAGGTTTCGCGCCATAATTTCAAAAGACGCGGTGCGCGGGAATTTTAAAAGACTAGGCACGTACTTCCGTTACGTCATAGTGCGTTTGCGCAGATCGCGCGACGCTAGAGGGTTGGACGAATAACTTCGCGCCGACGTGAAAAAGACAAAGAAGTGGGGACAAGTGTTTCCGTGACTACGTAACGTGGCTGTTTTGCCTGAACTATCGAGCGGAGTGGACGCTTAGAGGTATCGTATCGTGCTTATCTTATCTATGTAGATTTCCTTTGCCTAATTGTTTTTGTTGTCAACCTTTACCATGTTCCCGTCTTTCCCTGCATAGGTAGGTAATCTGGAGCCGTAGACGAACCGTACTCCACGACCCTGGACGACAAACTCATGATTGCCGTAGCTGGCCGGAGCGCTTGAAGGAGCTTGACAGGAGTCACCATCTTTAATTACCGCAAAAGGGCTTTGAGTAGCCTGATGGACTTGTAAAGAAGTCAACTTTAACGCAGGGACATATTCATGTGAGTAAATTATGTAATACCTGTTGATTTAACTTTTTATAAATTTTCCGATTATTACGCAATATAAATTGTGCATTGGTGACGTCATTGGAAGTTGGCAACGCGGAATCTGTAATAAGGTTGTCGTTGCCATCCGCCAGGGGCGTTGCTCGCTTTTTATTTCGCGCTTGCGCGATGTATTTATCGACTTTTTTAACTGAATTATCGACTTTTAAATTGTAACTTTTATCGATTTTTAAAGCGTAATAACTACCATATGATACTTTGTTATATGAGCGCAACATCCTAATGTTCTGGCACCAGTCTTACATGTGCAATAATATCCAATAATCAATTCATCATTATTATCATCCGATTGATATGTAATTCACATTTGATATTTAATTTGATTACGAAATCGTGAATATAGTCTTATCCGTATAAAACCGGATTCTTTTCTGTGTTCATCGAATTGAAAGACATCAATTTCCTCTATATCAAGTTTATCTTGAATATAAGATGGAACCAGTTCTATTTGATAAATACGAAACTTTAATTCCTTTAAATAATTTAAGCTACATCTTAGAAAATCTTGAGCGTGATTCTCATTTAGCATATTCCATATAGCATTTTTTCTAAACAGATTTTCTTGCTCCACTCTTGCTTGCACAACATTCGGAGTGTTGGCTCTATCAGTCATTCTATAAGCAAGATCTACTGCAGCTGTTTCCATCAGTATAAGGTCTCGGTAGCGATTTATCATTGCACCAGCTATGAGATAGAAGTCTCGTTGGTTCAAAATATGTGCCATAGGAATGATACCATCGAGAAACTTAAATATTGTTTTAATATATCCATTTCGAGACTCAACTACCCATCTAGATTTCGTTATTAACCGAGATTTATTTGCCGCCTCTGTACTGTGCTGTGATTCACCTCTTTGAAGAACAGGTGGAATCTTACAACATAGTCCTTCTTCTTCCAAAAAAGGTACAACATCGCGGTATCCTCTGTCTGCAATGATTATGTCTCCACGTCGTAACCAGATTCTAAGTCCAGCAGCTTCTCTTTCAAATTCATTCTTGAGAATTGCTGCATCATTGTTTCTGCTGTTGGAAAAGTAAGGTCCATGTATATCAAGAATGAATCCATTAGAAGCAACAACAAGTACAGGTTTAACTAGATGAGGTCTCTTGTGCACAGAGAACGATTGCCTTAAAGTTTTGAAGTTAGATGATTTTTCCATATAACTATACGATGAGTCAACAATTAAAATTGCCTTTGACTCATTCAAGTTTGGATTGTATAATACATTAGAAAATGGAGTAACGTGATTTCTAATATAGTCTTCTCGAGTAATAGAATAGAGACCAATATTGTTTGGCACAAATTGTAGCATTAAGGATTTTCTTACAAGTCTTATAGCTAAACTAACAGCTTGTCTACTGGAATATTTGAAAATTACTTTCAAGAATTCATCAGAAAGATTATGGCGCATTTTTGTTAAAAATAATAATTAATCTTTTTTAGAAATATACCTCAATGTATCATTGACTGAAATAGGAACACAAAATGTAAATATTTCTTCAAATTGTACTTTTGTTATAGGACTTATTACAGAAAACTCATAATCACTAAAAGCATTAATATCATCAAAAACAGTTCGACTTTTATCATTTATCCTTTCACGAAGTTTTTGAAAAAAATTATTTACTTCGGTGCCATTTAACCTATAGGGTCGGTTGATGAATTGTAAACTTTGATACAGAACTGTCAAGACGTTACCCTGCTACGTACCGAAAATCGGCCGTAAACATTTCCAATTTTAGTTTTAATTTGTAAGCGATTTCGCGCCAATAATTTTAAAAGTCTTGTGCGCGTATTTCCCTCACTTCAGACAGTGCGTTTGCGCAAAGGATTACGCAGACGCTGAGTGTGGTAAAGGGGAAGTGGTGAATTTCCGGACACATCGAGACTAGTCAGCGAGACGTCGCTGAGTGTAGTTATCTTTGTGCCGTATCTTGTCTTTTTTCAGGTTATGTAGGTTTCCTGCTTATACCCAATTACCGTACCTCTACCTGTCTTCCTTTATCGTACCTCTACAGAAGAAAGAAGACAAATTTGGAATCTGACTACAACCGGGGGCGCAACGAATACCCACGCCCGAAAAGCTCGACGAGCCCAGCTGCCGCCATTATGTATAATACTGAAAGGAGTTCTACAGTTACGTAAGTACCTTTCTCGTTTTATGCATGTGATGTAGTTTAAAACATTTATATGACGTAACCGTTTATTGCACAATATTTCGCAATTATTTATCATTATTACCAACGGTCGTAGTGGCTCGCGTACCTCACCGTAGGGGTTATCATAGTTTCGTTGGGACCCCGGTTGAATCCAAATTCAATTCGTCTTCTTCTTTCTATTTGTAGAGAGCGACAGGAATACAGGAAAAGGTACGATAATCAGATATATGGCAGAAAACCTACATATCAGAAAAAGAAGACACGATAAGGCACAAAGATAACTATACTCGGCGACGTCTCGTTGGCTAGTCTCGACGTGTCCGGAAATTCACCACTTCCCCTTTTCCACACTCCGCGTCTGCGTAATCCTTTGCACAAACGCACTGTCTGAAGTGATGGAAATACGCGCACAAGACTTTTAAAATTATTGGCGCGAAATCGCTTACAAATTAAAACTAAAATTGGAAATGTTTACGGCCGCTTTTCGGCACGTAACATGTTACGTGCCAATAAATTGGCCCTTAAACATTGCTTTTAGTTTAATTTTGTTGTGCGGAAGTTTCGCGCCACAAATTTAAAAGACGCGGGGCGCGCATTTCCGTTACTAAAGCAAAAAGCCGTATCTGTCACGGCCAACCCCCAACAAGCTTGTAAATATCTCCAATATCTTTTAGCCAGCAAGGCTGCTGCCCCTTGCTGCGCCTTTTAATCGCCATCTCAAAAAATAAGTAAAAAAACCTAACAGGTGCAATTGTCTTTTTTGGGTTCGAATCCCGACACGGTCCGCTTGAAAAATGTTAGGCGAGCATTTTTCGCAAAAATACACCCTCGTTCGGATGAGAGGTAAAATGGAGGTCCCGTGTGTGAGTGTTGTCACGCACGTTAAAGATCCCTACCTTGCTTGGAACAGCAAGGGTTCGGCAAAATTCAAAATTTTCCAGGTAACAAAAACTCGCTTCCTGGCCAGTGTAGTACCTTCGGGTGGAGCATTGGAAAATCACATGTAATGCAATTGTCTTTTGTAATACATGTCGTCTACCGCCAAGCTCTTAAGAGTGGTCGCGGTGTCGCGTGCGGTATATCACAAACACTTTGTGCCCTCAGATAAAAAATCTAACGACTCCGAACAATAAGCGCAGATGAGTAATATACATAGGAATGAAATCCGTGCATTTCAATTTTTTGTTAAATGTAGTCCAGTGATTTTGCCGCCCCCCTGAAAGTGCCGCCTGATGCTGTTGCCTCTTTGCATCATAGCACCGCATGGGGCTGTGGACCCTTATAGTTTATACATCTCTTACCAGTAGCAATAGATTCCTTTATAGCATTTCGTTTCCATAAGGACAAATTCATGGATTTTCTTTTTTTACAGGTTGTACTAGTTTCTGGTGGGCCCGTAGTACAACTTGTTGACGGACCTGGATTCAAAGAAACTTCACTGTCATCACTAATTGAATAATTATTTAAGTCCTGCTCAGAAGGCTAATAATTATCAGACGATCCACTACTAAATGGTTCATAATCGCTCATATTAACGGTTTATCTGAAGCAATAACAATATATTTAAACTTTTACAGAATAAAAAAATAAGAAAAACACCCTCACAGTTCGAATGCCAAGCGTGTACTAACTTGTCACGGATGATGCAATAATTATGTTTGATGCAAAAGAGAGGCAGGTCCGAATCTGCCGCTCTTTTTCACCAAACGCAATAGGATGGTAGAACCAAAATTCACTAACTTGCTTGTCTTTTATCGGACTTGCTTCTTTTATGTACCAAAAGATTTGTTATTGTTTTTGTAAATTTGTAGGGAAATAAAAGTGAAACAGAAAAAATGGACTTGCCTCCCTTTTGCTGCAAGGTCCTCAATTCATTTCTCTAATGGAAAAACATTCAGAGAAGTATGAAATTAAGTTTAGAAGTGAGATAATAAAAATAATACTTAAATCAAGTAAAAACGAAGTTATACAACTGCATTGTCTTTCTGAACGCGAATGAACTTTAATTTCACATTTCAGAAATCTTCAAGTTAATTTTTAATGAATAAATAGTTACTTTTAAATAAATATCACTTAAAAAAGTCGCCCCCGGGTGGGCTCGAACCACCAACCTTTCGGTTAACAGCCGAACGCGCTAACCATTGCGCCACGGAGGCAGATGCGCAAACAAAACCGTATCACCAAGACTATGATCTAATCTTGCCACATTATATTAAATGTATAAATCGTTTTTATAAAGTAATTCATTCAAAATTAAACATATTTTGCTTATTAGAATTTAATTGCTTTAACTATTCTATAAAATAACTGACCAACTTTAATTTTGATATTGCGATTTGACATGTGTTAGTCTATTACTTTAACTAAACCCGGAAACTGCTAATCCCTGTCTATTACGAACAAAAGTATATTCAACTATCCTTTTGTATCATTTATAAAACAGTTGAAGCATCAAATAGTGTTCTCAATAGTGATGGGTTGCTAAATAGTATTTTGCTATTTTTAGGATTCCGTGCGTTATAAGGTAAAACGGAACCTTTATAAGATCACTTTCGTGTCCCTCTGTCACAGAAGTTTTTCTCGAAAACTATGTAACCTAGGAATTTGAAATTTGGGGTGCACATATATCCACAGTCAGAAAATAGAAAAAAATATTTTTAGATTAAAATGGTGGGGGTTAATTCGGTAAAAGAAAAAAAGTTTTAATAAATATATCATGTGAGGTATCATTTGAAAAAGGATTCTAAAAGGCTTCTAAAAATATTTTTTTAGTACTCTTCATGATATAGCTCAAAATAAGCCAAAAATTACCTCCCCCCCCTGTTCGCCTGCATTTCCAAAGCTAAAATTTTGATTTTAATAGGGATAGTAGCTTTTGAGTCATAGATTATCGGAAAACTGCAGGTTTTTTGACAGTGTAATAGTTGCGGGGAAAAAAATTTTTGAACACTAAAGACTACTTACTAATAATATACCAGTACAATATGGGACAATATATACATTTTTCAGTTATTACAATCAAATTTGGATAAGATTTAAATATACATAAAGAATAAAAACAGGCCAAAAATGGCGGACGAGTATGTCTGTATTATTTAGTGCCCTATATAATACCATCGTGTAGCCGGTATTATAACCGCAATTATAACCTCGGTAATTATGACCCTATCACATACTACTTAGTGGACCGTTTTTTATAGTGTGAAGGTTATTGATTGTAAAACAATCCAAAGGATTTCTTATTCTGTTATAATGTATCAGGAGTTCCTAAGAATTATTAGTTCTCTTTCTTGTAGAACGAAGGTGGTCGATTGCTAAATCATCTAAAGGATTTAGTTTTGTGTCTTCTAGAGCGAGGATTTCTTCTATGTGGAAAGGAATCAAGAGCCTATAAGAGATATTGGTTTTCTTTCTTGTAAGGCGATAGTGTTAAATGGTCAAATCATCTTAAGACTTCTTTTTCGGCCAAAATGTATCCGGAGCCTATAAGAGAATGCATTAAAAAATATCAAGTCACCGATTGCATACAGAGTTTATATACTTGGAGAAAATTATCGTTCGACCAATGGCAAAGCTCTCTGTGGTGTCACAATAGCCTTTTTCAGCTAGTCATGTATTAAATGCTACAGTACGGAAATCGTATTGGGATCAAATGCTTCTGCATAAGTGGTATTTGATTGTTTCCAAAAACAACACATTTGTGGTTAGATATTTTTAAATTCCAGTATAAATTGTACGATTTTAATTACAGTTCACCATATGAGAGAAAACCACAAAATTGTCTTAATTGCTAATGAACTCTACGATGATGTTAGGAAAGTAAACAGGTTTGGTCCACGAAAAAATTAAAGCAATGGAAGAAAAATAAAATGAAGATTAGTTTGCGTTGAGGAGAACTACACAAATATTTTAAAAATACGCGTATTCCTACAAAAAACTTGAAATTGCTTGTTAAATTTGCAATCTGTTCGCTAGGTACTAATGCAACAGCAGAAAAAGTATTTTCAACTATTGATTTCTTAAGCAGTAAGAAAGTTAGGATTAAATATTGAAACCTTATATCAGTGACTAAGGAGTAGGAGAATTTCAAGTACACGCGTGGAGAATTTTGTAATGTTTTAAACAAAAGTATACACTATTAAAAAAATTGCTTTAAAAGATAAATGTGGTTACAAAAAATTAAAATGACATATTTTTCCCTTTTCAAAATTTTTTGTAAAGCACATGTATAACCATAGCACCCCACCAACCACTACCATCTCCACCTACCACCATGCCCCACCTCCACAAGTCTTGTCCTGCACACGCTTGTGGGTTTAATAAATTTGGTCGGTTAAGTCAAATGTTGTACAAAGATTCCCAATAACGCAAAACTTACACGAACTTACTAGTCAACATTTATTATATTGCTGTATACCTTTTCTAATAACTTTTAGTGACAATTTGTAATAGCTGAATTACTAAATCCTATTTATACTGCAATAGAAGGTTACCATACGTACTTTATTTAAATACGAAGGATCATTCAAGGTATTGATTTATTTTTAAAAGGATATACATTACATATTCTCTGCCGAAAAAGATATGGTAAAAATCTATTGGAATTAGTAAGGTTCTTATTGTTGTTATTTTCTGAATGTTCTATAGCAGTGAAGTTTAATGTGGGTTTTTTAGGGCATAGGATTATATAGCGTTTGTGTATAAGCGAAAAGATTTAAAATATATGATCGAGCTAACGAAATACTTTTTGAAAACAGACATATGTCCAAATAATTTAAGAGCAAAATTGGATTATATTTTGATACAGAATAGAACGTTACAATCTATGTTCTATACAACCATGGCAGTTACACTCACTGCTTTCTTTGTGTCTTGTCTGATTAAGCGAGATATATTTCTTGGAGTTTGGCATTTACAAGGTTATAAGATTTTGTTTATCATGGTACTTTTTGCACAGGTTATAACAATTATAGTAATAGTGCAGTTTACGTTTGCTTACGACTGCATTTTTATGACGTGCTGCATAGAGATGATAGTCCAACTTAGAATCTTACAATACATGCTTGAACAACTAGATGTTTCTTATTGCAAGCAATCACAATCAGAATGGAATAATAAGTTAAAACAATGCATTTGCTATCATTCGTTTCTCTTAAGGTGTATATTCAAAGTTATAGCACAAGTTTATGCTTTTTTTTTAGATTTTTAAAGCGAATGCAAGAGGTCTATTCTCCTGGAGTGCTAACTAAATTTCTTATGCTAACACCTGTGAAATGTGTCCAGATGTATGCAGCTTTAAAGAGGTACCTAGTATATTATTCATGAGCTTTAAATTTTGTGCAATTTTTTATGGTCCTATTAAATAGTGCTAGATCTAAGAGTTCAGTCAATGCGCTAAAACGCAAACGCTTTGCCGATTTATTAAAGCTTTTTAGTTTAATTTGTGCATAATAACGTAGAAATACAGGAGGGTGGGGTAATAATTTGATGAAATATGAAAAGTACAATATAAATTTTTTGCGTTTACGTTCAGAACAATTTAACTTAGAAAGTACTTACGAAACTCGAACTGTGTTGCAAGCAAAGACAACTTTTAACAATTTTTTGAAAACGGCGACTGAATTAAACATCGTGTAAAAATAAATGTTTATATACTGCGTTTAGATAACATAGTACATCTTATCGAGTGTATCTTAAATATTAAGACAAGATTAACATTCAAAACAACTGCAGGTACCGGTTAATTAACTAAAAGGAAAATACGTACTGCAAAAGCTAGGTGTTTGAACTTGTTATTAGAAATCAAAGGAGGGATGATAATTAACTAAAAGAGCCCAAATAATCGTTCAGCAGAAGCCTGGTGGTCTAATAATAAATTCTGTAACTTCTTCAATAGAATGGACTGTAAATCAAATTGTAATAGATAAATCACGTTGGTTCATTTTAATTCAACTAAAAAACAAACTTTTACATGCTACAAATGTACAAAAGTGCCAAATCAAAACATTAGTAGTTCTCATAAATCAATGAATGTTGCTTGACAGCACAAACTGTAACATCCATTAAGGTGTTTGATGCAAGCTTTCTTTTAGTTATGCCAGCGCCTATTTATCAACCAGCCTTGAACGTTTGCGAATCGTTCAACACCGCTTAGAATCTATGAAGAACTATTTCACACCATTACAATTGAAAATAACTTTTAGGCTGGATTCTATGAAGCATGTTGAACGCAGATTCAAAGTAGAACTCGGTTCAATGAGGAAATTGCATTTTAGTATCTTTGTAGAGAACGTTTCCCAATGTGAGTTATTGCATTCTGGAATTAAGTAAAGTTAATTGGACATTTGAACTGCATGATTATAATAACCATTTGGTAATGTTTTAAGGATTTTAACAACATTTTCTATAAGATCGTCCACCGTGCAACTTCCGTCTGACTAATGTTCAATTTCAAAGTCGGGCATACTGAAGTTCAAATAATCTGCAATTAATTTATAATATACTGTAGTTTATAATAACTATAGATACCATTTGTATCCATTTGTATTATGTGACGTTGAAGGTTGGTTGAAATGCATATCTGGTTGTGTTACTGTGTGCTTCGGTAAAAGAATGGGACTTGTCTTCATTCCTATAAATTAATCATTAGTTTCTATGTATTGCAGTATAATAGATTTACGGTTTGTATCAATGGGTTGTTCATCAGAACTGTTCTAATAACAATCATCATCATATTTTGTTGTATTTCCAGTCATCTGGCTACCAATAATTTTAAGAATTTGTATCTCTGTGCTATCATATACCACTTTTTTTTATGGAACTCCTCCCATTCCATAAGAATAACGCTTTTCGTCGGCAAATTTCTTTTTTGACCATTTCTTTATGTTATCGTATTTATTTTTTAAAACTTGTGCATCTTGATTATGTGCCGATGAACTTTTATTGAAGTCAGCACACATATTAGTTCATGCTACTTGTTTTGCTAAGATGGTACTAACATCAGTCTGCTTGCATTCTATTTCCTTCAGTAGCGTATCCTGGTACCATATACCG
Source organism: Platerodrilus igneus (assembly GCA_036346225.1). Taxonomy (NCBI): domain Eukaryota; kingdom Metazoa; phylum Arthropoda; class Insecta; order Coleoptera; family Lycidae; genus Platerodrilus; species Platerodrilus igneus. Next base: position 845,392 of record JARFIW010000727.1, on the reverse strand, counting down.
GGTGTGCTGTATGCTAACCGCTTTTGTTGATAACTTACATGCACAATACTAGTGTTTTTCATACTTGCACATACACGTTTTGACCAGTAAATTCTTTAAATTAAAAAAACTAATAAGTCCTAATTATTTTTTATTTTTTGATTGAAAACATTAAGTAAAAATTGATAAATACAATAATAGCCGAGAAACTCTTACTGTAATCCTTTTCAATTTCTGTAGTGCATTAAATTATTGTTATAGATTGATCGTACATAATGAATGGGAGTAATTTAAAATTTATAGGAAAGGATCAATTGCAATAAAAAGCAATAAAAACTATTACTTCATAGTGTGGGCAGTTGGTATACAAGTACATGTACTTATTTTAAGAAGAATATCAATAATGGTATGAATGGTATAAATACTTTGAATTTCCTCATCCCACTCTGGGCAACTCCAAAGTGCATTGATGTCACAAACAAATAGATGGTGCACTAAAACATGCGCACTCCGCTAATAGCGTCGCCAACTAGACTCTACTTCAGCCGACTGCGCCAACTTACAAGAAATTGTATGTACTTGCTCACTCACAAGACAGCACTGACACTGTTGTAGAATATGAATAACCCGCACTACTGTTGTTGCGTGTTACCCTTGAATTCTTCTTAATCTTCTTTGGGGATTGAACCACTCATAGTTTTTAAAATTATCTTTATTAAAGTTTCGATCCATGACCTAGGATCGTTTTCAAAAAAATTTTTCATGCTTGAATTTTGAAAACGATCCTTTGTCATGGATCGAAACGTTAATAAAGATAATTTTAAAAACTATGAGTGGTTTAATCCCCAAAGAAGATTAAGAAGAATACTAAACAAACCACAACAAACATACAGGGAGTATTTACCCTTGAATTATTCTATTATGACGGATGAAATATAAATGAATTAATTATTCCACATATCAGTAAAACAATTTTTTTTAATAGTCTAAAACATCTTTTATTTATTTATAAATTAACTCTAGTCTTCTTGCTTTGGGCAAAAACTTTTCAATCACTAATCATAAAAACAATTTTTCAGTTTCAAGCGGTGCAGCAGTTCCTTCTCAATCGAAATTAAACCTAAACCACTGAAACGGTCTTGACATTGAGTACACCTGCAGTAAGAATTAATTCGCTTTAAAGCTGAAAATAAACATTCCACGGAGCTTATGGTACTGGGAATTGTCAAAATAAGCTCTGCCAACTTATACACTTCTTTAAGTCCAGATATTAAATCGTTATTTTTCATAAACTGAACAAGTTCAAAATTACGGGCTCGTATAAATAACACTTGTTCACTTTTAAGAAGAACGTAATCGAATGTGGTTCCTTAAGTTAATCTTAAAATATTTATAAGTTCATTAGGAAAATTTTGTTGGTAGTGCTCAAACTTTTGGTGGGTGAGATGAAAAAATATGCCAGTTTGGAAAACAAGCTATAACTTGTTCTTATCTACTCTACAATTTTGTCGATAATTTCATAGTACAGTCGGTGATAAGTCAAGTTACCATAATCACTTCAACGCCTTTTAGTTCTTGGCTCTGAATCGTTGTCTTTTTTTTGAGACGTTACCAATTTTCAGTGCTTCAAAATTCACATCTCTATAGTTTTTTCTAATTAAGAAACGACATTATTTATTTTTGTACTATAACATAGAATGTCCACTATTGTTGTGTAATAGTTGCGGGGAAAAAAATTTTTGAGCACTAAAGACTACTTACTAATAATATACCAGTACAATGTGGGACAATATATACATTTTTCAGTTACTACAATCAAATTTGGATAAGATTTAAATATACATAAAGAATAAAAACAGGCCAAAAATGGCGGACGGGTATGTCTGTATTATTTAGTGCCCTATATAATACCATCGTGTAGCCGGTAGCGATAGTTATTACACCCCAATTATAACCTCGGTAATTATGACCCTATCACATACTACTCAGTGGACCGTATAATCATAGTCTTAGAAGAGAAGCCCTTGGAATATCATTTTGAATAATATACAAGGGTTTGGGAATGAAATCCTACTTTTTGTAAGGGGCTGAATGAGCTTGTAGACCTGACTGTAGATGCGCAATAGAAACGTCTTTGGGCAAAAATATGTATCGCTTATGAATATAATTCCAAATAAATTTCTAACAAGATGGTAAATGGTATTTCAATGTGGAAGAAATACTTTTAAAAATAACACTGTGAATAATAAAAAAAAATGTAAAAATTTTCTCCCCGGCGGGGAATCGAACCCCGGTCTCCCGCGTGACAGGCGGGGATACTGACCACTATACTACCGAGGACATATTGTGAGTGAAAAGGATGATTAAATTTAAACTAAGCCATGAACTGATATTAGAATACTTAAATCTATTATCTTAATTTTTTTAATTTTATATTTAAATTTATTACATTTCTTCATTAATAGACGAATAGTCTCATTATCAAATCGACGAAAGATAACCTTAAACCAATAGACAAAATATCATTGGATTTCAGACACTGCCAACCACACTAGTTATAGTTGAAGGAGAAACCATTACGCCGAGTCAAATCAATTTTTACCAACAAATAAATAGAAACTTTTAAATATTCTTTAAATTATCAACCAACTTATTAATGTCTAAAAAAAAAGAAACTAGAAGATAATATAATTTAGGAAAAAAAAACCGCCCCCGGGTGGGCTCGAACCACCAACCTTTCGGTTAACAGCCGAATGCGCTAACCATTGCGCCACGGAGGCAAGTGTTTGAATTGTTTCACCGTATACAGTTTTGGATCAATATTTTTATTTTTAAGGTTTTTTTTTACAATATATATTACATATAAAAACCTCCATAATAAAACTTATCTTATCCGTGTTTTATACAAACTTAGATATTGACACCAATCTATTCTCCTATAGAAGGTCTATAGTTTTAACACGTAAAGTCGCTTCAAAACTTGCTATTTACCATGTAAATCTTGATTTTTAAAACCACCGTCACAACAAAACTCGCCATATCCTGTGACCATAGAATAGACCTTACGGAACGACAAAACTCGTCCAAAGAAAGGAACCAATAAAAGGCTGTTTTATCGTACGATATTGACAGTAAGCTGTTCATCTTTCCACAAGCTACCTAGCTGACTGTAACCAAGGGGCGGAAACTGAATAGCCCATATTTGGTTCACATAATGCTTTCTTTCCTCGCCTGTAAGATGGCAGCACACACAAAGAAGTCGGCAATAAAAATGATAGCCACGGAAACAATAATTAAACATAACATAACCACAAAACTTAATTTACGGTTATTCATGAACCTTGAATTTTCAATAGCAATTCAAATAATTAACACTTAAGGTAAATAGGTTTTTAATTCATTATTGTTAATTTAGGGAAGTCCTTTTACTTAGGTTAGCTTATGCGAAGCACTGATCGTATTTATACTACCCTATGTATATAGAATACTGACATTAAATACAAATTGTATTTTCATATAAGAGGAGTTTTGTATTGTATTGATATTTTGTTCATAAACTGTCTTACATTACTGTATTTATAAATTTCCAATTTGTTCAATACACGTATTTTGCATACATTTATGTCTATTGGAATTAAGCACCCTCTCGCTCTGGTCAGTACTTGGGTGGGTAAACCTGTTTTTTTTTAGTAGCGTACGCACGGCCGTTTAGCACATCTCGACATGGAGGTATATAATTTTTTAACAAGCCCGTACACGAGTTCGATACAAGCTTCGGTGCTGCGTATGATTTTCGCAAAGGATGGTACATCTCATGCAGATGAAATTGCATTTGCAGAAGAGGGTGCTTGCTATGATGTAATGATTATAGGACTATCTCTTCGCCTTTCGGTCCACTTCTCGACCGTCATTTATTAAATTTTCGAGTAATTTTCAGAAAACGCGGAGTTCGAATATTTGCTAGGTGCATTCGCATATGTACTTTACATACACGGAACGCGATTTTTAATATAGACAACGACCATACCACGTTGAAAAGCACCAAATCAAATCAAAATATATTTATAAAATTTACGTTAGTGGAAATGTACATAACAATCTCAAGCATAAAAAATATCACGTACAACTAAACTTTGTGCAATGATTCAAATTTTGCGATTTAACAAAAGTTTTCATAACCGTGGTGGCTGACCCTTCAGTGTTGCTTCTCGTCCGATCACCGAAGTTAAGCAACGTTGGGCGCAGTCCGTACTTGGTTGGTGACCGCCTGCGAACATTGCGTGTCCGTTGACTTTTTTTTTTGTATAAATTGACACGTTCTTTTAACTTTAAATTATGTGTTTGCTCGTTGTACATACGGAATAACTTTTCAATGGAGAGGTCACACGGTAAGTACTGCCTAGTGCTTTTTCCTCTATAGTAGTGTGACTCTACACACGACAGTTTTTCGATAAATTCCTTCACATGAAGCCTCTTGGTTTGAAAAATAGGTTTTTGATGGTTACCACCTCTCTTTTCTCTTGGCATCTCGCCGGTTTGTAGAAAGGTTTTACCAATTCGCTGTATTCTGTCTTTTGAAATATGTAGAATGTTAGTGAAAGCTTTCTGACATACCTGAATCTTCCAGTTCTGTGTTCCATTTACTTTTACAAAATACTGACAGGAAATACCTTTTCTGGTGGAAGCTTCCCTGGTTTGTCTGTCGCGTTTAGGTTTGTGCACCTGTATGTGCTTGATAATAAAAGCGTCCTGGATTACCTTGTCCATCGATGCGTAGAATGATTTATGAAATTGCTTGATGTCAATCATCTTTAGGGCCAACTGCACCGTACCTCATTTTAAGTGATACATACGTAAGTTCCACTTTAGATGGTTAAGGGCAACTTTCTAAGGTATGCTGCACCGTTAAGTGGAAAGAGCCACTTACCTAACCGTCAATTTTCTAGAAAATTGCATAACCTCATTTGAGCTTTGTGGTGACTTAGAAGGTGTTGTAGAGGTAAAATGAACACAAATCGGTGTATGTTATGTGTTCAGGAGAAAGGAAAAAAGTAAACTTCAGCAATGAAGAGAAGATGCTTCTAATGCACTGCATTTTGGAATATAAAAATATTATCGGCTGCAAGAAGACGGATGCGACGACATGGACTGAAAAAACCTGTGCTTGGGACGCAGTCACGCGAGAATTTAATTCTCAATCTCCTGCAGGAGTGTATAGAACAACGAATAGTTTGAAAAAATTATATGAAAACAAGAAAGGAGAAGTAAGGAAGTTGGCAGCTGCGAATAAGCGGGAACTACATGCTACAGGAGGTGGAACGTATTTTCCCAAAACTGACCCTTGCATGGATGTTATATTGGAAATAACGAATCCTATAACCATTTATGGCATGGAAGAATTTGGAGGTGATTCAGAATTATTTGAATTTGAACAAGCTGAAGTTCCAAACATTGCTGTAAGTTGTTTGTAGAGTATAATGTCGTTACTCATATTTTACATTTTAGGTAGTAGAAAATTCATCGGTCATAAATAATTTTTTAGTTACTAATAGACAAAATACATCAAAGCAACTTAATACAGCTTCATGTGCGTCAACTAGTGCTGCTAGCAATCTAAAGGTATAGTGAATTATTTTGTTTTTCTTAAACCATATAAAATTGTTTAATCAAACACATACCCGAGGATCAGATACCCGAAGTTAATGTTGATGAGAATGATTTAAAGGTAAGTATGATGTTGTTATATCAGACATGTATTATATAAAATTTTAGAGCTGGAAAGATCATTCGCCAAAGGATTTAAAATCTACTCACAACAAGAAACTTCTATTTACACCTGGGCGTAGAAGGCCAAAAGCTGTACAGCCGATACACACCAATTTTCTGTCTCAGCAATATTCAGAGGTGGCAACTTTGAAGGCGGAATATTTAAAAACGTCTTTAGACAATATTGTTAAGAAGGAAGTCAGAGAAGAGGAAGAATTTAGATTGCACAAAAGGTGTTTAGAACTGGACATTGAAATTAAATTGTTGCAAATAAAAAAATTAAAAAACAGTTTCGATTGACATTTGTATAATATGTAAAACAAGTTCATTATTATTAAATATTATTTAGGAAAACTACAAAACTACTTAAAATAACAATTATGTTTTATACTTAGTATTACCTTTTACTAATAAATTTATTATAAATGAGCAAAATATGTTTCAATTAGCAGTGATCTGTATGTATTGTGACGATTAACTGGCTCAGCTGCTGGAATGGGTTGGATTTGACCATTCAAAATCAACTGATCTAATTCTTGGGCATTCATATCCTCGATATCAACTCCTGGTTCTGCTTCATTTTGCATACGTGTAATATTGTGCGGAACTGCTGCTGCAATAATGACAGGTTGGATATTTTCCAGTTTCAATCTACAACCATAAGCCAACACCGGAAATCTCCGCTTTAAAATTCCAAATGTACATTCTATTTTGTTGCGTGTACGAATATGTGACTCATTATATAACCGTTCTGCTTCAGTTATGGGATTTAATAGTGCATGATTTGACAACTTTTTTCTGATTTTTCTTGGTACCCCGGGAGATATGCAGTCGCCTTCTAAATCACTTGGATTCATTTTAAACAAATTATTCACCGTAGAGAAGCAGTAAAACAATAATGTTTGAGTTAGGTCCAACTGCACCGCTTACACTTACACAACTAAGGTTCACTTACAATGTAAGTGCAACTGCACCGCATCAAATTGTCACCTTAAGTGTAACTTTAGCTAAGGTGTGATTTAAGTAACCCTTACCGTCGCCTTACCATACAGGTTGAGGTTATGTTCAGTTCTTGTTTACAATTTGCCGGTCTGATTTTCAAGCTTTGTTGTGAAAGATTATTATGGATTTGATTTTTGGTGTAGAACTGTTTGATGAAATAGATGAATTGGAACTAATAGAATTTGGTATTCCTAGAAATATGATTGTCAGGCAAGACTACTACAACAGCTTGCCAGATTATTAATTTTTTAAGAAATTTAGGTTAACCAAAGAAACCCTAATGTTTGTATTGCCACAAGTAGAAGATCAACTTGAATTTCCCTTGGATATGTAATCAGTTTCTTAATTTATAGCAAAGGAATGTGTTAAAAAATTTATTGTAGGAATAATAGTGTGCCACCGATTATTCAAATGCTTATTTGCTTGAGATATTTTGCTACAGGTGGCCATATTGATGCAGTAGCAGATTATATGGGAATGGATCCAACTACAGCAGGAAGAATTATTCATAGGGTCTCGAGGGCAATAGCTTCTTTATATAGAAGATTTATTAAACTTCCAACAACGCAGGCGACCAAAACAACAACAAAATCAGACTTTTATTCTATCGCTAGATTTCCCAATGTAGTCGGAGCTATAGACTGCACACATATAAAAGTGTTGTCGCCAGACTGGTATCCACATATTTTAGTATGTTAAATTAATTGTTCAATTGTTGTAGGTGGAGATGCTGCTGAAATTTTTTGTAACCGCAAAGGTTTTTTCTCCATTAATGTGCAGGCTGTTTGTGATGCAAATTGCAACTTTATTGACGTTGTTGCACTGTGGCCTGGGTCAAGCCATGACAGTATAATTTTTAATAATTCTAATATAAAAAGTATATTTGAAGCAAATAGGATGCCACAGTGTGTCTTATTAGGTATGTATTTGAAAATACTGGTCCGTCACAAATTTAGAGGACAAGATGTGTAATTTTGTTAACATTTTTAGGTGATAAAGTTTACGAATTAAAAAATTATTTCTTAATACCACTATTAAATTCCATAACTGAAGCAGAACGGTTATATAATGAGTCACATATTCGTACACGCAACAAAATAGAATGTACATTTGGAATTTTAAAGCGGAGATTTCCGGTGTTGGCTTATGGTTGTAGATTGAAACTGGAAAATATCCAACCTGTCATTATTGCAGCAGCAGTTCTGCACAATATTACACGTATGCAAAATGAAGCAGAACCAGGAGTTGATATCGAGGATATGAATGCCCAAGAATTAGATCAGTTGATTTTGAATGGTCAAATCCAACCCATTCCAGCAGCTGAGGCAGTTAATCGTCACAATACATACAGATCACTGCTAATTGAAACATATTTTGCTCATTTATAATAAATTTATTAGTAAAAGGTAATACTAAATATAAAACAATTGTTATTTTAAGTAGTTCTTGTAGTTTTTCTAAATAATATTTAATAATAATGAACTTGTTTAACATATTATACAAATGTCAATCGAAACTGTTTTTTAATTTTTCTATTTGCAACAATTTAATTTCAATGTCCAGTTCTAAACACCTTTTGTTCAATCTAAATTCTTCCTCTTCTCTGACTTCCTTCTTAACAATATTGTCTAAAGACGTTTTTAAATATTCCGCCTTCAAAGTTGCCACCTCTGAATATTGCTGAGACAGAAAATTGGTGTGTATCGGCTGTACAGCTTTTGGCCTTCTACGCCCAGGTGTAAATAGAAGTTTCTTGTTGTGAGTAGATTTTAAATCCTTTGGCGAATGATCTTTCCAGCTCTAAAATTTTATATAATACATGTCTGATATAACAACATCATACTCACCTTTAAATCATTCTCATCAACATTAACTTCGGGTATCTGATCCTCGGGTATCTGTTTGATTAAACAATTTTATATGGTTTAAGAAAAACACAGTAATTCACTATACCTTTAGATTGTTAGCAGCACTAGTTGACGCACATGAAGCTGTATTAAGTTGCTTTGATGTATTTTGTCTATTAGTAACTAAAAAATTATTTACGACCGATGAATTTTCTACTACCTAAAATGTAAAATATGAGTAACGAGATTATACTCTACAAACAACTTACAGCAATGTTTGGAACTTCAGCTTGTTCAAATTCAAATAATTCTGAATCACCTTCAAATTCTTCTTCCATGCCATTAATGGTTATAGGATTCGTTATTTCCAATATAACATCCATGCAAGGGTCAGTTTTGGGAAAATATGTTCCACCTCCTGTAGCATGTAGTTCCCGCTTATTCGCAGCTGCCAACTTCCTTACTTCTCCTTTCTTGTTTTCATACTTTTTTCCTTTCTCCTAAACACATAACGATTTGTTTCATTTTACCTCTACAACACCTAAGTCACCACAAAGCTCAAATGAGGTTATGTAATTTCCTAGAAAATTGACGGTTAGGTAAGTGGCTCTTTCCACTTAACGGTGCAGCATACCTTAGAAAGTTGCCCTTAACCATCTAAAGTGGAACTTACGTATGTATCACTTAAAATGAGGTACGGTGCAGTTGGCCCTAAAGATGATTGACATCAAGCAATTTCATAAATCATTCTACGCATCGATGGACAAGGTAATCCAGGACGCTTTTATTATCAAGCACATACAGGTGCACAAACCTAAACGCAACAGACAAACCAGGGAAGCTTCCACCAGAAAAGGTATTTCCTGTCAGTATTTTGTAAAAGTAAATGGAACACAGAACTGTAAGATTCAGGTATGTCAGAAAGCTTTCATTAACATTCTACATATTTCAAAAGACAGAATACAGCGAATTGGTAAAACCTTTCTACAAACCGGCGAGATGCCAAGAGAAAAGAGAGGTGGTAACCATCAAAAACCTATTTTTCAAACCAAGAGGCTTCATGTGAAGGAATTTATCGAAAAACTGTCGTGTGTAGAGTCACACTACTATAGAGGAAAAAGCACTAGGCAGTACTTACCGTGTGACCTCTCCATTGAAAAGTTATTTCGTATGTACAACGAGCAAACACAATTAAAAGTTAAAAGAACTTTTTTAGAAAGATTTTCTGTACGGAATACAATATTGGTTTTGGTACACCTATTACAGATGCTTGCTCAAAGTGCATAGAACTGAAACTGCGCATTCACGAAGAAAAGGATCCCGAAAAGAAAAAAAACCTAACCATTGAGAAACAAGTACATAAGCTTAGGGCAAAAGCATTTTTTGATAAATTACGGGACGAGAATGAAAAGACACCGCGACTATCTTATGACTGCCAAAAAAACTTGGTAAACCCTAAGGTACCAGATCAAATTGCGTATTATTCGCGTCAAATATATATGTTCAATTTCACGATTATCGAGGGTTCATCGCATAAACATCTCACAAAAGATAATACTTTCATATACACATGGATGGAACATGAGTTCTACAAAGGTTCCAACGAAATAGCTTCTGCGGTTTTCCACCGGCTGAGTAACATGAATATATCCGCTTTTCTGACATAAGACTATGCGCTGACGGCTGTGGTGGACAGAACCGCAACTCTACCATTGTAGCAATGTGTGTGAAGTGTTTGCACGAAATCGCTCTTCAAAACAATAAGCATATCAAACTGGTATTTCCTATAACAGGCCATAGCTTTTCACCGTCTGATAGAGTATTCGGAAATATAGAAAAAGAGTTAAGGAAAATGCCAGTGATTATTAATCCTGAAGAATACTTTGCAGTATTTAGTAAACATGGAATGGTGGAGAGATTGGAAAACTGTGGGGTGTATGATTGGAAAAGCATGGCGAAGACATGCTTCAAGGGTACATGCAATTGGTAGGAAACCGGGTTCCTCTATGGTTACAGTCAGGGGCGAACCATTTTACAATTCCGACATGAACATGGGTATGAGTATTTTTAAAAGGGGGTTTTCTATGAAAAGTTTACAAGCAAAAAACATAAAAAAGGGAGTTTCGATGAAAGAAACAAAAATTAATTACGTGAAAACGTTGCTAAAAAACACTTTGGGGAAAATTGCGAAGCATTTGAGGAATGCAAATTTTATAGAAACCTATTTAGTGATGGTAAAAATGATTTGTCGATGCAGCACGAAGAGGAAACTGAGTCTGTAAAGTACAAAAATAACAATAATTATTGTGAGAGGAAAGAAGCGGAAAATAATTTTATTATCGAAAAAGAAATGTATGTTTAAACAATGTTAGTTCTTTCTCTTATCATATTGTAATTTTGATTCATGTCATCATTTTTTATTTTTGGTAATAAATAGCTTTCGAAACATATCAACAGGCTTTTTCTTTTTAAAAATAATTTCTCCAGTATGTAACAAAACTCGCCTTATCCTTAGTGTCACAATAAAACTCTCCTTATCCCAAATTTAAAGTCAAATAAATCGTTACGCTGACTTCTACGATTTGATTTTTAAGATTCCCATGGGTCCTGGTACATGGAACTCCCAGCCAAGAAAGCAAAATATTGCCCCAGTGTTAAAAATCGCAAGAAAACAGTTTTTTGGCTCTCCTGTAAAGTTGTACAAACTGGATTGGACGAGTTTTGTTATGAACATCCTCATATGTACTTTCTTACAGAAATTTCATTGTAATTTTATAATTTTTTTTCTACAAAATACTTAGACTAGTTACAATTATGCTAATTATGGTATCAAATGGAATGTAATACCTATCTTACATTAATTATAACATAAATCAAATATTCCATAAAACACTTTATCTACAACTCTGTGGTCGGTACTCAAAAGGTCATAAGTACAATATAAACGTTTATAGGAAATTTATTATGTAAATTTGAACTAAACTATGTAATATCTCTAAATAACTGTTGGGTTCGGTTTCTAAAGACTTTAATATTACAAATTATAGTAATTACAAAACGTGGTTGCCGCATACTACTATAACACTTAAGCTAGTCATTGTTGTTGTGTCGCCTACCTGTTACATAAAATGACCGGCAGTGCTACAACTAACCTTATCCTTATATGCTACACGTTTCCTCTTTTTTTTTAAACTTAATACGTATAGATTAAACATCTTATATTCTAATCACATCACTGGAACTCACATCAAGTTCGTAGTCTTGTAAGTAGATTGGCTGCTTTCGAACTCTTTTTGTTAGCAGGTTGCTATCTGTGTGCTTGTGTTCCTCCCTACTACTAGTTGCATTAGATTTATTATTATTATCAATAACAGGAATGGTACTATCATTATAATTATTCAACTTACTATTAGCTTCACTAAACGGTAAGTCTGAGGCTGGTTCATTCAACATTTTCAAATCAAAATCATTCAATAATCCTGTATTGTCAATAAAAGGTATGTTTGTTTTATTTAAAAATTTTCTATTTCTTCTATATTGACTACCGTTTGCATCCGTAACTATATACGACCAATCATTTACATTATCTACTTTTCCTTTAATCCACACTTTACCTTTCTGAATTAAAATATTCTCACCCTTAGCAAAGCTTTTAATGGTTTTACATTTTCATCATAATAGGACTTTTGGTTTGTTTGATTGCTTTTTAGTTCGTTATAAATGATAACAGGATCTAATAATTTTTGATTCAGATTAGCTTCAGAGGTTAGTATTTTGCTTCTCAAAATTATGTTTAAAAACAGTTGTGCAGGAGAGAATCCAATGTTTGTAGAGGGGTATTGCGATACTCCATGAAAAGAATTTGTATATCCTTTTTAGGATCAGCTTTACGAATCATGTCCTTTGCTATTCCTACATACTTTTCGGCAAAACCGTTTGATTGATGGTAGTGAGGACTACTGAAAATAATGTAAAAAGTTCCATTCATTCGTAAGTTTTTAAAGTTTTCTGAATTATAGGGTACATTATCGGTAAACATTTTTTCTGGTATGCCAAATTGAGAAGATTTATCTATACAAAATCGTATTATCTCATCTGATGTTTTAGTTTTAGTTTCCTTAACTTCAACCCATTTCGAATATGAGTCTACAAGTAATAAGCACGATTTTTTATTAAATTCAAAGAAATCTGAAAATATATACTGCCATGGACTTATTGGTAATTTATGACTGATTAGTGGTTCTTTTTGACTTTTGGTACACTTAGCTATCCCTATAGTAGGGGATAAAGAATACTACTATAGTAAGCCTGCTTATCGTAAAAGGCGATTAAAAGGCGCAGCTAGGGGCAGCAGCCTTGCTGGCTAAAAGATATTGGAGGAGGGTCAGTTGGTCTCGGGCGATCTTCAACAACTTACAAGCTTGTTGTGGGTTGGCTATGACGGATACGGCTTTTTTCTAAAATCTTTAAAAACTGCGTTGTGGAAAGATATGGGTACCACCACAATATTTCCCAGGTGTGCGTGGCCTAAAACACGAAATATATATGATGGAGAGCTCACAAGTAAAATTCTTGTCCGGAGGTAAAATACTCCCTCATTCGGATTCCGGGAGGGAGTACTTGCGGCTCGTCATCGTAAGAATATAAAACAACAGTTCAATTTAGTGATAGGGACTTGGAATGTAAGGTCATTACTTAGAGTAGATAAGTTAACGAATTTATTAGTCGAAATGAGAAAGGGAAAGCTGGACATTTTAGGTATTAGTGAGGTGAGATGGCCAGATAGTAATGACTTTTGGAAAGACAATTATAGAATAATTACAACTTCTTCAACTATTGGACAGACAGGGGTAGAAATAGTATTAGGTAAAAGATTAAGGCATAAAGTTAAAGAGTACTTACAATTTAGTGATAGAATAATTATGGTTAGATTGAGTACAAAACCCACAGACACTGTTTTAGTACAGGTTTACATGCCAACAACTCAGTATGAGGATGAGGAAGTAGAAAAGATATACGAGGATATAAATAGTATAGTGAGAAAAATAAAAGGAGATGAGAATTTAATAGTTATGGGCGATTTTAATGCGTCAGTGGGAGAAGGTAGTGAGGGAAAAATGGTAGGAAAATTTGGGTATGACAGACGAAATGATAGAGGAGAAAGATTAGTTGAATTTTGCCAGGAACATAGATTAGTAACTGTAAACACCCTATTCGAACAACATGTTAGGAGAAGATATACCTGGAAAGCGCCAGGTGATAGGGCTAGATACCAAATAGATTATATTTTAGTTAAACAAAGATTTAGAAACCAAGTTAAAAACTGTCGTAGTTATCCAGGGGCTGACATAGATAGCGATCATAACTTAGTTAAAATGAAGTGTAAACTAAAATTCAAAAAATTGAGAAAGGTTAAAAGAGGGGGATGCGATCTAGGTAAACTTAATGATAGTAGGGTAAAAGAGGAATATAAACAAGTATTAGATAATAAGAGCAAAGAGACAGCTGTAGGAGGGAACGTAGAAAATAGATGAAAAGAAATAAAACTGACTGTGCATGATACAGCAACACAGACTATAGGTAAGAAAAAAATAGAAGCGAGAAAACCCTGGGTAACAAAGAAGATATTAGATTTAATAGAGAATAGAAGAAAGCTTAAACTCTTACGATTTAAAAAGCGATAATTCTTACAATTAAAAAGTCGATAAATACATCGCGCAAGCGCGATATAAAAAACGAGCGACGCCCCTGGCGGATGGTAGCGCTAACCCTTTTTACAGATTTTGCGCGGCCAACTGCCAATGACGTCACCAATGCACAAATTACGACGCAATTATCGGGAAAATATATAAAGTTAAGGCAATATATTCTAATGCAATTACTCACATGAATATGTCTCTGGGTTAAAGTTGGCTTCTATTCCAGTCCATCAGGGCTCCATCTCGGAGGGATTAAAGGTGGTACGCCCGACGCTCTTCCAAAGTGTTCGGACCAGCTCCGGCAATCATGGGGCTCTTTCATCCAGGGTCGTGCAGTACGGTTCGCCTACGGCTCAAATTGTCACCTACCTATGCAGGGATCGGATAAGGAAACAAGGTATAAGGGGCGACAAACAAAAGATAAGCAAGCAAGGAAATCTACATAGGTATAGCTAAAGGCACGATACGATACCTCGAACGTCCACTCCACTCGATAGTTCAGGCAAAAAAGCCACGTTCAAGCGTCTAACGGAAACTTCCGCCCACTTTTTCCCCTACTCCGCTCGCGTCGCGCGATCTGGCGCAACGCACTGTGACGTAACGGAAGTACGCGCCTAGTCTTTTAAAATTGTGGCGCGAAACTTCCGCACATCAAAATTAACCTAAGACATGTTTAAGGGCCACTTTGGCACGTAACAAAACCTTTCAGAGAAGTGGATAGTGAAAGTAAGCAAAAATATAATACAGTTAGAAATAAGATAGTACATGAGTGTAGAAAAGCTAGAAATAAATGGATGGAGGAGAATTGTAAGGGAATACAAGATGATTTGAGAATAAGTAAGACAGACAGGGCTTACAGGGCAGTTAAAAAGTTTTTTAGGGAAGATAGGAAAAAATATAATGGTATTAGAGACGAGAATAATGAGCTTCTAATAAATAAAGTTGAGGTAGCAGACAGATGGAAAAGATATTTAGAAGATTTATATAAGGGAGACGATATGGATGAGTTAGAGAACGACCAAGAAGAGGATGTAGAAATAGGGTTCTCAATATTAAGAGAGGAATTTGATAGAGCTGTTCGGAATCTTAAACTAAATAAAGCGCCAGGGATAGATGATATTCCCGCAGAACTAATAAAATATGCAAGTCAGAAAACTTTAGACAGATTATATGAACTAGTAAAAGTAACAGGGGAGGTTCCAATAGATTTCGAAAAAAATATTATTATCCCAATCCCAAAAAAGTCAGGAGCTGATAGGTGTGAGAATTTTAGAACGGTTAGTTTAACTTCTCATGCTTCCAAAATACTAACAATAATAATTAAAAATAGAGTAGAAGCTTTGACTGCGAATTATTTAGGCGAAGACCAATATGGTTTTCGTAAAGACAGAGGGAGTAGAGAACCGATACTAATGATTAGGCTAATTATCGAAAAAAGGTTACAAAAAATTAAAAAGACTCATTTCGCGTTTGTAGATTTAGAAAAAGCATTTGATAGGGTTAATTGGATTGTTATGTTCAGGGTTTTGCAAAAAATAGGAATCTCTCATAGGGATAGAAAAATTATTTACAGTCTATATAAAAACCAAAGCGTAGTAATTAGATTTGATGAAATAGAAAAGAAAGTTAAGATTAGAAATGGTGTTAGACAGGGTTGTATACTGTCTCCCTTGATTTTTAATGTTTATATTGAGGAAGCTTTAAACTTAGCTAGAGAGAGAAAATAGATAGGTGTTAGTGTACAGGGACATAAAATAGACATTTTACGTTTTGCAGGTGATATAGCCATTATAGCAGAGTCTAGAAAAGAGTTAGGCGAGTTTTTAAATATTTTAGAGGAGATACTACAGAGTAACTATAGTATGAGAATTAACTCAGTAAAGACAAAGATAATGACAAGTGAGTTACAGCCTAGTTCTAAACCAAAATTAAAAATAGGTAATACCGAGTTAGAGGAGGTAGAGGAATTTTGCTATTTAGGTAGTATAATTACAAAGGATGGACGTAGCAGAAGGGATATAGTAGCTAGAATAGCTCAAGCTAGAAAAATGTTTTTAAAAAAGAAAAACTTACTAATAGCTAATAGTATTAGTTTAGATAATAGAAAAAGTTTCTTAAAGTCGTACGTATGGAGCGTTCTATTATACGGTAGTGAGACTTGGACAATTAAAGAAGTAGATAAGAAAAAGATAGAAGCTTTTAAAACTTGGTGTTATAGGAGAATTTTAAAGATTAGTTGGACAGATAGAGTAACAAACGAGGAAGTTTATAGAAGGATAGGTGAGGAACCCTGTATGTGTAAACAATTAAAGGTCAAGAGAGATAGAATGATAGGGCACCACTTATGACATGAGGGACTATTTAGTAAAGTCTTAGATTATAGACTACCAAATAAAAATAGAGTAGGTAGGCCTAGCCAAAGCTATATTAGTCAAATTATTAGAGATTTAGGTTGTGAAGGGTATGTAGAGCTTTTTAGACTAGCTCAGAATAGAAAAGAATTTAGAGCTGCGTCAAACCGACTTTAAGTAAGTTCGAAAACAAAACAAAAAGAATAAGTAAACATAAATCAGTTAACTAAATGTCACCATGACATAACTCACAATTAGTTAGCGGTCTGGCATATTGGTAGTGATTCGTTGCTTAAGCCTTACCATAACATATAATTTAATAAACGTCACCATGACATAACTCACAAGTAGGTAGGGGTCTGGCATGTTGGTAGCGTTTCGTTGCTTTAGCCTTACCATAACATATAATTTATAAACGTCACCATGACATAACTCACAATTAGGTAGCGGTCTGGCATGTTGATAGCGTTTCGTTGCTTAAGCCTTACCATAACATATAATTTAATAAACGTCACCATGACATAACTCACAATTAGGTAGCGGTCTGGCATGTTGGCAGCGATTCGTTGCTTAAGCCTTACCATAACATATAATTTATAAACGTCACCATGACATAACTCACAATTAGGTAGCGGTCTGGCATGTTGGCAGCAATTCGTTGCTTAAGTCTTACCATAACATATAATTTAACACTTTTCCTTTTTTGAAGCGGATAACCAGGTTATAAATGGTAATCATGTAAACATGTTAGAGTTCTTTAACAACCATCAGGTTGCTAATATCTATGTAGAGCCAGATGGATAGGAAAAAGATAGAAGGATATAGGAAGACCTAAACCAAACTATATTAGTCAAATTATTAGAAATTTAGGTTGTGAAGGGTATGTAGAGCTTTTTAGATTAGCACAGAATAGAAAAGAACTTAGAGCTACATCAAACCGACCTTACGTAAGGTCGAAAACAAAATGATGATGATGTACACTTAGCACTTTTCACAACTAATAACTACATTTTCAATGTCTTGGTTTAGTCATGACCAATAGAACAATTGTCTGGGCTTTTAGTTTAGATTTAATTATGCCAAAATGTGGTTTGTGAATTAAGTTTAACACTTCAGTTCTTAACGATTTAGGTACAATGATTTTATAATCAAGGAACAATAAGTTATTGGATAAATAAATTTTTTCTTTTAACTTATAATAGTATTTCGTTTTCGAGTTTAAGTTTTTATCATTTTCTGGCCATGAGTTTATACAAAAAATTTTTATTTGAGACAATGTTTTGTCATTGTCAATTTCCTTATTTACCTTTGATTTTCTGCCATTGGAATATTATTAGCTAACGAGTGCACTACATATTCCATTTCTGGGTCTTCTTCTACATCAGTTTTTAGATAAGCTCTAGATAAAGTGTCTGCATTTACTATTTTTTTTTCCAGGTAAGTAAACTAAATTTAACTCATATTTAAGTAACTTCAATAGCATTCGCTGTAATCTTGCTAATACTTTATCAAGATCTTTATTAACAATAGCCAATAACGGCTTGTGGTCTGTTGTATTGCTACTTGATGACCATATGCAATATAATGAACTTTGTCTAAAACAAAGACTATAGCCAGTAACTCTTTCTATTTGCGCGTACTTACTTTCAGTTTTTCTAGACATCTAGAGGCGAATGAGATGGGATGCCCTTCTTGTAAAATACAACACCCTAATCCTTCACCCGATGCGTCACATTGTATAGATATCTGTTTTTGTGAATCAAAAATTCCTATTGTTGGGGAATTTGTTATTAAGTATTTTAGATGGTTTAGTTCGTTTTCGTGGTCAGAAGTCCAGTTAAATGGCACATTCTTTCTAGTTAGGTTTCTTAAATGCATTGTTATTGCGGAGAGATTAGGAATGAATTTCGAAAAAAATTTGACCATACCTAAAACTCTTAACACTTCTGACCTGTTTTTAGGACTTTCTAATCGACAAACTGCTTCAATTTTTTTTTATCAGGTTTGACATCCTCTTCAGAAATGATAAATCCCATGAAATGCACTTGTTTTAATTTATATTGAAATTTATCAAAATTAAATTTTATGTCATTCCTTAATGTGGCTTGCAAAACGTTTAGTAGTGCAATATCATGCTCAATTTCAGTTTTACCAGATACTATTATGTCATCAAAATAGACATCAACGTTATCAATAACTCCAAAAATTTCAGAGTTTATTCTTTGAAAAATTTCAGGGGCAGAACTAATTCTAAATGGAAACCTGTTGAATTTATACCTTCCAAATGGCCTATTAAAAGTGCACAAATCAGAGCTTTTTTGTTCAAAACAAGCTGCCAAAATCCATCTTTCATGTCAAATACTGAAAAGATAGATTTGAGAGACAATTTACTGAGTATGTCATTAGACGTCGGAATAGTGAAATGTTCCCTTAAAATATATTTATTTAACGGTTTCGGATCAATACACAAGGGTAAGGTGTTAGTTGCTTTTTCTGCAACAATCATTAAATTGTTAACTCATTCTGTAGTATAATTTACTCATTTTGTATTATATTTTTCTGTTCTAAATTATCTAAAGTTTCTTTTAATTGTTTATGCAATGATAAGGGGATTTTCCTATTGTATTGAACGGTTGGTTTATAATCATGTGTAAGCTCAATATTACAAAGTCCTGGAATCTCACCTAAGCCTACAAAAACCTTATTGTACATCTTATAGATTTATTCCTTATTCAAGTTTGCATCTATACTATAAACCCTCTGTATTAACTTAAGTAAAAGACAATCTCTGAGGCCTAACAGTGGTTCAACATCGAGGTCAACAATAGTAAATTTAACTTTATTATTCTGATCATTATACTTACAGTCTAGGGTTGCTTTACCTATTGACTGAAATTTGAAATTATCATATGAGAATAGCGTAACAATTGATTTACTAAATACATTTGGCTTGTTCGGCAATTGATCGTAAATCTTTTTTGGCAAAATACTCACATCAGAACCTGAATCTATCTTAAATTTAATCGCTTTACCTACTATATCAACTTTTTCATACCAGGAGTCATTTAACGTTTTTGTTCCTGTGCAATTTACAAATAACTGATTATCATCATTAGGTGCTGTATTCTCTAGTGATCTGATATCTGCTTCTAACTCTTTTTTATGATTTGCTTGTAGCATTTCTTCCTTTTGTGTTACTTTGTCTTCAGCTTTTTGCTTAGACCTGCAGGCTTTTGCAAAATGTCCTTTAGTTTGACAAACTGCACATGTCTTATTAAATGCTGGAAAGTGTTCATACAAGCACTTTGTGCATTTAATCTTTTTGATCCCTTTTACCGCATTAATTTCCTCATCAGGATTTAGTACTTTAATATGCTGTTTGCTTAGTTCTACGCTCTTGCAATAATCAACTATTTTCTGTACAGTTAGCTTTGGTTCTCGTATTAATCGCAGCTGAGCATCTTTATAGTTAATTCCAACAATTAACCTATCTCGGCTCATACGTTCTTCGTAAGACTTTTTGCATACTTCACTCTCACATACAAATTCATAATTTTGCGCTTGCTTCTTAAGTTCAGTTACAAACTGATCAATGGATTGCCTTTCGTTCTGGACAAGCGTATTAAACTTAAAAGTCTCCATCACAACAATCTTTTCCGGTAGAAAATATTCATCAAATGCTTCTATTAACTTAGGTAGAGTTGACTTTTGGACATCTGTGAATGTATTAAAAATATCCAACCCTTCATCACCAATATAGCTAAGAAAGTTTGCTATTTTAAGTTCTTCGGATTTTTCGATTTTACCTGATGCCTTGAAGTATATTTCGAATCGTTGCTTCCGCCTACTCCAGTTGTCTGCGGGTCTAGCTTCTTCAAATAACGCAGTTGAACGCTTAAATTTCATAATTTATTGAACGAGAACAACAAATTCGGATATAAATCTAGGCTCCACGAGGACTTTTCTAACCTTCAAATCGAGTTTTTGTTTTAAGCAAAACCGTGTGTTGAATTATTATGGCAAAAGAGCAGCCCCGCCTGACACGATGTAATATCTATAAATAACTGTTGGGTTCGGTTTCTAAAGACTTTAATATTACAAATTATAGTAATTACAAAACGTGGTTGCCGCATACTACTACAACGCTTAAGCTAGTCATCGTCATTGTGTATCACCTACCTGTTACATAAAATGACCGGCAATGCTACAACTAACCTTATATACTACAAACTATTCGTTCTGATAGAAAATTAGTGGTTATGCCCTTTTTATAAATAATAAATGTTTAGCCTAAAACACTTATTGAAACACTTTCACATCTTTTATTTAGCGTTTTTTGAGTTAAAAAAGCTAGAACAAGTTCAAATATTAAAGCAACAATAAAAATACAACAAAAAATACAGAGTAAGCTCCAGATTTCAATGGGTGAGGTCAACTATGCGAAAAGTAATGATTTGACCGATGGGTAAATTAGTATTAGTGAAAGTTACAGTGACTGACTTAGTAAGGGTAAGGTTTATGCCTGATGTAATTTGTACCAGTACTAACCATGAGTACTAGAGAATGTGCCCACTGATAACAGTATTCGTAAGTTGTGTATCTAACGCATAAATTTCTAAAGATGTAAATATAATAAATAAATTTTATATTTAGTAGTCAAATGAAGATGGGAAAAGCACAAAAGATATAAAACAAAGAT
Organism: Platerodrilus igneus; assembly: GCA_036346225.1. Classification (NCBI taxonomy): domain Eukaryota; kingdom Metazoa; phylum Arthropoda; class Insecta; order Coleoptera; family Lycidae; genus Platerodrilus; species Platerodrilus igneus. Next base: position 824,049 of record JARFIW010000727.1, on the reverse strand, counting down.
TAGCACAAGGTCGTGCTACATTTAACAAGAAAAAGCAACTACTGTGCTCAAAGACCACAAACATAGAAACAAGGAAAAGATTGCTTAAAACATATGTGTGGAGCACAGCACTGTACGGCTGTGAAGCCTGAACAGTAGGAGAAGCGGACAAGAAAAAGGTAGAAGCCTTTGAAATGTGGTGCTACAGACGTATGATGAAGATATCATGGACAGACAAAGTTAAGAACGAAGAGGTACTAAAAATGGTAGGGGAAGAAAGAAATATGTGGAAAACTTTAAAAAATAGGAGAGATAAGATGATAGGCCACATACTACGGCATGAGGGAATAGTACGGAATATATTAGAAGCAGAGATAGGAAAAAAGAGAAGAAGAGGCAGACCTAGGTTAGACTACTGCACACAGATAGTAAAAGATGTAGGCTGTAGGAGTTTCAGGGAGATGTGTAGGCTAGCCCAGAATAGAAATCAATGGAGGTACGCATCCAACCAATCCCAAGATGGATAAACTAATGACGAAAAAATAACTGTACTTAAACATGATCATTAGTATAAGTAACTACAAGAATTGGTTGGGCAATATTCTCGAATAATGTTAAGTGTGTGGTAGGATTTACTGGAAAACCATTACTTCAGCAAATGTCTAAGTGTTGGGGAATCTTGGTAGCCACAGGTTGCTTAACCTCCTTCACTGAATCTCGGTAAAATAGGGCATAAAATTAGAAAACAATAGAAGGGGAACGAGCTGTATACACATGCTATGTGAGAATTTCAGGGAACTATGCAGGCTAGCTCAGAATATAAATAAGTGCAGGTACGTGTCCAACCAGTTTTGAGATGGAAAAACCTAATGACGAAAAAATAAGCGCAGATAAATGTGATGATTTGTATAAACAACTAATTGTTGGTTGCGAAATATCTACAACTAATGATGACTGTGCGAAAAGATATATTGGAAAATATATTAAATCGGTAAACGGTTAAGTGTTGGGTGAACTTGGCAGCCACAGGCTGCTTACCTACCTTCACAACCACTGAAGATCGGAGAAATAGGGTATATAATTGTAAAACAATAGAAGGTGACCGAACTGCATCTAACAAGAAAGAACAGCGCCTATGAGGAAAGACAACAAACATAGAACAAGAAGAAAATTGTTGAAAGCATATGTGTGGAGCACAGCACAGTATGCCTATGAAATACGGGCAGTCTGAAAAGCAGACCGAAAAACGGTAGCAGCCTTTTGAAATGCTGTGCTTCAGATAGCATGAACAGACAAATATAATAACAAATAGGTTATAGAAATAGTAGGGGAACAAGGATATCTGGGGAAAAAGGTAGGAGAAATAGAAGGGCAGAATACGTTCTAAGGCATTTTTGGGGAATAGTATGGGAAATATTACAAGCAGAGATAGAAAAAAAAGAGGTAGATGTAGACCTAGATCAGATAGTGATAGATGCAGACTGTGCAAATTTCAGGGAAATGTGTAGGTTAGTTCAGAATAGGAAACAATGATGGTATGCGTCTAACCAGTTCTAGGACTGAAGACCTAATGATGATGAGTCAAATGTACCCAATAATATGATCCGAGTTTTAATTAAGGAATAATCTAGGACCCCCCAGTACGTACAATGCAAATGATAGCACCTCCTCCTTTCCAGCCAGAAATACGGACAGCCACGTCTCCCCAAGTTAAAAACACACCAAAAACAAACAAAAAAACCAAAAGAAAACTGCTCGACCAACCCTCAGATAAGATAACGTAAACCAATCAATTGATCTTTCAAGTAAATTTATTATTATTCTTGAACCAGCACGATCGCTACATTGAAGCAACACTCCCGATCGCTACCTATAATTTCGTCATCTGAAAAGTATCTATCGATATCGGGATCAGTATCAGTTTGCGGTGCTGCATCTGTTTGCAAATTCCTATAATAATTTTGGACATCTTTATCCAATAACTGCACTATTTCTAAAAGATTTTCTTTTTTAAATTAACAGTCGAGCAGTATATTGTTATTATTATTATAAGCTTTATTGGAATAAAATTTTAAAAAAACATAAGGAAAACAAGTGGTATAAACAAACATACAAAACAAGTTAATCCTTAATAAAAAGAAAGAAAACCCAATAGGTGGAGTTCTGTATAAAACCGTTCTTCAACCCTACCCAAAAAGATAAAATACAAGTATAGTAAAATGTATCGTACATAATGAATGTAATTATAAATTACTCTGACTTAAAAACAATAGTTCCTTATGCTTAACTCTGGAACTGTAAATTGTATTACTTTCTATAAACAAGTGGGGCCATTTGTTAAGGATACTAGCAGCAGTATATTCAAAATAACTTTTATATTTCATTGTAGTATGTTTGCTGATGTTGTAGGTGTCTTGTGTTACTTGCCGGTTATGTATAAGAAAACGTTTACATAACAAACTAGATAAGTAAGGTGGAATATGACTACTTAAAATTTTGTACAATGTGCAGGAGTATAACAGTCAAAAGCGATATTCCAACTTTAAAATATTTGCATCAATGTAGTTTGGTGTAACATGCTCACTCCTATTTACATTGTAAGCATAGCGAAAACAGCAGTTCTGAAGAATTTGTAACTTATTTTTGTTACTAAGGAATTAATGAGGTATCGCCTAATAGATTTTGGCAAGATGTACTTAAATTGGTATAAGATTTTAAGTTTAACATAACATCGTGATGACTTTTTAAGTACATGCATTTGGAAGTTTAGGTTGCAGTCCAAATAGACACCCAGATTTTTCATATACTCTAACACCAGATTGACCCCATCAACATAAACACTGTTGGTTAGCACAGAAAAAAGATTTTTGACGCAAAGCACTTGTAGTACCAACACACATCAACAAAGATTTGGATCCATTAAGTAGGAGACCATGGTTGTTTGACCAGGCAGAAATTGCTGAAAGATTATTGTTTAACAGTTTTACAGTGTGATTTATTTTTAGTGGATCACATGACATATAGCACTGAGTATCGTCAGCATAGAAATGTACGAAGCAATCTGTAGTCAGTTTAGACACTAGATCAGATGTAAAAAGTGCAAATAGAAGCGGCCCTAAAACACTACCTTGAGGAGCGCCTTGTCTGAGAACAACTTCACATGATATTTGATTATTTACTTGCACAACTTGAGTTCTATTATACAGATAGCTGAAGAACCATCTTAAGACCGTATGGCCACATCCATAAAAATGTAGCTTTGCAGTTAATAGCTCATGATGAATAGTATCAAAGGTCTTACTGAAATCAAGTAAAACTAATAACGATATTTGTGAATTGTCTATAGCCACTGTTAGATCATTCACTATCATTAGAGCAGTTGAAGTACTGTAGCCTGTTCTAAATATACTGACTGGGTAACAGGAAGCAAATTATGAGTATTAATATGGGACAGTATCTGATTGTATACAATTTTTTCAATAAGTTTGGAAAGTGTAGGCAAAATACTGATAGGTCGTAATTGTGTCATTTTCTGTAGCGAAACCAACAAACTGAACGCCATTTTAATGTTGTATTCTTATTTTGCAATGGACCTTTTGCAGTGATGTCCGAAAATGTAAAGAAGTGTTCTTGGTCCATAACAAAAACCTGAAATGTATGCTTTTTACCAGCTATCCTCACTAATTGATACCAGTCCCTTGAAATATGAATATCAAATGTACACTTCTTTCTTACATAGACAATCGAATAATATGAAATTCAAAGTTCGTATAGAAGTAGGAACTAGTGTCCGCCAGGAACTATTTTCATGAAAAGTGGAAATTTAGAATTGTTATACAAAAGTTAGGATTATTACATTACAAAATTAGATTAGATAACTGTAAGGTGTGGAAACGCCACATTAATTAGTTATGCAAAATAGGTTTAAATACAATAAAGAAGGGCCCAAACCATTGTTTACTCCAAGCGAACATAAACAACCGGTACCACAAAATCTAAATGGCCACGTAACCACTACATGTAAATGAACGAAGCTGCGAGTTCAAGTAACACTTGAGTTAAAAAAGAGCCAGTCGTGTGCAATGAAAATAGTGGCACAATTACTAGGGAGTACCAACCCTACGCAGATTTACAAGAATTCTTAAACCAATTGCAAAAATGAACTTATAAATCTAATATCTAATATCAAAAATTTATCTAAAAGGAGTACTTCAAATTGTATATAGTAAATGGAATGTTCAATGGAAAACAGCAGAAATAATTTCCATACTAAATCCAGGCAAAAACTCACATGACACAACAGAATACCGCCCTATGTGTTTACTCCCTACACTCGCAAAGCTAACCGAAAAATCATACTCCAATGAATAAACAACATAGAAAAACACTCAACATTACTCGATATTGTCAATTTGAATTTAAAAAAGGACTCGGCACAATACAGCAAATAGTTAGAGTCGCAACTGACATAATCTTCAGCTTTAACAAGAAAAAAGTAACAACAATTATACTCTTAGATATACAAAAGGTGTTTGACAAAGTGTGAATACCAGGGTTAATTTTTAAATTAATAAAGTTAAAATTTCCAACGCACATAATAATGCTACTAGACTCATATCTTACAAATTGGCAGTTTATAGTTACGTCAAGTACAGTATACTCAGATGCAAACATAATCAAAACAGGAGTACAGCAAGAATCAATTCTGGGTCTTAAAAATATTCAATATCTACATACAAGACCTACCAGAATTTCTTCGAACAACAAAACAAACAAACAAAATAAATTTATTTAGAATTTGTACATAACAGCATGTATATAAGTACATGCCAAGAGATATTGACATTTTATATATTTATGATTATTAGTTGTTTCTTTTTCCATTTTGAATGGACTTGCACCTAGCCGAAGTTTTAGATTACTAGAACAGGTGAAATGGCTTGCATGTTCTAATGAGCTAAAGAGCCAAACTACAGGTCTAAGCAAAGTAGTAGGGTCGTTAGTGAGGAACCAGACTAAGACAGGTCCCCGAAAGAGGGCAGCGGCTCTTTCGGTACTTAGATGGGCAAACACCATAGGGGTCGGTATGGCAGTCTAAGATACGCTACCGCGATGTGGAAGGCAACGGGAAACCACCACATTACCTCCCAAGTACACAGCGTACGTAAATTATAATAAAATGATGGCATTCTCTGGGGTGAAAGATTCCGGAGTTAAAATAGTCCCTCATTCGGATCTCCGGAAGGGGACTACTTCGGAGGATGCGATTGGAAAGTTAAGAATAAGAGTCGGGAACATTTTGCGAGTAGGAGCATGGAATGTTAGAAGTATGAAGCAAGTAGGTATGCAGACTGTGCAAATTTCAGGGAAATCTGTAGGTTAGTTCAGAATAGGAAACTATGATGGTACGCATCTGCCCAGTTTCAGGACTGAAGATCTAATGATGATATTAGTTTTTATATAATGTTCCTTTCCCATGGGGATTTACCATTTCCTTTTTTGTGAACTTGCTTGGGCGTTGTTTTTGCGAGTTCTTACAATTGTCTAATTGTTTTTGTAACTGCGATTGGATGGGATGGTGAGTGTATTTAGCAGGAAAATCCATATGTAAAAACCTGCTTTAAGTGCCATGCCCTATAGGCATTTTAAATTAATTTATATTATATCAGTTGTATTCCTGAAATATTGGTAGGTGTTGATATATTAGTTTGTGCTTGAGCTTCATCTCGGTATTGTCTTGTCTGATTTTTGTTATGTTTTGTACGAGCAGGTTTGTCTTGAGTTGTGTGCTGTAAAATTTTTGGGATATTTGGTCAATGTATGAACGGAGGTGATCTACTTCTGCTTGTTGATGTAGTTCTTGGATGCTGGTATACCTATCTCGACCCGTAATGAGACGTAAGCATTTATTCTGGAACCTTTGTAGTGGTTCCAGTGTTGTTTTGCTTATCTTACTTCATACTGATGATGTGTATGTGATGTTCGGTCGGATTATTGTTGTATATATCAATTTTTTATTCTTAGTTGAGACTTTACTATTTTTTGACAGTAGTGGTGTTACATGCCGAAAATCGGCCGTAAACATTTCCAATTTTAGTTGTAATTTGTAAGGGATTTCGCGCCAATAATTTTAAAAGACTTGTGTGCGTATTTCCGTCACTTCAGACAGTGCGTTTGCGCAAAAGATTACGCAGACGCGGAGTGTGGAGAAAGTGGAAAATTTCCGACACGTCGAGGACTAGCCAGTCAGACGTCGGCGAGTGTAGTTATCTTTGTGCCGTATCTTGTCTTTTTTCAGGCTATGTAGGTTTCCCGCTTATACCTAATTACCGTACCTCTACCTGTATTCCTTACCGTACCTCTACACAAGAAAGAAGACAAATTAAATTTGGACGCCAACTGCCTTTATAATATCGTAATGCTGTATGGAGTCCTACAGTTACATAGTACCTTTCTAGTTTTTTGCATGTGATGTAGTAATTTAAAACATTTATATGGCGTAATACCTTATTTGCGCGTCATTTTGCAAATATTTATTTGTGCTACCAACTGACGTAGTGGCTCTCGTACCTCACCGCAGGGGTTATAATAGTGGATACAGTGATTTGACGCATGTGCAGCCTTTCGTTATGCAACTTTTAATGTGATTTTTAAAGCTCAATCTCTTATCGAGGTAAATTCCTAGGTATTTTACGGTGCTTGCTTCTTTTATGTTAGTTTTAATTTAGTTTTTTTGAATATTTTAGAGTTAGTAAACTTTCGGCTGAATATAATGTATTCGGTTTTTTTTGGGATTTATCGATATTTTCCAATTTTTATAATATTCTGCTAGAATGTCCAAATGAAATTGTATTTGCTGGCTACATATGATGACTGTGTCCGAATGTCCGTAGATTGCCGTGTCATCAGCAAATAATGCGGTTTTAGTTCTTGGAAACTCGGGCAGATCGTGACTATATATTGTGAATAATTTTGGGCCTAATATGGACCCCTGGGGAACTCCAGCGTTTACTGATTTCTTCTGTGATGTTGTCTGATTGATTTTTACCATAAATTTCCTATTTGTTAAATATGAACGTGTCAGTTTTATTAAATATGTTGGTATGTTCAGTACTATTAATTTATGAATCAATCCGGTTATCCATACTTTATCGAACGCTTTCTGTATATCGAGAAGGGCCATAGTGGTGACTTTGTTTAGGTTGTAGGTGATGAGGATGTCATTTACAATTCTTACAACTTGTTGGACGGTATTATATTGGGCTTTGATTCAGAATTGAGCATTCTGGGTGGTTTTTATATGTTGTTCAACTTTATTTATTCGCTTGAGTATTATTTTTTTTGTCAGTTTTCCAAGTGTGGGCAGCAGGCTTATAGGTCGATATCCATCTATGTTACAGCGGTCTTTTCCTGATTTTCTAATTGGAACAATTATGTCTGTTTTCCATTTTTGGGGAAAATACTGTAATTTGATCATGCCATTGATTATGTACGTGTATTGCACTATTGCTTTGTTAGAAAGATTTTTGATTATTAAGTTTTGAATTTGGTCTTCCCCTGGTGCTTTATTGTTAGGTAGTGTTTTATGGTTTTTATTTCTGTTGGATTCGTAATAGCTTGTTCTAGTTCGGTTGTCAATATAGTGTAGTTAAGTGTTTCTTGCATATAGTTCTGTAACTTCTCCAGAATATTCTGGTGGAATGTTTCGTTTGGAGGCAGTGTGTGCACTTTAGAGAACTGTTCAGCTAGGATTTCAACATTTTCCTTGTCTATTATGTATTGTTTGTTGTTATCTTTTAACGTTGGTATCGGTTCATAAACTTTCATTAATGATTTTGTTAGCCTCCATAGTGAATTATCTGACGGTTTTATGTTTTCTAGTTTTCTAGTCCAGGTGCCATTTCGATGCTCATTAATGAGTTTTCTTATCTCCTTATTTGCGTCCTGCAGTTGGGTTTTTGTGGTGGGATTTTTTGTTCTTTGCAACTGTTTTCTGACTATGTTACGACTTTTGATCGCCTGCAGTATTGTATCTGGTAATATGTCTTTTGTTGGATCTATTTCTGTTACCTTGCTGTGCTTGCGTATGGTTTTCTTGATTGAGTTTGTGAATCTTTTGACACAATCCTCTAACTCTTCTGTGGTGCTAATTTCTTGGTTTATTTTAATATTTTTATTTAGGTCATTCTTAAAACATTTCCAGTTTATTTCTTTGTATGTCGTTATTTTTATTTTGGTTTTTTGTTTTACATTTGTAGTTAATCTGAACATGATTGGGTTATGGTCAGATTCCAATTCTGCAAGCGATCTTGGTTCTATGAGTTCCTGTATATTTTTAACCATTACTAAATCTATCGTTGATGGTGTGGTTCCATTCCATGGAAAATGCATCGGTGAATCAGGGTATAATATTTCTATATTATGGTTGTTAGTGAATTCTCTAAGCGTGAGTCCGTTCCTATTATTTCTGTGACAGTTCCATGTTAGGTGCCGCACGTTTAAGTCTCCAACCAACACTACTTTATTGTTAACATTAAATATGTCACTTAAGTCATTAGGTTTGTAATTGTTTCTTGGGGAATTGTAGGCGCACACTATGTACATATTGTTCAGTAACTTTATGCATAATGTTTCTAAACTAGTATTGTCTAACTTGATTTCACTAAATGGTGCACTATTTCTAACTACTATCGCTACTCCGCCCTGTCCTGAGTCATTTGTTCCATCACGTCTTATTATGCTAAATCCTCTAATGTTAATTTTGTGGGAACTTTTCAGTTTTGTTTCATTTAACAGCACCACGTCAATTTGATGTGAGCTAATGAACTGTACTAATTGGCCTAACTTACTGTGCAACCCGTCTGCGTTCCAAGTAATAATGTTCAATTTATAATCCATAGCTGTCCAGATTTAAAGCAAAATTATTAAATGCCGTGAATTTTTCTAGCGATGTATTGCACTTACTTAATACTGCGTTCAGGTTTTTAACAGCTTCTAACATGTTGTTTACATTAATTAATGTATTAAGCTTACCTAATTCATGGACTAGCTCTTGAAATTCCGTGATGTCGTTCTGATTGTTTGTGCTGTTTGTGTTTTGATACCTTGGCTGCGGGAAGTTTTCCATGGGTTTGTTGTAGGCATTGGTGCGGGAACCTCGAACAACAACTGCACTTTACGCAGACGACATGGCTCAGAAATTGCAATAGTCAGTAGTCATCAAGTACACTTAGACATATTACAGGAGTATTATAAAACCTGAAAGATTACTGTAAAACCCGAAAAGACAGAAGTAAGTACATTTAGCAGAAAAATACCAACACAAAAATTTTCAAACCAATAAACATCGACATTATCAATATCCAAAAACTCAGAGACAGTTCTCGAAGTACATTTATATAAAAAACTGCATTAAGCATCACGGTAAACAAAATATTAAAAAAGGATACCCAAGTACCAAAAGCATTGTATCTCTCCTTTCTAAGAAATAAGAAACTCATCTATACTGTAATAAATAGGCCCATTATTACTTACTTACACAGTACCAGTTTGGTGCAACATCTCGCAAACAACACTACTATGCCTTCAGTGATTTCAAAATCAATGTCTCTGACTCAGTATTGGACGAGATAGGCACGTCAAAATAAACGAACTGCATAAACCTGCAAAAATAGAAGATTTAAAAACTTACATTGCCAAACAATCTCAAAAATGTTAGAATACAAAACTTCATAACAAAAGATTTTTAATAAACATAACTCAAACCAGACAACACAACGCAAAATCACAAGGTACCTTATAAAGATCTACCAATATTTAATGAACAACATTAGTTCAGTTCACAATTATCTAGGAGGAGGTTTTCACTCTCGGTTTTCCTGCTAAAACGACATACAGAAGAACAAAGCATATGAATTTTAACAGCGGTGGCTGCACTGTAACAAATGAATTATGGAAAAAGTACCAGACACGCAGACGAAGATGTGAAGCCAAAGGCGTTTGGAATAAAATAGCAATACCAAACATATTTATATGTATGTAGGCACATACGAAGATTTAATAAATTTGTATTCATTACTTGATTGATATGTTCATATTCGTAGCGTTTCTGGATATAAAAATGTTTCTACAGTATGCAATCTGTAAGCCGGTATATATTAAGATTAAAAAAGCGATACCTAAGCTTTTAGAAAAAAAAGTTATTTGCCTCCGGGTGGACTCGAACCATAGGTACATAAGAAGATAAAAGCGATAACTAAACTTTTAGAAAAAAAATGAATTCGCCTCCGGGTGGACTCGAACCACCAACCTTTCGGTTAACAGCCGAACGCGCTAACCATTGCGCCACGAAGGCTTATACATATAAAGTACTTCAGCTAGTAGTTTAATTAATATGAGAGCCATCATTTATAAACCCTACATTAAATTTTTTTAAATAATAAAACAATTTTCTATTTTTTAATATTACTCAAATATATAACTTTTAATTTAACACACCCAAAAAACATTATAAATCACTTTATATATCCACGATAAACAAAAAGTAACCCTGAAACATCACTTGTTTTAAATTTGAGAGAGTTGAATTGCAATAACACAGTTTATCAATCGCTAAACGGTTCTTAATCCCATAGACCTCGATATAAAGGTTGTTACCGATTACCGTGTATCAAAACTAACGTGCTAGAAATAGAACAAGCCCCGAAAACAACGGAAAGACCCAGAGAAACCATTAACTTGAAACTCTACATTCCTACTGGACAAAGACATCACCACCATATCAATCCTAAGGGGAGAGAAGACTATAAAAAAAGTTCCTGTTACCCTATATCAAAATACACGTGCCGAACATAGAACAAGCGCCAAGAAAATCGGGATCTCCAACTCATTTTTTGTGCTACCCTAAAAGTAGCGAATTTATTGGATGCCCATTCCACTAACCTTTTTTCAACATACCTTGCGTAGAGGAAGAAAGCATATTGAAACGAGCCACTACTACCGCGTTTCTTTAATTTAAAACAAGTAATAATAAAGGTCTTTATTACTCACTGTTCACAAGTCTAATTAACAGTATATGCCTTATTTATAGATGTTTTCAGTCCACTTAACAATGAAGCACTATTACACTAATGAATTTACAAGCACTAATTTCTTCTTAAACTAACTTCTTTACCATAGGTCCATTAACAACACTAACACAACTATTTGTTTATACACTTCTATTTATTTATGTATACTACAAGCTGCATGTACATTAGACACAGCATATAACATTTATGTATACTTCTAAAAGCTACAAACTACTATTACTTTACAACGTTATAATTTATATTAGACATTCTAGTATAGACTGCCTCCTGCATTTATTAGCGGCCTTATATATACTCTGAGTTAAAGATATGACTCATCCTCTGGTACTTACTAGAAGCTTCCCGGTCCATTGCGAATAAGCGGCGTTTTGTGCGTTTGATAGCTAGAAGGATTCTCGAATCCTGGAGACTATGCAGACCCTACAACGCTTGTGTGTTTGACGGGTTGCCTAATAGTAGGTCGCAACAATATAAATACGATTGCGAATCCTGCAAAGTTCAGTACCCTTAGTGCTCACCACAGCCTGAGGACTCAACTACAGTGGTCACCATAGCCTGTGAACTACCTCAACCAGAAGTGCTCCCCATAGCCTGCTCAAGAATCCGACTAGTCACGCTGCCCGATGCCGTACCTGGGGCATGTATAGCAGTGCTTTCCATAGCCTGCTCAATACCTAACTAGTTACGTTGCCCGGCGGCGTACCTGGGGCACATCGTTATAGTTCAGCACGCAGTGCTTTTCACAGCTCGCTTAATTTCGACCTGTTACTCTGCACGTCGTCGCACCTGGGGCACGTCACCATAGTTAAGCACAAGTAAACCACGTAACAGCAGTGCTCCTCATAGCCTACTTAATAGCTGATTAGTTACGCTACCCGTCGCCGTACCTGGGTCACGCCGCATTAATTCTTTATTACTCCACGTTGTTCCACAAGTGAACCACGACTTCCGAAGAGTCCCGAAGACCTCCGAAGACGTCTGGACCTCCTCAAATAATAAATACTTTCTTATTTCCGTTATTCAAGCTCTTGCTCAGCCTCACGAGTAAAACCCGAGGATCTCCGAAGCCTACCGAATACTTCCGAACTTCTCGATATTATGTATGTAGTCAATGTATAGTTTTTGTATGTATTTCATTATTCTTTATAACTCCGCGTTGTTCCACAAGTAAACCAGGAAGAGTCCCGAAGACCTCCAAATACGTCTGGACCTCTTCAAACAATAAATACTTCCTTATTTTCATTGGGCCCCACTTGTTATCGTCGGAGTGGCGGCGTCTGAAAATATGTAGACTTAGCAATGTTTATTTAATGTTCACAAGCAAGAAAATAAAGAAAGTTTATAAGTACACAAATATACAAGTAAAAAGTCAAAATAAACAGATTATACCCCTTTAAGCACTTCGAAAATCTTCAGCAATCTTCGGAAGACTTCGTGGTTGGTCGTGGAACCAAGTAGAAACTTAAATACTAAGTAAACAGATATATACAAGTTTGGAGGGGTCCAAGGGTCTTTGGTAGTATTCGGACTTCTTCTGTAATCTTCGGGAGGGTTTTGTGGATGCTTGTGGAACCAAGTAGGAACTTAAATACTAAGTAAACAGATATATACAAAGTTTGGAGAGGTCCAAAGGTCTTCGATAGTCTTCGGACTTCTATGGAAAGCCTTGGGATTTCATGGTGAAGCCGAATGAGAGCTTGAATAACAAAAATAAGAAACTATTTATTGTTTGAAGAGGTCCAGACGTGTTCGGAGGTCTTCGGAAGTCTTCGTGGTTTACTTATGGAACAACGCAAAGTTATAAAGAAATGATATATACAAAAATTATACATTGACTATCTACATAATATTGAGAGGTTCGGAAGTCTTCGGTAGGCTTCGGAAATCTTCGGGTTTTACTCGTGAAGCTGAGCAAGAGCTTGAATAACGGAAATAAGGCAGTATTTATTATTTGAAAAGGTCCAGACGTCTTCGGAGGTCGTCGGGACTCTTTGGAAGTCGTGGTTCACTTGTGAAACAACGTGGAGTAATAAAGAATTAAAAGAATTAATGCTATTACGTTGTTTACTTGTGCTAAACTATGACGACGTGCCCCAGGTGCGACGACGGGCAGAGAAACAGGTCAAAATTAAGCGGGCGGTGCAGAGCACTGCGTGCTGAACTATGGCGACGTGCCTCAGGTACGCCGCCGGGCAGCGTAACTGGTCAGGTATTGAGCAGGCTATGGAGAGCACTGCTATACATGCCCCAGGTACGGTGTCGGGCAGCGTAACTAGTCGGATTCTTAAGCAGGCTATGGGAAACACTGCTGGTTGAGGTAGTTCACAAGCTATGGTGACCACTGTAGTTAAGTTTTCAGGCTGTAGTGAGCACTAAGAGTACTGAATTTTGCTGGATTCGTAATCGTATTTATATGCTTTCTTCACCTGTGCAAGGTATATTGAAAAAAGGTTAGTGGAATGGGCATTCAATAGATTCACTACTTTTAGGGTAGCACAAAAAATGAGTAAGAGATCCCGATTTTCTAGGTCCTTGTTCTATGTTCGGCACGTGTACTTTGATATAGGGTAACATTCCGTGTTCAACAATCAGACATTCACATGGAGCCCCCCCCCCCCCCAATACCCTAAGGAATCGACTAGCAGCGCTGACCTATAGCTTGTCATCTCTTACATTACTAGCGGCGCTGCCCTATAGCTTACCGACGCCTCAACGAGTGGTACGCTGCATCACGATGCCGACACCTACTACATTCACACCTTCGCCAACGGTGCTTAAACCATAGCTTGCTGACACCGACGCTTTGAGTGGTGCGCTGCATCACGTTGCCTCCTACATCCACATCTTAGCCGGTGGTGCTTAAACCACATCCTGTCGACGTCTCAACGAATGGTACGCTACACCACGATGCCAACACCTCCTACACTCGACGCTTGCTGTAAGCCATGACATCTTCTGAATATCACCTCGCCGTGGAGTTTGAGGAAGAATTTTGAATTGTATATATATATATATATATATATATATATATATATATATATTGGTCCGAAAATTGTTTTATCCTGTATATATTATGTATATTTTGTAAATATTAAGTCAGTAAACAGTACCAGGATTCACAGAATTTAGGCACCGCCCCCAACCACAGGCACCAACCCGTAACAAGGTTTAACCCTCTACAATATTTGTCTGTTTTTAACTACTAACTCATTTATTTTCTGGAAACTATTTCCAGTTTTTTTGTATTAATTTTTTTTAAACACCTATCTATTGGGCATCTGCACCTTCTTTCTGAACGCACGGCGGATGTGGCTAGCGTACAGTTACGGTTTCTTTGATGTACCCTCTGTGCACATTTTGCTTTCTGTACATAAATGTAGCAGATTGTTTATATTCCGCACAATAAAGAAATGGAAAAAAGTAAAGAAAGTGGCGGTGTTCCAAATTTCGATTATACCACAATTGCCTTTTTAGCATTTATTTTATTTCTGACTGTGGGTAAGTTTCTAAAAACTGTTTGCTATTTTTTAGGTTATAAATATTTTTATTTTTAGTTGTTTTTCTATTATTTCAAAGAAGAAAATCTTCCAAACGAAGTGTTCTTTTAACTGGATTGTCAGATAGTGGAAAGACTCTCTTATTTTCACACTTAGTTCATGGAAAGTTTGTTCAAACGCATACATCGATGAAAGAAAACTTGGGTGAATTTATTACAAAAGATGTTAGCAGGTATAACGATTAATACAGAAAAAACTTGTAACATGAGTTTTAGGGTAGCTTAAAACTAATCGATATACCGGGTTATGAACGCTTACGTGCGAAGTTTTTTGATCAGTACAAATCAAGTGCACGGGGTGTTATATATGTTATTGATTCCGTTACATTACAAAAGGAAATTCGTGATGTTGCTGAATACCTTTATAACACGTTGATTGATTCTATTGCATCTGGAAGTATTTCGGCAATTCTTATTGTTTGTAATAAGCAAGATTTGGGTCTGGCTAAAAGCACTTCTGTTATTAAGAACTTACTGGAAAATGAATTGTAAGTTTTAAATTTTTCATAAGCACACGTAATAGCACTTATTTCAGAAATGCTTTAAAACTCACAAAATCAAGCCAATTGGAATCTGTTGATCCCAAAGCAAACAAACAATTGATATTAGGTAAAGAAGGTAAAGATTTTACTTTTGCTAGTTTGCCATTCATAAAAGTTGAATTTATCGAAGCTAGTGGTGCTGCTGATAACACAAATATATCAGCATTGCAAAAATGGCTGTCAGGTTTATGTTCATAAATTTTTTTTTAAAATTGTGTACAATAAATACACGTCTACAATTAAAAAGTGATACTGAATTTTGTGTTGTATATATTTAGCCTGACCATTTATTTTTTACTCAGAATGGATGTCAAAGTTTAATTTCACTTACAGGTAGGTAAAAAGAAATCACATTGATAATTGTTAATTTTATTAGCAATTTTAACCCATACTACATAGTACATTTTACGAAAATTTATATAATTTATACATTATTGGATGATATTTATTTATGTAGCTTGATATTTTTCTGGGAACAAATTTCTTTCATTAATCGAACGAATTTTAAAAATGACAAATTTTACACACATTTAATCAGACTAATAATTATGGCTTTATATACTGAAATTTAAAGCCATCCGAAACCTGTTCATAGGAAAGAACATGCGTTATTGTCAGACAGGCGGAATGCATTTTGCATTTATATAAAAATTGCATTAGTAAGATCATGTTTGTGATGTTTATATAGTTAACTCGGGACGGCTCCTCGTAAGAGAAAGGTCAGTTAGTGTCCGAGGTACAGAGCTGTCAAGGTGCTGTAAAACATCTATGATTGCAGGATACTTTATACAGTACATCGGCTGCAAAAATCACTTTTACTCGATACCAGAAAGGCTTAGCGATATTTTAGGTTTTCCATTTAGTCATTTTTTGTAATATATTTAGAAAGCATTAGATATTCATTTAATACTTTTAGTGTCTTGATTACTGTCAATAATAGTATATTATACAACGAGGCTTTAATGAAGGCTATTATTCCCGAGGATGAAAGTTGTTACACTCGCTCGCTCGTGTAGTAATCATCCGAGGGAATAGTAGCCTTCATTGTAGCGAGTTATATACTATACTTTATCTACAACTATCAGTATAAGAGAGCGTAATTTATATAACTTGACTTTCCAAATTATCGAAATTCTACAATGAATTAGCGAAAACCAACATGGCTAGTTGTTTGTGTTATTGTATCGAGACATAGTATTTGATATTTGGCATTTGACGTTTATTTTAAATTTCGAAAGCATTGGGATTTAATAATATTATTTTCCAGTTGGTCTATAAGAGGGACTAAAGAGCCATTATTCCCTCTGCTCTTCATTCTTCTCTAGCATGATTAATATATAGTATTATACCGCAAAACCACAGGTGTAATACATATGTTATATATTAGTTGTGGATAAATTCCTTTTCAACCAGATAATTTATTACTTTTCGTACTTCATCTCATGCAGGTGGCTTCATCAAATTTGCCTCTTCATATATTATCTTTTTGCAAAACACTACATTTATCTAAATGTTGGTTGTTTATTTTGTACAATTCTACAGTCATAATTTTCAGACCTCTATAATATCAGAGCAGCAACTTCTTTACAGTGTTACTTTCAATTATGTACCCTAAACCAGGGTGAAATCAGTCAATATTTGCTGTTTTTGGCTTTTGTTTCAAAAATAAAAATCCAATAATATATATGAAGTTTTGAGCATTTATAACTTTTAACACTGTCAAAATAACCGCTATTTGTTTTTATTATTTTTTTATAGGTTTCACACCAAAATTAGGGGTGACACTGGTCACCTTTCTATTTCACATATATTTGACTTTAGCAACTTCGAGAATGAAATCGATCATTTAACCTAATTTTTAAAAAACTTTTTCATTTTTAAATAAAAGAAAAGCCAAAACTAGTAAAAAAAATGTATTTATTATTATAAAGGTACAACAAACAAAGCTTGTGCTTGATTTAGAACATAGGTTCCCAACGGGGACGGTACCGCCCCCCAGTGGGCGCTGTAGCTTTCAAAGGGGGCGGTAGCGAGTACAGGGGCAAAAGGGGGGCGTTAGGAGGATCAAGGGGGGCGTTCGTGACGTACTTACCTTTTTAGAAAATAAATATATTAAAATACTTTGAAAATACCTAGTTGGCATGAATAGACAGTTTATTTAGCTATCTAAAATGTCTATGTTATTATTATCGAGAAAATATACTTTAAAACATTTAATTCAGCATTAGGTCTATGAATACCTAATTCCGTTTAATATTGTCCGCAACAAGTCTTTGCAAGTTGATAAGCAAAGAGCGATATGACTTGCTTACAAAGTGCACCGGCATCGCAAACAAGATAAAACATACAAGTTGATGCTTGTATGAAATCAAACGTATAAAAGGCAGGGATAGCTCTAGGAATGTGTTATTATTTTTGTGTGCTTCGCAAATAATCCATGTTCGTGAGTGATAAGTTATATAAGTCATTATAACCATTAATTTTATAATTATCTATAAATTCGTTGAAAAGTTAATTTATTTTAAACCGTGGCAAGTTTTGGATTTCAAAATGTCTGAATCTAAGAAGAAATGCCGGCAGTACAGTCTTTTGTATTTGAAATATGGATTTACGCACTCTCCTGTAAACCCATCATTACCCATGTGTTTACTTTGCCAAAAGTTTTCTCAAATGAAGCCATGAAGCCTTCTAGGCTACAAGAACATTTAAATAAAATGCATACTGATAAAAGGACAAAGATTTGTCCTATTTTCAAGAACTGCAGAAGAAATATTTGAAACAGCCAACTATATCAAACCTATTTGCGCGTCTTCTAAACAAGAAGAAGATGGACTACGAGCATCATATAACATTTGATTGTTAATCGCAAAACGGGAAAACCACATACCATTGGCGAGGAACTTATCTTGCCGGCAGTCAGAGAGGTAATAAAACTGTTCTTCATCATAAGACATCGGCAGATGTCATCAGAAAAATTCCTCTGAGTAATAACTCAGTGCAAAGGAGAATAGACGAAATGGCTCAAGACGTTGAAATATCATTATGCGATTACTTAAAACTTGCAATTTTTCCATTCAACTTGATGAATCCACTCTACCAAATAACGAAGTACTGCTGTTATCATACGTTCGGTTCATAAAAGACGAAAAAATTTATCAAGAGTTATTATTTGCAAAAATTTGGAAACTGATACAAAGGGAGAAACGATATTTAATACCATGAGTACGTTTTTCAAGAGAAAGAAATACCTATGCATAATATTTTGTCGGCAGCTACTGATGGTGCTCCAGCAATGACGGGACGTCATAAGGGTTTCATAGCTCATTTGAAACAAGCAGTACCAAATGTACTCGCTATACATTGTATTATTCATCGTCAGCACTTGGTTGCAACAAATCTGAACGAACGTTTGCATTCGTCGCTTCATTACGTTATTAGAGCAGTAAATACGATTAGAAGCAATTCATTGCATGACAGATTATTTAGCCAACTTTGTAGTGAAAATGATGAAGATTACAATCGCTTGCTGCTGCACACAGAAGTTCGTTGGCTCTCAAAAGGTACTTGTTTGAACCGTTTTTTTCAACTATTTGATTCATTACTGGACTTTCTTGAAAACAGAAACAAAAAATTGCGCGAAAACCTGATTATACATAAAATGACATCGCTTATTTGACAGACTTGTTTAAAATATTTAATGAAGTCAATTTACAATTGCAAGGTGACGAATTGAATTTAATTAAAACAAAAAACGTCATAGCTGCTTTTGGGGTGAAACTTCTTCTATTCAAACGAAATCTAGGGAGAGGTGAATACAGCCACTTTCCCACATTATCAGCAGTCTCTGCAAAACATGAAGATTTACTTACTTACTGCCAACACTTGGACGTTCTTCATGTTGATTGTGTGGAGCGATTCCAGGATATTTTAAACATGAATATACCGGGTTGGGTTTTAGATCCTTTCGCAAATGCAGATACAGCAGAATCATCAAATTTAGAAGAGGAACTCGTAGAACTCACAACTAACGAAGAACTAAAAGTAAAATTCAGAAATGGATATCAAGAGTTCTGGCTTCAAAAACCAATACCAGTTCTTTACCCTGGATTGTGGTCAAGAGTACAGATATTTTTAATTGCATTTCCTTCATCTTATTTGGCTGAGCGTGGGTTTAGTGCAGTAGCTAATTTATTGTCTAAGAAAAGGAACATACTGCACATTACTGAACGTGGCGATTTGCGGCTGATGTTAACGAAATTGGAACCCGACATTAGCAAATTGTTAAAACTTCACCAGCCTCAACTATCTCATTAATTTTTCTTCTTAATCTTTTTTCTGTTCATTATGTATTCATATTTAAGTTTTTAATAAACAAGTTTGTACTACATTTGATAGTCGTTTTAATTAAGGTTTACTTTTGCGATTTTTAATATATATACCTTGTCCAACGCTTTAGTGAACGCTTGTAATAGCAGTCAAAAGTGCAACGTTCAGATATGAGTATCTATGTATATATATAATATATATATATATATATATATATATATATATATATATATATAGATAGATACTATGCAACAATATTTTAATATTCGTTATAATGCACTATGATGAGGAGGGGGGCGTTGGAAGTTTTTTTCCAGTAGAGGGGGGCGGTGGTTCAGAAAAGGTTGGTAACCTATGATTTAGAAGAATCAATCAATATGGGCATGTTTTTTGCCTTTACTGACAACTAGCAAAGTGTGGCCTGGATCATCACAAAAGTTTTATAATATTAGCAGGAGGAACACTGTCGATCGTAACAGCTAATTCGGTACAATATTTTTAACTAACTCATGTTACAGCTGCTCTTACCCTCTTTATGTTTTTGGTTTTGGTTTGGTTAAATTCTTTTCTGGCCACAAATGATTTGAACCAGTTGATTTCTGGTAAATTGTCAAAGCATTTTGTGATTTTTCCAATCTTCGTTAAGTATTGTTGTACCATGTACCTCACATTGTAGTTTTTGAAGGCAAACCCACAGTCTGCACACAGAAGGGGAGCGTATGCTACCTTGCACTCTTCAACAGCAGATAAAGCCGGTTGGCCTCCAATTTTTCATTTTACAGGTGCGCGGACACTATCATACACCGTGCTTCATGGTACACCAATGTTTTATGCTGCCGTTCTTACAGCCATCTCTCATTTGACCGGCTCACCTACCATTTTTAAGTAGACTGAGTTATAATATTTTTTTGAAAACTGACAATTTTAACATCCCAAAGTTTTTCCCGTGGACAACAGAATAAAGAATTTTCAAAGGAAGCTGTTCTACGTTCATAGTGGTTGTTGTATACTTGTTAAATTTTTTAAACAGCATACCACTCGTGAATGATACTTAATAATATTTTATTTAAAGTTTTAAAGTAGGTAATCCTAATATTATAATACTGTAACAGTTCGTTTTCCCTCTTCTAAATTAACGCATAAAAATTATGTGTTATAAAATTTTTGAATTCACTTTTATAATTCAATATAAATCGTACTTCTACAATTAATACAAAATTAAAACAAAGTATCATAATTTCGAAGCACCCCAATTATTGTCCTTTATTTTAATTATATAGTAAATAAAGTGCATAGTTATAAATGTCCAGTTTGTATTGTAAAATTTCTATCAAGTATCTTCAAGGTGATATCGTATAGCGTGCTTTCGTGCACCTGCTTGCTAAGGTTGTTGTCGACGAGTCGAATCAGTCGACTTTTGATCATTCTAATGTCAATATGGTTAAGTTCATATCCAAGGCTGACTTGCGAGTCGCAAGTTAGTTTCAATCAATCCATCGATCTGAATGCTTAGAAACTCATCATGCGCAACACTAAAGTACGGAAGAAACAACATTTAATAACTGAAGCAATAATGGTCATGCGAGACTGTTAAATTTTTACTGCATATAAGATATATACGTTCCTCATATTTTTCAACATGGAAATTTTGTTTTAATTTGGAAGCAATACTTAGAGCTGATTTATGGTTGTTGTAACATGCCTTTTGCCTATATTTTAGCATGTTACATTGTGGTTGGCACTATTAGCATATAAATGCTTATATCTACATTTAAATATAAAATTACTCTATTATATAATATATTTTCTTAAAGAATTTATCTCGCACAATCCTGGATTATTAGTTTTAATCCACAAGTTCCTAATTTGTTACATAGTACAAATAATTATATCTATATGAAATTTTCCTATTGGTTATTTCTGAAGTGTTTATTCCAAAAGCACAACTGGTGTGGTTCTAATTCTGTATTATTGAGAATAATCGTTAGAGATCGTCCATCCCGAAGATGGCCCAAAATAATTTATTAGAAGTGTCAAATTTTCATTTCTCTTATTTATTTATTTACCGACAGTACATAGTACCATAAGGGTAAAGACAATATAACACACACTATACTATAACTAAAATTACAAATATAAGTAAGCCAAATATACAACATACACAGTCATATAGGACACTCCACTGATTGCGGCTGAAGAATTCTCCTCAACTCAGCAAGACTTAAATTAAAAATGTCCACATGCGAGTATTTGTTTACAATATGACATAGTTTATAAAGTGGACAATTCATATACGTATTTGAATAAGATTTAGGCAAATATAATACTTCTGTGCATCTACTATTAGTTCCTCTAGGAACTCTGAATTGTAACCTATTTAAGAGAGAAATATTATCAATCTTGTTATGGAGTAGTTTATGGGCTACGACTAATGTGACATGTTTGTTACGTTTTTTTCGTGGCCGCCACCTTGGGCGCCAAATTTATGCTACGTAACACAAAGAAAGTCAAAGAAATGACCGAGCTCAATCGGTGAGTAGGGGGGGTTGTAGAAAGCAGACTGACATATAATGTACGGGGCGGTAAGGAGTTAGTAACCATAGCTGCAAGAAAATTAGTTAAGCAAACCTGAAAAAAAAAGAATAAGCATAGCAGCAATGAAAAGTCTAAATTATTCAGTACTTTGTAGAATGTAAAAAAAGAAACTGTTTAGATAAACTATATATTATAATCACGATAAAAGCATTACAGAAATTTTTATCACAAAGTGAGGTAATATTGGGGAGTAGCAGAAACGTTTCCTCACACACCAATTAAACATAAAGCAGACAAAAAGTTAACAAAAGATAAATAGGTAAGTCACAATTGATATGAGTAATTCAGTAGTATTGATTTTTTTTCTTTCTTTTTTTTTTCTTCATAGCAGGCAAGTCTATTGTAAAAGGTATTAGAACGACGAAGACATGGCAAAACAACGGATAGATATTTAAAGTAACAACAAGTAAGAAATAGTTCAACTTACAAAAAGTCCTTCAGGAACGCTTCCTCGCATTTGAAGTGTGGGATTCACGAGGTGCTGCACTAGCGAAACACTTCATCCCTTTACTGGGAGGGTGTTGATGGAACTTATCACACGTTACCCTAATCACACCTACGTATTTCACTGGTGTTGGCAACAGGCATTATCACGCGACGGACCTATGTAGCATTGATAAATTTCTTGTTACTTCTATTTCCTGAGGCAATAATTTCGAAATATGTTGTAGCACTAGTTTAATTTCAACTGTGACCAAATGTTTATTATCTTCATAAACATCCCAAAAAGCAGTGAGAAACTTCAACCAATACCTTTGTAAACCGGTAATCTGCCATATTTCGCAAATAACGAAATTTGCGCAAGTAAAGATCTGTTGTAGATTCTTTGGGGTTAGAAAATTCAGCAACTACAGTATCAACAGTATTTGGATAATCCAAAGTATGAACTACTCAAATAAGAAAAGGACAACGCCACCAAAAAAAACACAATTAGTAAAGCAACGCGTATCACTAAAACCGTCCGTGTTCCGTAAACAAGCACGTCAAACCCGTTACATATCAAGCATATTTCCTTCAAATGGTAAACAGAACTACGCTGCTACAGTTAATATACAACTTTTCATTTCACAAGAAAGACAACTAAAAACACAATTAGTAAATTTATCCCGCATTAATTCTCACTATTTTTAAAGCAACAAGGAAACAGTACTTTTTACGTAATTAATATCTAGGAACCAAGAACAAACTACAACTACTCTTATTTCTAACAGAAAAGCAACAAAAAAACAATTAGTAAAGCTACGCGTATCAGTAAAACCTTCAGTCAATGACCTTAAAACACACGTGCGTCGACCAAACACGTTTGCCTATAAAACATACTATTTCAATCGCCATCAGAACTACACTATTTTCAAAGCAAAAAGGAAACAGCATTTTTAACGTAATTATCGGAACAAAACACAAACTACTCCTCTGTTAACAATACCATCGTTGTTACTACAACCGCTTATCGACTCTTATCTCGACTCGTATATCCACATCAGGAACTAAATTTATACGACGGCCAGACAAGAACGATGCAATCTATAATTCTAATACGACGCATTCGCCTCAGGAGTTAATAAATATAAAATATAGAAATAGTAATTGCAGAAAGATATTTACTAGTTGAGAAAAAGCGTAAAATGTTAAACTTAATAAAAATGCCCGTTACATGTTCCATCATAATTTTGATTGGATGCATATTGAACTTCTTTAATAGGGTATTGTGATCAAAACCAACTTCAGGATATATGCCATACTGTTTAAAATAACAGTATTTTAGCATTCTACGTTGCACTTTTTCTAATTTAATAATTTGATATTTAAGTAGGGCTGCCATATTATACAGCAATAACAGAAAAGAGATTTTACAAATGCATTATATAGAACAATAGCGGTATTCACACTCCATGCCTTTGAGTTTCTAATAATGAAACTTAACATTTTAAGTGCTTTGTTTGTAACATTGTTTATATGTATGTTAAAAGATAGGCTAGTGTCAAAAGTTACACCTAAGTCACAAGATGTGTTAACACGTTTTAAACTATGGTCATCCATTCTATAATTAAAAAGAATAGTTTTTTTTTCTATTAGCAAAAGTCATCACTAAACACTTCTTCATGTTAAAATCAAATCCAAAATTTTTACTCCAAAGAAGTATATTATCTAAATCAGATTGTAATTTAATGCTATCGTCTGGCTCAGTAATAGCCAAAAAAAGTTTGAAGTCATCCGCATATAGGAGACCCACGGAATATTTCAATGATGAAGGAAGTGAGTTGATTATTAAAAGAAACAATAAAGGTCCCAGGTTCGATCCTTGAGGGACTCCGGAAGTGGGACTAAAAGTATGAGATAGGAAATGTTTAATCTCAACATATAGTACTCTTTGGGATAAGTAGGAGAATATGAGTTTAGTTAAGATAGGTTCAATATGAAAATCATTAAGAACATTGATTAGCATCTCATGATTTACCGAGTTAAAGGCTTTGCACATATCCGTATATACTACATCCACCTGGAAACCTAGTTGCAGGTAATCATACACAAATTGAGAAAAGTTAAGAAGATTGGTTAAAGTACTTCGTTGAGGAAGAAAACCATGCTGTGCAGTTGAAATCATATGCTTGACTCTATCATATAATCTATTATATAGTATTCTTTCATAAAGTTTGGATAAAGTTGAGGTAATCACAATAGGCCTGTAATTACTAATTTCAGATTTACTTCCAGCTTTGAACACTGTCACTATCTTTCCAAGTTTAAACTTATCAGGGAAAATTCCTTGACAATAAGATAAATTCAGCAAGTAATGTATAGGTTCCATTAGATACTGTATACATCCCTTAAGTATGTATCCAGGTAGTCCATCAGGCCCCACTGAGTCACAGTTCTTTAGTTGATTGACTGCCACAGAAATTTCCTCCTTTGATATGGGATTATATGAAAAACAATGATTATCACTGCTGTTACTAAAAGCGGTCCTATGGACGTTATTGGTTGATTTAGTTAGATAAACGGATTGGAAATAGACAGCAAACATGTTTACTATATCTTGCATAGTTTTATGGGTAGTGCCTTTATAGGTCATTACTTCAGGAATATGAATATTATTTCTCTTGTTATTTACAAAAGTCCAAAAGTGTGCTGGATCCATTTTTATGTTTTCCTGTAATGTGGCCAAATAGTTAGAATATGCCAATTTTATCATCGCTTTAGTCTGTGCTCTAATCTCATTATGTTTTATTTTAAAACTATTATCGTTAGTCCTTTTAAATTTTTTTAGAAGCATGTTTTTCCACTTGATATTTGATATAATAGCTTGATCATACCATACAGGATACGTATTTTTAGCTGCAGAAGATTTTGGAACACATTTATTAAGAATTGAGTCAATCACACTGTAAAAGAGAGTAATGGACTCATCCAAGTTATGAGTTAAGAATAAGTTTTCCCAACTCGAGTTTTTAAAATGATTTATCAAATCTACAAAATTTGCCTTTTTGAAATTATAATGATATCTACGATTATATTTAGCCTCTCTAATAAAATTGACATTATTACACATAATATCAATATTAAGTGAAGGATGATACGGATCAACTTTCACAATTGTAAACATTTCTTGTACAACCTCAACAGCAAGATTAGATATTACTAGGTCTAGTGTGTTACCATGGCTATTTTTGATATTATTATGTTGTACAAAACTATTAAAAGATAGGAAGTTCAACAATTCAGACAGCACGATGCTCGATTGACACATACGGCCGTTCGGAATATTAAAATCACATAGTATAAGCATATCTTTGCCGTGTAGAATGTTTTCAATAGTAGAATAAAACAATTCATACACTTCACATGGACTACTTGGTGGAATGTACACAATAACTACATACACTGACAGATTCCCCACATCAACTTTTATGCAAAGTCCCTCAATAGATTTATCAAATATTGTTATCTCGACGCATTGAAATATACCTTTCTTTACTAAGACTAATACACCACCTCCACGACTTTTTCCTGTGAAGTTATAGTTTCTATCACATCTAGAACACTCATAAGATATAGGACAAAATTCTGAAGTCAGAACATTAGGACTTAACCACGTTTCAGTGATAGCAAAAATATCGCACTGTAATATGTCAATGTTGACTGATATTTCTTGAAGCTTGGTATTCATACCTCTGACATTTTGATAATAGCATTTAAGTTTATCACAAGTTGATTTTGTTACGTGATTGATTGGTAGTTGTGACTTCTTGTAAAATTCGACTGTTCTTTCCTATTGGCATTAAAATTGCGGCGTTGATAAAATCTTTTGACCACTAAGCCAGATGGCCAATTTTCAGATTTATTGAGCTCATTTAAAATATCAAAACTGGTACTAACTTTGAATGCTATGCTACGAGCATTATCACGTTTTAGTAAATCTTCAACTTCTATCGTTTTATTTGGATACTTGTTAACCAAGAAGCCTTCCAACTGAGCTTTTTTAACAGTGGGGGCAACGTTGCCTACATAGATATATGCCAGACGAGAGGCAGATCTTATTACAGAGTTTTCCTCATTAACAGCAGAATCTCTTATAAAAACTTTATGATGCTTTTTCTTAGTTACTTGTGTCCATTCCTCATTATTTGATGAGTTTCCTAAACTAATATATTTATTCATTAATTCCTTTTGTTCTATTGTCATACATGGTTTATTCATGTTTATTTCTTGTGCACTGCTGGTGCGTACCTTTATGCTTTCACTTATGTTACTAAATTCCTTATGTATTAGTGGATTAGAATTATCATTAAAGCTAGAAGCTGCTGAAGATTGTATATCATTATTTACCACTGGTTCTTTTATCAATAGTTGATTAGAGTTTCCAGAAGAAATACTATCAATGCATTTGGAGTTCAGGTTCTTGTTTCTGATATCCAATTGAAATTTAGGATCCAATGTGTTGATAGGATGCTTAGTTAATAATCTAATCAGTTCAATATTACTTTCCTTTAGGTTTACAATCTCTGTCTTTAAATCATAAATTTCATCACTTAGTTTTCTAGTTTCAAAACATACCAATTCCTTCAAATAAGATTTAAGGTCTTTACTCATTAAACAATTATCATTATAGGACACCTGTTCAAGATTACTGGATTTCTCAGGCATGCTATAACATATTTTACACACAAATTCTGAATCACCATTAATTACTTGTTGATAATAACCAACTCTATCACCACATGATACATGTACCTTAATACCACATTTTATATCACACACTACATTTATTAACTACTTTCTTCTTGCAGTAATTGCAAAATATTTGCTGCTCATTTTTGTCAACAACTGCACTGGCATCCATCTTGGAATTGTCCTCTCTTTTGATATTTGATTGCTTATCTGGCACTGTTGGCAATTTTTGATTTGAACTTCTACCTTGCCTCATGTGCTTACCTGGTATGTAAATTTTCTAATCATAAATCCTAAATTAACATTTAAATATAATTTTAGATGTTTACTAAGAAGGATAAAGAAGTTGTTTATTCGTTTAACCCATCAAATAATTATATAGATGGTGTTATTAATGGATTAATTTTCCTTTGCACCTCGTGTTAAATTTTCACTTTAGTGACACAACTGAATTTTCTAGGGTGCTCTGGTTACCTATGTTCCGATTACCTGTGTTTTGGTTACCGATGTTACGGCGACTTGTTCTCTCATTCAGATTTCTACATGGAAAAGTTGCTCGTGCATTCGCACAACCAGATGATGTAAAATAAATACTCTCATCACAAGAATTTTATATTTCGTTTCCTTTTATTTTACATATTGCCCCTCAGTTATTATCTTATTGAAAAATATCTACAAGTTTAATTTATGGAACAGAAGTCTGTTAAAGACAACATTTGAAGTCGACCACATGCTGTTTTGTACCTACGCTAGGAGATCCACCAATGCAGGATGTCTCAGTTTCCTGAATATGAAGGATTCCTATAAATTAAGTAACTATTAGTATTAGTTCAGTTACTGATACTACAGGTTTGAGATTAAAACTTTTATCTTATCGTTTTTCTGTTAAAATAAAGAGGCCTAACCTCTATTTAAATTTGTCTTTGTCACTACAAATATTTTGTTTTGATTATTAATTACATTTTACTTATCTTAAATCATTTCAAATATAATTCTCTAATACATAACCTAAAAATATATAAACATTCGGAACTTCATGAAGCTTCTTATGGTAAAAAGGTTTATTACTTGAACTTTCATTTCATGTGCATTTGTTACATGACATTATTACAATTATGATCACTTTTTGATTTACTCTCGCATTAATTCAAATTTTGAGTTTTTAAACAGAGATTATTCATTTTGATTTCTCTATAGAAATTTTCTCGTGTACGTTTATTAAATAAATGAATTATATCATGTTAAAATATATAGCGATGTCTACAATGTTAATGACACAAGCGTATATCTTATACATGCCTTTGGAATTGTAATAACTAAGTATTAATATACATATTTAGTTAAATTTCTCTTATCGTGTTTTAAGTTTTGTTTCTCTAAGTTATTTTACAGTTGTGTAAACAAGTGTCTTGATATTTAAATTTTAACATTCAGATATTCTCTAAACATTCCTCTTACCCTGTGATTTCAAATCTCATGCAGCCTCCGCAACCTTAAAGGTCGATGCAGCTGTGCCGAAGTATTTCTTATACTTCGTTGTGCATTTACTCTTTTTATAACATCGAGAAAAAAGTAAGGAGCATTGTAAGAAGAAGTTAATTTAATTGCGTATAAAACGATTACGCATTGCAAACTTACAATGTGGTTCTAGTTTACGAGGCGTTGTTATAACGATGTAGACAACTGCTTTTTCATGTGTTTGTTCAATGTTGGAAGTCCACATGTGGGTTGAACTTGTTTGTTAATTGGTGCAAGTAGCCATGCCCTGAGGTCAAGGTGGTAAGTGATTTCCATTCGTTTGGGCAATCATTTGTTTGACGTTTAACGTCATGTATAAACCTATCCTTGGTAGTTTGAACCCATGGAAACTAACATCTTTGTGATAATATTTAATTATGAATTTAAATTTACAAAAGTTGCTTCATATCAAAATTATGCTTTATAAAAATTGTCTATCTAACAAAAGCTTTATGAATTTGCATTACGAATAATATAGTCATGTACTTGCTAATACACGATAACTATTTAACGAAGTTTAAGTTTACTAATTTGAAAGATCTTATTACAAACTTATTTTGTATGTATGTGTCATTTAGTCAGTACTGAAAAGATGACATAAAAATCCTCATAAATATGTTAATGATATTTATAGTGCCTATTTGCTTTAGAGGCTTTTTCATTTAAATTGTCCAAGATTAACAATATAAATATATAAAATTAATTGAATATTCAGAAAACTTATAATAATTATCTGTCAGAATAAATCAGAAATAATTTTCAGTTAATACTTAACAGTCTTAATTTCTTTATAAATTTAAACAAGGTTAATTGCACTCATAGAAGCATTTAAGCAAAAGCATTTATTTTGTCCATACTTATCACTGGATTGTATGAATTATATGTAAACCAGATGTGCATAAAATCAATAAGTAGAGTGTCCATGCACTATTACACAAAGGAAAGAAATCATAGATGTACAAAACCTGTCTGATTTATTGATTTTATTTTGAGGCGCAAATTGCTGTCTCTAATATTATTTTATGTATTTTATTTTATTTCAGGATAAACGTAGCACCATCTAATAATACAAAATCTTGTATTCTTATAACAGAATATACTCGTTGAGATTCCTGTATTTTTCTCAGTGATATTTCTTGTTTTTACACACTATCTAAGTACAGTGGTGCCCTATTCATCCGTATTTATTTAACGACCCCCCTGATAGTCTCTAAACCGCTGAAGATAGAGTTTAGAGCTAGTGTGGAAGTCTTTAAAAGTTGTGTTAATACGGATAAAACTACATCTTCTGCATGACTTTTGTAAAAAAAATAAACATTTTTAGAAAGTTGCACCATCGCCCGAGGCGTGTACAACGGTAAAGTTTCAATACATTAGAATAGAAAATAAAAAGAACATGCTTTTAAGTAGATATAACTACAAATACATTTACTGTTACTTAGCAGTTAATCAAGACCAAAAAGAAAAATTAAGTATCAGTTGATACGGTTAAAATGAGTGGTAAGTTAATAAATTTTGATTTGCCCTGAAGAGAGGGGGAGGAGACCTCATAACAATATAAGGATGTCGGCTAACTACAGCGGTGCAGGAGTGGGTTCCTATGGAAAAATGTATAAAAGAAAATAGAAAAATTCGAAATAAAAATAATAAATAAAGTAACTGAAATACAAAAAGCCACGTTACACTATCACTTAATCTGAAAGGCTTTTTCTCTTGTTATAATCGAGGGTTCCAAACAGTCTGTGACAGTAATCCCTTCTATAGTATCTCTACACGGAAGACAGTTATTCTGCATATTCTTTGCTTCAGTTTCATAAATTTTGTCATGTTATACATAACCTTTCTCTAAAATATCATTAAAATACTTTTTAAATTTGGGCAACTTACAAAATTCTGGAAATTGGGCCTCTTTCAAATACGACTCCATCACTAGGGCAGCTGGATATCCTTTACAATAACCTACTTTTGATCTGGTTCATAAATAAATGTAAATAAACTTCAACCTACACTTAACTTCTATTAACTGCACACACAAATATACTATAAAAAAAACTTTCTTAACCTCTGGCGAGGTATTATTAAAAGAAATCCTAAAACAAAGAACATTTAATGAAATCCATCAATAAAACTATCCCTTCAACTTTCCAGTTTTCTATATTAAATTACCTGACATTATGAATCCCAATTTCTTTAATAACAAACAGAACACCTGAGCATCATCTTTCTTTTTATACTTTCATAGTTCATTCAAAATAATTTAATGTCAATACGTACATATTTCTTAATATTTTAATCAAATAACATTATGCTTAAATTTAACCAATACTTGCTCTCAGTAAGTCCTTGATCAATAAAACAATCACTTTCACTTTAATTAATTTCCTATTACATAAATAGAAGCAATATACATTACCATTCCACAAATACGTAATTAATAATTTTAAACATAAAACATTACCATTCCACAAATACGTGATTAATAATTTTAAACATAAAAGCTCATAATATTACTCAGGTTTAAATTTTAGGATGCCAAGCCATGCCAATGTTTTCCTTTCAATTTCGTAGGTTATTTAATACAAACTCCCTTAACACAACATCTTCAAAGCCAAATTATTGAAAAGGTGAACTATCCAGGTTCCTAACCTCTTCTTACCTTGCATTTGCAAGCGTATTTCAATTACATGTCCCCTGAATTTCCGTATGGGAAAATCCAAATCCAGTCACATCTTGAAATTCTTTATCGTTCACCTTCACTTTTAACTTGCCCTCATACTACCCCAACAATACACCCTTTCTAATTAACTGCTCGCGGATAATTAATTCTGTTTTCCACCGGCTCTAATTATTCTTATTCCTTTCACTATACAATCATATTACTTGCTGTAAGCATCAAGTGATATAACGTATAATTTCAATCTACGTTTAATAATGAGGTTAAAGCATTACTGAGTGTAATTCACATTATCTTGTAGTTTGATATTAATTTAATGTCTTTGGTGAACTATAGTGGAGCACAGCACAGTACGTCTATGGAGTAGGGACAATAGGTGAATTAGACAGAAAAACGGTACAAGTCTTCTGGAATGTTGTGCTTTGTATGAGGATGACAGCATGGACAGACAAGGTTAATAACAAAAAGGTTATATAAATAGTAGGGGAATAAAGATATCTGTGGAAAACAAAAAAAATAGGAGAATAGAAGTGCAGGATACATTCTAAAGCTTTTTTGGGGAATTGTGCGGAATATATTACATGCAGAGATAGGAAAAAAGGAGAGGTAGAGGTAGACCTAGATCAGACTATAGATAGATAGTGAAAGATGCAGACTGTGGAAATTTCAGGGAGATGTGTGTTAGCTCAGAAAAGGAAACAATGGAGGTACGCGTCTAACCAGTTCCAGCACCGAAGACCTAATGATGATGATGGTGAACGATATCTGTCTGTTGTAAATTATCTCAGAAAAGGAAACAATGGAGGTATGTGTCTAACCAGTTCCAGGACTGAAGACCTAATGATGATGATGGTGAACGATGTGCCCATTTACCAGAAGAATGTGCATTTATTACAATAATTAATTAGTCAACAGAATGGGTTTGATATTTACAAAAAATATGGTTTTAATAGAAGTTTTTTGGGTTTTCATGAAAATTGTTTATTAGATTAACATAAAAACTGTTTTCAACAAACTTCAGTTTGTTACTGAATTCTCCTTGCCTGACTGTCCGTTTGTGTCACTTTTTTTTTCGAGTTTACAGAATTTTTAACATCGTTCTGGTAATGCTAGCAATGCATAATCTCAACTGATTTAACATGGGAATATTTTTTATTATTGCCAACTTGCCTGCATGTATTCGCTCCATAATATTTTATATATAACTTGTATGTTTCTGGTATAATTATACATAGAGACTGAGTGGAAATTGCACACGAAAATTTTAAATCTTCGTACGTTCTACCAGTAAAGAGGAACCTCAATGTTACAGTTAGTCTTTCTTTTGCACTGATTGCTTCTCTCACAACAGTATCTTCTTTAGTAATCATTAGTCTATTGCATTCAATACTATTTTAAAATATGTTTCATCCATTCGTAGAAAATTTTTCAGATTATCTTGTGCATACACTCAATTATTTACAAATTGTTTAAAAATTTTTTTTACCCTTTTAAAAATTTTCCCCCCTAAAAAAAAATTTTTTTTTTTCAAAAAATTTTTCAAACAATTTTTTTGGTAAACCACAAAATTTTTTGGGTAAATAACCTTTTTAAGGGAAAATTTTTTTAAAAATTTTTTCTCCAAAAATTTTCCACCCAGTTTAAAAATAAATTTTTTTTAAATTAATTTTCCGCCCCTTTAAAATTTTTATTTTTTTAAAAGGTCCCAAATTTAATTTTTCCAAATTTAAAATTTCAAACTTTTTAATTTTGGTTTTAAAACCCCTAAAAAAGGGGGTTTAAATTTTTTTTAAGAATCGTTTTTCTTTTCCTTAAAAATTTTCCTTGGGTCCGAACCAAGTTAAACGTTTTTTTGGGGACCGAATTTTTTTTTAAGTTTTTCCTTTAAAAAATTTCACAAATTTACCCAAACCCAAAAAACCTTAAGAAGGTTTTTTTAGAAAAAATTTAGAAACAAATTTGTTTAAAAACTAAATTTCCCGGGGTTTTAATTTAAAATTTAAAAACTTTCAGTCTTTAACAAAAAAACCCTTTTAAATTTTTCCCGTATTGTGAGTTTAAGATTAAAACGCCGTAATTTAAATTTTTTTTCAAAAAATTTCCCGGCCCCTTTGATTTTCCCAAAACCGAAATTTCATACGATTTTAAAGGGGAAAAAATTTTCAGCTTTTAAATTAAAATTGCATTTTTTTTTTAACCAAAAAATCTTTTAAGGGATCAACAAATTTTAATTTTCCCTCATTCCAAAGAAACTCGGACACTCCATTGTCGGCGGGTTATTTACGATAGCTAGCCATGCAGTTGTTAAACGCTGTGCTAATCATTTCTACGCCATCCAGTAGCGGTAACTGATGCATTTTTATGTTTGTTGCTCCTTAAGTGTGCGGCATAGTATTCTTTTCCATTTCGAAATCGCATACTGTACACATAATTGTGGTTGTTTCACAAGACCCTTTAACAGCTGGGGGCGTTGAACGTTTACGCTTAATGACATACCGTGCTGTTTTTCCTTGTGTCGCTGTGAGCTATTCTCGTAAAGCGATACCGCAAGACCAGAGTTTAAGTACTTTGCTGCGGACGGCAACCCTGGGCGAACACTCGACATTTGTTCTGGTGCCGTTTGAGAGCATTTTTCCAGGTATAGGAAGCACCGCAAGGGTTGCACTTATAAACGTTTGCAGGTACCATTTTGGTACAAAACAAAACCCGCACTATAGCA
This sequence comes from Platerodrilus igneus, assembly GCA_036346225.1. Lineage (NCBI taxonomy): Eukaryota > Metazoa > Arthropoda > Insecta > Coleoptera > Lycidae > Platerodrilus > Platerodrilus igneus. The sequence goes on along the minus strand of JARFIW010000727.1, from coordinate 789,881 downwards.
CTTTGGTTAAACTTGTAATCGAACTAACTAAAAAGCTTACTCAGCGTACCTGATTTATGTTCCTTATAGAATGCATACCGAAGGTTTCGAAGACGACCGAACGATGTTGAGGATTCGGCGGGGAACAAATGACGCTAATCCTTGCTGCCGTCCAATACATTTAGGCCCAACAAGCCCTGGTTCGTTTGTCCATGTGCAAGCCGTTAGTAAAAAATGGAAACGTCCCAGTTAACATCTTGCATATTAAAACCCAAGGTTAGCAACAACAATGTGTGCAGTCGTGATGTATAAGATGCAGTCACTTAACCAAAACTTAACCATCAGAAATACCAACTTGTTGTCTACAGATACTTACAACAATTTTTTAAATAACCACTATTTAGGTGGGCCTAAATTTTCAAATAATCAGCAACAAAATGTAACGATTAAATTACCTTATTTCCATTTTAACCCTTTAATTATAGATTAATTAATTTCACTCGACCTTAAATCATATATAGGCAACTGTTAATACATTCCCACTTCCCTACTGCTAGTTTTGTTATCCGAACAAGCTCCTTTTAACTGTATCGATCAGACCATATTTCGAGAACTTTACACATCGCCTTTCATCGATAATTAAATTAAGATCTAGTTTACTTTCGCATACGGTCGCGCATATTTCTAGAACCGGTAAACTTGCACCAAATAGAAATTAGATGCTCGATGTCTGTCAACATTCAATCCTCGTAAAGGTGAAAAACTAGTAATCATCCATTGACACTACGCCCTAGTTCTGTAATTTACAAACTTTGCAAACAATGGCAGAACTTTAAACCTCGAGGAATCTTTAATGTGATCAATACACATCCAGCTACGCGAAACTAAATATTTGAAATTATAATACCTACCCCTTCGTTTCGTACTGTCATTCATTTAGTTCTGAAATCATAAAAACTCTAATTTGAATGCTAAACAAGATTCCTGCTTTAATATATTTATTCGCACACTTTTGCCATTAATAATTTTTTTTATGAGGCCTTTACACTTTCGCTATTTAAACATTTCTAACACCGAACACTTTACACGAGCGTCAATCATATCATCCCACGAACCGTCTTTAACAATCTCCATAATAGTCACGCACGACCTGACGTAATCTTTCAAATATAAACATAAAACCACATCACCTTCGATACAAACATACTGATAATGTGACGACAGTATGTAACCATATCATACAGTCTAACATTTTATTTTCCAAAAATATTTTTAAACCACAATATAATCGCTTTATGCCACATTTCGACCATTACCCAATGGCTGGTGCTACGTACATGAAACTTTAATTTCTTATGAGAATTCTTATTCTCCCCGCACCGTAGTTGCATGTCCATTCCTTTTGAGTATATGCTCGTTATAAGTTGTAAGACCCTCGGTTTTACTTAACTACAATTCGTGAGACCCCTTTAATCTTTTAATCGTATCTTTCTCGCCTACAATACAGTAGGACTTAACATTACTACCAACAAATTCTAATACTGGACCCCCATTAAATACGTCTTTAATTTTCCTACAACTTTTATCGAAGTGTTATATTGTATTTATTATACGCGAACTCTTTTAAGATAAATATATTTTGCTAGGTATCAACTAATATTAAATTTTCTAGGAACCCCAAATCTGTAAATAAATTATAAATAGAACCAACCCATACAAATTCTTAAATAATTTGAATTTATTTAACCCAATCTTAAAACCTTTTTTAAAAGAACAAAAGCTTTCAACCATTCCCAGAAATTTGATTTAATTACCGTTTGAGCAACCCTAAAGTTTTAAACTTCCAAACAAGATAGCAGAACCTAAAAACATCATCATTTAAGCAAGACAAGAAAATGATAAACAGAAACCCGTTTCGATTTCATCATCATCAATATTATAAAAAAAAAATCAATTTTAAAAAACAAGATGGTGCCCAACATATTTATTCACCACGCCATAACAAAGAATTTACCGTACCAACATTTCAAACACCGAAGAAACAGCGAGACCTCAATTATATCATCTAAACCGACAAACATCTCCAATTAAATAACGAGCGGTCCGCGAAACATAAAATAAATTAATAATAAAACATCGATGCATACATACTATTAACCTCCACACATCGTACAATTTACTCATTGCTGATCATTTAACTGTTTTTATGTGTAAAATACTTTATTGAACACGCATCAGAGTTTACGACCGTACCTGCCTTAATTAAATCAGTCATATTACGAACCATTCGATATGTTAACGAAAATTACATACCCAAACTCTTTACCAATCTATGGTAAACACACACTATTTCACTATTTAATACCAAACACGATCACCATGGACTAAACGATTTTACGTCGTATAACCTTACTTACCTTGAAGTCATCTATTGCACGAACTTATTTTCAAACACAATTAATATCTTTATCCCATCTGTTGAGCATTTCCTAATCACTACATAAACTTTTCTATGATTCCTTATCTCCGCGCATGAATATTCCTTTTTATATTACATGTATAGTTTAACACTCGTTCTAGCACGCATGTCAACTACTTTAACATGCGCTATTAGCTCGGATTCATACTACACAAATCTATATTTACCGGCATAAGCTAATTTTCGCAGCATGAAGGTAATTATATATCGCAGAATACTTAAAACCCGAATTTCCTAGATACACAGTGTTAATTATTTTAAATAAACTAAACAGCTTTCGCATACAACTACAAAGTATCCTTTAATCATTTAGCATTTATAGCATCTTTAAACCCATGTTTGAATAAGACTTCAATAAATTTAAAATCTAAAATTATGTTCGGTTGCAAAATAGAATCTCATGAACAGATTAAACAGTGGGATAGGTTAGATGGAAATTAAAGGTTAGGACACATGACCAACATTAATTTCCTTTTATCAACCTAGTCCACTGGAACTTGTTTACTATGAAATTTATCCTATAGAATTCCTATTAATATTCAAAACCTGATAACAATCGATTTAACATCATATTAACAATTTCCAAAGGATTATTTGGTAATAATATTGCCTGTGTATAACTACTGATCTGCTCAATGGGTGAACCTACTATCCCCATTCCTGCGAAGCTTGAGCTATACTTTTCGCTGTATTTCTGGAATACGTTTATAATAAGAAGTTTATATTTTATTAGTTATTTCTGCTTTCTCAAATTAAACCATTAAAATAGATGTGAGAGTATTAAGAGTAAAACACTTATTCCTATTAAAGATGTAGATTGAAGATTAGATGAAAGCAATATTGAATAATTAAAAAATAGTTCATGCGCTATTAGAGAATTAGTGAAAAGTAAGATTATAAATTGAATTTAGGAAACGAAACAAGTCGGGATAAAGATATATATTTAATGTGAATCAGTTGATTGAAGTTGGTGAGTTAGTAACAAACTTGAGTAAAACTATAAATTCCTTATATACTAAAGGTATTATAGGAAAATTTAATGGGTTATATTATATAAAATATATTGAAATTTAAATATTAGTCTCATTGCATTTTAATAAAATGATAATAAAATTTTTTTTTTTTTTTTTTTTTTTTTATATTTTTTTTATTATTTTCTCTTTGTGGAAATTACCTTTAACCAGTATAAAAAAATTTATAGGTTTGAAACCGGTAAATAATGTTTTCCTATTTAAATCCCTACTGTTATACTTGATTGACCCATTATCATTATAATCATTAACATTGTAAAAGGTAAAAAAACATGGTTATGGAGATGGGAAGGTGAAAAAAAATATTTTATAATTAGTATTTTTAGGAAATTCGAAATTAATCAGGGTTGGAAATTTTAATTTTAATTTGTCGTTTGTTGCAGTTTTTTAGTTAAGTAAAAAGGACTGAAGCCTTTTCTTAAAACGTTATTGCCCTATTGGTGAGGGGTTTAAGGGTATTTATGGTGTAAATTTAATATGGTGTTTACAATTTGAAAATGAAATATTTGGAAGTATAATTATTTCCAGTTAACCTAACTTTTTTATTAAAATGACTATATTTGTAAGGTTTAAGTAGGTATGGTTATCCGTCTGATGGGTGTTTCAATAAATATTTTTGACTTTTAAAACGTTCAATATAGAACAATTTAATATTTTATAAACTGTTTGTGGAGGTGTTTTAAATTTGGTATGTTGCATCGATAGATTTTTAAATTTTTTATTTTATTTTATTTTATGTTTTGGAGCCGTTATTAATATTAATGGAGTGTGTTGAACTGGGTTCATAGTGTAAATTGTGTTGGGTTAAATTTTAGGTGTATTAGGAAATGTTGGTATACCGGTGGGTATAATGAACTTTTGTTATCGGAAATTTTGGGTTGTAAGTAAATTGTTGGCCAACCTTTTTAAAAATTAAAATTAGATTTTTTTTTATATATACAGTTTTTTAAATAATAAAAATTAATTTTTCTGGTTTATAATTTTCGAATGACAATTAACCCTTCCAATTATGATGATTTTTATAGGTTCCTTACTTTGATTGTTTAATTAGCATAAAATATTTTAGGGTGTAATGTGTTAAACGTAATAATAAATATTTGAAATTTGGTTATTGTGAAATACGTTGAAATTAATTTGGCAAGTTTTTTAAAATTTTTGGAAAATTTTGTTATTTATAATTTAAATATTTATGAAATGGTTTGGTTGTTGGGGTATTAATGAAATTCTATTTATTCCTAATAGGTGAATTGATTAATCCCAAACGGTAAATTTATTTAATAAGGTTTGTTAATTGGGAAATTCCTGGTTATGATTGAATTTAGAGTTAATAAATATTTAATATAAGGTTGAGTTTTTTAAACCACAAACATTGGATTTTAAATTAATTTCGAAATTTTGGGTTTTAAATTTGATGTTCGTTTTAAAATAACTAAATAAAATTTTACCCCTTGTTCCAACCCTCCATGCATCCACGCCATGTTTATGCACCTAACAATACCTTATTTAAAAAAAAAATTTAAAAAATAATTTAAATTTATTTAAAATAAACTTACAAAAATTATTTTTCTTTAAAATAAATCACCAAAAAGTCATTTTTCTTTAATTTTGTATTATAAAATTTTAACTTTTTTATAGTTGTTTAGAATCGGAATTGTAGATTTCAATTTTAACCATAAATCTTGTTTATTTTAAGGTTTATTTAAATTTTTATATAATTTAAGTTTTTTTCTTTTTTGAAAGTTGACTTGGATCTATGTTCTGTCTTTCGCTAACATTATCATTGTAGGTTTTCTTGCAATTTTAGTATTTCCGAATTCTTGACATACCATTCAAATTTGGCTGTTGAATTGTTTGAAAATTGTTTTCATCTCCTTGACAACTTCTTCTAAAATTTTTATAGCATCTAAGGATATTTTTTCCCCGCTCTTTTTACGATGTTTACTTATCAAAATGCAAATGCAGACTATTCCAATTTCAATTTAAAAATATTTTATGTATAAATTTTACCCCATCTAACTTTGTTGTCGTCTATTTTATAATCCCTTTGTCAAGTTTAGATAATAGAATTTTCATTTAGGTTATGCATATCTCGATGGTTGTGATCAACATAACTAGCAACTGCAGTCTTTTCAGCCCATGCCGGCGGGTATTTTAGGTCCCGACTATTCTTTCCTGTGTTGAATTCATTTCAGAATTTGGAGTGTTCCATAGAACTTGTTTTCTTTATTTGCTCTGATATTTATGACGGATGTTCATTATTTTTGCAGAGTTCATTTTCTATTAAACTTTTTTTTGCATCCAAAACTTCTTTTACAAACTTTTTATCATCTTTACCATCTGAGTAGATAGGTGTTGCTGTACATCTTAGAGTACTTCCTGTGCACATTTCCGCAGTTTGTAAATTAGTTGTTTTTAAATTTGTTATGTATAATGTCAGAATAAACATTTTATAATAGTATATAACATTGTTCTTTATTTATAAAAGGCTGTGACGTTACCACGAAAAGCAGTCGCACAGAGAGGGTGCGCATGGGCAGCGCATGGGCAGGGGTGCGACGCGCAGTGGGCGCGCATGGGCAGGTGTGCACGCGAGGGTGCGCATGGGCACAGGCGTTTAGGCGAACAGGGATGCGGAAGTTAACAGTTACCAAGCATCCAACTTTATTTGGTGGAGTACTTGTCTGGTATGTATCCGAGTAAAATACGATTTGCATACGCAGCTTATTAATAAAATTAGTTTATCGAGGGAGATGACAAAAGGTACATCATTCCTAATAGTACAACAATCACGATGGGGGCATAAAGATATAAGATAGTTGTATAGATTTTGTAAATCTATTGTATATATTAGTTTTAAATTCCATAATTTTAAGTTCCTCGCCCACCTTCCAAATCCTTCCTCTGCTTCTATCCTGGTTGACAGAGTATACGTGTTATTCCACGCGGTATTCGCACATCGGTTTTAGATTTCTAGGGAATGGTTAGTTAAAGCATATGTCTTGGTTAGCGAAAAAAGGGTTTTAAAGATGGCGTTAAATAAAGATGTGCAAAAATTAGTCTTTAAAAGGTATAACTTTGTATGGGTTGGTTCTATTTATAATTTATTTACAGATTTGGGGTTCCTAGAAAAATTTAATATTAGTTGATACCTAGCAAAATATATTTATCTTAAAAGAGTGACTACCCCCGATAATAAATACAATATAACACTTCTCGATAAAAAGTTGTAGGAAAATTAAAGACGATTTAATGGGGGTCCAGTATTAGAATTTGTTGGTAGTAATGTTAAGTCCTACTGTATTGTAGGCGAGAAAGATACGATTAAAAGATTAAAGGGTCTCACGAATTGTAGTTAAGTAAAACCGAGGGTCTTACAACTTATAACGAGCATATACCTCCAAAGGAATGGACATGCAACACGTAGCAGTGCGGAGAATAAGAATTCTTCCAATAAGAAATTAAAGTTTCCATGTACGTAGCACCAGCCATTGGGTAATGGTCGAAATGTGGACCTATAAAGGCGATTATTAATTGTGGTTTAGAAAATAGTAGTTTTCGTGGACTAAATAAAATAGCTTAGACTGGTTAATGTATATGGTTACATACTCGCACATCCACAAACATCTGTTTACGCCACAATGGTGATACCGGTGGTTTTTGTTTAACAAATAGTAGGAAAGATACGTCAGGTGTTAGTGCGTGGAAGCCCATAGGATCGTTGGATTCAAAAAGAACGGGCGGTGGGATGTATGGTGGTCTCGTTAGAATAATCGAAAGTGGTTAATCGGTCGATTAGATGTTTAAATAAGCGAAAGTGTAAAGGCCTACATAAACAAAAATTTAATTAACCGACAAAAAAAGTGCGGTGCTACACTTATAAATAAAGTATGGAATGGTGCTTTTAGCAACCCTAGCAGTAAAAGGGCGACTGACTTTTCCAAGCAACTACAAGAATAGCAGTAGCGCAGAGAAGGGGTATGCATGTATTATACAGTTGCTGCAAAATATGTTAGTTTACGCAGTCGGATGTGTAATTGATCACGACTTAAAGATTCCTCGGAGGTTTAAAAATTCTCGGCCCATTGTCGTTGAAAATGTTTGTAAATTATCAGAACAGGAGCGGGTCAAGTTTAATGGATGATTGACTGAGTTTTTCTACCTTTTACGAGGGAATTGGAAGTTGACAGACATCGAGCATCTAATTCTCTATTTGGAGGATATCGAGTACTTACCGGTTCTAGAAATCAATACGCGGCCGACCGCTATGCGAAAGTGTAAAAGCCTACAGAAGCAAAATTTAATTATCAGACGAAAAAGTGTGCGATGTGCTATAGAAAGTATAAAAATGGTGCTTTGCATCGCTCCTAACAGTAAAAAGGAGAGTGACTTTTCTAGCAATTACAAGAATAGCAGTAGCGGCGAAGGGTATGCATGTATTATACAGTTGCTCTAAAATATGTTAGTTTACGAGAAGCTCGAGCGTGCACAAATTAAATTTCAATCTATAATTAACCACGGTCGTAAAAATAGGAAATTAATGGGTAATTCTAATACCGTTAAGCATATACTTTCGCTTGGTGATTCATTTGGAAAAATATTCAAGCCCACCTAAAATATGACGTAGAAGTTATTTAAAATTAAATTGTTGTAAGTATCCTGTAGACAACAAGTTGGTATTTTCTTAGTAATGGTTTAAAGTGTTTTTGGTTATAGTAGCACTGCATCTTATACATCACGACTTGCACACAATTTGTGTGCGTGTGCTACCACCCTTTTGGATTTTTAATATGCACACGATCCGTATAACATGGAAGACGTTTCCGATGTTTTTACTAACGGCATTCGCAGCATGGACAAAGCGAACCAGGTGCTTGCATTGGCGCTAAATGTATTGGACGAGCAGCAAGGATTATGACGTCATTTAGTTCCCCGCCGAATCCTCAACATCGTTCGGTCGTCTTCGGAAACCTTCGGTATGCATTCTATAAGGAACATAAATCAGGTACGCCGAGTAAGCTTTTAGTTAGTTCGATTACAAGTTTAACCAAAGTGCTATAGTGCGGGTTTTGTTTTGTACTAAAATGGTACCTGCAAACGTTTATAAGTGCAACCTTGCGGTGCTTCCTATACCTGGAAAAATGCTCTCAAACGGCAGCAGAACAAATGTCGAGTGTAACATCGCCCAGGTTAAGCCGTCCGCAGCAAAGTACTTAAACTCTGGGTCTTGCGGTATCGCTTTTACGAGAATAGCTCACAGCGACACAAGGAAAACAGCACGGTATGTCATTAAGCAGTAAACGTTCAACGCCACCAGCTGTTAAAGGGTCTTGTACGAAACAACCACGAATTATGTGTACAGTATGCGATTTCGAAATGGAAAAGAATACATATGCCGCACACTTAAGGAGCAACAAACATAAAATGCATCAGTTACCGCTACTAACGAAGATGGCGTAGAAATGATTAGCACAGCGTTTAACAACTGCATGGCTAGCTATCGCATAAATAACGCCAGCGTCGACAATGGAGTGTCCGAGTTTCTTTGGAAGCAGAAGGAACGATTTATTCGATTACTTAATAAAAAGAATACAACATATAATCCGGAAAATACGTAAAGTCTTAAACATCATTCCTAATAGCACAGCAACCTAATTAAGGTAGGTCAGTAAGCAATATTTAATTGCTGTTAATTGACTTGTATTTAGCGTACTTTCCTATTATAATAACCGCATTTGTTTGGAGAAGATATACACGTTTAAAATAAAATTATATACAGCTTTCTTAATTATTAACCACGCGATGATTACGTGAAAGTTGACCTCCCCATTCTCATATTTAAAACCCATTACATTGGAATGTGTTTACCTCCACGTGGTGTCGCTGGACGGTAAAACATATTGTTAGATTAACGATAATATGTCTTATTAACCGAAAACACGTCTCCTTTTTTTTTACATTAATCTCTTTTTATTACAGGTCTATTTAAACAACACATTAATCTTTTTTTGTTACAGGTTAACCTGCTTGGATTCGGCTACACACAGGAAATACTTTGTAAAAATTGTAATTAGTTTATTAAACTGTAAATCGGATAAAATAAATTATTAAACTTTTGTGTTCTTATTATTGTTGGTTAAAGGACTGTAGATATTAAAAAGGAGAGGTGATTAGAAATTGATCTTGGTAAAAAATCTTAAAATGGGGGTAGCTCCCTTGGGGGTGATGTTATCTGAAAAATTCTTAGAGATTCGGGTAGCTGAGAAAAATCTAGTGTTGATTGATACCAAACAAGATAGGTTTATCTCGAAAGATGCAATGGCTAGACAAAGAAAAGTATTTGGTTCAGATGAAAGATAAAAATGGCTAGTCGAAGAAAACTTTTTGGTTCAGATGTGGGAGGAAATGAGGATGCTCATTTATCTCGAAACATAAAAAAATTTAAGATAGGTTTATCTCGAAAGATGAAAAATGGTTAGTCGAAGAAAACTTTTTGGTCCAGATGTGGGTGCAAATGAGGATGCTGGTGCAAATGAGGGGGTGGATGCCCCAATTATACTCTACTCTTACTATTTAGGTTCAATATTATTATCGCAGCATTATATGGCATGACAGACAGTACAATGCTCAATCGGCAGAGCAACCCACTTTCAACCGTTTGTTTGTGCTCCGAACTCTCGGTATTAATTGCTCGAGCATCAGAGATGAAAAGTTCAGAATAACCTTGCATAAATGATAAGGACAATTACTTGTATTATAAAATTATCGTGTACTTTAAAAACATTCCGTTTTCCTACACAATCTAGAATGTTTGCCCATACCTTTGCTTTCTAACAAGTCTACCCAATGCAGAGGCGTTATAGGTATGAACGTGATGTTTGTACAAGCAAGTCAGTCATGCATGTTTGCACGTGTAGGGTGCCCTGTAGAAGTGTAACAATTTGCATACTTCTAAGAAAATTATATTTGCTTTTCATAAAACCCAACCTGCATCACCGTAAGCAAGTCGGTGCACCAATTAACTGTTACATCAATCTGCCCACTGTAGATTCAAATTAATTAAGCAACATAACGTCAATTTAGCACGTAACAAGTATGTCAAATTGCTACGTACCTAGACGTAGCTGGAAGAAAAGTAAACACCAGGCTAATTACCAACCACGGACAGTGGGAGGATTCGCCTACATATCAAGAAAACAACAGAATAAAGTACATCGCCCATGATTATCTATTAAGACAAAAATAAATAAAGGATTCTGTACAAACAAGCAAAAGGAAAATAAATTAAGCGTTACTATTTTACAGCCAACAATTATATTCGATGGACAATTTAGAAATTTAGCTACGAAGTGTGCATCTCGTATTTACACAAAATAAAATTAATCAGTATCAAATAAAAACTTTGTCAAGTGTTTTTAATTTTTTACCTAATTAGTTTTGCAAAGTAACTAATTAATAAAGCAAATAAACATGTGCGTTTCTTTGACACGCATCTTTAACAATAGTACCTCGCACCTGTAGAGCGACAATATCGAATCGCAGCAACAAATGATAGTTCTACCATGTGACGTTTCTTGTCACGTAACTACACCAACCGTTGATATGGAATATGCCATTGACGCGCACAGAAGAAAACAAGTTGCATACCTGTAGGTGTCCTGATACTTAGCTCGCACTCGGTCTGGGTTGAGTCAGCATAGAAACGCCATGGTCGTCAGCATACATTTACTCTGCTACCATAATTGCAGCAGCTGTCTATGGACAAAAGTAGTTGTTCTACATAAAGAAAGAAGTTGTTTTACATAAAGAAAGAACCCACTTGGCCTCCAGCTAAAAAAAGCGAATACACGCAAGATATCTCCTAGTTGTTGAACAGAAAGACTTGCATCGCTTTTTGAAATACAGTGACGAATAAAATGTAGAAAACCCTTCGATGCACAAGCTGCAGAATCAAACTCAACAATCGTTCAAACCACACCAATTCGAACTGCCAATTCCTGCGTAGCAAAGCGTGGTAAAACTGGAAAACACGGTTTTATCAGATAGTTCAATACACTATGCAGACAAATGTTTAGATGGAAAACACATAATAAGCAATTATACGCTATCGGAAGGCTTAAACAAATTGAAGGTTACCTAAACAGGATATAAACTATTTAATTTATAGAATAAATTATCGTTGTCAAAGAAAAAGGGATTTGAGTTGAGGTTATTTGGGAGTGTGTTTATTGTGAATTATGTTGAAGGATGTAACAGATTTATGGTAAAACGGACTTATGAAGTAACAAGTAAACTATATAGAGGGTTGTCGAAGAATTTAAGGATTGGAGCGGAGTTTATTCGAACGAGTAATGAATGAACAAGGGAGAAAAATAGGATAATTAATTTATGTGGAAAATAAACGTAACAAAATATATCACAACATATTGGGACATACAAACTTACTTAGCTCTAGCAACAGATCCTAAAAGGTTAACAAACACTTACCACAAATACTCACTTTTTTCCTACATATTTCAAAATACAAAGGAACCATTTAAATTGATTTCTTCGGCAATTTAATACTAAATAAACAAATACATGTACAACATATAAGTAAAAAATAATAGTATTGATACACTATACAGATTATGTGCATTTTGAATCTTTAAAACTAATTTTAAGAATTTCTCTTGCAACTCCTTCTGTATGTGTCCAACATGTTTTAAAAGTAAATACGCCTTCCTCTCTCAAGAAATCTTCAAATTGTCGCAGACTGCCACCTACTCCAAAATAGTATGTTTTCGCCGCTAAATATCTAAATTTTGCATTAAGAAAAAAATCGCACAAGCAATTATATTATGGTGAACAGGGTGGCCACCCGTCGGGAAATCTTGGAAAAGCAGGATTTTTCGTGACCGGGAATAAGGGCATGAATTATGCGTAAATTCAATGCCCGATCCGGGCATCTTTGCTTTAATTTTTTGTGATGGCTTTTCAGATGTCAAATTAAATTGCATTTATATAGGTTATGCAAATTATTTTCCTAACCTATATAAATGCGATTTAATTCAGTATCGAATATCGCTTTTTCATACCGCCTTCAACCCACTTTACAAAAGAATTGCACATGTATATTACTCGCCAAATAATTATCGTCATGTCAATGTCATTTGTCGACCAAGCGCTGTAACGGTATTTGTGGTTTTTATCGTGTGGTAGAACGAAATGTTTTGTTTGTGTGAAACTCGAAATATTCTTGTGTTACAAAAGCTGTGCTATTATAATTTATGAGGAGTGGTTTAGGTGTTTAAACTCGTTTCGACCAATATATAAATTTACACAAAGGAAGTGTTCCGTTTATATGTAAGTAATTTATAGCTAAATTTTATTTCATTGAGTTTGTTGGTTATTTTAAATTCGCCGCGTGTATATTTAAATTTATTAGAGTGGAATTTCCTTTGTTACTTGAAGCACCCGCCAACCAGTGCCGTGAGTATTAAGACTCTGTGTGTGTGTGTTATTCCGATGTGCAACAACAAGTATCGATTGGAAAATCCACGAAGCCAGAAGAGAATCGTTTCGTCTGTCGAAGACACCGCATCGCTAGTTTACACGCTCAACATAGCAGAGAATCGTTTCGTTTTTCGAACTCACCGCATCGCTGTTGTAATCGCTCTACATAGAGCCAATTACGTATAAACCGCTTTGTTCAGAACCGCTATTGTAATAAATGTGCTTCGCTTCACCACCAAAGGAAGAGTCATATTAGTTTCATCGTTTTTTTCGTCTGCACGGCGACATAATTAATAAGGTGAGTGCTTTATAGTAAACGCTTTGCTTTGATTAACTGATTAAGAACATTTAATTAACTGTTGTTTGTAAATTTTCAATTTAAATTATATACAGTCCACATCTCTCTACCAAATGAGTTATTTGAAATTTACACCGCAATTATTTTACAGGAAGTTTACGTAGGTAAGTGTATAGTGCCTACAAACATTTCGAGATCCTTTGATGTTAAATATTAACTACACTTCTGTGTATTTATAATTGCATTTTTAAAAGCTTCTACCCCAAATTCATTGATATGGATAATCTAATTTTTAAGTTTAGTTAAAGACGTGAAAAAATGCATCACAAAATATAAAATATTACTTAGAAAACTACTATAACGTGACTTTTTTTTATTTAATTCCAATAACGAAAAAATCTCTAAGTAGCATTGTTTATGTGAATTAAAATGTCAAAGTACCCACATGGCAAAAACAGCTTTTCAAGAATGGCTTGAGGATCCCGAGTTCAGCCCATGGATTCAGCAGGTGTCTACTGATATATAGTCGGCTAAGTGCCGTGTATGTCCTGTTACAATTATTTCTCTTTCGTCTATGGGACGTTAAGCTCTCACCAGTCATATGAAGGGCAAAAAACATAACCAAAAAGTAAATTCAGCAAGTGTATCACCAACATTAAGTGCATTTTTCAATACTGAACGTGCAGCTACAATATCATTTGACCTCAAAGGCCCCTCAAAATTAAATTCTATTAACAAGACATCTACCCATTCACCTTCATACGGAACAACTTCAGGCAACAGAACCGACCTCCCGGGTTCAAATCCCCACACAGGATCTCTATTTTACCTCTCATCTGAACGATGGTGTATTTTTTGTGAAAAAGGCTCGCCTAACATTTTTCAAGCGGACCGTGTCGGGATTCGAACCCGTGACTTTGGTCGTAGTAGTCACACACATATCAACTACGCCATGGAGCCGCCCTATCCCATTCACATACCTTACATGTAATTTTTCCAATGCTCCACCCAAAGGTACTACATTGGCCAGGAAGCGAGTTTTTTTTACCTGAAAAATTTTGAATTTTGCCAAACCCTTGCTGTTTCAAGCAAGGTAGGGATCTTTAACGTGCATGACAACACTCACACCGGGACCTCCATTTTACTTCTCATCTGAACGAGGGCATATTTTTGTGAAAAATGCTCGCCTAACTTTTTTCAAGCGGACCGTGTCGGGATTCGAACCCGGGACCTTGGGCATAGTAGTCACACACATACCAACTACGTCACAGAGCCACTCAGAACAGCGTACCGCATAATTAAAGGTAAACAACCTGATTTTTCACGAAGTGGGGTACACATCCTGTCTATTTCCTGTGAATTAGCTTAATAGACTAGACCAGAGTACCAGAAAATAAGAATATTTTTTGCTTTGAGTGGCTTAAGGGGTTCAGCACATGATTGGGACAAAATTAAAGAGTTTGATAATTTCTCTAATTTGCAATGTGTATATCTGAACCAATATTGGAGTGTTGAAAACGAGAGGACTATCCAAAATAAAGTATGGGGTCTACAAGTCCGACTATTTACTTAACATGTTCAAAGAAACCGGGTATTTGTCTCAACCACCCTTGGAGGTGTTGTTTAAAATGATTTTGCTACATGTCCCCCCAGAAAACCAAGAGGGAATTTTAAACTCGTGCATATTATCTGTGGATGAAATGGAGATGTTTTTGAGATGGTTTAATCAAACTTATGAGCAAGAAGGTAATACTAAGGTGCGCAGGAACCCTTCGCAGAGATTTTTTTGTGAGCACAAATGACGAGAACTTAGAAATGACGAAAAACAAGGGGCTGGTTGGTGTCGCCCAGCCGAGCCTAAAGCTGTGGAGAGGAGAGACAATTCTGGTGGTAATAGCCCTATCAGGGCAGAGAGGAATTACTGAGAGTCAAGACCTGATGGTTAAATCAGTAGTAAAGCTTCTTACACTAACTGTGGTGGTAGAAGGTGGTATTAATATACATGCATTGGTGGAATCCGGTTCTCAAATAACAGGCATTTCCAAAGATTTTTTCACAACGGTAATAGAGCATAAAAAGAATAAGTCTATTCCGATTATCCCAACAGGCAAGACTGTCCTGATTGGGACCTAGAGTTCAAAAGAATTTTAAGGTAAAGGATCAGGTTTATTTGAATGGTAAAGTGGGGGTACCGATTTTGACTACCTGTTGTTAATAATCCCATATTTAAACCACGGCATGCTTTTAGGTTTAGATTAGATGTTTGGTAATCAGGCGGTAATTAATTTTTCATCTCGCTCTATCCCCACTTTGATTAATGATCAACAGCATCATGTTAATTTTGAAAGGGAATCTCAGATGGGGAAAATGTTATAGTGGGAGTGTTAGGGATAAGAAAATGTGAAGTTGTAAAAATGAAGGCACGGACATCCTATGTATAGTGCGAGGAGATTCGTGAGATAGCGGGAGCTGTGGAATTGTTTGATAACACACAGTATCAGCTATTTGATTTATTGGTTTCAGTTGACCAAGTGTTTTTCGATAGCCCAGGGTGGATAAAAAATTATGACCACAAAATTCAGTAGACGGATGTTAGTGCTTTTCATAAGAGACAATATCTTGTACCACATGTTTATATACTGGAAGCTAGAAAACAAATTAGGAAAAGAGATACATTAGGGGTGATACAAAAATGCCAAATAAAGTATATTAGGCCTATTGGTAATTTTAAAAAAGATGGAGGAAAGACGTTACTTATTTAAATTCTCTCATGGTTCGAGATCACGTTATTCCTCCAAACCCATCGGAGTTAGTTTACGATTTTTGGAAAAGTGGGTTGGACGTGCCATGGGGGTTTTTTCTTCTAGTGGTAAATCGTAATTTGTAAGAACAGAGAAGATACTAAACATCCTTCCTATAGCAAAAAAATATCCATCTGTTAAGCACAGCCGTGAAATAGCTTTGAACGGAAAGTCTACGAATTCAAAGAACATTTTTAGTTCCTTTACACATTTAGCTTGTGACAAAAGGTGTCTGTAAATCTTTAAAATGAGAGTTTCAATATCAAAAATGCATTTACCTAACATCAATATTATTGACCATATGTGCTGGATATCCCACTGCTACAATATTGGTATTTTCCTTCCGAAATCAATCGATATGCCGAGTGAAAATATCCGAAACTGACTGACACTGTCAATATCTGCCGAATAACATCCTATATTCTGCAAGACCAGTCCTGATTTTTCGATTTTATTTTTTAAATTAATAAAAATTGCATTGCCAGTCTCATCTGGAGTCTCAAAAAAGTCAAGAAGCCATAATTTAACACTGCCTGTAGTAGTATCTTAGAAATATTGGGAAAAGTTTAGCACTTGCATAATACGAACCATCAGATGAGATTCCAAAAAATGTGTCCGGTTTTCTAATGTAGGCTCTATGGAAAGAGGGTCAAGAACATTCAGGGCGATTGAACTAGCCTTTTTTTCGAATTAGTCATATTTTTGTGGCAATTTTAGAATCTGCAAATATTGTAGCTGCTAATTGTGTTGTGCATTCTAATAAATTTGATTGCAAGTGTCTTACTGTGTAATATTACGTCAGAAACTTCTGCTGCCTTTTCCTGTTTAGAATTTCTTTGAGAAGTTAAGAAACAATTTAGAATAGTGCGAAAACAACCCAATAGCTCGTTTGAGAGATATGGAATCATGAGGCACTTGCATTTTAAGCGTTCTGAGTTTGGCTTGGCACTCCCGTTATTTACCCTATACCCAAGAATACCAATTTCCTTAAGACAAAATACTTTTAGTTTTGTTAATTGTTAAGTTATATTCATCCACAACGTCTAAAAATTTCTTTAATCGGATATCATGTTCTTCTTGATTGGAACCATACAGTCACATCGTCCAGTATGAAAACTCTCTTTCTACTCCCGACTTGCGAACGATGGAGTCTATTGTTCTTTGGAAACATGCAACACCATTAGTAACCTCAAAAGGAATAAAACAGAACTGGTACAAATTACCAGCCGCTTCAAAGGCTGTAAAAGTCAATATCGGAACATATAGGTATTTGATGATAGCCGGATTTTAGATCGATTTTCCTGAACACTTTGTACGAGGAAATTTTTGAAACTGTTTCTTCCAGATCGGGTAATGAATGTTTCCTATTTACTGATTTATATCTGGCAAATATTTCACTTCTAGGTTTTATAACCGTTCTGAATGAACTTGTGCCTTGACGAAGTTCTAGATTACTAGAACGGCTTCAGAGTTCCAGTGATCTAAAAAGCCGAACTATAAGTTTAACTAAATTAGTGGGGTCTTTAGTGAGGGAACCAGACTAAGACAGGTCCCCGAAAGAGGGTAGCAGCTCTTTCGGAGAGTGGCAGAGACAATAAGGGTCGGTATGGCATTCTAAAACACACTACTGATATAGACATTACCTCCCAAATACACAGCATAATTAAATAGTTATTAAAGATGATGGCATCCTCTGGGGTAAAAAATTTCCGAGTTAAAATAGTCCTCCATTCGGATCTCTGAGAGGGCACTACTTCGGAGGATGTGATCAGGAAATTTCGAAAAAAAGTCTGGAACATTCTGCCAGTCGGAGCGTGGAATGTCAGAAATATGAAACAAGCAGGTAAGCTAGAGAACTTAAAAATTGAAATGGATAGGTTAGCATTAGACATAGTAGGGATCAGCGAGGTTCGGTGCTCAGAGGCAGGGAAATTTAGGTGTGGAGATAGTTATGCGAAAAAAGATAGGACACTGTGTAGAAAATGACTTACAACAGAACGAAAGAGTACTCATGGTTAGATTAGAATCTAAACCGGTAAATACAGTAATAATACAAGTATACATGCCCACCGCTAGCTACACTGACGAAGAACTAGAAGCGATCTACAAAGATATCGAAGACATATTAAGGCGTAAAAGGACATGAAAACTTAATAATTACAGGGGATTTTAATGCGTTGGTAGGTGAGGGTAGCGAAAGATCAATAGGGGAAACAGGCTGGTAGAATTTTGCGACAAGAACAATTTAATCATCACAAACACATTATTTCAACATCATGCTAGAATATGATATAAGTGGAAGATGCCAGGAGATGTAGGAAGATATCAAATAGATTACATTCTTGTTAGACAACGGTATAGGAATCAACTAAAAGAGTGTAGAAGCTACCCAGAAGCAAATACAGACACTGACCACAATATCGTAATTAAGAAGGCCACTCTTAAATTTAAAAATTATTTCGAATTAGCGTTAAAGGGTCTGAAAAATGGTAAGGGGCCGGGTACAGATAAGGTACAAGCAGAAACTCTAAAAGCCGCTGGGCAAGCAGTAACGGAACATCTCTTCCAACTTGTAAGCTATATGTACGAGACAGATAAGATATCCAAAGATTTCACACGTAACAAATTAGCAACTATACCAAAAAGGAGAGGCACGGATAGATGTGAAAATTTTCGAACAATAAGTTAGACAGCACATGTGTCAAAAATATTAACTAGAATTGTACAAAGACGAATTGAAAAACGAGTTGAAGAAATACTAAGAGAAGATCAATTTGGGTTTAGGTGAATGAGGAGGCTATTTTAGCTCTGAGCGTGATAATGGAGAAAACAATAGAAACAGAGGAAAGCGTGTATATAGGGTCTGTAGATCTGGAAAAAGATTCACAATGTAAAATAGAAAAAATTGTTCGAAATACTCAAAAAGATCATAATGAGTTTTAGAGATAGACGGATAGTACATAGCTTATACAAAGAGCAAACAGTGGTATTAGAATTAAAGCAGGAACATGGAGAAGTAAATATTAGGAAAGGGGTGAAACAGAGATGTGCCCTATCAGCATTAATTTTTAACATGTACATTGAAGATGCAATGAATACTGTCAAGTGCAGGAAGACATTTGGAATTACTATCCAGGGACAAGAGATAGATATGCCTAGATTTGCAGAAGATATAGCGGTATTAGCATCTAGCAAAGAAGAGTTAGAAGCTGCCCTTAATGAAATGGAAACAGTTCTATTAGAGAGATACGGTACGAAAATTAACAAAAATGCAAAGGAGAGAAAAATAAATCAAAAACAAGAATAGGTAACGAGAACTTACAAGAGTTTAAGGATTTCTGCTACCTAAGAAGTCAAATAACACAAGAGGGAAAAGCGCAAACGATATAAAACAAACATTAGAACAAGGGCATGTTACATTTAACAAGAAAAAGCAACTACTGTGTTCAAAGGCAACAACCATAGAAACAAGGAAAAGATTGCTTAAAACATATGTGTGGAGCACAGCACTGTACGGCTGTGAAGCTTGGACAGTGGCAGAAGCGGACAAGAAAAAGGTACCTTTGAAATGTGGTGCTACGTATAATGAAGATATCATGGACAAACAAAGTTTGGAACAAAGAGGTACTAAAAATGGTAGGGGAAGAAAGAAATATGTGGAAAACAGTAAAAAATAGGAGAGATAGGATGATAAGTCACATACTATGACGAGGGAATTGTGCGGAATATATTAGAAGCAGCGATAGGAAAAAAAGAGAAATAGTGGTAGACCTAAGTTAGACTATTGCACACAGATAGATGTAGGCTGTGGGAATATCAGGGAAATGTTCAAGCTACCTCAGAATAGAATTCAATGGGGATACACGTCCAACCAGTTCCAAGATGCAAAAAATAATGATGAAGAAAATAGTTTTATTCTAACATGATGATCAATTATAAGTAACTACAGTTATTGGTAGTACAATATTTTCGAATAATATTAATTGTGTGAAAGGATTGACGAAACTATTTGTTTGCGATTGCAATTAGAATTAAATTCCTATTGTTGTTGTTCCATTCCTTTCATATAAAGTGTGGTCAAATACTTTATGCGAGTGTGCAAGTAGTGTATAATATCATTGTCTATTGGAACGTGTACGTGTAGGTGTGTGGAAGAACAGGTTCCCATGCGGATCGCCTGAACTCTACTGCATACTGCCAAGCCTGAGCCACTTACACACTGCCTTCGTTAGTTACGCACAGTATTGTGCCAGTGAGTACCACAGATTTTATAACTTCCTTTTATTTCTGTTTTACTCTATTTTACCCGCAATTATCAAATGTACCAATCCTTTCAGTCCGCTCTTAATACGTAACACTATTAATTTAGCAAATGTCTAAGTGTTGCAGGATCTTGGAGTCACAGGCTGCTTAACCTCCTTTACATAACTTACATGTAATTTTCCAATGCTCCACCCGAAGGTGCTACATTGGCCAGGAAGCGAATTTTTTTTACCTGGAAAATTTGGAATTTTGCCGAACCCTTGCTGTTCCAAGCAAGCTAGGAATCTTTAACTTGCATGACTACACTCACACATGGGACCTCCATTTTACATTATCTGAACGAAGGTGTATTTTTGTGAAAAATGCTCGCCTAACATTTTTCAAGCGGACTGTGTCGGGTTTCGAACCCGGGACCTTGGGCGTAGTAGTCACACACATACCAACTATGCCATGGAGCCGCTCCCCTTTACATACCACTAAATCTTGGTGAAATAGGGCATAATTAGAAAACAATAGAAGGGGAACCAAGCTATATATAGGCTGTTGCGGGAATTTCAGGGAACTGTGTAGGCTAAATCAGAATATAAATAAGTGGAGGTATACATTAAACCATTTTCAAGACGGAAAACTTAATGACGAAAAAATAAGTGCACTTAAATCTGATGATTATTATAAACAATTACAGGTGTTGGTTGTGAAATATTTTCAACTAATGTTGATTGTGCAAAAGGATATATTGAAAAAACATTAATTCGGAAAATGTTTAAGTGCTGGAGGAACTTGGCAGCCACAGGCTTAACATTTTTTAAGTGGACCGTTCGGAATTCGAACCCGGAACCCCTTCACATACCTTACTTGTGATTTTCCAATGCTCCACACGAAGGTACTACATTGGCCAGGAAAAGTTTTTTATACCTGGAAAATTTGGAATTTTGTCGAACCCTTGCTGTTCCAGGCAAGGTAGGGATCTTTAACGTGCGTGACAATACTCACAGACGGGACCTTCATTTTACCTCTCATCTGAACGAGGGTGTTTTTTTGTGAAAAATGCTCGCCTAACATTTATCAAGCGGACCGTGTCGGGATTCGAACCTGGGACCTTAGGCGTAGTAGTCACACACATACCAACTACCCCCTTAATATACCACTGAATATCGGGGAAATAGGGTATATCATTGTAAAACAATAAAAGGGGACGGAACTACATCTAACAAGAAAAAAGTTCAAAGACAACAAACATAGAAATAAGAAGAAATTTATCGAGAGCATAGGCGTGGAGCACATCACAGTACGTCTACGAAATAGGGGCAGTAGGAAAAGTAGACAGAAAGTGATAGTAGCCTTCTGGAATGTTGTGCTTCAGATGTATGAGGATGATAGCATGGACAGACAAAGGTAATAACAAATAGGTTATAGAAATAGTAGAGGAAAAGATATCTGTAGAAAACAAAAAAAAATAGGAGAAATAGAAAGGAATGATACGTTCTAAGACATTTTTGGGGATTAGTACGGAATATATTACAAGCAGAGATAGGAAAAAAGAGGTGGAGGTAGACCTAGATCAGACTATCACATGCCGTTAGTGATAGCTACAGACTGCAAATTTCAGGGAAATGTGTAGGTTAGTTCAGAATAGGAAACAGTGAGGGTACATGTCCAACCAGTTCCAGGACTGAAGACCTAATGATGATGAGGTTTTATAAAGCTTTTATCAAGTACGGTCACAATGGATGTATAAACAACATAGCTGGAGAAGTGCTAGTATATATTAGGTTCAGGTTCAGGTTATCTGTTCATTTGTATTTGAGTGATTAAATTTGTTGAGAATTTGAATCATGCAACTATTAAGTTTTAATCAACATAAACTAAATATGACAATTTTATGAAACTATACTAACGAGATTAACGGCAACTAACTAGATGCTTCAGATATTACTACAGTATGCAACGGAAGTTGTAGCAAAACTTTTTTTCTTCGCTGGAACTACATTCTTCCCTTAGTTATTTATGTAGTGTATCCCAGATACAGTATCATCACTTTGCTTTGCGATGACAACTGTACTACTTATACAGCCAAATCCCTGGTCGAGTATTCTATTCTTTGTGGTTTGGTTGCTACAAGTGGTTTACTACTCGTACCCCACTCTCCAAAAACAGCTAAGTCATATAGCGGGTCACTTTTTTTCTATCTGCCAACCTGCTACTCGAATTTTTATTGTATATGGTACTTTTGGGACAGACGCCTTAAATGGACCATCACACGTTCCATAACATACAACGATAAGGTGGAGTCATGTAATAAAAACAGGATGCATAAAGTCGATGCCTTATGTGTTATTGCTGAATATAGTTCCACTTGTGTCATTTGTAATAGGTTGTTTTTCCTCATGGGCACTATCAATTGTTGCTATGTAAATATGATGAGTCTGTATATTTAATTCGTTATAAATGAAAGTTCATTATATTACATGTTGGAAAAGTACTTCTAGAGTGGATATTAGAACTGAATTTTAAATACACAAATTCGTATTTCTTAGTTGGTATAGCAGTTGAACAAAAGCTTCTATTAAAAATAAGCAAAAGGAGTTAACGTAAGATAGATACTACTTATGTAATGGAAGTAATTAATAAAAGGATACATAACACCATCTCTTTTCAATTGGTGTTTAAAAACTTCATGAAGCTTTCTATAGTTTTCAGGATTGTAAATAGTTTCACATGTAAATATATAATCGTATTTACTATTGTTATTTGAAGTAAGCGAAAGAAATGAATTCCAGTCACCGGCAAAAAATCTGCACTCTTCTAAACTTATATCACTTTTATTTAAAAATACATTTGGTATAGTAACAAACTGGATAATCTCTTCATTCTAAAACGTAACTTAATAAAAACAACACACACAAGAAAATCAAGATGCTTACATAGTCTTGAAAGTTCACATGGCAGCCTTTTATTAATGCTAAAATACCTATAATGCCACTTCCACAACCTAAATCCAGAACAGTCTTATCGTGCAAATCAATTCTCTGATCGCTAATGTATTTAACTAAATCATATGTACATTCCCAGATTTTTAAACCACCTACAATACTAGCTAAAATGGACATTTATTTTTCAATGACAAACCTTCATAAATGCCTGTTATCAAATCGGAATAATCTTTTTCAGCCTTAAAAATAGGACTATGCTTCTTTTTATTAACGAGAATATCGATGACGTTAGGTGAGATGTATTTTAAGTTTATTTCTCTACCACATCTAAATAGATTCACACAGCCTGTGCTCAGTATTTCATTGACTATAGTTAAATCCGGCATAACTTCTTTTGCTTCAAACCATTCTGCTTTTAATGGTTCAGGCAGTTCTGGAATTAGGGTTCACATACAAGGTAATCAAATATTGCTACAATTATACCTGAGTCTTCTTCATTTAAAAAATTAAATTTAAACATAGTATCCGAATATTCTACATCAAAAATTGTTTCAAAATATAACATAAGAGTGAGGAGTGAGGTTAAGAAATTATAAACGTCAAATCGTATGGACGGGTTCGGTAATGCAGTAAAATACACAACTTCGATTACACAAAGACGTTATTTAATCAAAAATACTATGTTGTTAACGTTGCGCAATAATTTCTTAGTTGCTTATGGGCTGAACAGAATACAACGCCATTGTACGGTGTTGGATGTCAATCAAGAGTTAAAAGGACTGTTTTAAATGACTGTACATACAATTTACGGCGTTTAACGCTGTTCAACGTTGGTAGTTGGCAAACTCTATACTTTTACGCTCGCGAATGTCAAGTTTTTTGAACTCAGACCCTTACTTTATTACTTTGAGTATTGTACGAGTTTCTGTTAGTATCCTTTTAAACAACGAAATATTCCTACTTTATTGTTTCCTAATATTTAACCCACTAACGCCTGCGATTCTATTGATCACTTAAATGCCGAAAATAGAAACATGCTACAGCCAGCATATAGAATGCGATCACACATCAGCCACTTCAAAATCCATTTTTATGTAAATAAAAGTAATCAAAGATTAACAAAATGATAACAACTGAGTTTATTTCAATTGTCAAAATGAAAGACGACACCGTTCATTCTGTACATCATTTATTTCCTTACGTTGATGCCGTTAAGCTGCATTGTATTCTGTTCAGCCCTTTAGCATATTGTCTCAAAAGCTTTTTACAAGTTACAAGCATTTTTCTCATGCACTACAGATGGCAAATCACACGTTAAACCAATAATCTTTAGAATAGTTTTACTTTTTCTATAGTCTTTAATAAAATATACTTTTCAAAGTATTTTAATTTTACGGATGTTATATAATAATTATTTTGAAAAATACAGAAATTAGATTAGTACTTGAAAGCACGATTCTCTACGGTTATGTAATAGGGGCAGTAAGAGAAGCAGACAGGAAATAGGTAGAAGCTTCTGGAATGTGGAATGACGATGACAGCACGGACAGACAAAATTACAAACAAAGAGCTTCAGAAGTTGCTACATGCCAAAGATCGGCTATGTATCACATTTAGATTAAGTATAAATTATAAGGTAGTTCTCGCGAATATTTTTAAATGAACTTGTCAATTTCCGTCACTTCGAACAGTTGCGTCTGCGCAAAAGAATGCGCAGACGCGGAGTGAATGGCGCAAGTACGCGCGGTGTGATACGACGTCATTAAGCTACGAGATCTTAAGCAAATAACATCTGCCGGTGTGGAGTCTCTGACTTTTCTCTTTCAGGTGGTAGGTTCTCTATCTCTGCCTTCGATCCTTCCTTCTACCTGGTTATCTTTGTCGTTTTACCTACGTACGAGGTAAAAAGAGGATGGACGCATTTGGAATCTGAAACAACGATGGCGTAGCCTACCCACACCAAAAAACAACGAGGCGGCTTTGAGATTTGGCGGTAAGACGCGATTTAAGTAAGTACATTGCTTTCATTTATATTATAAATTTGATCATTGTATCACTTTTAAACGTGTTTGCTATTTAATAGAATTTGCCGCGTAATTGTACGTTATATTAACGATTGCGCAATAATATGAAACGCGAGAAATCGTGAGAATAAGACAACTAAGGTATATGTAGAAAACAAACAAGAATAGGAGAAATAGAAAGATAGGACACGTCCTATGACATTGGAGAATAATGTGGGATATATTACAAGCAGAGATAGGAAAAAAGAATAGAGATAGGCGAAGACCTAGATTAGATTATTGCACGCAGATAGTAAAAATATGAGCTATGGGAAGTTCAGGGAAATGTGTAAGTTAGTTAAGAACAGTAAGCAATGGAGGTATGTATCTAACCAATTCCAAACCTGAAGACCTAATTATGATGGGGTTAGTACTAGTTTATTTTATTGTTCCAAGATTTAATCTCAATCTAAGCCTAGTAACCTAGAGTCTTGTAAAGCAGGTAACTTAGATGAAATTCAACGCTTATAACCTTTTTGAAAAGCTACATAACTTTCACTAATGTTGTGACCCATTTAAACGTTAATTTCTTTTCATATTTACATATGTAACTCAGATACGAAAAAACTTGCAAATGTAAATAATTTAGTTATTTTTTATATATTTTTAATTATCTTTTAGCTCACATGCTTTTCAAAACATTAGAACTAATTTTAACGAGAAAACAGGACACTATTAACAGTAGCAACGTAAAAGTGTTCTGATCATTTTATACTAACTATGTCGTAATTTTCACAAACCTAGAAAGGAATGTGTTAAAACCTTTGTTAAAATTTAATAATATAGATGATGAATTGTTGTAGTGTTGAAAGAATTGCATTTTAAATAGATGTTCACTGTTTACTACATAAAGAATGCTTAAGCTAACAATTAAATATTATGTACTGTATTTATTGCAAATAAAGTCCAAAATGCTTAATTAAACAAGAATATATTAACTTAAAAACACGGCGAGCTTGAACCAAATTTTGTCATTAAAGTAATCTCATTTTCAATAATATTTTGTATAGCCTTGATACGTCTAGCTACTTTGTCCAAATTCTAAAAATTAATAATTTCTCATATTTTTTGAAGTGACAACACTATGGACTAAAGGAGTAACCTCAAAATATTTTTGAAGCATATGTTGTATGTTTTAGTTTGCACAATTTTGTATTTTTGTGCTACAAGAACAAATAAAAACTGAAAGATTGTTACATTCCAAATTTTCAATGTACATTTTTTAAATATGTAATTAATTCCCGCGAATATTTTTAAATAAACTTATCAATTTTTGTGGTCCCTGAGTCGCGCCTGCGCGGAGTGAATGGGCAAGTGCGCGCGGTGTGATACGACGTAATTAAGCCACCAGACTTCAAGCCAAAAACATCTATTTGGGTTTTGGTGTGTCTTTTCTCTTTTTAAGATGTAGGTTCCCTTCTATCTTATCTTCGTGTATCTCTACCTGCATC
Organism: Platerodrilus igneus; assembly: GCA_036346225.1. Lineage (NCBI taxonomy): Eukaryota > Metazoa > Arthropoda > Insecta > Coleoptera > Lycidae > Platerodrilus > Platerodrilus igneus. Next base: position 763,091 of record JARFIW010000727.1, on the reverse strand, counting down.
CGTCTCGTCCCACCTACGAACGAGCATAGAGAATAGACGGATAAAATTTGGAGTCAATAATGAGATGTTAAGAAATACAAGTGAGTAACCGTTTTATTTCTATTGTGCTAAAACTTTCACAATTATATAACTTTTAAAGGTGTTTGGTATTTGATACAAATGGCGCGTAATTTGCCGCGTAATTATACGTTGTATTAAACAATTGCGCAATAGTAAGAAGTGCGGGAACCTTAATAAGGTTGCCTTTGATGTTGCTACAATCATCCGGAAACGAACTACATTCTGCGTAAGTATATTTTTACCTAATATCCGATGCCGCGCTTACAAAATACAGTAATTTAGAACTAATTACTAAAAGTTGGATTTAAACAATTTGAACAATTGATACCATATAAGGATTGCAAATATAGCTGCATTAGTTGTAATATTACGAAAAGTATACTATATCACCAAGAAGAGTTAACCTTCTGGTTATTAATCCTTTTGATTGTGTTTCTATCTGATTGCTAGTCGTTCAACTATATTCATTTATAAGAATTGCTTATTCAATCCTTCTGAGACAATATATTATGATGCAATGCGGTATCAAACACTAGAAAATCCTTCTAGGTTAGGTTTGATATTTCTTGGTTTGCAAACTATTATAAAATTTGGTATATTGTTATGGTAATCATTAAGCGTGGTATTTAAAGAGCGTTGCGTGAAAAATAAGATTATAATACGAACAACTAAAGTAAGCATTAACAAATTATTGGTTATTGATGTATACTATAATATCAATATTTATCTGCCTTTTCAAACCGGTTTCCTTAGGCGCTTGTTGTTATTGTAAGACCATTATTTGTGTATAAGGTGGTTTGCTGGTGTACACCATAGACTCCTCTTAACTTTATATTGCACGCCTTCGTTTAGATAAACAATACTCTTTGTAACGATTATCGTGCGATGCCGCTAATATACTTTGGTTATTTTAAGATTCTGTCATCTATAAACTAAATCGGTAATTTCAAATTTTATACTTACCCTTTGGGTAATTTAGCTATTGATTATTTTACGTTGCCATTTTCTATTGATACCATATGGCAAGCATTTGCTGAATCTTTGCTATTCCAAGCAGTCTTTATGTGCAGTATAACTTAGAACCGCTCAGTCCAAAAGGTACATAATATTTGCAAAAAAAAGTTTGCATTATATTGCATTTGGAAGTTCATATACTTACTTCACTAGGCTCACAAAAATCTCTCTTAGTGACTTAGCATATTGTCTCAAAAAGCTTTTTACAAGTTACAAGCATTTCCCTAAAGCACTACTGATGGTAAAATCACGCGTTTAGCCAGAATAATCTTTAGAATAAAGTTTTACTTTTCTATAGCTTGTATTAAAATATACTTCCCAAAGTATTTTAATTTTACGGGTGTTATATAATAATTATTTTGAAAAATACAAAAATTAGAATAGTACTTGAAAGAACGATACTGTACGGTTATGTAATAGCGGCAGTAGGAGAAGCATACGGGAAATAGGTAGACGCATTTGGAATGTGCGTGAAAGCATTTACTGGAAAACTATTATTTCGGCAAATGTCTAAGTTCTGGGGATCTTGGCAGCCACAGGTTGCTTAACCCCCTTCAATAAATCTCAGTGAAATAGGTCATAATATTAGAAAACAGTAGAAGAAACTTGATATTTATTATAAGCAACTACAAACATTGGATGGGCAATATTCTTGAATAATGGTAATTGCGTGAAAGCATTTACTGGAAAACTATTATTTCGACAAATGTCTAAGTGTTGGGGGATCTTGGCAGCCACAGGTTGCTTAACCCCCTTCAATAAATCTCAGTGAAATAGGTCATAATATTAGAAAACAATAGAAGAAACTTGATATTTATTATAAGCAACTACAAGCATTGGATGGGCAATATTCTTGAATAATGGTAATTGCGGAAAAGCAATTACTGGAAAACTATTATTTCGGCAAATGTCTAAGTGTTGGGGGATCTTGGCAGCCACAGGTTGCTTAACCCCCTTCAATAAATCTCAGTGAAATAGGGTATAATATTAGAAAACAATATAAGGGGAACCGAGCTGTATTGCTGAGTGAGAATTTCAGGGAACTATGTAGGTTAGTTTAGAAAATAAATAAGTGCAGGTACATGTCCAACCAGTTTTCAGACGGGAAACCCAATGACGAAAAAATAAGCGCAGATAAATCTGATGATTATTATAAACAACTAGTTGTTTGTTGTGAAATATCTGCAACTAGTTTTGACTGTGCGAAAAGATATATTGGAAAAAATATTAAATCAGTAAACGTTCAAGTGCTGGGGGAACTTGGCAGCCACAGGCTGCTTACCCCCCTTCGCAACCACTGAATGTCGGAGAAATAGGGTATATAATTGTAAAACAATAGAAGAGGACCGAACTGCATCTAACAAGAAAGAACGGCGCCTATGATGAAAGACAACAAACATAAAACAAAAAGTTGTTGAAAGCGTATGTGTGAAGCACAGCACAGACAATATGCCTACGAAATACGAGCAGCCTGAAAAGCAGACAAAAGAACAGTAGCAGCCTTTGAAATGCCGTGCTTCAGATGTATGTGGATGGACAGACACAGGTAATAACAAATAGGTTATAGAAACAGTAAGAGAACAAGGATATCTTTGGGAAAAAATATGAGAAATAGAAGGGCAGAATACGTTCTAAGGCATTTTTGGGGAATAGTGTGGGATATATGACAAGCAGAGATAGGAAAAAGAAGTGGATGTAGACCTAGATCAGATAGTGATAGATACAGACTGTGCAAATTTCGGGGAAATCTGTAGGTTAGTTCAGAATAGGAAACAATGATGGTACGTATCTAACCAGTTTCAGGACTGAAGACCCAATGATGATGATGATTAGGAATGTGGAATAATGATGACAGCACGGACAGACAAAATTACGAACAAAGAGCTTCAGAAGTAATAGGGGAACTAAGGCATATGTGGAAAACAAACAAAAATAAGAGAAATAGGAAGATAGGACACGTCCTAAGGCATTGGAGAATAGTGTGGGATATATTACAAGCAGATATAGGGAAAAAAAGGGGGTAGAGATAGGCGTAGACCTAGATAGTGAAAATGTAGGCTATAGGAAGTTCAAGGAAATGTGTAGATTAGTTAAAAATAGTAAGCAATGGAGGTATGCTGTAACATTTTTATTTTCAGTCATAATTTAATTGCATTGAATTACAAGAATAATGCGCTAAGCGTGCATTGTTCCTTAGGGATCTACTTATATTAATATATCTGTGTCGCATAAAGCTATTCCCAAGCACATCTCTATTTGTTTGTTTCGTGTTCCCCGTCTCTGACGGCGCGACCACTCGGTTCTGGTTTCGACAAGTCAGTCGGCCGCCGGCAACAGCGTTGTTAAGATGTATTTTCGGCTGGAGGCTGGCAACCTTCGCATCAACTATTAATCGTTGGAATATCTTCTAATAACGCGCGACCTGTAGAATGCGACAACGTAGAATGCGGCAACGTAGAACGCGACAATGTAGAATGCGACAACTTAGAATGAAACATGCAGAATTCGTCAACTAGAATCCAAGAAAACGTTAAGAATTACCATTATGTAGGAACAGTCGATTTGAAAATTGCCTAATAAGAAATTTGTCTGATAAGAAATTATGGATGTTAATTTGGATGCAGTAGTATCAAATTAGAATGGCTGGTAACCTTGTTTGAAGAACGGAAATCCCGTCATAATTTTTCGTGAAGCAACAAATAGCAGTTAGGTTCGTTATTAGTTGTATGATATTTCTTTCATGTGTTTTAAAGGTTAGAACACGTAAACTTAATATTATGTTTATAACACGTAAATTGTGTAAATTTCAATTAATTGTTGATCTGGTTTTATAAGCCGTAAAACGAAATTTTGTCGGATTAGCTTTCTATAAGAACATGCTTTGTTCCATATGAACCTTCGATAAGTTCAACGTATGTTTTCGACGTCATATTTTTCTGTTTTGCACAGTTGACAGATGTTGTTTTGAAAACAGATGCTCTGTGCAGCTGTAATGGAATTTAAACAAACATTCCTATTTTTGTTATCAGCTTTTATCTATACATAAATTATTAAACGTAAATATGAAAGTTCACATTCTCATTATGTTAGGTTCTAGTAATTTGTAATCTACCTGAAAAGATCTGCCCAGGTTAGAACGTAATTCACTGTGTTATGCTTACAAATCATTATCACTTTAATTTGTATAACAAGTTCATGTTTAAAGTACAGTTGGTTGTTTAATAAAAAAAAAAGGAAAGTCAAAACTTTAACTTTGATGTAGTTGATTATGACAATTTTTTGTTACAAGTTCCGATATTTTAAAAGAGTTTTTTTAGTAAACAATTAGTTCAAATTTAAGGCTTTTATTTTGGTCAAATACGATCAAATCTAAATACAATAAATTTTTCTGAGTAATAGTTTGGTGCCAATATTATATTGGAAATACTTTTTTTTAATATTTCTTTATATACTTTTATAGGACACAAACGGAGTTATACTTTTTTATTTATTTAACCTTTGCAATTTCTTACAGGAGCTGCGTCTTATTTAGATAAGACAGGTTTTTGTTAACGAAGGCGATCATTTTATCTTTGGGTTTCCACGTCCGCCCTTAGAACTGTGCTTTGCAATTATCGTAATTATCTCAGGACATGGTGGCGCCTATTTGATTTAGCTTAACTTTGGTTTGCAAACAGAATTCGACTCCCCCCCACACACACACTTCTTATTGCTCTACCCAGGAATAGACCCCTAGCTATGTCGAAAGATTTTTGTTCACTAGCGCCTTAATGTAGAAAAAAGACGTTTCAGTCTTTTGTAAAACAAAATTAGTTACAGTGACGCCGCAACGTTTAGCGCCCCAAAAAAAACAAATAAATAACAACAAAAATCGGTTCACTGCCATCCAACGTGGGGCTTACGCTTCACTGGCCCATCCAACGTGGCGAGACGAAAAAAATAAGTGTCAATGCCAATTCCAAATCTGAAGACCTAATTATGATGAGGTTAGTACTAGTTTATTGTATTGTGCCAAGATTTAATCTCAAACTAAACCTAGTAACCTAGAGACTTGTAAAGCAGGTAAATCAGACGAAACTCAACGCTTATAACTTTTAAGAGAAGCTACATGGCTTTCACTAATGTTATGGCCCATTTAAACATTAATTCCTTTTCATGTTTACATATGTAACCCAGATATAAAAAACTTGTAAATGTAAATAATTTAGTTATTTTTATGTATTTCTAATTATCTTTTAGCTCACATGCTTTTCAAAACATTAGAACTAGTTTTAACGAGGAAAAAGGACACTATTAACAGTAACAATGCAAAAGTGTTATTATCGTATTATACCAACTACGTCGTAATTTTCACGAACCTAGAAAGGCACGTGTTAAAACCTTTGTTAGAATTTAATGATATAGATGATAAATTGCTGTAGTGTTGAAGGAATTACATTTTAAACAGATACACACTGTTTACTAGATAAAGAATGCTATCGCCAACAATTAAATGTTATGTACTGCATTTATTGCAAATAAAGTCCGAAATGCTTAATTGAACAAGAATATATAAATTTAAAACACGGCGAGCTTGAACCAAATTTTGTCACTAAAGCAATCTCATCCTCAATATTTTTTTGTTTAGCTACTTCGTCCAAATTCTAAGTTTTAATAATTGCTCATATTTTTTGAGGTGATTATACTATGGGCTAAAAGAGTAACCTCAAAATATTTTTGAAGCATATGTTGTATGTTTTAGTTTACGCAATTTTGTATAGTTGTGCTACAAGAACAAATAAACACTAAAAGGTTGCCTTTGAAGTTGCTGCAATCATCCGGAAACGTTAAATCGAACTACACTGTGCGTAAGTATATTTATACGTAATATCCACTGTCGCGCTTACAAAAACAGTAATCAAGAACTAATTAATAAAAAGTTGGATTTAAACAATTTGAACAATTCATACCATTAATAAGGATTGCAAATATAGCTGCATTATTGCAATGTTACGAAAAGTATTCTATATCACCAAGAAGAGTTAACCTTCTGGTTATTAATTCTTTTGGTTGTGTTCCTATCTGTTGTAGATAGTGTACAATATTATAATTTGCTAGTCGTTCAACTGTATTCATTTAAAAGAATTGCTTATGAAATCCTTCTGAGACAATATAATATGATGCAATGCGGTGTCAAACACTAGAAAATTCTTGTAGGGTAGGTTTGATATTTGTTGGTTTGCAATCTATTACAAAAATTGGTATATTATTGTGGTAGACATCAAGCGTGGTATTTAAAGAGCATTGCGTGAAAAATAAGATTTGTTACGTTCATTTTCGTAAATAATTGATTAGTTTAGATGCAATAATTTTTAACTTAAATTCCTTTGGCGTTAAACACAAAAATTAATTCCGTAAATTAAAAATAACCCTTTCGCGTGTGTAAAATTGTATTGTAATTAATAATAAACATCCTATCTATGTTAGTTGATAAATCTTTCTGCTCATTAGAAAAATAAATACCTTTTCTAAGAATTTCTTAACGTGGAATTTACGCCATAATTAGATATGCGTCTTTCTAAGTATTCACTAATTAAATGCTGGTGTGTTTTCTCTTTTTAAAGAATTCCGTGAATTTATTTCAATAAAATTAGGGTTTTCCTGTTTTATTTCATTGCTTTGGTGCTTTAACTTAACAAATGGAATATTCATTTTCTGTTCGAATAGCAACCAGAAAACATCCGTCCTGTTTTGCTTCGTTTCCTTTTTCGTTATGCAAATTTCTGGCACGCATTATATAGCGTGGTGAGTATATAGGGTTTATAAAACGGTTTTTGGTTTTAATAAATTAATCTATTGTTCGTAATTATTCTAGCTTCCTGCGGGGGACACCTTAATCCCTTGAGCTGTCGTTTCTTCTGGGAATGCGAGGTCAAATGCGCTCTGCCTGGGCGTAAGCCTGCCATCTCGCCAACGTACACCAGCGATTGGTTCCACCCCGATACCAGTAACTCGAGGGTGAGTTCTTTTTTTCGTTTGTATGCGCTTCGTACTTCGAAACCAGAACGCCTGGGGTTTTACCGTTCAAATATGGCATTTCCAAATTTTAATTTTTCTATATGAAAATTATTGAATTATTTTGGTATTTACCGTTCTTTTGTTACTGCCTTACTATTTGTTCCTAAATTACTAAAAATATACTACATGTTTGTAAATATAGGCTAAGGTTATACATACGATATTCGAGAGCTGTGGTTTTTAGGGTTGCGTTTGGTTCTTTTTTCTTCTTAATAAATACTGTCAGGGAGTTATTACCTAAAAATTACAGCTCGCCATTTTCCTGGGTAATTTTTTTTAAATGTTTGAGGGTTTCTCATAATGTATATATAAATTGGGGACATTGAACTTTTTTGGGGTTGGTTTGGGAATACTGTGTTCTGTATATATATTTTGTTTAATTATAAGTTCTTTCTTTTCCGTTGTATGTTTTGTTGTGAGTGCGAATGAGTGAGTATTTATATTTTTTTTTCTATTTATTTCAGGTTTCTTTTTTTAATTTAGCTATAGGTATAAGACCCCGCCCACTCACCGATTGAGGCCGGTCATGCTTTTTTTTTCTCTTCGTTTTTTTATGTTATGTCAATGTACGTAGCAGATTATAATACGAACAACTAAAGTAAACATTAATAAAGTATTGGTAATTAATGTATTTTAACTATCAATATATATCTGCCTCTTCAAACCGGTTTCCTTAGGCGCTTGTTGTTATTGTAAGACTATTATTTGTATATAGGGTGGTTTGCTGGTGTACACCATAGATTTCTCTTAACTTTATATTGCACGCATTTGTTTAGATAAACAATACTCTTGTAACGATTATCGTGCGATACCGCTAATATACTGTGGTTATTTGAAGTGTCTGTCACCTACAAAGTAAATTAGTAATTTCAAATTCTATACTTACCTTTTGATTAATTTAGCCATTGATTATTTTACGTTACCATATTTCTATGGATACCATATGGCAAACACTTGCTGAATCTTTGCTATTCTAAGCAAGGTCTTTATGTGCAGTATAACTTTATACCGCTCAACCGAAAAGGTACATAATATTTGTTTGCATTATATTCCATTTGGGAGTTTACATACTTACTTCACTAGGGTAACGAAAATCTCTTAGTGTTCAAATAATATATTGGTACATGCCGAAAATCGGCTATGTATCATTTTTGGTTTAAGTTTTAAATATGTGACTGAAATCGCGCCAATATTTCAAACAGACTTGTGCATTTCAGTCACTTCGGATAGTTGCGTCGGCGCAAGAGAATGCGCAGACGTGGAGTGAGGAAAAAGTGCGCGTTTTCCGACACGGGGATTAGCGAAGGAGACGTCGAACAGTGAGGTTTATCTATAACGTGTCTTTGTCTTTTCTCTTTTAGGTAATGTAGGTTTTTTCTTGCATCTATCGTCTATCGTATCTCTGCCTTCACCTTATTCCTTCCGTCCTACCTACGAACAAAGAAGAGAGAAGACAAATTAATCTGATTTCAACGATGGCTAACCAGAACTACGTCCAACAACGCCTAAAATTGAAATAAATATGGCTCCTGCCGCAAGAATAACCGCAAGGTCGTGAAGAGCTCCACATTATTTTGCGAGTACATTTTATCTTTTCCCTAAGGCGCCTCTGGTATCACAATAAATATTTTTGGTATGTGATACAATTTGAGACGCAATTATGGCGTAATATATTGTTGCGCAGTATTATGTATGTGTTTAGTATGTATTGCCAACTGTCGTAGTAGCTCTGAACACGCGCGCGCGGGACTTTAACGGTTATACCTTAGACTATAACGGTCGCGCATGTACTATAACAATATTGCTATGATAAGGGGGTTATTTAGGGGTATATTGAGTCATAATGGTTACACGATACATGTAAATAGTACTAGGAGTTAGAAAACCACATTTATTTAGCATGAAAAATACGTAATTTGCAAATTATGCAAAGGGCAAACATTTAACACTCTGTATAAGAATCGCAGTTGACTTTAATTAATGCTTGGAAGCATATCATTCAACAATAAACACACATTCAGTAAAAGAAATAACTTTACACGCAATCAAACTTGTCTTAAACCAAAAGTACTCATAAATGGTAAATTGATGCGCGTTAAATGCAGTAAAAAGCTAGAAAATCGTGATACAATTCATATTAAACATGCGATAGTGAAAGCAGATAGCATAGGGTCCTGATAAGAAATAAATACGTTTCGGTAACGCAAGGATGTAAACAGAAATATTTTAATTTAACTCGCTTAGTCTACGTGATTTTCTGCATGGAATTAATACAAATCCCAAACTATTATCTAGACAAACAAAAGCCATAAGTAAAATTACGTGCCAAGGTGAATTAGAAATTTCTGTAACAACATCAAAACGGACGGTCTAAAATAAATACAAACTAGAAATCCACTGGTACTTACGTGATCAAAAATTATTCTGACAAGTTATTATTAAAGATATACCTGTAAAAGCCCAAAATATCCAAAACAACCGATGGTTGGTCGTAATCTTTGAACAACAGCACAAACAACCAATGAATTTTTAGACGGCGCGTAGACTACATATCACGCGAATTTGATAAGCAGACAGTCTTAGTTTGAACCGAGCACAAGCTACATCACTCATACTCAAAAATCTACGCGACGAGTAAATATTTAAGTTTTTGTGAAAAGTGGTGTTATAAAATATTTTAAATAAACAATAGTGAAAATTATATGAGACAAGTTTCGCCGTTTGCCGGAAAACGTGAGTAGAAATTAATTAATTAATTAAGGTTAAATATTTATAATTTAGGGCTCTAAGTGAGATCACGAAACTCTAGGTGAGATCACAAAACCCTAAGCGAGATTATGAAACTCTAAGTGAGGTTACGAGAATTTAAGGGAGATCACGTAAATCTAAATGACATTAAGAAAATCTAAGAGAGATTAAGAAAATACTAGATTATTGATTAAACGGAGTAAAACTTGGAGACTAAATAAATTGAACGGAGCAACTCAACTGAATGTGATATTGGGGTACTGATCCACAGCACGCAGCAGAAAGACGCACAAGGAAAACTACAGGTCAGAACTATCTAGTATAAGGCATTATTTTCTTATAAATATTTATGGTTCCGGGTTGGGACCTTGATTTATAATTAAGGTCGACGTTTCGCCCACTTTGTGAGCTTCATCAGGACAAGAAAGAATAAGTAATAAAATTAAAATATAAAAATAATAAAGATAAGAATGGTTATGTAGACAGTTAAAGTATAAGAAAGAGTTACTCCTGAACAGCATGCTTAAGCAGTGTCTTATGGCGAAGAACTGTCAGTTACTTCGCCACAAGACACCTTTTGGCTTTGAATGGGCTAATGAGTCTGCTAGTTTAGGAGTAACTCTTCTCTTTATATCTTAACTTGTCTACTTAATATTATCATTCTTATCTTTATTATTTCTTTTTATATTTTTATTTTATTACTTATTTCTTTTCTTGTCCTGATGAAGTCCCTTACAAAAGTGGGCGAAACGTCAACCTTAATTTATAAAATGACACGGTCCCAACCCGGAACCATAAATATTTATAATGACTCCGGCCGTGAAATCCTAGGTGACACCGTGGCGAAGTGGTATGTGTGTGACTACTACGCCCAAGGTCCCGGGTTTGAATCCCGACACGGTCCGCTTGAAAAATGTTAGGCGAGTATTTTTTCACAAAAATACACCCTCGTTCGGATGAGAGGTAAAATGGAGGTCCCGTGTGTGTGTTGTCACGCAGGTTAAAGATCCCTACCTTGCTTGGAACAGCAAGGGTTCGGCAAAATTCAAAATTTTCCAGGTAAAAAAAACTCGCTTCCTGGCCAATGTAGTACCTTCGGGTGGAGCATTGGAAAATCACATGTAAGGTCGTGAAAGCCTCTGTCAATAGCATTATTTTCTTTTTATATTATTTTTGAACATTTCATATTTTGTACCTGAATATTTTATGTAAAGAGTTATCCAAAATTTATTTTATACGTGAAAAATTTCGTAAAAAGGAGAAAAATTTTGAACGTTCAGAGAAATTTTCAGTAGAGTACAACGTCATTTTGCTGGCTTTAAAATAAGGAAAGAGAGCTTTAATTTTTGGAGATAAACAATTTAAAATTTATTGTTATTTAATTCAGGGGCTCATTGTTGTCATACAGTAAAACAGATTAAGCTGTGAAGTGTACATGATTTTTTCTTTCTCATTATACAAATATTAATCGACCTCGTTTTATCATTCAAAGCAGGAAAAGTATTAGGAAAAAGGGGTAAATTATTTGATTATCGTAACGTTGTATACTCTGTGTGAATTAAACTGGGTTAGCCGAGGCACATTTAAATTTTAAGATATTAAAATACACAAGAGCGGTGGTGATCAGAAGAAGTTTGAAAGTATAATTACATCGACGTGCAGCGTTATCATATCAATATGTGCTTGTAATATTTAATTTTTCATTTGGAAAATAGTTAAACTTTATTTGTCATCATTTTCAATTCGTAAAACTTCAGCAAAAAGTGCATTAATTGGATATAACTAACGGTTGCAATAGCAAAAAGTATTTATAGTAAACTGTATTGCCTTGCAGAGCGAGTAAGTCATTTTCGAGAAGTTTGTAAAATGATATTGTATTCTCTATTTAATTTATCAACCAAACTTCGTTTGGTTAATGAGATGGTCTAGTCTGTCGGTAGGTCTGTCGGTCGGTCTATCTGTCTGTCCGTTGCACGGTTCCCGTGATGTTACAAGACATATAATATATGATTCTTATCCAGTTTTTTACGCTGAATACGAATACGCTATTCACTTTTCAATATTTCAATTATTAATCAAGATATTCGACTTTAAATACGAATTTTTACACATTACTATTTATTATTTTCGCGTACAATTAAATTTCAAATATTTAACACAAAGGTAAGTAATATTTGTTGAACTTAATGTCTAAGTTTGGTTGTGAGCCGTACATGCGGCTTAGATTTTTTTTATGATTGTATTGTTGGTTTGGGTTTCTAGATATTGCTTAAAATAATAGTTTTGTTTTAGAAACGTTTGTGAAAATGTTGTTTAAAATATGAATAAAAAATGTAATCAACGTTTGTGCAAAAATGGTTTAAAATATGAATAAAAGATGTAATTAGTTCTTCATTCTACCTGTTACATTATACATTTTATTATATAAGATGGCATATTCCTTGTATACAAGAAGCAATAAACATAGGCTTTGCTAGAGTTATCTTAAACGTAGTGACATTGTTCCAAACTATGAAGTTTTTCTTTTAACTACAAGTACTTATAAATGCAATTCGGGGATGATTGTTGCTTTTATGAAATTACTGCGTTTGTAATTGGTCGGAGCGCATTATTATGTTTTAATGGATTAATATTTTTTGGAAGTTCGTATGTATCTACGTGAGACACGGCTGTTTTTCTTCATAACTAGTTTTTCCACAGATTATCGGTTTTTCTTCATAACCAGTTTTTCTTATCTCTGATTTTTTAATTGGTTTTGTCTAAATTAAAAGTTATCCTTTAAAAGTGTTGTGTTAGGCGGCAAATGCCTTTATTTTTCCTAAGGTAGGTGATCCTAACCTCACATTTTTATCACAAGTTTACAAAGGTGTTATATAAAAATTGATGAAATTGTGATATTAGACGCGTAAATTGAAGCTTAAACTAGACAGGAAACATCTTGGTTAAACATTAGATGATGATAGTTGGGAAAAACGTTTAACAATTTGAGCTACACACGCCCTGTACATGGATTTTCCAGCGCTTGAAGGTTTACTAGAATTGTGTTATGTACTCGATTAAAAATGTTTAGGAGATACCTACCACAATTTACGATTGCGTAAATAAATCGTGTTTATTAGCATCGTAATCTTGGTAATCATAATGTGAAAGGATATAAAATCGTGCTGTAATCTAGAGAGCATGACGTAAATCCTAGAAAAGTGGGTTGTTGTCATTGTTGCCCTTGATGAGTAGCTTTTTTGGATAGAATATAAAACGAACAAGGATTATTAATTATGTAACATTGTAAAGAGCAACATATCTTAAGGTTATCATAATTTTATACTTCAAATAACCCATAACTTTCTTAATTGATACTAACCTGTTTTGTTAATGGACTTGGATCTTGCGGGTGGGTAAAAAATGTTTTCTTTTAATGTGTTAATACACAGGCTTCTACATACTATAGGATTACGAGCTCCGTATAATGCAAGGACGAGCGTGTTTTTAGAAAGTGACATTGTTGTGAAAGATCCTTTCGAATTGTTTCACACATGGCTTGAAGAAGCGAAGAATAATTCAAGCATTATTGAGCCGAATGCTATGTGCCTAGCAACTGCTACTAGGTAAGTAATATATTGAGCATGTTTTTGGATTTAGCAAAATTTATTTGTCCCACAAAGACAAATTGTATGAATTAAAAATGTATTGGATAGCTTTGGTCATGCGTGTCGAGAACATGTGACTTTTCTGCCCATTATACTGCTTGGCAAATATGTATATTCAATTTGAAGCAAAACAAACGTGATGAGATCACAAAGCAATTGCTATAGTTATTAATTATTATTCTTATTGAAAAGACATTAATTTTTGCATTATTATATTTGTAGGTTAAATATGTTAAAACAGTAGGCATCCAGCATGAAGTGTTTGGATTGTTAAAGCTTTGAAATTTTATAAAGAAGAATTTAAATTTATTTTAGAGATTTTTGTTTGAGGATTTTGTGTTTTAATTTTGTACTATGGTACTGTTGGATCAAAGGATGTATTATGCATTACTTAACATAAACACTTACTTTGAATTCCTCTAATGATGATGTGGACTGTAATTAGGTTAACTGTATAGCGAGCTTAACTGCACTATTTTATTGTCAATGAGCACTCACGATACGAAACTAGTTTGTCACTTCCGGTGGTTCAAACACGACACCACAATACCCTCGTCGGCTGCCGGATTTAAGTCCTTTCATGGTTGGGCGGGGTTAAACAAGCATGAAGAAAAGAGAGGACAGGAGCCCGAACATCCCGCCCACCAAAATAAACAAAGTAGACAACTAATATGTATGATACTAAATAAAATTTATATGGAATTACACTAAATAGCTATATAATATCTAACCCTACGAGCTTGTTGCACAAATACACCAACAAGAGCAAGCGAACAATTACCGTTCTAAGGGCAAAGCTTTAGCAATGGTCTTTTAAGAGTCCCATATGCCGTTCTCACAGTTTCAACACCAACAACGTTATCTTTGCCGGTATGCAGTTGAATGATTACCATACTCCATTGAAGAGACGGGGAATTGGGTTCTTGTATCAACACTAAGGTATTAAGTTTTAGCGATTCTCCTGAAGCAAACCATTTAGATTTTTGCTGAAGCGTATGAAGGTACTCTGACTGCCATCGCTTCCAGAAACTTTGCTGTAACAGCTGAACTAGTTGCCAACGATTTAAACGATTAATCGGTACCTCAGTAACGTCCGTATCTGGAATGACAGAAATAGGTTCGATGGTTAAAAAATGACTTGGGTCAAACAAGATAAATCGTTAGGATCCGAATTAAGCGGACCTAATGGACGGGAGTTCAAAAGTGCTTCAATTTGCACTATAACAGTATTATATTCTTCGTAAGTCAATTTTTGCTCACCAACTATCTGACATAGGTGAGTTTTGACAGATTTAATTCCCGCCTTCTATAGCCCACCGAAGTGCGGAGCCGAAGAGGAGTTTAACGACCACTCAATGTTTTCTGCGTGTGAGGATTGTTCTAACAGTTTGCGTATTTTGGTTTCAGCACCTACAACGTTGGTACTACTGTACATGTGGATACACTTTCCGCGTTTAGAAATGAATCGACAGAAAGCGGCTAAAAATGCTTCTGACGACAAATCTGAAACCAATTCTAAATGCGCTGCCTTAGTGCTGAAACAAACAAAGAGACAAATATATGCCTTTAAGGTTTTGGCTCCTCTAACCCTACCTTTTGTTATGGAAAAAGGGCCCCCAAAATCTACGCCAGTATGACGAAATTCTTTTCCTGGAATCACTCGTGGAGTAGGTAAATCTTCCATAAAAGGCACAATAGAAATAGGATTAACCTTAAAATAAGGAAAACATGCACGTAGACACTGTCTTATGGCTCTCCTAGTAGACAAAATCCAAAAATGCTGTTGCAATAATGACTGGGTTGTACGATTACCACAATGTAAATTTTTAATATGGCAATCCCGTGTAATAAGAGTTGTTAGATAATGGAGCCAAGGGAGAAGCAAAGGATATTTTGCATCATGTGAGATGTCCGAATGTTTTAACCGACCGCCCACCCTGAAGAGTTCCCAGCAATCTACGAATGGAGTTGTTTGCTAACTAAATGTCCCTTGTTCAATTTTTCTAAAGCTTGCGCAAATGCACCGTTTTGAACATGTTTAACTAATAATTCTAACACGGATGTTCTTTCTCGAAGTGAACAGTTATTTTCAAAATCTTTGCAAATCGGAGAATGTATCTAACAAAGAAGTCAAAATGTGATCCGAGGGTTCGATGGCAACCAACACTTTTGCTTCGGCAGAACTTTGTGACAATTCTGATGTTGAATATCAAGAAATGGTTGTTTAGACCATTCTTCCAAAGGTAATTTTAACCACACAGGACCCGCCCACCATAGGAGGCGATCGATAAGTTAAGTTGCTGAAAGGCCTCTAGAGGCACAATCTGCAGGGTTGTCTTGTGATTTGACATGATTCCAATTAGAAGGTGCAACTAGCGATTGAACTTGTGCAATTCTATTTGCAACAAAGGTTTTTCATTTATTAGATGGCGATTTTAATCATGAAAGTGTTATTGTAGAATCCGACCAAGCAAAGATGCTGGTAAATTCTAACTTGAAATATGTTTTCTTCACATACTCTACGAGATTTGCGAGTAGAACTGCTGCACACAATTCTAACAGTGGCAACGAAACATTTTTTATGGGTGCAACCTGCTTCTGAGGCATTGCAAAAGGCATGTAACTCGATGCTCTTTAAGTCTTTACAAATCAAGAAATTTTAAACTCGGATAAGAATGGAAGTTACAACAAATACTTGTCCCATTGACGAATAAGTTTTTTGGGAGGCTGGACATCCCAATTGATTCCCAAAGTCCATAAACCCTGAACGAAATGTTTAATAAAAAATGTAACAGGAGTTAAGAGACCTAGAGGATCGAAAATTCGAGCTAATGTCGAGAGAACGTTTCTTTTTGTACAAGGACGCTCACTATTTTGTATATCGTATGAAAAAACATCTGAATCGGAACACCATTTGAGCCCTAACACCTTTACTAGCGGAATTTGTTCTTGACTAAACGTCAGCAGTGGTTGTTCGATTTGTGAATTGGGCATATTTGACAAGACAAGGGTGGGATTACTATTCCATTTTCAAGTTCAAAACCACCAAGCTTACATAATTCAGTCAGTTGTTGAACTAGCGAGTTGGCTTCTTCAACAGTTTCATAACCACTGATGATATCATCTACATATGAGTTGGACGATAAAACAAGTGATGCACGGTAGTAACGAACCGCTTCCAATCTTGCTAATTCTTGGATTGTACGAAGAGCAAGAAAAGGAGAAGCTTTTACCCCATAAGTAACGGTGTTCAATCGATAATCAACAAGAGGATCACATGAATCAAATCTCCACAAAATACGTTGAAAATCTCGATGTTCTGGTATAATCTCGATCTGACGATACATTTGTTTGATATCCACAGTGAAAGCAATGTTGTGAATTCGAAACTTCAATAGAAGTTCAAAAATATCTTTTTATAGTGATTTTCCCTGTAACAACGTGTCATTTAGTGAAATACCGTCTGAGGTTTTTGCACTTGCATCGAACACAACTCTTAATTTAGTTGTGTTCCCTGGATTTATTCCCGCATGATGCGGAATGTAATAAACAGGAGTACTATCCAACGAAAAAATAGGTACAGGACTCATGGTCCCTGTGTTTATGTAATCTTGCATGAAAAGATCGCTTGTAAATCCGAGTCATTCAGCAAACGTCTTTCCAACCCCAAAAAGTGACGTATAGCGATTGCACAAGAATCGGTAAAAATTGGTTCTGATCCTTTAAAAGGCAATGAAACCATAAACCGACCTTCATCGTTTCTACAATAAGTTTCAACAAACTTCTTTTCACACAATACGTTTTCTGCATTTTCCTGTACGTGAGCAGGAACACTTTTCAGCTCCCAAAAAACAATTAGCGTTTCTTCTATTGGTTCCACATAAGCACACAACGAAGTAGAAATAGTTTCTGAACAACCTACTTTTCCTGTCACAATCCAACCAAATTTGGTGCGAATGGCCACCGGTTTGTCTTGGCCGATTCGAGATTCATTCAACAAAATTTGTGCGAAAATCAATTTTCGCAGGTTCAAAAACTTTTGATCAGCTAATTGTAATCTATCGATATGATCCCAATGGCGTTTCGATAAAGGTGTGGCCAGCAATTGATCACATATTTCCTGGAAAACAAAAAATTCTAAATTGAGATTGGATTGAGTTTCAACCTGATTACAAGAATGAATACGACACGAATAGCTACCACTGATAGTAGATGCATTCAATCCCAAACCTTGTACTTTTGCTAAACTTTTATACTTCTGCAAAAAAACCTTTGATGACACGTTTCTGTTATGAAATTTGAATGCTCCCATTATCTAAGAGTGCCCTAACAGTTTGTAGTTTTCCAAAACCATCGATAATCGCTACCTCAGCAGTAGCTTACAAAGTTGTTGTATTAGCAACTGAACGAGAAAAGAATGAACTAACTTCAGGCCTCTGTATCGAAAACGAAGAAGCTTCACCTGTTTCATTTCCTTCAACCATTTTTTTTTATGATCCGCTGATGTAGTAGGAGTGGTATTTGCATTCTCAAAATGCAACAATGTGTGGTGTGGTTTATGACATTTTTTACAAACAACCTTTGATTGGCAAATTTCGACACGATGCGAACTACACAAACAATTTAAACAGAGATTATTCTTTTTAACGAAATCAAATCGTTCCTGACTGGATTTACCAAGGAACTTTTTTGCAACCATAAATCAAGTGCGAGTGATTACACACTATGCATTTGTTAGGTGACGTCATAGATACAAACGTCTCACGAGTTGAATTTTGTCTATTCCAAGTTGAAGGCTCACTTTTACTTTTAGTCGCAAAGTTGACGGTTTTCGATGCTTTTTGAGACATCAAATCTAAAGCCTTACACGATTGATCTAGGAACGCTCTTAATTCTTCAAAACGTGGCATTTCACTTGTATTTTGCATTTTGAAACGTTTGACGGTGTCTGAATCTAACCTTTGTAATAGCCAATTGAAAAGAACAAAATCAATCAGATCGACATTTTCAAAAATTTTTAAAGCGCTAGGGCTTTCAACGAATACGTTTACTAAGGACCGTAAACTATCCGACGTAGCAGAATTCAATTTGGGAGCCTTTTCCATGCAATTCGAATAATTTGTAATAATTAATCTTTTATTTTCATAGCGATCTATAATAATTTTTATAGGGCAGTACCATAATTTGCGTCACAGACCGATAAATGTTTCACGAGTTGTTTAGATTTGTCATCTAAACTGTTTAACAAAAAATAGAATTTTTCAATAGGAGAAAGATTCTGATTTGAATCGATCAAAGTACGAAACGAATTGATATGATTCAAAATCTTCACTTTTCCCATTAAAATTTATTAATGAAATTGTCGGCAAACGTATGTTGTTTCTGGCTGACTGTGAATTATCCACCAATGATACTAGAGGCACTTTTGTTTCAAACTGCCTTTGACATTGAGTGAACTGCGTTCTAATCTGCACGAAGTATTTATCTAAATTAATTCGAATACCCGAAATTTCTTCAATACAATCATCGTCTAAGATGCATTCTGTATACAATTTGTCAAAATCTGATATAATCTGCGAAGTTAGTTACATACTAGCTTTAATTTCAGCATAAGTATCACCGGTTCCATTTAAATTAGGCAATGCATTTTGCAATGCTATCAATCTACTTAACGTAGCTTTGCCTTGAAAAATCAACTTTTCTGTGGTAACTACCATTGGCGTCGCCGTGGATCAATGTAGTAAGCGTAAGACTATGGATCCCAAGGTCTTGGGTTCAAATCTCGACGGCCGACTGCTTGAAAAATGGCAGGTGAGCATTTTTCACAAAAATTACGCCCTCGTTCGGATGAGAGGTTAAATGGAGGTCTCGTGTGTGAGTGTTGTCACGCACGTTAAAGATCCCTACCTTGCCTGGAACGTCAAGGGTTCGGCAAAATTCTAAATTTCCAGGCAACAAAAAACTCGCCTCCTGGCCAATGTAGTACCTTCGGGTGGAGCTTTGGGAATGTAAATGAACGGTAACTACCATTGTGAAAGGGTTCAATACCACATAAAGCAACAAAGCGGCAACTACAAGTTTTAAAATCCTATAGGAAAAGATTGTTATTCTGACCACGCAAAGAAGTGGTGTCTGAGCAATAAATGACAAGTACCGTTTCTACAAACAATACAATGCCACTGTAAAATGCATGTGCACGAAATTGAAATTGACAAATGTCTAAATCTTCTAAACGGAATAACAACAAGGCCTGTAAAAATACCTCACAGGCAAAGATAACAATGAATAACTACGCCACAACCATAAACCACGTGTCCTTGACCCGAAACGTTTAAGAATTTGCTACCCCAACCGTATGTATACCTGTTCCACAAGCTCACAAAAATGCTATTCAGTCATCATTAGTTCTTCAGTCCTGGAACTGGTTAGACGCATACCATCATTGTTTCCTATTCTGAACTAACCTACAGATTTCCCTGAAATTTGCACAGTCTGCATCTATAACTATCTGATCTAGGTCTACATCTACCTCTTTTTTCCTATCTCCGCTTGTAATATATCCCATACTATTCCCCAAAAATGCCTTAGAACGTATTCTGCCCTTCTATTTCTCTTATCTTTTTCCCCAGATATCCTTGTTCCCTTACTGTTTCTATAACCTATTTGTTATTACCCTTGTCTGTCCATCCTCATACATATGAAGCATGGCATTTCAAAGGCTGCTGCCGTTTTTCTCTCTGCGTTTCAGACTGCCCGTATTTCATAGGCATACTGTGCTGTGCTCCACACATATGCTTTCAACAATTTTCTTCTTGTTTTATGTTTGTTGTCTTTTCTCATAAGCGCTGTTCTTTCTTGTTAGATGCAGTTCAGTCACCTTCTATTGTTTTACAATTATATACCCTATTTCTCCGACCTTCAGTGGTTGTGAAGGGAGGTAAGCAGCCTGTGGCTGCCAAGTTCCCCCAACACCTAACCATTTACCGATTTAATATATTTTCCAATATATCTTTTCGCACAGTCCTCATTAGTTGCAGATATTTCGTAACCAACAACTAGTTGTTTATACTAATCATCAGATTTACTGCACTTATTTTTTTGTCCTAAAATTTTCCGTCTCAAAACTGGTTGGACACGTACCTGCACTTATTTATATTCTGAGCTAGCCTACATAGTTCCCTGAAATTCTCACACAGCATGTGTATACAGCTCGTTCCCCTTTTATTGTTTTCTAATTTTATGCCCTATTTCAGCAAGATTCAGTGAAGGGGTTAAGCAACCTGTGGCTACCAAGATCCCCAACACTTAGACATTTGCAAGTAATGGTTTTCCAGTAAATCCTTTCACACACTTAACATTATTCGAGAATATTGCTCAGCCAATTCTTGTAGTTACTTATAATACTCATCACAGTTATTTTTTCGTCATTAGTTTATCCATCTTGGGATTGGTTGGATGCGTACCTCCATTGATTTCTATTCTAGCTTACACATCTCCCTGAAACCCCTACAGCCTACATCTTTTACTATCTGTGTGCAGTAGTCTAACCTAGGTCTGCCTCTTTTTCTCTTTTTTCCTCTCTCTGCTTCTAATATATTCCGCACTATTCCCTCATGCTGTAGTATGTGGCCTATCATCTTATCTCTCCTCTTTTTTACCGTTTTCCACATATTTCTTTCTTCCCCTACCATTTTTAGTACCTCTTCATTCTTAACTTTTTCTGTCCATGATATCTTCATCATACGTCTGTAGCACCACATTTCAAAGACTATTCAGTACCGTTGCTATTTATCTTAATTAAATTCTCGAATAGAACTTCAACATAAAATAAATAGTATTCAAAACGAAAGTTTACTTAGATTGCAAAACAAATCAAACAAATTGTTCTAAGAACTTCTAAGCAAATGTCAATACAGTTTAAAACAATAATGAATTTATAGCACCCTCCCAATCAAAAAACAAAGGAAATCAAGGAATTGGGGCGTGAAATTCAATTTAACAAAAGGAATTCAATCCGGCGCAAAGACCAAAATGTTGGATCAAAGGATGTATCATGCATTATTTAACATAAACACTTACTTTGAATTCCTCTAATGATGATGTGGATTGTAATTAGGTTAACTGTATAGCGAGCTTAACGTCACTATTTTATTGTCAATGAGCACTCACGATACGAAACTAGTTTGTCATTTCCGGTGGTTCAAACATGACAACACAACACCCTCGTCGGCTGCTGGTTTTAAGTCCTTTCATGATTTTTAAAGGAAGGGGTTAACAAGGATCAAGAAGAGAGGGACAGGAGCCCGAATAGTTACCATCTAACTTTCTCATTGCTGTCACCAGTGTTTTATAATTTACATTAACATGCAATAAGTCTATAGCATTTCGAACTTTAGTATGATCCACAATTAAAGTTGTTAGTTATCACTCTTGAGGAGTATACAGATCTAAAATATTTGGCAAAGAGATTTACTGTTGATTAAGATAAAGGGTAGTTGGAGTGCCCCTGACTTCAATGATAATTCACGAAATTCCAAAATTCTTTAATATTATTTGTAATATTTTGTTGGATGCCATTAATATAATCTTTGTAACAATTTTTACTTAAAATTTTACATTTTAATATGCCTGCCTTTGTTTAGCAAGCTTTTTTAGATTTTTTGTGCACCAACATGGAAAATTTGAATTATACAATCTACGTTCAGGTACATGTTTTTCAATTGCAATATGTAAGATTTCATAGAAATTAATATAACAATTGCTTTCAGATGTTAAATATATATATTTGATACTAACACATTTTATTTTTCAGAGAGGGTATACCATCAGCCAGGTTTGTTTTATGCAAAGGGTATGGGAGAGACGGATTTCGTTTCTTTACTCATTACACAAGTCGGAAGGGAAATGAATTGGTATGCATTTATTTTATAATTTATTATTTGGAAATGTGATTAGTGATTTAATTCTTTAGAAGTACATATTATGTAGTGATCCCCAGTAACGATACTGTGTTCCGGCATAATCTATAGGTTCACTTGTTACTGCAAACACTTCTAAATGCTTAGCGAATAAATCATTAAACTGGTCACGTTTTAATTTGCAAAGATACAACATTTTGTCATCTTGGAATATTAACTGAACCAAACTTAAACTAACCACAGGAAAGCTAACTATAAAACAATGGTTAACATTTATTTGATGTCTATAAATATTTCCAGTGCGAAAGTCTAGTAACGGGCATCGTATATAAAATCGATCCCTAATAGAGTAGGATCATTTGCTGTCTCTTCTATAAAAAATATAAACATTTCAAAGCATGTAAGCAATATAAATACTATAAATGCCATTGGAATCTTATGATCATTTAATCAAATATCGCCATTTGTAACAATATAAATTACAGGTTGGGCAACCCTAGTTGCAGGTCAGTGTATCTATGATGGTTATGAATTAGAATGTAGTCGTAATGATCGAATCAATAGTGACAAGGAGTCCGAATTTTAATGCATTTTCCACCATCCGCTCGGTTTCTCAATCTCTTTTTAGAATAAGCCATTAATCAGAATGAGGGTCCAAGGGCTCGGTCTTTATAATTTTGTACTTGGGAAGAAACGGGTGGGATTCAAGTAATTCTTACTTGAGTAGGATTGTTTTTCTATGCAAGCTAGTGGTGAGTAAAACCAGGTTGTATTTAAAATTTGCTAAGAGCATGTTACAATTTTGTAGCCTCTAATTGTACCCTAATTCGATTTAGTAAATGTTTGATTGCAATTGTTTGATGATGGCAGGAGGCTCCATCAATGCAGAAATTTTGGAATGCTAAATTCTACACATATTTCATATTTCTAAATATCCACGGCAGTTTTATGGGTCAATATCAGTTCACCGATGCGTGACCTTAGTCAAATTTCATAAGCGGATTAGGTTTATGCACACCTATCTTGGGGCTCCAGAAGATTTGAGTCGTAACGTGCTAGATTTAAATATAAAAGAACCAGTTTATTGCAGGAATAGTTGTCAAATGTTATAGGGATGTTAATATAATGGAAAGGCATCTAATGAAAGGAATCTAATTGATCATTACTTTTAGTAGCATATTTTATTAAATATCTGTACAATAATTCATCATATCTAATGAATGAGTGCTTTTGGTTTTAGTTATTTGACGTGTTTGTACTATTATAATTAAATATAGATTCATTGCAGGAAGAAAATCCGAATGCCGCCTTATTGTTCTATTGGGATGTATTAAGTAAATCGGTGAGTATTGACTAGGTTATATTATAACTAAGGATCGATTTTTACAAAACGTATGAGAACTCATACAAGCAAATTTTTACACTTTCTTGACAGAAGGTATATTTGTAATTAAAAATGATAATTAACAATTTTTTTGATGATCTCCGTTCTTTAATGAAATTGAAGTTAGAAGATTAAAAACAATGTGAAGTAAGAGGAACCCTCTAGTTGCAAATACTCCCTGTATGTTTGTTGTGGTTTGTTTAGCATTCTTCTTAATCTTCTTTGGGAATTAAACCACTCATATTTTTTTTTTTTAAAATGATCTTTATTAACGTTTCGATCCATGACCTAGGATCGTTGTCAAAATAATAAAGACTTCTAGTTTGACGTTTATGACATAAATTGAAGGTTACTTTGATTTATTGATGTTTGAAATATTTGGTTTGAGTACACTAAGCAAAAATTTTTAAAGTTTAAAAAATGATTGCCTTCAATTTGTGTTGCGACCTGGGATCGACTTTTCTATGGTAGCCAATACGCTAGTTGCAGTTGGCACAAGGTAGTATATTAGGATCTGTACTATTTGCTATTTTTTCTGCAGATATACCAGAGGTATTAACTACTGCCTTCTGACACCTCCTCAGTCAACAGTACCATGTTACTTGTCAATTAGACGAGTATAAAAGTAAAATAATTCATAGCGTGTTTGTACAGAGGGCATAGTAATATTACACAGATTTTCAATACAAACTGAAAAATAATCAGCACCATGAGATAATAGCGTGCCTTTATTTATCCAATTCCTTGATCCTTGTGTTGTGGCAATTTCCACCTGAAATTCTACATCTATCTTCAACAGCACGTACATTCAGGTTGGGTCATATGTGTTTTATAATATTCCTTAATTTAAATAAAACACAAATGATATAGTTAATATATTGACAGTTATGAATATCGGTGTACATTCATACATCATATAATGCAGAATAGCGTATACCTGTTGTTTTACAAAGACTCCATGACGTGCAACACGTGCACAAACCACGTGCTTATGTTTGATCGTTTAGGGTTATCCTTCAATAATAAGTCGATACACTACACAATTTCACCTAAACAATCTATTATAATACCTGTTAATATTATGATCTATCGGGTGTCTTCCTAATTTGCACGAGACACCTTGTAGGTGTCTGGTAAAGCTGGATCAACTTCATGTGGTTTATCATTACCAAACTCCTAATCCTTAGTATAATCCTATTGTCTGTTACCAGTGTGTCACCAGTACTATTTGGCTGGATAAAGGTGTCTGTGTACAATAGTCGAATTTGTTTAGTGTCTTTTCCAAATTAATAAATTAGAGTTTGAAGGTTTAACTAAATATACATTTTCCCCTAAAGTATTACAAATTTTTGTACGGCACCATGATGATTTCACATTTCTATAATCTTTGACAAGGACTAACTGCCCCACTGAGAATACTATATTTCGTCCTCCTCTATATTTTATATTAATATTTTGTGCATGTTTCAAGTTTGTTCTAACTTGTTTAAAACTTGAAATATGGTTTTATCGTGATTAACTGATGTAAAATTCAACACAGTTTCTGTTTTGAATACAGAACCAACACAACCCTTTCAAGGCATTTGCATACACGAGCAAATGGGTTCTAAAAATGGATCAAGATTACAAAACAAAACGGACAATTGAACATCTTCACTAAAAGAACCATAGTTCCCAAACAGATCTGTCATACACGCAAAATAGTTAGTAATGCTTTCTGATGACTTCTACCGTCTCTTGCAGATCATATTAAACACCACCAACCTATGATCAGTCATTTTGAATCAGAATAAAAAATAAATTGGGAGAAAGTAACTAAATAAAGACTAACTGTAACTCCATAGAAGCTCAAAAAAAATAATTGCGAATACATGACAATCTAAAACATCCGACGGATAAACTTCAGCAACACGAATAGGAGCTAAGCAACAAAATAAAAATTAGAACAGGGCTGTAGAATAAAAGAAAAGAAAAATCGGAGAACGAAATGAGGGAGGGAAGGAAGAAAAAAAGAAAAATCTTGAGCGCCAGCGTTTTCAATGGACTAGGATTATTGGTGAAAACACAAGTCCAATAATCTGAAATTAGACAACTCTTGATGTTGAGCAATTAAGAAGGAAAACAGAACTAAATTTTAAGAAAATCGAACCCACACAAGAAATAAAGAAAAGGAATAAATACAAGTTCGAGCGTAAGGGAAGAAAACATAAGTAGTATCAGGCCGAGAAGCAAAACAAAAATTGGGGCAGAAATTAAACGAAACAAAATCGAAGCGAACGCTAACCAAAACCAAAATCGAAGCAAAAGTTAAGCCAACGTTACACAAAACAAAATCGGAGCCCCGCGCGCCAGGGCATCAAAATTTATACTATGTTGTGCAGCGTAGCCTAACAAAAAAAAACGAAAGAAAATGGCCGGGCTCATTCGGCGAGTGGACGGGGTGTTATACATACAAAAGAAAAAAATAAAGGAAAGCCTAAAATAAAAATAAGAAATTAACAGTGCTTATTACTAAGTATAATTATTCTAATTGACATTTTGGATGGACGTAACAGTGCAATATGACCACAGACACAAAAAAATCAAGTCAAGACTAAATACATATGTCAGCCAAAAAAAAACCAAAAAGAAATTATTTTTTAAATGGCGAGCTGCAGTTTTAGGTTACTCCCCAATATTAATGATCAAACAAAACAAAAAATGCAACATTAGCACACTAAAACCAACAGCGCTAAATAATCATGGTAAATCTACAATTAAATTGTTACGTTTTTAATCGCGGCGCCACGTTGGGCGCCAAATTTTGTTACGTTAATCGAGGCAGTCCCTGTTCGGGCGCCAAAGTTATGCTACGTTGGCTCGTGGCCGTGCGTAACACAAAGAAAATCAAAGAAGTGACCGGGCTCAATCGGAGATTAGGGGGGGTCGTAAAAAGCAGACCAACATATAACGTACGGGGGCTGTAAGGAATTAGTAACAATACCTGCAATAAAGAAAAGTTAGAATAGCAAACCTGCAATAAAAAAAAATTAGTCCTGCCAACCTGAAATAAAGAAAAAGCATAGCAGCAATGAAAAGTCTCAGTTATTCAGTACTTTGTAGAATGTAAATAAAACGGTTTAGATAAACTATATAATAGAATCACGATAAAAGCATTATAAAAATTTTTATTACAAAGTGAGGTAATATTGGGGAGTAGCAGAAACGTTTCCTCACACACCAATTAAACATAAATCAGATAAAATGTTAACAAAAGGTAAGTAGATAAGACACCATTGGTATGAGTAATTCAGTAGTATCGATTGTTCTTTCTTTCTTTTCTTTTTTTTATGTTTTAAAAGAGCATGCAAGTCTATTGTAAAAGGTATCAGAACGACAAAGATATGGCAAAGCCACGGATAGATATTTACAGTAATAATAAGTAGAAAATAGTTCAACTTACAAAAGTCCTTCAGCAACGCTTCCTTGCAACGGAAGTGTGAGATTCACGATGTCCTACGCTAACGAAGCACTTCACCCTTGACTGTGAGGGTGTTGATGGAACTTATCACACGTCACACTAATCACACCTACGTATTTCACTGGGGTTAGCAGCAGACACCATCACGCGACGAAACTATGTAGCATTGATAAATTTCTTGTTAATTCTATTTCCTGAGACAATAATTTCGAAATACTTTGTAGCACCAGTTTAGTCTCAACTGGAATCAAATGTATATTATTTTCATAAACCTCCAAAAAGCAGTGAGAGACTTCAACCAATACTTTTGTAAACCGGTAATCTGTTATATTTCGCAAATAACGAAATTCGCGCAAGCAATGATCTATGTTAGATTCTTTGGTGTTAGAAAAATGCAGAAACTACAGTATCCACTGTATTTAAATAATCCAAAGTATGCACTAATCTGATAAAACAAAGGGACACTAGGCTAGATCGCACACACATTAATCCTAAAGAAAGAATCGGTCAGTTTAGCAAGTTCTACGACTATTATTTCACAAGACAAACAACTAAAACCACAAATTAGTAAAGTACGCGTATCACTAAAGTAAGTCCGCTTTTATTTTCAACAGAAACTAGACTAAAAACATGCCGTGAGATCGCACACACAGTTTAAGTATAAAAAGACAAATCAACTAAGAAAGACACAATCAGTAAAACAACGCGTATCACTAAACCGTATGTCAATGACCTTACCACAACACTTCTGGTCAACCAAACACGTTCGTCTATAAAGCATACTTCTTTCAATCGAATTAGCACTCCGCTCTACAGTTAATATCCAACTCGTAATTTATAGGAACCAAGAACAACTCCAAAACTACTCTGTTTATACAAACTAGTTGTTATTACAACCTCTTATCGTCTATTATCTAGACTTGTATATCCATAAAGTAAATGCAGCACTCCTATCTAATAATTTATTACAGCTGTTTATCATTTCGATACATTGGAAAGTAATTCATGAATAATCCTATTTACAATTCGTTCCTTGCAATTTATTTATTAAAATACGACGCATTCGCCACCGAGTTAATACCTATAAAATATAGAAATAGTAGTTACCGAAATGTATTTACGAATTGGGTATAGCGTAAAATGTTAAACTATAAAAAATGCACGTTACAAATTATACAATTAAATAGATAAATTGGCCACAGTAAATACAATATTAATACTCAATATCGTCGTAAGTATAAACTTAACTACATCAAGTTGGCCCCCCCATAAAGAAGTCGTCACAAATTACAATATTAATAATAAATATCCTCTCGCACAACGACAATCATTCCAAAACTACCAAGTTTATTCATGCAATAAAAACTGATAAAGATACTGTTTGAATAATTTTAAAGATTTCCTATACAAAATAGTGAATAAACACTCACCACGTGTGTCCACGGTGTAGGTGTTTGATCGCACCCTCTCTAAGGGCAGGGCAGAGCAGATGGACTGGGGATTCCGTAAACCGTGTATTCCCTCCACAAAAGAAACAGGCAAACGCCTCATCAAACAAGGCCAAAGTAACAGACGGTTCTAACCCCGGAAGGAGCTATAATAAGTACATTTTTTTTAACAAAATACTCACCACACAGTGTGTGCTCGAAAATTTTTCACAGAACGATATCGACAAATGCTCTTATCGTATGCAGAAAAGAATAAAAATTAACTTGTTTGATAGCACCAATTTATATTCCTCCCGGTGTTATCAAACATACGAAGGTGATTAGCACTTCGAAACAAGCTTTATTGGTGAAGTAGGATTCATTACTTCGAGTCTTTAGATGGAAGTAATCTAGAATCAATTGTACGCGGTCGTACTGTATAACCAGTTAACGGATACCTAAAACACGGTACTGCCTATTTAATTATAGCATAAACTTTACGTTTCAAAGCAACTAGATTTGAGTTAAAAATTATTGTAATGCGGAATTATGATGAACAGGTAAAATAGATATGATGTTGATGACGGATTTAAGAATAGCAACGGAATCGATTTAACAAAATTATTATAAAGCGGCTAATGAATTAACAAGGGAAAAAAGGGTATTTAATTGATCCCGAAAATAAACGTAACAAATAATAAAGAAAATGGTTAAAATACAAGCAAACTACGTTACATTAATTACTTACCCTGAAAGGTTTTCCCTCTTTGTCATAAATGAGGGGCACCAAACCATCTGTCACAGTTATCTCATCAATATTATCTCTACACGAAAAACTGTTACTCCACATATGTCCTCCTTGCTTTGGGTTCCTAAATTTATCAGAATACACATTACCTTTCCCTAAAATATCTTAAAACGCTTATTAAGTTTTGTCATAATTAAAGAAATTTTCGAAATCAAGGCTTCTCCCAAATACGATTCCATTACTGAAGTGACTGGATATCCTTTTATAAATTATTCTGTATACCTAGTTCATAAGTAAATACAAATAAAATTCAACCTAAACTTAACCTCTATTGACATTGAATATTTGCAATATAATTACAAATACACTTAAAAAACCTAATTTCTTAACCTCGATCTGCTTAACGGCCACGTGCCGTGTTTATGCAACAAATTGAAAACCTCGAGCAATAAGTTATTTACTCTGACTTTTAATGATAATAATGCTATTTAAAACATTCTAAACAAGGTTTCAAAACATCTGAAGTATTTTCAATATTATTATGGTAACAAAATGTGGAGTTTAACGTAGCAATTTAATCGAACAATGGATCTTTTGTGTTCTATATGCGACCAAACATTTATTATGAATTCAAAAACATAAGTTTGCAAATAAAAAAAAATGTAGTGAATATTTTGGTGTTTTCTTCCTTAGCTTTTTGTTAACTGTAAACAAATTTTGTTATGCCAAAAAAATTGTTACCATGCATGTATTGTTACGAACTGCTATTAGGCAACCTATCAAACACACAAGCGCCGTAAGCAATGTATATACTATAGAGGCCTAGAACCTTCTAGCATATACCGGAGTATGAATCATCCATTTAATTCAGGGTTTATATAAGACCGAGTTAGTAGTAGAGTTAGTACAGAGTTAGTCTATATCAGAATGTCGTATATAAATCATCTTGTATATAGCTAGTTGTTCATTACGTTCTGAAAGTCCTTTAGTAAATATAAATTTGTGGTATGTGAACATGTATATTGTACCGCCAGCTTGTAGAATATATAAATAGACAAAAGTGTAATAAATAAATAGTAGTGTTAGTGTTGTTAATATACCTATGGTTAAGAATTTAGTTTAAGAAGATATTAGTGCTTGTAAATAGCGTTAGTGTGATAGTGCTTCATTGTTAATTGGACTAAAAACATCTATAAATAAGGCATAGACTCATGAACAGTGAGTAATAAAGACTTGTTATGACTTGTTTTAAATTGTTGAAATGCGTTAATAGTAGCCCGCTACACTGGTGTCAGGCTGTGTTGGGTGTATCAAAAAAAAACACAAGTCTAAGGACATTTGAGTAGTTTGTATATGCCAGTTACAAGAAGCCAAAGTAAAATAGACGTAGAAACCTTGTTACGTGCCGAAATTGGCAGTAAACATTTTCAATTAAGTTTTAATTTGTAAGAATTTCGCGCCAAGGATTTAAAAAGACGTGTGCGTAGTTCCGTCACTTTAGACAGTGCGTTTGCGCGAGATTGCGCCGGCGCGGTGTGCCAATAAGGATGGGGTGATTTCGGGCAGACGTGATCGAGAGGCCATCAAATGTAGTTACCTTTGTGTCGTATCATGTCTTTTTCTTGAGATGTAGGTTTCCTGCCTTCTACATAATTATCGCCCTTCATCCTATTCCTGTGTTCCGCTTCAAAAAAAGAAGAAGACAAATTGAATTTGGATTCGACCGGGCTCAACGATTACCCACGCCCGAAAAAGGATCAACGGAGCCCTGCTGTAGCCATCACGGAGTAGCGCTGCGAGAAGCCCTGCAATTTATGTAAGTAGCGTTTTCGTTTTCTTTTTTATGTAATGGAGTAATTTTATATAATTGCGTGACGTAATATTTTATTTGCGCGTCATATAGCAATTATTTAGCATTGCTACCAACTGACTGTAGTGGCTCGCGTACCGTAACGATGGGGTTAATATAGTGGCGCCCAACGTCGTTACGGTACGTGAGCCACTACAGTCAGTTGGTAGCAATGTTAAATAATTGCGATATGACGCTCAAATAAAATATTACGTCACGCAATTATATAAAATTGCCCCATCACATACAAAAGAAAACGAAAACGCTACTTACATAAATGGCAGGGCTTCTCGCAGCGCTACTCCGTGATGGCTACAGCGGGGCTCCGTTGATCCTTTTTCGGGCGTGGGTAATCGTTGAGCCCGGTCGAATCCAAATTTAATTTGTCTTCTTCTTTTTTTGTTGCGGAACACAGGAATAGGATGAAGGACGATAATTATGTTGAAGACAGGAAACTTACATCTCAAGAAAAAGACACGATAAGACACCAAGGTAACTACATTTGTTGGGCTCTCGATCACCAGTCCCGACACGTCTGCCTGAAATCACCCCCACCCTTCTTGGCACACCGCGTCGGTGCAATCTCGCGCAAACGCACTGTCTAAAGTGACGGAAATACGCGCACGTCTTTTTAAATTTATTGGCGCGAAATCCTTACAAATTAAAACTTATAAAAATGTTTACGGCCGATTTCGGTACGTAACAACCTTGATGAATTTCCTTAAGGATTTTAAATCCTATATGGAAGAAAAGTTCAGTGAAAATGATGAGAAAATGGGAAGGTTAAGTGAAAATACAGCCACGTTAGAACAAAGATTAATGGAAAGCTCCATTGCATCGAAAGAAGATTTCACTGAACAGGTACAAACAGTTGACCAAAAGTTGGACAGTAAATTGGTAAAAATGGAAGAAGATGTGATGAGGCTACAAGAATAAGTGATTTCACTAACAACGCGGCCACTTGAATTAGTAAACCAAGTTGTAAATCAGAACATCCCAGAAATAAGTAGCATGGAAGGAAGTGAGTCAATACTGTCAAAATTTAAAGTGAAACCACCCACATGCGATGGTAAACACCTTGACCCACATATTTAAAACAATTTGAAGCTGCTGCAATAGCCAACGGTTGGTGCAACAAAGAGAAGGCTATCTCCCTAATACTGGCTCTGCGGGGAGAAGCTCTTAACATTTTGCAAACGATTCCCGATCACCAGCAGCATGATTACGCTCACCTTTCAACAGGTTTACCATGCACAAGTTAAGAACTGCTCACAAAAGACAAATGAAAGCCTGCAAAAATTTAAAGCTGACATTGCCAGATTAGTTAGATTGGCATACCCAGTGGCACCAGATAGCTTCCTCAAACAACTGGCTGTTCAAACATTTGTGGATGGCGTTAAAGATGGCGAAATATAACAAGCACTAAGATTAGCACGGCCAAAAATGTTAAATGACGCACTGGCTCATGCGCTTGAATTTGAATCAGCTAAGCAGACATCACACAGGATGAATCACAAAGTTCGATCTGCCTTAGAAGAACCTAGTCAATCGCAGAACAGCGTAGAAGAAATAATCAAACGTGTGTTTGAAAAGCAAAAGGCTGGAAAGACAACGACCACAGAGATGGGATCTGCATGTTGGAGCTGCGGTGAAGTTGGCCATGAACAGGGCCGCTGTACTCAACCAAAAAAACAACCGGTTGAGCAGCAGGTGACTTTGACACAGAACATTGTGTAGGAACTAGCCATCGGAATGCAGACGCCTTGTCAAGGAGACCTTGTCCGGTAGACTGCAATCATTGCTCCAAGATGGAAGAGAAAATAAGTGTCATCCATAGAATGACGGTAAGCGATGATACTTGGTAACCCGAAAGAATACGAGAAGACCAGGAGAATGACGCCGAATCGGGACGTATTCTTGAGTGGAAAGGTAGAGGATAACGACCCGCTTGGGAAGAAATTAGTATTTCAAATAGGAGCTTGAAGGCATGTTGGGCACAGTGGGACTCCTTGGTGATTGAAAATAGAATCTTGAAACGACGCCTGGAATGTGAAGATGGCACTGAGAGACGACTTCAAGTGATAGTGCCGAGAAGCAGAGTGCCAGACGTGTTGCAGCACTTGCACGATGGTATTTCTGGATGGCACTTTGGCGTGAAAAGAACTCTTGAAAGAGTGAGAGAAAGATATATTAGGTGAACTGCAAAGAAGATGTGAAGGAGTGGTGCCCGAAATGTGAGTTGTGTGCACCTGGTGCCCGGTTACTAAACGGAAAGCCCCAATGAGACAGTATTACGTGGGGAATCCATTTGAGAGGGTGGCCATTGATATAGCTGCTCCGTTTTCTGAATCAGAGAAAGGAAATAAATACATTTTGGTTACAATGGATCATTTTACCAAATGCCCGGAGGCGTATGCTATACCTAACCAAGAAGCCGAGACGGTTGCAGATGTACTAGTGAGGGAGTTGTTTGTCGCTTTGGAGTTTTGTTGGAATTACACTCCGATCAAGGTCGGAACTTCGAATCAGCGTTGTTTCAAAACGTCTGCAGGCATCTTGGAATCAGGAAGACTATAATCACACCACTTCATCCTCAATTGGATGGAATGGTTGAAAGAATGAACAGGACGTTAGGAAAGTACCTAGCCAAAGTTATTTCTGAACATCAACGAGACTGGGACCAATATTTACATTTGCTCCTACTGGCGAACCGATCTTCGGTACATGACATCACAGGATACTCGCCTGCTTGCGTGATGTTAGGACGTGAATTGCGGCTACCAAATGATCTTCAGTTTTGGATTTAAACCTGGAGAAGAGATCGCAGGTGAAGATTACGTTAGTAAGCTTCGTGTAAGATCAAATAGCATTCACGAAAACGTCCGAAAGAACAGCAAGCGATCGAATGAAATCACAATATGACACGAGAACACAAGAAGGTGGCTACCAACCTGGAGATTTAGTGTGGTTGTATAATCCACAAAGCGTGGATTGTCACCAACATTACAAAGACAATGGGAAGACCCGTACAAAGTGTTAAAAGGAATTAATGATGTAGTGTACCAGATTAGAAGATCTCCCCGTGGTAAACCGAAAGTGGTACACTTTGACCATTTAACATTCTATGCTGGCAACGACCAGGAAGACTCGAATAAGGAGAATGGTGTTCGACGAGTTATTAATCATGAGCCAAATGTAGATTTTGAGACTTTTATGGTGGCGTATGGTGGTTCCGCTAAGGCGAGATTTGGAGTTGTTGAAAAACAGCAAGATTTGTTTAGAGCACCAGAAGAGTATGTTACGTGCCGAAAAATTCGGCACTAGACATTCTCAATTAAGTTTTAATTTGTAAGGATTTCGCGCCAATGAATTTAAAAAGACTTGTGCACGTATTTCCGTCCCTTCAGATAGTGCGTTGCGCGAGATTTGCGCCGACGCGGTGGGCCAAGAAGGGAGTGGTGGATTTCCGGCATACGTGTAGGACTAGCCACCGAAACGTGAACAAGTGTGGTTGTCTTTTGTGTCTTATCATATCTTTTTTGTGTTATGTAGATTCCTTTTGCCCTTATCTTTGACTATCGTTTCCTAACCAGTTTCCTGTCGTTTCCTACATATAGGAAGAAGAGAATTAAATTTGGATTCGACCAGGGTCCAGCGAACATCCACGCCCGAGAGAGATTAGCGAAGCCGCCGCCGACCATCATGGAGTAATCCTCCGAGAAGCCCTACATGTTCACGTGAGTGCCCCGTTGGGGTTTCCTTAAAATTTGTATAGCTTTGTAATTGAATTGCTGTAATTCGCCTATTGTGTGACGTCATCTATAAATTGCGCATCATTTTTACAATTGTCCAGCATTGCTACCAACTGACATAGTGTCTCGTGTACCTCGACAGTGGGGCTATAATAAGTATTCCCTTGTACTTTGCGTAGCTCAAGATCTGGAAATGTCAAGAGGAATAGCTGATGTTTTCAAGAAAAAGTTTGGATGTGTGGATGAATTAGTACAACAGCAGCCAATCGTAGGAAAAGCTTTGAATAAAAATCATTATGTTTACTATCTGGTCACCTAAAATTCTTCATGGCAGGTTCTAGGGAACCAACGTCCAGGTCCTTGTTTGTTGTTATCAACTGATTGCCTACCAAGACCAAGAGAAGAGTGTTGACTGTTATTTCCAACGACGTGGTGGATGCACCAGAGGAGATAGCTGCCAATATTGTCATCAGTCATCGAATTGGCGTCAAAATGTATTTAGTTACGAGACGTAACGGTTTTAAAGAGGGGGCAGTGTTACAAGCTGCTATTAGGCAACCCGTCAAACACACAAGCACCGTAAGCAATGTATATACTACAGAGGCTTCAAACTTTCTAGCATATACCGGAGTATGAATCAGCCATTTAATTCAGGGTATATATAAGACCGCTGATGAAGTACAGAGTTAATATCAGAATGTCGTATATAAATCATCTCGTATATAGTTAGTTGTTCATTATGTTCTGAAAGTCTTTTAGTAAATATAAACTTGTGTTATGTGAACGTGTATATTGTACTGCAAACTTGTAGAATACATAAAT
This sequence comes from Platerodrilus igneus, assembly GCA_036346225.1. Classification (NCBI taxonomy): domain Eukaryota; kingdom Metazoa; phylum Arthropoda; class Insecta; order Coleoptera; family Lycidae; genus Platerodrilus; species Platerodrilus igneus. The sequence goes on along the minus strand of JARFIW010000727.1, from coordinate 727,205 downwards.
AGACAGAAGTGTAATAACTAAATAGTAGTGTTAGTGTTGTTAATAGACCTATGGTTAAGAATTTAGTTTAAGAAGATATTAGTGCTTGTAAATAGCATTAGCTTTATAGTGCTTCATTGTTAATTGGACTGAAAACATCTATAAATAAGGCATGTACTGTTAATTAGTCTTGTGAACAGTGAGTAATAAAGACTTGTTATTACTTGTTTTAAATTGTTGAAACGCGTTAATAGTAGCCTGCTACAATATGAAAAATATTGTGGACATTTCATTTTCAGACAGAAAAATGATACACAAATCATTTATTTATTCACTGAGTTCGTTTTGAAGTAATGTTTGTTTATTTCATTATGCGGCAGTAGTAAAGCGTCCTGCAACCTTAAATAAAGCAATACATCAACGATTTAAAATTATTTTTTTTATTAAATTAACTCTCAAGTCTATGGTAGAAAATTTTAAGTTACTTAATGAAGTACGAATTTACTGAAATTCAACTTTTATGCAAATACAGTGTTATTTTTTCCTCATTTTTTAGGTACGTATAGAAGGTAATGTGGAAAAATTGCCGATGTCCGATGCTGAAGAATATTTCAGTAAGAGACCATATCCAAGTCAAATTGGTGCTTTATGTAGTGATCAAAGTAATACAATTGAAAGTAGAAAAATTTTAGAAAGTAGAGCATCTGAATTGAGATGTCAGTATAAAGAAGGTGAAGTTCCGAAACCACAACATTGGTAAATTTTTTATGTAGCTAGAAATAAAACCATTTATATGGTTTTTAGGGGTGGATATAAAGTAGTTCCAAAGTGTTTTGAGTTTTGGCAAGGCCAGACTGATCGTATTCATGATAGAATACGATTTCGATTACCTAAAGAAAATGAAGTTCCTGACAATAAAATTACTTTTCCTGCTGATGATGGTTGGATATATGAACGCCTACAACCATAATAGTACTGAAACAAATTGGTCTTATAGTTGTATGGAATTTCATTGGATTTTATTATAAATTAGAGCATCTATGATGATAATGCAAAGTATTAATTATGAAATAGGAAATTAGCGATGTTCGTTAAAATCAGTTTGATTACAAGTTAAATAGTTTTTGTAGCTTTATGAATGTTAGTAATTGCTTTCTTTAAAATTGTTTATAACATTATTGAAAAAGACAATAAATGCGAACCATTCAAATAAAATTAAATAGTCAAGTTTTTGTAACCGTTTGTTGGAATAGCTTTTTTTTTTGTTTCTAGCAACCGTTGTGAAGAGTAGCTGTGCGATACACTGCTCTGGCTAGTTCCATCTAAAAAATTGCAGCTCCACATATAATTTCAAATATATTAAGTGTTGAAATATGATAATTGCAAATAAACTTTGTGCAGATATAAACATAAACAAGAATGCCTTTTACCCACGAGCTGAAAAGTGAACTCTGTGAAACCATAAAACAGGCTATGTTATAGCCCCAGCGTCCGTATTCAGCGCCACTGCTACAGTTGGCAACACTGATCCTATCTACGTTTCACAATATTGCACAATAATGACATAATTACGTGTCAAATTGTATCACATGCCAAATACGTTTACAATGATACAATTTGCACTCAAAAATGCAAATAAAGCGAAGTACTCACTTAAAACGCGCCATGCGGTACGGTAGGATCAACCAGGTAAGGAACAATAAGGCAAGATAACAGGAGGAAACCTACATCCTAAAAGAGATAAGACAAAAAACACGTCAGGCAAACGTCACGGTTCGACGTCTTGTGGCTAATAATCCTAATGTCCTGTCGTGTCGCAAACCGCGCACTTCTCCATCACTCTGCGCCTGCGCATTTTTTTGCGCAGACGCCTGTCCGAAGAAATGAACAAGTCTATTTTAAAATAGTGGCAGGAATTCCCTCACATATTTATACTTAATCTAAATATGATACATAGCCGATTTTCGGCAGGTAACAGGTAATACTTTCTTAGAGGATAAAATTTTCCTAGCAATATTAACTGATGATGTTTGGAACAAAGTAGACACTAAGTTTAAAGTAATTCAATCTCAACTTCAGTTATTGAAGAAGGAGAATATAGCTTTATCTATCTGATAACACAGACATACAGCAATACAGTAGGAGGTATAATCTGAAAGTGTTTGGAATTTCTGAGCTGGTTGATACAAGGTGATACTGAACAGCTTATGATTTTAACTTCAATTAATAAAAGAAAAATATAAACATTTCTAGGTTAGGTTTACAGTTAATGAAAGATACCATGCTCAGGTAACAACATTCATAATTTAAAATTACGCTTTTTATGTATGACAAATATGAAATACACTTTATGAAAAAACTTTTAACAATGTATTAATAGAAGTTTCATTGCAAAACCAACACTCGAAAATATATTCATAGCAACCAGAAAGTGATTTTCAATTGTATTTAAATGACTATCCAACAGCAGAAAGTATAATGTCTCAAATGCGAAATCGTAAATTAAATAAAAGGAGTAGCAAATTGATTGTCTAACTGAGCTATTACACACTTGAAATAATGAAAGTGTACCGAACCCGTATATTTAAATAAGTAGAAATTGAAATGGTCTTTAAATCAAGGAGGTAACAAAATTTACAACTATGAATGGAACATAATAAAATCATACTCAAATGGCATAGAACTATCTTGGTTTACCAGATGAATTGTTATTTTAAAAGACTGAAAATAAAGTTGCTATACTATTACTCTCATTTTCCAAATAGCACCTAAATTGACTGGGGCATCGAATCAAAAGATTTTTGCAACCGAATACAACATCAATGTAGAGCTTGGCTGGCAGGTGTGATGTTTCTCTACATAGGATTGTGTTCTGGTTTGCACTGCATCATATATTAAATATGTTTATAAGGAAACGTATTATTAATCACGACTCTAGCTGTGAGACCCCAACTTATGATAGTTAAACAAGGACATGTAAAAGGCAGTATCTTAATCTTTTTTTACTGAAGGTATTTCTACCTACTATATTTTATTAAACTGTCTAAATAATTAATTTCATTTGTTTAGGACACCTGGTTTAATTAAAAAAAAATATATTGGTGTTGAAAAGTAGAAATACTGCATTTTATTTGCATTAACCTGGAACACACCGTACTATTTTTCAAAAATTAATGTAACTTTTCTATTAACAATAATATCGTAACTATCAATTTCAGAACGTACACAAACATCTGCTCTATTGTAACCCATTCCTCTAAGATTAATTCCAGAATCACGAACTTCGAATCGTAGACAATGTCCAAAATGCTTATTTAATTCTGGAATGCACACCTTCGTTCCATAAGGAATTCCAAGTTTTTCATCCATTGCCAATGTGATGTAATCGCAACGATTATCCACATAGTCCTTAAACAAATTAAGATATTGTTTATATAACAATTTTTGATTTTAGTAGCAATAGATTAAAATGCAAACAATTATCAAATTTTAAAAAAAATGCAAAGACGTGGAGTAGTAATTTAAGATATCAACCATTTCATATGCAGATTAATCAGTTTCAATATTTTATAATAAAGAAACTATGATTTTATCTAAAATTAATGTTATTTCAACCCAGTAGTTTGCATCTGAAACCTCAGTATAAACATTGTAATGATATAGGGCAACTCTGCACGTTTAAAAGGTATAATTGAATTTTTAAGAAAGAGGTGGTAGCATGCAGACTGGTTAGGAGAATAAACCCGGTTTGTAAAAAAAAGAGAAGCGGGGATTTGGAGAACACTTGCTGAAGTGGTAACCCCGTGTTCTCTTTGAGAAATTAAAGAAAAGAAACAATATAATTTTGAGGTTTATGTGGAAATTGGAGTAACAAAGTATGCTCGTGCTACAGTGGCAGCTTCGATTACTATAAGAAAACCAAATGTTGGTATTAACAGAAGAGAAGGAATTGCATAACCAAATGTTGCTAACCATATTTCTGTAACCATATTTTATTGATAACTACACACGCTTAAACGAATAACGCCACTAAGTTATAGTGATTAAGTTTAGTTAGGCGACTAACCGTTAAGTAATGAGACAAATAAATGTATGCCAATATAGTGTATCCAATTTTTAAATATAGACATATGATGTATCGCAATGTTTTTTGAATATTTTACAGAGTTGTGGTTCAGACGACTTATGTAGTCAATGGGTTGACATATTTCGTGCAAACTTTCTTTCGTTACGAGTTGTGCATTGAAAACTGCTTGAATGTTTGTTTATAAAGCGTTCGTTAAACAATTTCCATGCTACAGATTTAATGAACTAATTACCTGTGCTGCTTCCCCACTCAGAGACCCACGCCAGTAATAACACCATTTAAAATCGATGAGTGCAAGATTCGAATTTGAGTGATTTAAAGGTATCATAGTAGCCGATCCATGCTTCATAATTTCTTGAAAAATGTGCTAATGAATTAATTAAAAGTTTTATATTATGTTTCTGACTTGGAGCTGTTGCAGACTCCTTGCTGTGTGCAGAAGCCGATTTGGAACACATGTTATCATCATGAAAACCGTTAACTAAATGTTTAGCCTAAGCAGTTAGTGCATAAAAACTGTTCTCAAAATCCTCCCTTTAAAGTAGCTTTTGATCAGTATTTGCACTCAGCAGTTCAATTTCTAGTTGTACATTATCAAATTCGTGTATTTCGATTTCATCAAGCCTTGTTTCTACTTCAGTTAATAAATTAGAAATACTTGAACTTTCTGATTCTTTATTGAATGGATGCACTCTGAATGTATTTTTTAAACAAGGTTTTGTCTTGAAAGCGTCCCTTTTTATATGTAATGCTTTAAGCTCCGTATTTGACATTTTGCATAGCATTGTCAATAAGAAAATAACTCAATAAATAGAAATTCAATTTCAAATAGTTGTCAATGTTGAATATGTGCTATGTTTTGTATTATGAACTTTTAAATTTAGTATCAAGTAGAAACAACGCAAACTGTAGGGCAATGAATGAAATATGCTTAATGATCTCACTTATTCAGCATTCAATAACATTTCTAACCGTAGAGGCGTCTTGCTTGATCTTTCATTCGTATGCCTTCTTTCAAAAAACCTATCTGCCAACACTGTCAGGTCTAATATGTCCTTCGTCCCTGAAGACCCTCACCATCCAGCGTTGTACCAGTCACTCTATTTCTTGTCATATACTCAGTAAACCACGCTCGTCCAAATTTAATTTTAAAAAAGCTAACTTCCGTCATGTATGATCTTATTGGGAAATCCTCCTGGCAAAACATTCTCTTTAGTAATGATCCCCAATTAGCTATAGACTTGCTTGTAAATAATTTATCTCGTATTTTTTCGACTACCGTCCCTAAAACAAAGGGTTACGAATCATCTCATCCAATATGGTACACTAAACAAATTATCATTGGCCTTGAAAAGAAAGGTTCATATCATTCTCTGGCTCGTAATCACAAGTGTAGCCTCAATTCTCAAATTTTCGACCACAACTTCAAGGAACTTTGTGCTAACCTGAAGCTCTCAGGCAAAAATGTTCATAAAGAATACATTGATAGTACCCAGACGCTCTAAAAACGGATCCAAAGCAATTCTAGATTTTTTTTAAAAAACAAGACTTCTTTGCCTAAAGTATTTAAATGTAATGGATGTGAAAAATATGATTCAAAAAGCATTGCCATGGCTTTTGCATCGTTCTTTACTTCATGTTGCACCTCCTCCTCGTACACTCCTCAAGACGTTACAGTCTTTCAAAATGTCAGCTACCATGTAGACATTCCTACAGTTACTGAATCAGCTGTAATACAAGCCATCAAAAAATTACCAACATCATTTTGTTATGGGACTGATGGCATACCTGCAGTAGTCCCAGTGCTTAACTAAATCCATTTTTCCTGATATCTGGAAATCATCTCGTGTGCAACCAATTTTCAAAAAAGGCGATAAATCCATTATTCAAAACTATCATCCAATTTCTATTATTTCTAACGTTAGCAAAGTCTTGGTATAATTATTTTTGAATTGCTATTTCCTTAAGTTTTGCAACTTTTGTCCGAATACCAACATGGTTTTATAAAGCGGCGCTCTACAGTTACTAACCTTTGTTTTGTCACACAGTTCATATCAAAATGTTTGAATACTCGATCCGAGTGTGATGTTATCTATTTTGACTTCACTAAAGCTTTTGATGTCCTCAATCACAATATCTTATTGCACAAACTACGTAAGTTTAATTTCTCTAACAACTTGCTAACATTCTTTAAGTCTTATTTGACAAACTGCTCATTATTCGTTGAATTTAATGGCATCCAGTTCAAACATTTTCTCCTAACCAGCGGAGTGCCCCAGGGATCTGTACTTGGACCGCTTTTATTTCTCATTTATATAAATGACATCACTCAAATAATTTCAAATAATAAACTTCTTTTTGCCGATGATTTGAAAATTTTTACCAAAATTAACTCTACTGCCAACTGTGAATCATTACAAACTGATATTTCCCAATTACTTCGATGGTGATTCAAATAAATTATATCTTAATTTTGATAAATGCGTTGTTTTGTCCTATAGTAATAATGCTACCCCAATACTCTTTGATTATTAACTAGGCACGAGTTCAGTCTCCAGTGTATCTACTATTAATGACTTGGGTATTACATTTGATGAAACTCTCTCTTTTAATTGTCATATAAATAACATTGTCAAACGCTTTCTGCGGACTCTAGGTTTCCTAATGCGTAGTACATCACTATTTTGCTACACGATTGTCCCACTGTTACCAATCGTAACATTTTAAAAAAAGAAACGTTGGCTAGATAAAGACCGCCAGGCGCTAACGCCTAAAAATAAATATACATACAATAACGAGGACGAATAGGTATAACTGAACAGCGGAAAATACTAGGAACGTTTACCGTCACTAGATCAGTGGAGGGGGGAGTGGGTCTCACGAAACCATCCCAAAAAAAAAAGATCTGAGATCGAAAATTAATGAGCGCCACCCAACTGGAAGAACCTGAATTTCCGCGAACCCAATTGGGACGTTTTCCCGTCGAAAAGATACTCAACTATCCTACCATAAAATGATACTTAAATCACACATACAACTACGGAACATACCCAAATAAATACCAGTACACTATCACAATATTTACTAAATTACTAAACAATCTACAGCATCAATACATATATCTTATTGAATCAAGTTTACGTAAATTATTTACCTATTATTTTATGTATGTGAAATAACGGAATAATTAATATTAATTGTGCACTGTGTGAAAAGGGGATATTGGTGCACCGATATCAGTTACACAATGTTCAAATTAGCACAATAAATGATATACAGTGGTGCACTTGTAAATATAAATAAGCGTTGATTGTTATTGATTATTGTAAAATGAATAATTAATTGTGATGGTTCAAATTGTAACTACTGAAATATTTCATCATAAAATGTACACAAATATCGTTAAAAAGTTCATGCATTAACGTTATTAAATTTGTATCTAATAAACTTATAATAGAAATCATGCATAACGATACCCATCCAATGTCAACTCAGGAGGTTGCAATGACAGAATTCCCAACAACTGCCAAGCGTCGCAGGATACCAATTGAACTTGGAGCTTGAAGTTTATGAATATTCGGATTTCACGCTTCACAATTAAAACTCTTAAGTTAAAGACTTCAAGCCTAAAACCTAAAATCTGGATTCTGAAATCTAAAACCCGTACAACGGGCAATGAACTACAATAACATATAAGGGGTGATTTTTTAAGAGCTTGATAACTTTTTTTAAAAAAAAAACGCATAAAATTTGCAAAATCTCATCGGTTCTTTATTTGAAACGTTAGATTGGTCCATGACATTTACTTTTGAAGATAATTTCATTTAAATGTTGACCGCCTGCGTCTTAGGTGGTCCATTCGAAAGTCCAATTTTGGGCAACTTTTTCGAGCATTTCGGCCGGAATAGCCCGAATTTCTTCGGAAATGTTGTCTTCCAAAGCTGGAATAGTTGCTGGCTTATTTCTGTACACTTTAGACTTGACGTAGCCCCACAAAAAATAGTCTAAAGGCGTCAGATCGCATGATCTTGGTGGCCAACTTACGGTCCATTTCTTGAGATGAATTGTTCTCCGAAGTTTTCCCTCAAAATGGCCATAGAATCGCGAGCTGTGTGGCATGTAGCGCCATCTTGTTGGAACCACATGTCAACCAAGTTCAGTTCTTCCATTTTTGGCAACAAAAAGTTTGTTAGCATCGAACGATAGCGATCGCCATTCACCGTAACGTTGCGTCCAACAGCATCTTTGAAAAAATACGGTCCAATGATTCCACCAGCGTACAAACCACACCAAACAGTGCATTTTTCGGGATGCATGGGCAGTTCTTGAACGGCTTCTGGTTGCTCTTCACCCCAAATGCGGCAATTTTGCTTATTTACGTAGCCATTCAACCAGAAATGAGCCTCATCGCTGAACAAAATTTGTCGATAAAAAGCGGATTTTCTGCCAACTTTTCTAGGGCCCATTCACTGAAAATTGACGTTGTGGCAGATCGTCTCGCTTCAGTTCTTGCACGAGCTGTATTTTATACGGTTTTACACCAAGATCTTTGCGTAAAATCTTCCATGTGGTCGAATAACACAAACCCAATTGCTGCGAACGCGACGAATCGACATTTCACGGTCTTCAGCAACACTCTCAGAAACAGACGCAATATTTTCTTCTGTACGCACTGTACGCATTCGTGTGGTTGGTTTAATGTCCAATAAAGTAAACTGAGTGCGAAACTTGGTCACAATCGCATTAATTGTTTGCTCACTTGGTCGGTTATGTAGACCATAAATCGGATGCAAACACATTTCAACCGAACACTGATTTTGGTAATAAAATTCAATGATTTGCAAGCGTTGCTCGTTAGTAAGTCTATTCATGATGAAATGTCAAAGCATACTGACCATCTTTCTCTTTGACACCATGTCTGAAATCCCACGTGATCTGTCAAATACTAATGCATGAAAATCCTAACCTCAAAAAAATCACCCGTTACATCGATCAGCGGATGATCAATACGAACAGAAACATATGGCACCTTCAACTTCGATTTGTAAATCCTCTTAAATGAGTTTATTGAGCAACCATAACAAAGTATCACCAAATAGATTGCCTCAAAAAGTCCTGGAGTCACAAATCCCAAAAATGGTGAACGGCTAAATCGCATAAAGCAACAACCAGGATCGAAGTATATCGAAAAAGCAGAAACAAATGTTAACTTGATCTGATAATGCGCTCTAGATATCCAATTAAATTGATTATACATTATATTCGAATCAACCAATAACATTTAAACATTTAAATTACCACGCAAAACCAATGCAACATTTCCTAATTATCCAATCATACTAGTAAATAGAGTTAGACCTACGAAAATTGAATTATAGCCAAGGAATACGCAAAAAAAATACAGAAATGTCGTTACGAGGAATTCGCCTGCAACAATTTACTGATCTGGATTGTCTCAAGACCCTATACTTCTCTTTAATTCACAGCACTCTCGAATATGGTTTTCAGATCTGGACACCTTTTTATAACAATAGCAATACTAGAATCGAGAAAATTCAACGTAGATTCCTAAAACTCTTATATTGTAAAAAACATCATTTGTACCCATTGAATGACAATCCCTACATAGACTTAACCACTGAATTTAATGTTCCTCCCTTACATCAACGGAAGGTATTATTGGACATTATTCACTTTCATACTTTTAAATTATTTACTTGATGGCCCTGTTAGCCTATCTTTAATTAACCTACACGTACCATCGAGCTCCAGTAGAAACTGCTCCATTTTTATCCCAATTTTGTACACATTAACTCGTATAAAAACTTTCCTATTTGTAGAATGTCCAACTCCTTCAATAAGTATTCTGCCGATTTAGATTTCTCACTTCCTCCCTCACTTTTCCGCCAAGCCATCTTAGATGCTCTCTACTAACATCATCACTGTTTTTTCATTTTTCTTTCTCCTGTTATGCTAATAATACTATTATCCACTTCTTGTTTTTATTTATATTGTCTTATTATTGTAATATGATTTTTCTTTGACTCCATAATTGCATCTTGTTATCTGTGTGAGTCGTTATAATAAATAAATAAACATTTAAGGATTGTTAGAGATGCGATATGGTGTGTAGATGGTACCCGAGCTTCCAACGTATATTAGCTGTAGCTAAACGTAAAAAAACAGAATTTCTTATTGACGTATACTTCAAGTGGTATAAGTTTTTGAAGTTTTTTTGAATTAACGACGAGGTATTTGGTTTATACCCGGAGTAACGAAGGACCAATTTGTAGGATGCTAATCAAATGTTTTCTTCTAAATAAAAATGAAGTTGAAAGAAATTATATATTTATGAATTTGTTTAATCCATACTTGAGCATATGCTTACCCAAAACTAACTAAACGTCACTATCATGGAAGTAGTGATAATGTAAAATCACATACGCCACTGTATTTTTAACTGGTAGGGTGCAATAGGCATGAAACCTTGAACTTCGTCGCACAAGTAATTGTGATATAATACTGTAAACACACGTTAGGCGAAATAAGTGAACCATTGAGAAACATATAGACAATGAATAAAACAAGGTAGAAATTAGTTTTGATAACATACTCAACATCGCAAGAAATACAGAAGAAATTTTGTAAATGAAACTACACCTAACACTATAAAATACATAAAAAGAAGAATGTAATAGACATTACAAATATCACACACAAGAATACACAAGCATACACATTTTGATTAAAATTTATATTGTACATATTTAACGGTCATTTTTAAATTGTTTTAATGTAATATTTGAACTTTATTAAAAGCAGAGTAGTTTTTAATATATGCATACAAAACCATATGAAACCTAATCATTTAAATAGTTTAACTTTTCTTACCTGAAGAGTTCTTAGTTTTTTTCCATTATTATCTTCATAGTTATGGACATCGTCCTCATTAGTGTAGATTGGATAGTAGGCAGATAAATTAACGTTCTTGAACTGCTTGCCATTACAAATTAAATTCGTTTCTGTAAAAATAAATTTGTTAGAACAAGACAGATATAAAAGAATATTAAATGTTAAGATAAATATTTATAGAAGCAGTGAATAGCATATAATACAAACCCTAGCAGATGCTTAAGACAAATAAAAGAATCCTATTGCTTAATATACTTTGTATACAGTTGGTGCCAATATTAGTTAGCAACATATATTAGGTGTAAAAATTAGAATATAAAAATTTATTAAAAAAAGTTAATGTACAGAATGTTGGTTGCTTTTGAACTTATTCAGATATTACTATAAAGCTCTACATTTCAACTAAATACATGCAAAGCTAAGTGAATTAATTAATGCCTTTTCAATTTTTGGATAACCAGTTTCCATTTTCTTATACTTAATAAATCTGCTATTTTTTATATTAAAGTAATGTAATCCCTTGTTTCCTGGATTCGGCCATGAATAGGTTATAAATTAGACGTTACATTGTAGACTTAGAATGACTTACTATGTATTAATAAGTTAAGATACTCAAAAATTTTTGTTGTTATCGAGAATGACTGCGAACACCAAGGATGTTATAAGAATGGACCAAGCTACAATATATGTAACTGGTTTAATGTATGTGTGCCCTCGTCAGATGGCGTATTTAACACACCCATTTACTCTATCATTGTTAAACGTATTGTGTATTATTACAGGTGTAAAAAAGCCAAAGAGCCTGTAACAATTACTGTAAGTGAATTACAGTGCCTAGCTAGCTCTCGGTAGGTTGTGGTTCAAATGAATTTAGAAAGCATATAAACTAAATAAAATAATAGTTAGGCCCAAGTTAATCAAAGACACTAAATTACTTTAAACAATAAACCGATAAAATAAATAATAATAATAACTCAACAAATTTTAGTGACTCTGCTTTACTGTATGTACTGTGTCTTAAAGTCAATAAAATATTGCTTGAGGAGCGCCACTGTATTTGCAACTCAAGAATCTTCTTAACTAAGAGCCAAAGGTCGGCACGCCTAATCCGCATAATTTAAATACAGAAGCCGTTAAGGGATTAGAAAATGCCTCCTTAACTTCTCAAATGCCATACCAGATAATCCAAGTTCTTTAAATAAAAATTAATATTATTTGATAAATAGTCTATCGAATTCAAACGTAATATTTAGGGAAGGGATTTTACTAACATGTTTGTGCTTTATGATTGAACAAAATTAAAGAGTACATCGTTGAGACACCTCTACAATAAAGTACAAGACTGTGATGCACTTCTGATTTAAAAAAGCTGAATTAAAGCGTGCAAGTGTGGTTCACAATTCAAATATATTCATTGAAGAATAAAAACAAAGCTAGCGAACCATACAAGTTGTTTACGTAGCAGTCAAAATTTCCTTATTGTAAGCTGTGGGATCCCAGTTGATTTCAGTCCTAAATAAAATATGTACTCTAAAGTATTAAACGATTCGTGACATAAGTGTACCAAAACATTTTTTAGCATCTAATGCTATTAATGAACATACGAAATACAAAACAATATACCAATTATATATTCAAAACATACAAAATCATACAGTTTAAATAGCGTCACTTACTTGTCAAAGTACTTAATTACGGTACAACGCAAAATTTCGGCAAGACCGCGGTTAAAAGAAAACAACTATTTCTTACTATGAACTTACACTAGCTTACTGACCAATAATCCGAGACCAATTGAAGTTCGATTTTCTTGTTGGATCCTTGTGATGTTCAATACTTCATTAGGATTTCGAGTCTTCACGACCTCCCAGCCAATAAAAATATTCATAATACATTGTTAAGGGATAGTTAAATTAGTCACATATTTCTATAGACAGGGTAGTTTAGAAAATAATTCTTGGACATGTTACTGATCGCGGTGATTCACTGTTTTGTATTCTTATGGCTAAATATAAGTATAAGAAAAGGAAGTTCCTAGAACTCCAATTGTGATATTTTATTGACATACTTAATTTACCATGAGTAATTCAGACTTTACGATGGAAATATAATTAGGGAAGAGTATGGGCATTTTATTTTAAAAATGAGTCAACCTCAATAATTACGGTCTTTGCTTTATGAAATAATGCAGGTGGATATTTTATTCTTGAAATTATTAATTTTTGGAGACGAACATATCTGTCTGCATATAACTTCGTTTGTTTGATCCCACTATGGGTGTGTGTTTTATTATCGAACACTACGCATTTAGCACAATACAAAGTGAGGTTAGATTGTGACTTTTATGAATATGTTGATTGAAGTATACACTAGTGTTTTCAAAATTATCTCCATTTTTAAGTAATTCTTCTTGGTGAGGACCAGATAAAAGGTATATTTTTAGGAATGTTAGATAACCAAGTAGTAGTAAACGCACGTCCTATCTATACTGGCCCATATTTATGCAAGTATCACTGGGTCCATTCTTATAACATTCCTGGTAACACGCATACCCAAGGTGTCGTGGTTCTCTATTCCAAATGGTCGTAAGACATTAAGCAATTTGAATGGACAAATCCCTGCAGTGAGGTGTTGAAACGAGTGAAGTGATTTGCATGAACCAAAAAGTGATCACCTCAGTTCAGGATTTGACAAAGCGCGGTTTTGCTTTTGGGAATGCCGTTTTTGTGGATGCTGTCAATGTAGTGCTCAAGCTTCAGGTCCTTTTATCTTTTGCCGTACCTTTGTTTTAAAGCTCTACAGCTGCTATCGGCCAGCACCACATCAAAAAAAATCTACAGGAAACTGGACTCCACTGAAACTCTTGAGATGAGCTTGTTACCGCAGGACTGAAGACTGAAGATTTGTGTGTAGAAAATAGCCGTTTTGAAATCTTAATATTTAATTAAGTAAGGGTATGCAATATTTAGCATCCATACCTGGTACGTAATAAAGTTCAGCTTTTTATTGTACCCAAAGTCAATTAACAGTTCAATCACAGCAAGTGTCTGTAATTTAAATATAATCTAAAAGAATCAGTAGAACAAATTTTTTTTAAAATTGGAGTTAACAATGTAAGCCAACTCATTTATTTATAATGAGTGGCGGGAATGATTACAATAAAAAGTAACGTGTTTAATATCAGATGCTTACACCTGTACAATTACTATAAGTATAAATAAAACATCAAAGATTTAATTGTAGAGAATATAATGTTATTATACACCTAAAATCTTCCATGTGCCACAAAGTTAATAACCAAGGTTTTGAAAAACATTTCTAAAGTATTTAACATATCTAAAACTAGTTGTACGAGACAAGTTTCAGTCAGTTTATTAACAGCATGTACAGGAAATAAGCAGGCTCTTGATTATGAACTATAAATAAATTAGCAGTGGCGAGTAACTTAGCAACACTAACAAATATTGAACGAAAAGGAGTTAGGAATTAACTAGTGGGGACGAGTTACAATAAATCTTATTAATTAAATGTTGCACTCCAAAAAGTATGCGTACCAATAATCAAATAATCTGCATACAAGTACTATGTAACGTGTGTGCTACGCTAACAATAAAGTAGATGTGGGGAGAAATAAATTTTGAAGGGACAAAATATATGTATGCGTTGTATCAAAGATTTTGTAAATAATTCTTAATTAATCAGAATATTTCAATTTTTGTTGTCATAGGAATGATTTACATACGAAATTACAAATTTATTCTTTAAATGCATTGTATAGTAAAAATGAAGGGCGATGACAAAAAAAGCATCCAGCAGGCATGCAATGTGACAAGCACTTGCATAATTTTCCACAGAACATTGCAATAAATTGTAAGCGTGAGAATTGGTGCAGTAAGCATAGAATAAACTCAACACATTGTATTGACCAGATGCTGACCATAACAAAATATGATTTACAGTGGGCGTAGATTTGATCTGTTGGATGCAATGGAAGAAATATAGTTATATAGGAAACGTTGACTGGAATACATCGATTACGTACGGATACGAGACTGTGAGGGCTATTCTGTGTGACATACCAATAGTGGAACCATTCACTGGAATATTTCAATTAAATATACATCACAGAACATTATAGGAGATGATGATTTACTTTAATATTAAACAGAAGAAATCATAACAGATGAAAATGTTTTGCAGATCTCTTCAATTCCTGCTAGTTTGGATCCATCAACAAATCCAAAAAAAAACTAAACAAATCAAAGAATCGTGTCTTTGATTCTGCTGAAGATGCAATTAAAGATACTGCAAGTATATTAAAGAATCGCGATATAACAGAAAAAAAGACTGACAATCAAGTATATGCAGATTATGTTGCTTCAAAACTGAATTTGATAACTGATCAACATATTTTGCTTGATTCTGAACAAAAAATCAGTAATGCGTTATATAATGCAATTAAAAAATGTCGAAGAGAATAAAACAATGAAAATAAGGTTTACTTTTTATTATAAAAAATGATTTTACGTGTCTGTTAATAGAGTCCTCTTGCCAGTGCACTTGCCCAATTGCAGAATTGAAATAAGTTTTATATTCTTTTCTCACTAGCCTTGCCACACATGAAGATTTGTTTCCAAATGTATGTTGCATCTTTTGAAAATTTCATGATACTTTGCAAGGTAATGACAGAACATAAGTCAACACAAGTCAAAGTAATTTTCTCAGTTTTGTTTGGCGTTAAACGCATGGGCTTCATAAACACTCTGAATTGGTTCGCTAATATGCCAAAGCGGCTCTCAACTACTCTACGAGATCTTGATAATCTGCAGCTGAAAATTTTTTGGTCATGGTTAAGACCTCTTTGAGGAAATGGTAAGCAATTTTCTTTAGGAAAATTTACAGTACTGTTTATAAAACTTTTGAAAAATTGCTGGCACTAAAAACACTTCCGTCGCTAATTCTTCCATTAACACCAACATATATAAATAGCATCTGATCATCCTAACAAAACAATACTATGTGTGCCTTTATAATTGTTAAAATATGAACTATCGGATATTGGTGGTGTAAATATTATGTGTCGACCATCTAAAGCACCCAAACACTGTAAAAATTGCCAAATGTCTTTATATCATCTGCTATTTTTTCCCACTCCGCAACTTTAGTACATACCTATAATATCTTTGTAATTAACCTTCAATAACCAGGCGCATACTGTGCATTTTAATAAAAACTACCCACCTCCAAATTACTTTTGATACATCAATTTTTATAAAAAATACAATAACATGTCCCGATATAAATCAAATGTATAAAACGTGTGGTCTAGAATTAATAATTAGAATGGACATTTGAAATATCGATTTAATCTTAAACATCATTTACAAACAATACATTTGAAACATGCGCTCTTGATGGATCATTTACTTACCACAGTTACTTAACTGTTCAAATTGATTTTTATTGATTGCATACAATGATAAAGTATACATTCAAATTTCTCTCTAAGGTGCTACATAAAACCTTTGGAGGTAATTATTGACATTACTGAAGCTATACGAGAATTGTGGCAAATTATAAATAATTAAATGGCAACTTAAAATGTCCACATTTTGTATATTATTTTTGAATCGGCTCGTCGGCTCAAATCTAAAAGTGAAAATAATGTTTAAAAATCGAGTTTGATTTTGTTAATACGAGGTTTGAAATTATACCGAATCTGTGTTTGGTAAAGTGTCCCCATTAATATTTGTTTTAACGTGTTTTATATATTTTACAAAAATCAACATATCAATAGTTATTTGTGTAACTAGTGCAAAAAGTGTATATTTGTTGCATGAAGTGCTGAGGGCAACACAAATATACTTTCTGCACATGTTGCACACAACATTTTTTTACGATCGAATAGATATATCGAGAGTATACTAGCAGAACCAGCTAAGTGACGATAATTATATTTTGAGATAATCGATTTTTTGTTTGAATGTAAAAATCATGGTAATCAAAAAGCCATTGTAAAATTGTATTATGATAAAATTGTTACGAAATCTATAATAAAACTCATATGATTAATGTATTATGAAAATTTTTAAAATTATGGCAAGAAAACTAGAAAGGAGCTATAAATGTTGGTTAGTTAGCTGGTTTTACTTGAATATTAAGATATCCAGTTTTCCTAATCAGAGTAGAAAATATATATTATCGACCATTCAAATAGTAATTACCTTACCAGCTGTATCTTTTTAAATAAAACCAATTAAAATTTACCCGAACTTTGTTATTTAAAAGTTTTTGCAGCAAAATGTTTTAAATTGAACGTGTTAATTTTTCTACTAGATAAAATTTGACAACGTTTAGAAACATAAAATTTTTAACACAACAGTTTATATTGACATGAAATGTAATATCCAGGCATAATTATCTGATAGTACATTGATAAAAATAAAATAAAAACGAAAAAATGCAATACGAAATTTATTTAAAATCGCTTTCAGCAGACTCTTCTTCAACTGCAGACTCCAGCGGTCTATCACCAATATTTTTCTCAGTTTTGAGATTTTCAAACCAACCATGGAGTTCATCTGGAAAAACTCCTTTTTTACACAATGTAAGAAAATCTTTCTTTTTAGCTTCACTAATAGGATTGGTGATAAAGTTGTGTTAGACATTCCAGTACCTGATCTTGCAGGTGTGGTGCAGAAATTTCAATTTGCCGTTTGTTTCGTGTTCTAGTAGAATAAGGCAGGGAAACTCCTGCGACTTCCATATAATGAAAATTTTCGGACATATCGTAGTTAAAAAAAATTCCCTTTTTTTCTTTCAGATACTTTAAGCATTTAATTTTTAGCCATTTCACTTGATTTCCTTGATCATCTTTAGTTCTCTGTTTCAGTACTTTATTTGCAAGATGTTTTAAATCATAAAATTGTTCGTATTTAAACTCCTTTATCTTGTTTTGTTCTTTCGCGACTTTTTTTCGATTAATTTTGACAGATAGTTTACGCTTGGCACGTTGAAAAATGGAAATTCAATCAACCATAGAGTATACTGACTCGTGCTTCTTTGTCGATTCAATATTACTATGCATAGAGTCGACTTCCATATGACTATGCCCCGATTCTAGAAACTTTTGTTCAGTTACCTGTAGATGGTCTTGTAACATATAAATTTTCCTGCAAATTTATTCGTTGACTTTACCGCGGTGCATCTATTATTTTAGTCTTTATTCAACAACATTTATAT
Source organism: Platerodrilus igneus (assembly GCA_036346225.1). Lineage (NCBI taxonomy): Eukaryota > Metazoa > Arthropoda > Insecta > Coleoptera > Lycidae > Platerodrilus > Platerodrilus igneus. Next base: position 708,985 of record JARFIW010000727.1, on the reverse strand, counting down.
TATTGATTCAATCGTTATTGCATATTTAATAACCAATAAACTTCAAGGCACACTTCAATTTAATTACTATTACAATCTACTACATACCACATCGTCCTTACTGATAACATTTATATACAAACTTGTTAGCGTGTTCCTACGTCTTGTAGTATCTAAGGTTTTCAAGTTGTTCCGACGTTCGTGACCGATTGTCACTTTTCCTTTCTTCTTTGAACTGAAAGGTCGATTGGTGTGTTTAAAAAACACTCAAGATGTTCAGGGAAATCAAGTTTTCCTGGCAGAGGTGCCGTAATAAATGGCACAGTATTCTAAAAGTTGTCCGTGACAACTGAAGTGAAAGTGTAATGTACAACTCTCCTTGGCGACGGTTTGTTTTAAATGTGTAAGCATATTAAAATTAATTATGCAATTTATTACAGTGCAACTTCGATAACTGTGAAAATGTAGATAACTTCGTTATCATCTTGATGTAATTCCACGTAATTTCGATGTAAGCTTAGATCATCTGGAAAATATTTTATTTGGTTTGGTTCAATTAAATTTTATGGAACTCGTTTAGAATATAAATGAGTAAGCAATTTTGTTCGACACATGGCCGACTTCACTACGCACAGCTGCACCTGGCGTGTTTAGTTGATGTACATGTCATTTGACGGTTAGAGGTCATTGCTGATATGGGTAAGAATGTATTAGTTTCTAATATAAGGCTGCAGTAGCAAGTTTCATTACGTAATTTTTGCATGTAATGAATTCCTTTTTGAAGCTTGTGACTACCTCAGGTTGCTGTATATAGTTCATTATAGCTAGTGCGAATAATTTTGTTAGTTAATTTACTAAAAGCTCGTTGTGTAAAAGTGTAAAGTATGATGAGTACAACAATTTTTTTGTATTTAATAGTGTGTTCAACTTTAGAAATCATATCTCACCGGTTGTACATATGCTGACATACAATCGTGAAAGTTATCTTGTTTACCATAAATTGAAATACCAACATGTTAATTTATAGGACCTAAGTCCTGTATAATGAAATTTGAACTTAGATTAATTAAACAACTAATAATATTTGCCAGAAGTTAAGTAAATTTTATAAAAAAGTGTAAAGTTGAAGTAGCGCTACCCAGACTATTTATTATGAAAAATAATGTCCATAGTTAAATATCTGATTCAAGAAATTACCTTTATAAGAATTTAATTTTTTATCAAGTACACTTATAATTTATAATGTTCATTGCTTGTCTTAAAAGAGAATACAGAGTTATTTTTGACTACAGTTCATTACTCAGTAATCATTAAATTTCTCCAAATTTTGTTAGGTATTTAAAAGGTTAAACTTGCCCGAATGTGTACCACGATATAGTGGGAAACTAATTGCAGTTAAATCAAAGATTACATACTCATACTGATCCGTAAATTATATAGGGTGTCTATGTTAGTAGTAATTATGTTTCAGAGTCGCCCTACTCATCGTTAGTTCATTGAAGAAGACGACCAGATGTAAGTATCATATTTGTGACAATCAAACTTTATATTTAAAGTGATTAACGATAACATAGGTTTCCAAATTTCTCCTTTAACCAAATCGATTTAGTCAGTTGCATTATAAAAAATTTAGGTGGCGTCGATTATGTTATTTTCTTTCAACTTTAATATACCCACTGAACCAATCTCATGCGACCATGGGCCAAAAACTCAGTTAGCTAAAAGTCTTAAGAGTTTTCTTTTACTAAAAGCCAATTTCCATCTTAACCTTACCCTGGGCTTGTTACAGTTACATAAGAATTCTTGATAGGTAATATAAATGTACCACGATTTATTTTATTGTGGATTTAAAAAAATATAGATAACAGTCTATTTGTTGCACAGTCCAAAACAATAAAGCCGAAGTTGTATTTCCGGAAGATGTTTCATCGGTTCGTCTTTATTAAATTTGGATGTGTCATTTGAGCGAACTTGAGCAAATCTTTAAGATGTATTTGTAAAATTTTGTTTGTTATTAAATGGTGTGTTTTGCATACCAAACCTGATATTAAAATGGGGACTTGGATTATATGTTCTCTGATGGTCTAATGGTGTGTAAAATCTGTTTGAGTTTATGTTTTGAGAATGAGGCTTTTGCGTTTGAAATTACGAATATGAAGGTTGGATGTTTTGAGACGTATTTGGGTATCTATAATTAAAATTTTGTCTGAATGGAATATTAGAGTGATTTGGATATCTACTAGACGTCATTTTTGAAATGGGTCTGAAATTTGAATTTGAACTTAAGTTACTACTTCTTTGTGTTGAATATAAGAAATTTTCTTCTTCCATAACTAACCCCATAGATTGCTCTAAACTACTAGGGTTGCGTAGTCTAACATTCGTTTGAATGGTTAGCGGCAAACCACGAATATATGTTTTAAGCACAAGGTTAGCATAACTTTTAAGTCTAATAGTACGCTCTTCAGCTGAAATGGTCAATGAATTTAATTTTGCGATTATTAAACTCCCTGTGTCTTAGCAACGCATTCCAAAATTATATGGCGTCTCATGTTTGTTTGGTCTTAAACTAATTAAATCTTTAATAAGACAATCAATATGGCGCTGATCTCCAAAAGATAAATTTAATGCGTTTTTGATTTCGTTCCAATTTTTTAACCCTATGCGTGAACCTATTAATATCTAAGCTGTACCTATCAATTTACCTATAATAGCCCTAAGTAAGAAACTGTTTAACTGAATATTAGTTTGACTAGCGAATACTTCAATTACATCTTCACAATTTTCGATAAATATTGTCAAGGTATGAAGATTTCCATCGTAAGGGGGAATGGAATCTAAATGTAATTGTAGCAATTGATAATTTGTTTGTACAGTTGCCATGTTTGAATTAATTAGTTATCTAAATTAGCCCTTGAATTATTTTCTAAAATTTCTGTGTTCCTGTTATTCGAACTTGCTTCTGAACTTTCCTCGTTACTTATTCTAAAGCATTCTAGTAAGACTCTTAAGTTGCTTATATCACAATCAATCATCAATCGAAAATAAAAAATGCCAGAAAAGGAAATTCAAAATTTGCTTACATTAAGATGATGCTCGGGGTCTGCATTTTTTCCTTTCTTAATCTAAGTGCCCTGGTAAGACAATGCTGTTCCTTCCAAAAATTGGGCTGATGTCTGAATTGGACGATCTTGTTCCTTCTCCAAACTGCTAACAAAATCTTTATTTATCGTGTTCGAAAGCACTCAAGAGTTTTCGAAAGGGACGATACTAACGATATTCTTTCGTTATAAGCACTTTCACTTTCGAGGTTCTCTATTTTGTTTAATCGTTAAAAACGAAAAATTTTTGGCGTTTCGAAAATTTCTAAAATCCTACGATCCACTGCACCAAATAGGTTGGTCATTTCCAAAAACGATGTTTTAAAAGCATTTTTATTAGCGTGAGAACATTACGTTATTGAAGTCGTACATATTCTGTTTCTTAAATCTAACGCTCCTCTAGTTATACTGTTTCCTATCTAAAGCATTTGAAATACGTAACCTGCATCAAAAAATTCTGGAATTGCTGTTAGTTTGTCAAATTTTTGCCTATCCCTTCGAGTTTCTTTATCGTCAAAACGTGTATTTCTAAAAAGAAATATAAACCTCTTATCTCCATTGACAATCCATTATCTCTAAAAAGATCACTAGCATTTTGATGGTTACTCTTGGATACTCCTGACATGTGTAGCAGTCCAATAAAGGCTTTAGTTTCAATTAGGTATAACTGGCAGTTCTATAACTGTTTGTATGTTTGACAGTATTATCTAACATAGTGTCCGTAATAAATAAGTTCCAAATATCTAAAGGTTATTACTTTTGACAAACTTTTCCCTTAGGCCCAGGTAACTGGGTCAGAATATTTTGTGAACGAGTACGAATCTACAAGTAGAAAAACATAAAACAGTAGAAACGCTTCTTTCAAAATTTTGACTACATAAATATTAACCACGGACCTGCAGACCACAAGTGTTGATAACTAGAAAATTACTACATTTTAGTGAGAGTTACTTGCACTTGCACACTAAATGTAAAAGCATGAATTAGGAAGGTACTAAAGGGCATGACACACAGAGCTTGCTGCATTAGTAGTTTTTGGTTGTTCTTGTTTGTCAGTCTCAGAGACCGCACGTTTGCTACGAAAGGTTAAGTTCATGGCCTGTTAGTTTGAGTAAATATCCTGCATTAGGTTTAAACCTCGAATTATCTAATTTCTTATTATTAAAATTTTAGTGGTCAGTCATTGAAGTCTGTGAACCTTCTAATATCAGATCTATGTTCAACTCAATCTAATACTAAATAGCCAGCTCGTTACTTGAAGTTTTGCATGTTGTTACGTGCCGAAAAATTCGGCACTAAACATCCCAATTAAGTTTTAATTTGTAAGAATTTCGCGCCATAAATTTAAAAGGACGTGTGCGTATTTCCGTCACTTCAGATAGTGCGTTGCGCGAGATTTACGCCGACGCGGTGGGCCAAGTAGGCAAGTGGTGGATTTCCGGATACGTGTCAGAACTAGCCACCGAGATGTGAACAAGTGTTGTTGTCTTTTGTGTCTTATCGTATCTTTTTGTGTTATGTAGATTCCTTTTGCCTTCTCTTGATTATCGTTCCTTATATACCAGTATCCCGTCGTTCCCTACATAGAGAAAGAAGACAAATCAAATTTAGATTCGACCAGGGCCCAGCGAACACCCATGCCCGAGAAAAATTAGCAAAGCAGTTGACGCCCGAGAAAGATTAGCTAAGCCGCCGCCGCCATCATGGAGGAATTCTGCAAGAAGCCCTGCAAATTATGTGAGTAGCATTTCCGTTTCTTTTTTATGTGATGGAGAAATTTTATATAATTGTGTTACGTCATCTATAATTTGCACGTCAATTTCTACAATTATCTAACTTTGTTACCAACTGACGTAGTGGCTCGCGTACCGGCGCGGAGGGGTTATAATAATGTATGTTACATAAATTATAGTGATGTAGTAATTGTAAATGATATATAATTTTGTAGGACTTGCTTTATAAGCGTTCAGATATTTAATGGTGTATGAAACTTATATTGTATTAATATTTTTACTAACTTAGTAAATAATTTCTGTTGATTTATTTTATTAATGAAAGTGTTGATGAGTCGGTACATGTGTTAAAAGAGTAAGTTGTTCATTTACGACTGCAAAAATACGCAAAAAATCCACCATCTGATGTTTAAGGGAACTCTGGCCCATGTATTTAAGGTCTTAAGTTTCCCAATCACGATCGTTATGTTATATATAACGGATTTAAGTCAATTCCATGCTGTGCGACTTTAGATGTTTCACAAGGTTCCAATTTGGAGTCTTCTACTCATCATTTTTCCAAGGAAAAAACAGTCTATTAGAACCCAATGAAATTTTCAATTATTATGATTGTTTGTTCTACTTTGTCAGTTTTGCTTACGTTTCAAGTCTATACAATAAATTCATAACTGAATTTAATTGCCTCAAATTCAATTTAATGAATTAATTCCAGCATTATATTATGTTTTCTGAGAATTGCATTATAATGTTTGTAAAAACAATAAATATTATTTCAAGCAACAAAATAGTTATTAATTTTCAATAGGTTTGAATTTTGAGCAAAACACACAAGTATTAGTGCTTATTTGAATAGACTGCCATTGGCGGCAAATTCGCTTTAGTACGCAAATGGGTTCATAGGTAACGCCGATGTTTTAGTTTGGTGCTTTACATTTCAGTTACCGTAGTGTGTGTGTTGTGTGGTAAAATGGCTCTAAAGCAGCAAAAATAGGCTACATATACAATCCATAATTAGAACAATTTTAAACTATAGTTGCCACGTAATTGTTGATAATCTCAGAAGCCATGATAGCAACAAGTACAAATTCCATGCATATTCGCTTCAAACAACCCAAAAAAAACATGTTAACTATATTTTTGTGAAAATCGAGAAAAACATTTCACAGTAGTGTCATCTTGCGGCAAAACAACAAAATAACATGTCGGTAAATTATAGCGCTAAATATAATGATGGCAAACGCCACCAACAGGGGCGAAAGGGTTTAAGTTAAAATTATAGAAACAAATGTAGCAAGAATGCAACACACAGGGTTTATCAAAAAGTAAATTCGATCAGATTATGCTACTCACCATTATCAAAATAGGCTAGCGATAATTGAAACATCACTAAAAGTACAAAAATCACTTTCATTTTTTTACTTTTCCTTTACACCTACATATAATATATGTTAGCAATTCCGAAAGGTAGTGTCATAGACACGATGTCTATGGGTAGTGTAAAAATTGCATCTTACACAGAACCAAAGAGTACTGTTTATTGCAACACACGGCATGAAACAGCAGAAAAATTTATTTAATAATAGTTATTATTGCAAATGTTTTGATATTAATAGTTATTCAAAGCGCATAAGTAGGTCAGAATATTAGGCAAATAGAAGAATGTAATAACAAATAAAAAAATACACAATTGAAGGTAACTATGATGGGCTACCTATTGGCATTCTTCTCCTATTTTTCGATGACCTCTTGCAATTTAAAAACGGACGTTGGCTGTTTTTGATGCAACGCATATTTTGTATTCGTGATGAATAATATAGCGATGATTAAATCAATGGACACACCATAATCAACGCATTTTCAAATAATTAATCACTTTAAAATACATTAAATTGAAAAGAAAATAGAACATTATCTTAAATAAAAAACTATTTTAAATGGAAGATGGTATTAAATTTGTTGTGTTCATTTATGAAATCGATTTTATTCGATCTGTATGAGTATGCAACAAACCATACTTCCAACTAACTGACCAATAAGCACGCGCATTCAAATAAATAGCATGCACTGTTGATTGACGTAAATTCAATTAACGCATACACGCTAAAAACACCCTTCAAACTATATTAGACTCATGCGACACCCTACGAAATACATAATAGAACCCTCCGAACGTACAATACAAAAAAATCTCAGTATAAAGGAGCTCCAAACGCTAGAACAAATTACACAGACCACTAGGTGGGAAAACAAACACCTAGAACACACACACACGCACGCACACACCACACACACACACACACGCAATAAATAACGATATACACAAGACAGTAAAAATTACAAGGTTAACGCTGACTCCAAGACGCGACCTGAGAGGGCCAGGATCAACCAGAAAACTATAACAAACTACTTCTTAATTATTCTCTTTTTAAGGTAATCACAAAACTTGTTAGAGAGAACATAAGTATAGTGCAAGACAGAAGCCACCAAGTTCCTCGTGCACTAAAGCTTTTCCTTCAGATTATTTCGTTGTGACTACCAAATCTAACGGGATAGAATGAAGTAAACTCTTATAACCACACTACGGACACACAAGCCGCCATAACACAGCTTGGATCTGCTTCACCTCCGCAACCATTAGGGCTACCTCCTAGAGAACGTGTTGTCAGAGCGCATACCAGGATTGGAGACATTCCGCCATCGGCTTACTTTAATTTCTACCTACCTAGGATATCGTCCGATACTGGCATCTCCGCCTACTAGCCTCAGGGAACCAATACACGGAAATCCTACCTTAGTCACCGTTGCTAGGTGTCGTATTGCATTCAGCGTAAAGATGGACATCATCTTCTATACAACATCAGGTCCAGGTCTTCGTCGTGAAACCGCAACATTCAATTCTTCAACATAGACACCCATTCTGCAACCTTACAAACTAAAATACTTTCAGTGTTCAAAGATATTTGAAATAATTATGCACACAAAAGCTTTTGTAAAAATTTTGTTACGTTTTTTTTCTTTCGTGGCAGCCACGTTGGGCGCCAAAAATGTTACGTTACGTAATTCGTGGCAGTCCCTGTTCGGGCGCCAAAGTTATACTACGTTGGCTCGTAGCCGTGCGTAACACAAAGATAGTCAAGGAATGACCCGGCTCAATCGGAGATTAGGGGGGGTTGTAGAAAGCAGACTAACATATAATGTACGCGGCTGTGAGAAATTAGTGACAATACCTGCAAGAAAAATAGTTAAGCAAACCAAAAGAATAAGCATAGCAGCAATGATAAGTCTAAAATTATTCAGTACCTTGTAGAATGTAAAAAAAAGAACTGTTTGGATAATCTCTATAATATAACAACGGTAAAAGCAATATAAAAATTTTTAGTACAAAGTGAGGTAATATTGGGGAGTAGCAGAAACGTTTCCTCACACACCAATTAAACATAAATCAAACAAAATGTTAACAAAAGATAAATAGATAAGACACAATTGGTATGAGTAATTCAGTAGTATTAATTGTTCTTTCTTTCTCTTTTTTTTTTCTTATGTTTTAAAATAGCATGCAAGTCTATTGTAAAAGGTATCAGAACGACAAAGATATGGCAAAGCAACGGATAGATATTTAAAGTAATAACAAGTAAGAAATAGTTCAACTTACAAAAGGACCTTCAGTAACGCTTCCTTACAATTAAAGTGTGGGATTCACGATGTCCTGCACTAACGAAGCACTTCACCCTTGCCTGTGAGGGTGTTGATGGAATTTCTTACACTTTACACTAATCACTGGTGTAGCTTGGCAAAGATTCACAGTCTATTCGCGGGGGTGGAATTTGTGGTACAACAGACAGGAACACATGCAACACACGCAACTAAGAACAATTAAAGTTAGTATAATCCCGATCCAAACATCCGTCAAGAAGTTTTCGTATTGCGGATCTGCTTCAGCAGAAAGAACTTCGTCAACTTCTGAAGCTAATTTCAGTTGGTAAAGGCATTGTTTGAATACGGGGAAACATTTAAAAACACGGTCACTCTCACAATCTCGTTCTGATAAAAAAAAGGACCACGAAACCAGATCGCAAACACAGTAATCCTAAAAGAATCGGTCAAGTTTAGCAAGCAAGTTCTACAACTTTTATTTCAAAAGAAACTCAACTAAAAACACAATTAGGAAAGCACGCGTAATCACTCAGTAACTCCGTCAATGACCTTACCACAACACTTGTGGTCAACCAAATACGTTACATATAAAGCATCTTCCTTCAAATGTAATCAGAACTACACTGCTACAGTTAATAGATAATTTTTACTTCACAAGAAAACAACTAAAAATTGCGCCGCGCTTGTTCATGAACAGTTTCTCACTATTGTTAAAAGCAGAAAAAGGAAACAGTATTTTTAACGTAATTTCAACATATAGGAACGAAGAACAAACTACAATACTCGTCTGTTTATATCAATTCGTCGCTATTACAACCGCTTATCTGGTTATATAAAATAGTTGTTACCCATAACATCTGAGCGTCTCTTATCTCGACTTCGATAATACATAAGGAACCAAATTTATATTTACGGCAAGACAAGAACGATGCAATCTATAATTAATTACAATTGTTTATCATTTTCGATAAGTTGGAAAGTAATTTATGAATAATCCAATTTAAACTTCGTTCCTTGCAATCTATTTATTAATGAGAATCAATCTTCAATTTATCTATCTTTTAAATTACTACACACGAATTAATAAATATCAAATATAAAAATAGTAATTTGTAGAAATGTATTTATAAATTGGGAAACAGCGTAAAATGTTTAAAATTACAAAAACTGCCCGTTACAATTTCTTTGCGCATCATGCCTTTAATGTATAATTAGTTCCTGTTCTTAACTTGTAAATAAATGTTATCTGTTGCTACGAAACATTAACAAGTCTTACGGTTTCCCGCGTTTCATATTATTGTGCAATCGTTTATTATAACATGATTACGCGGCAAATGTAGCAAATACAAAACACGTTTATAAGTGATACAGTAATCAGATTTACTTTTACAATATAAATAAAAGCAATGTACTCACTTAAATCGCACCTTACAGTTATATCTCAGGGCCATCTCGTTGTGGGTCCCTCACGCCATTTGCTGAGTCCAGATTTATCCGTCCATCCTCTATTGCTCGTACGTAGGTAGGGTGAGAAGGATACAGGTAAAGGTACACGTAGATAAAGATAGAAGGGAACCTACATCCTAAAAAAGAGAAAAGACAGACACACGACACAGGTAGCTGTTCTTGGCTTCAGGCCTCCTAGTCTAATAACGTTTCATCACACCACGCGCACTTGCGCCATTCACTCTGCGCCTGCGCATTCTTTTGCGCAAACGCAACTGTCCGGAATGACGGAAATTGACAAGTTCATTTAAAAATATTCGCGGGAATGTATTTACATATTTAACAACGTACATTGCCAATTTAAGCATGTAACACACGGTGACCACAGACAATTATTAAATTGTGGTTTTTAACTATATAAACTCAACTGTTGCAATCAGTTCATAAATTACAAATGTTTTAAATAATATTTCTTTCTGTAAGTTACAATTTTTATCTTTAACTGTACTAAAGTTAGGTACAGTTTATCGATTCACCGTTAAAACGGTCAGTTAGTGAACTGTTAGTTAATGATAATCAAACATTATCTATTAGTTAAACTGACACCATTTCTCAATGCGTAATATAGCTCCAGTTTAACAACTTCCAATAAGCAACACGTTCGGTGTATTATAACTAGATGAATGGATTCTATTGGTTAAAATTTCAACAAGAAATTGAAATAATAATGTGTAAACCTAAAAATATGTAATGTTTAACCTGACCGTCAGTTGGATATTCTAGAATATGTTCGATTGGACTCAGTGCCATCATAACAGTTGATTTGCATAAACGAAAGCGGACGAACAAAAATCCCAATCATCTCACTTTTCAGAGTGGTTAGTTAGTACGTCTTCTGACTGTATAAAGTCTATCTTCTCACATTGCAAACTGCAAAATCGTATTCGTCGTCGCTTATTCTTATAATATCTAAATCTGCCCTTCTCTTCCTAAAATATTGTGATCAAATTTGAAGTTATATTTCTAAACGAAAACGGATATTTCGTAACTGATAGTTAAGGTGGTAACTAACACATTTATCTTCTAATTACTTTAATAAAAAGTCGAAGGACTTAACAGGCAATTAATAAAATTTATAAACTAGTTAACCAAAAGTTAAAAGTTGTTACGTGTTAAATGAATTAACCTGTAACATGCATTTTTCAATCATTGGATAACCAGTTTCCATATTCTTATATTTGCTAAATCTATTATTTTTTATATTAAAGTAAAGTAATACCGCTGTTTCCTGGATTCAGCCTTGAGTATGTCATCAATTATTAGCTCTATTGTAGGATTATAATGATTTCCTATGAATAAATAAGTTAAGATACTCTTAGAATTTTATTATTTTCGTTCTATCCAGATGTTGAGGTCCTCTATTCCAATTAGTTGCAGGATATTAGTTAATTTTAATGAGTCAATTCCGGAGTGATGTAGATAGTGTTGAAACGAGCAAGGTGATTTACACGAACGAAGGTCGATCACTTCAGTACCGAAAATCAACTAAACCGGTTGTGTTTTGTCGGGGTACTGTTCTCACATGTGTGTATAATGCCCATAATTTATTATTCCTCCTTCTTATCTTTTTCTAGGACACAACAACTAGTATCGGTCAGCCCCACGTCAAAAAATCTGCAGGAAACCGGGAGCTCAATGCCCGGCAGTCAGTCTTCGAACTCCATACTTCGTTGTTCAAGCTACTCACTAGTACAATAATTATTTTTTAGTATTATGTACAAGTTATCTAAATTTTAACTTATTAAATAAAAAATTGTTAAAGTGTCGACGTTTTTTTAAAAAACCAGCTCCAAAGGCCCGAACTTTAACTGGCGCAGTCGTAACGGATGTCAAAAGGGCACTGAAAATCCAAAAATCGGAAGATTGGTGACCAAGAATTTTAATTCGAAATTTTGGCAGAACCCAAACCAAGTTGGAGGAAGAACACAAATCGTCTAAATCCAGCAACAAACCGAGTTGGACGCAGAACAAGAATCGTCTAAGGCCAACAAACAAACCAAGGTGGACAAGATACAGCATCGATCGAACTCACCAAAGAAACAGATGAAATTAATGTAAGTTCATTTCCATACCTTTTTTTTAAACCAAAAACTATAATTGATATATGCTAGTATTATAATTATTGATTACCATTTATTTATCATTGTTTATGAATTTATTTTTATGAATATTGTTTTGAAAATAATTACAAAGTGAATTATTTCCAAAAAACGAGACTGTATAACATTTTATGAAACTTGAATGTTAAAGAGATATTTTTTCTTTAAAAAGTAAATGAGAATTGATATTAAAGATTTTTACCACAATTATTAAAAACAAACTCAAAATAACCCAAAAATAAACGGGCGCACATTCACTAACACCAAAATAAGAAACATTAACTAGCGCGATTCAAACCCACGTTTTCAATCCGGTAAAATAAAAACACAGAACGCGAAATTAATTTCAAAGCTAAAGCTAATCCTTTAAAGCAATCACGAAAACGATTGATTAAACCATTGACCTCTACAATACTGAATAAATCACAGCAAAAAACACTGCAATAATTGAAACTACGATAATTTAAAACTACCGTAACCAAAAACCTCACCTAAGATAAGCGAAGTCTGCGAACGCAATAGCATTATTACCTTAAAGAAATAGCTTTCAGGATCTTTTGCACAGTACTAAAATATAATTTCAATTTGCATCATAAGTAATTAAATCCATCACGGAATAATAAAGCAATGCAGTTTTGCATTTAATACCCACAAGTAATTAATCCATAAAAGCGTGTACAATTGCAACAATCACGGTATAAAATCTAAACGTTTTTCCACTAATTAACCAGCATTATAAAGTGCATTATTTCAATACGAAAATAGAATAACGCTAAACGCTCATAATTGTAAACCTGAAAAACGCACGTAACGAAGAGTTCTATTTCAAGTCGTGAACACCGAGATATCTAAGAATAAAACTAGACGTAACACTTTATGCAAAAGCATTAGCAAGTAACTTAGTAATTCCTATAAACTGAAAATAATACGTGTAAGTGCAATTACCTCAACGTACGTGATTAAATAACAAAGACTACAACTTAAGTATTTAAATTGCGGCAATAGAGTACAGGAGCAATTAACCTCAAGTTATATTTAGAATATAAGACAAATTAAAAGCTGCATAAAAACAAGCAAATCCAAGACTACGGTAATTAATCTAACATTATTGAAATAAACCTCACAAGCACATCACCACACTGTGTAAATAAGCACAAGTAACAACGACTACGATTCTAAAAATAATCAAACGCAGTCTAAACTTAAAATTAATAAATCAAAACCAAAATTAATACTACAAGTACGAAATTAATCTCAAATTTTTACCAAATTTTTATTTACTCAATCTAAACTGAAAATTAACAATTCCAAACTAAAAATAACGCCGAAAATAGCAAAATAAACCTCAATCTTTACAAAATTTGAAATTACCTAATCTAAAGGAAAAATTAACAAACCAAAACCAAGGTTAACGTTTCAAATAGCTAAATCAACCCTAATTTCTACAAGATTCAAAATTATTCAATCTAATTGAAAAGCTAATGCATCCCAAGCATAATTAACGCTACAAATAACAAAACCAACCCCAATTTCTACAAAATTTGAAATTTTACAACCCAAACGGAAAATTAATAAATCCGAAGCAAAAGTAACAATACAAATAGCGAAATAAACCTCAATTCAAAAAAAAAATAATTTTTAAATTTCCCAAAAATCGAAAACAACCCTTAACCAACATGAGTAACACAGACTTGCGACTCTATTTGGAGACAATCCAGATATTTGATGGCACGGAAGCCCATCTCTCAAATTTCATTGGAGCAGCCGAAATGTTCCTAAAAACCTTCTACAAACCCAGGGATGACGCAAGAAATTCATTGCTTATACGCTTGGTAATAAGTAAACTAAACGGAAGGGCACTAACCTTAATCGCCAGTAGGGACGATTTACAGGAATGGCAGGAGTTTAAACAACTACTAATTGCATATTTTGGGGACCAACGTAATATAAAATGCCTGGTACGAGACCTAATAAACCTTAGAATGGAACACAATCAATCCCCCTACCAATTCGGAATGAAATGCCAAGACGTGAGAAGTTTAATTTTAACAAAATTAAAAATCGAAGAAACCGATCGAAACGTTAGACATTTAAAAACAAAAATGTATGACGAAATGGCACTAGACACATACATAAACGCTTTACCAGAACGACTATCGGATAAAATCAGATTCCAACGACCCCAAAATCTAGAAGAAGCTATGAGCCTAGTAATAGAAGAAGAAAATGTAATGTATTACCGTAACAGACTATACAATCCCAACGCAAATAAAAGCTATTCACCAATAAAAACCATACAAGCCACAAGACAAACAATCCCTCAACAAAAATTCACACCCTTTAACGCACAAACAAATCAACCGCGAAGTAACAACCCAAGTTTTAACAATACCAATTTTAATAATCAATTTAAACATTTTTCAAAACCAACATTTAACCCAACTTTTACGAAACCAGCATTCCAACCAAGATTTAATCAAAACTTAAACCAACAAAGACCAGTATTCAACGCAAACCCCAATAGAAATACACCAATGACTAATACTCATAACAACCCTAACAATTATTACAAACCAACACCAATGGACACCTCATCTGGTAACACCAGACAAAACACAAAAATAACACATATCCGACCAAACCCTCATCAGAAACGTAATTTTACATCGGAAGAATTATTTCATCAAGAAATAGAAAAATTTGACACTGACCAGAATAATTACATTGATACACCTACGAACAATGAATCAAACCATGCAGAAACTTATGAACGTGACGAACAATACGAAACTTACGAGGAGTACGACGAAGAAAACTCAAACTCAAATTTTCAAATAGACCAATTCATAACCGACCAAACTTAATAAACTTAAATAATATAAATCACTTAGTATTACCATACATAGAAATACCCACGCCAAATTCAAACTATTAATCGACACTGGATCATCAAAACATTAATTAGCCCCAGAACCGTACAAAAACATTATTTAGATTATGTAGAAAGAGAACCATTTAAAATTAAAACAGCCCATCAAACGACACTACACCAATTCGTAGCAAATATACCCTTACCGAGAACATTTAATGTTAAATGAAACATAAATTTTGTGTATTCGAATTTAACGACAAATATGACGGATTAATCGGAATGGACCTTCTAAGAAAATTAGGAGCCAACATTGACATTAAAATCGCTTATTAAGGACAAAATACGGAAAAATCCCAATTAAATTTCAAAACACACAAATTGAACAAAAATACACTATAGAACCCCGAACGGAAAGAAAAATAAAATCCCAGTAAAATCTAACAAAATTTAGGAATAATAAATCATATGACATTTCAGCAAGGAGTAGAAACCCCAACCGCCTTAGTGCAAATAAAAGATAATTATGCAACCACAACAATATTAAATTCAAACGACTATCCCGTAGAATTATCATTGACAGACCCAATTAACGTAGAAGAACTAAATTTTAACGAAATGGAAATAGACGAGAATTTAGAAAATAATTACAACCCAATAGAACATGACGAAATGTCAAGAGAAAATTTAACTAACATCCGCTTTAACACCGATATCAATCAAGAAGAAGAAAGAGCAATTAAAAACTTATGTTTCGAATACCGCGACATATTCCATTGCGAAGGAATACCATTAACATTCACCAACACGGTAAAACATAATATCGAGTTAACAGACAATAAACCAATCTTTACAAAAGCATATAGACTACCTCATGCAAGCCAAGAAGAAGCTGACAGACAAGTAGCAGACCTATTAGACCAAGACATAATCCAGCACTCCAATTCACCATGGAGCAGCCCCGTGTTAATAGTACCTAAGAAATTAGACGCAACCGGAAAGAGAAAGTACAGAATGGTAATAGATTATAGAAAGTTAAATGAAAAAACGGTCGATGACAAATATCCACTACCAAATATTACCGAAATTTTAGACAAATTAGGCAAATGCCAATATTTTACAACATTAGACCTAGCATCAGGATACCATCAGGTAGAGATGGAAGAAAAGACATATCAAAACAGCCTTCAGCACACCTAGAGGACATTACGAATACAAACGAATGCCATTTGGATTAAAGAACGCACCCGCTACTTTCCAGAGAGTCATGGACAATATACTACGAGGAATACACAATGAGAAATGCCTTGTATACCTTGACGACATCATAATTTATTCCACATCATTGGTAGAACACATAGAAAGATTGAAAGAAGTATTCGAAAGACTTAGACAAGCACATTTTAAAGTACAATTAGACAAAAGTGAATTCTTACAAAAGAAGTATCATTTTAGGACATGTAATAACACCCCAAGGAGTAATGCCAAATCCAGACAAAACAAATGCAGTTCTAAATTACCCATTACCAAAAACAACCAAAGAAATTAAAGGATTTCTAGGACTTAGTGGTTACTACCGCAAATTCATTGAAGGTTACGCTCAGATAACCAAACCCCTGACAAATTGTTTAAAAAAGGGAAACAAAATTGAACACACCCCAGAATTTATTAAAGCTGTAGACAAAATTAAAAACATATTAACAAATCACCCTGTATTAGAATATCCAGACTTTACAAAACCATTTATACTGACAACAGACGCATCGAATGTAGCATTAGGCGCAGTATTGAGCCAAGGAAAGGTAGGTAGCGATAAACCTATCAGCTACGCATCCAGAACCGTAAATGAAACCGAACAAAAATATAGCACTATAGAAAAAGAGTTATTAGCCATAATTTGGGCAACAAAATATTTTAGACCTTATTTATACGGAAGAAAATTTTACATATACACCGATCATAGACCACTAGTATGGTTATGCAAGCTGAAAGAACCGAATTCAAAATTACAAAGATGGAGAATCAGACTCGAAGAGTACGATTACGAAATTATATATAAAAAGGGAATTTATAACAACAACGCAGACGCTTTAAGCCGAATCCAACTCAATGCATTAGAAACGGAATCCATTATAGGAAACGTAGACGAAGCAGAAATAAGGGAAGATCCAGACGAGATCGACACAATACATTCGACACAAAACGAAGAACCAAAAAACGCGATTAAAATTTTAAACGAGGCAATCGATATGAAACCCAACCAATTTATAATAACCGAAGTTTTAAATAACCCCAACCCAGTAAAATATACAAAAGTAGACAATAAAAAAATATACCACATTCAAATAACTAAAGATGACAACGAGGAACAAATAATTAAAATTTTAAAAGAATACACCCCGAGAAAAACGATTTTATTTTTATTTCAACACCGAACATTTATACCAAAGATTTTCAGAATTATACATTAAACTATTTAATAACTCTGGACCTGAACTCATCAGATGTACTAGAAAATTAATAACACTAGACGACCCTGACGAAATAAACGATGTAATTAGAAATCAACACGAAGGAAAAACCAACCATCGTGGAATTAACGAAACTATAAAGCAACTTGTAAGACGTTATTATTTTAAAGACATGAAGGACTTGACCACAGATTTCATTAACCAATGCGAATTATGTGACAAAGCGAAATACGATAGGAAACCCCCAAAGATACCCTTAATGTTAACCAAAACACCCGACAAACCATTTCAAAAACTACATGCCGATACTCTAGTAGTAGAAGCTCAAAACTATCTGACAATTGTAGACGCATTCACAAAAATAGGCCAAGCAATACCAATCACATCCAAAATAGCATCGACGTGACCCAAGGATTTTACAATATTTCACATTTTACGGAACACCCGAATCAATCACTTTAGACAATGGTAGCGAATTTAAAATGAGACAATACAAAACACTTTAAAACTTCACAAAATAAAAATTCATTTCATAACGGAAAACCACCCTGAATCAAACGGACTAATTGAACGATTACATTTAACCCTGTTAGAACAAATTCGATTATTAAGAATAAATTATAAAAAGGAACATATAACCAATTTAATGTCATACGCACTAATCGCCTATAATAACACAATTCACTCATCAACAAATTTTACACCCTTAGAATTAACCTTAGGACATTCAGATTCACGAAATCCCTATGACATACACTACAACAAGGAAGTATATCAACAATATGCAAAAGACCACAAAGAAAAATTAAAAATAACTTACGACAAGGTAAAAGATTAATTTTAAGAACGATAAAGAACGTATCACCACAACCCGAAACAAAAATACCGACGACTCAAATAAATTTTCAATAGGACAAACCGTGTATGAGAAAAACTTTCAAAGCAAGCGACATAAAACAACACCCAGAAATTTAGGACCATTTAAAATTAAGAAAATATCAGATAAAAACATAGCAGTAGTAGACAACGGTAAAATAACAAAGTATATTCATTTGAAAAACCTAAGACACCCTGTAATTTCAGATGGACAATCATCACCCTTACCGTCAACCTCCACCCAGGTAGAACGGCAACCAAGTAATAATAGAACATACAAAAGTAACCCCGGTATACTACCAATTAAATTAGGCAGTATGCAAAACCCAAATAACATTTACAAAATTAAATACCCTACACTCTAGCATTATTGAACCAACCGATTTATTAAACGAATTAATAAGAATTAGATCACTTATAATTAACAGTAAATTACCTTTTGATGTAACAGAATCGAACATTCTAATATTTGAAAAGATAGCTATAGTAAAAGGCTACATTAAGAATAACGAAATAATATTTTTAATAGAAATCCCGATAGTAGAAAGTAACAATTATCATTATTATCATTTATTTGCTTTTCTAACAAAAGTTACTAGCACATACCAAGTAATCATACCCAAAACCAAATTCCTATCCCTAAATGAACTGAGATATGGTTATACAAACGAAAAATGTACTGAAGTAACACCAAACCAATATTTATGTCAATCGATGACGACGACAACCATTCAAGAAGACAGTCCTTGTGAAGTACAACTATTAAAATTCTCAAATCATTACGAAAACTGTGAAACTAAACAAGTGCAAATAACTAATATGAAAATTCAAAAAGTTACAGATAACAAATGGATAGCCATTTTCCCAACAGAAGTAATAGCAACCATCCACTGCAACCAAGATGAAAATAACCAAGCATTAATCGGAAGCAAACTAATTACCCTCAAAGAAGACTGTTATGTGAAATTGAAAGATCCCATAACAACAAAGAAACTTGCAAACCTACCGGAACTACAATTCAAAATACAACAAGAAGACGAAGAAATAATCAAGAAACCTATGAAGCTAGAGCATCTAGACTTAGACGACCTCAACCACGCCGTGAAATTAGTGGAAAGTTATAAAGAACAATTAAATGAACTCAAAACGCCAAAGTTACATTATAATAATATAAGTGTTTGGACAATTGTATTAATCATTTTAATAATTTTTGTAATCATGTATGTATTATACAAAATGTACCTTAGATATAAGAATGAAGGAAACAGTACTAGATTTAAGGAAACAAAGAGAAAAAAGGAAACAATAAGTATACCCTTAGAAACAATGAATTGTAAATGAATTTAAATAATGTATTTTATGTATTTAAAAATTAAGAAAAACCTTAATTTTTCATTTTCGGTGGGAGGAGTTATGTATCCTCCAATTACATATATATATTGATATATTGAATCTAATAGGAATTATTAGAAATTATTAAGTAAAAGTATAAGTTCAATGCAACATTGTAACACAAGGATAACCCAGAGAGGTTATCGACAGTTCATGTGAACGGACATGCAACTTTGCATCCGTGAGGGCAGTGATACTGCAGGTGGCAGGTCACAGGCGGTCAACAGACCGCCATTACTTAGAATTAAGTTGTTACATTGTAATAAAGTGTACAATTAAAGAGAAACGCAGACATGAGATCTGCAAGTTCTCACAGCCGTGTGAGGGGCAGGTTATTATAAAAGGCCCGGGAGCTCAATGCCCGGCAGTCAGTCTTCGAACTCCATACTTCGTTGTTCAAGCTACTCACTAATACAATAATTATTTTTTAGTATTATGTACAAGTTATCTAAATTTTAACTTATTAAATAAAAACTTGTTAAAGTGTCGACGTTTTTTTAAAAAACCAACTCCAAAGGCCCGAACTTTAACTCGTATTGCAAAAAAGAGACATCGGCCATTGTCTTTGTGCATTAGAAACGAATTGAAGATTTTACCTTCTCAATAACTTTACTTAGTTAGCTCATTAGAACGCAAAATCCACAAAATTATTACATCATCCGGGTGTATCATTCTTCGAAATAAAGCCAGAAAATTCGAGAAGATGATGTATTGATTTTGTTTTAGTATATAAGACGGAAGTAATTAATTCGATATTCATTCTTTTTACGACATCGAACATGTGATTTTTGAGTAAAGATTAATTATTTAAATTATTCTACGACATGCAATGTACACGTTTCGAGTAATATAGTTGTTGGCGTTCCACAAGTAACATAAAACTTTGCATAATTATGAAGTATATATATTTTGAAAAATATTACGAGAATTAAACGATCTTCGACATACATAATGTTGATGCAAGAGCAACTGCTAAATTTCATCTATTAGGAATGAATGCACTTTGCACACGGATATTTCTACGTTAAGACTAATTGGAAATGGAAATTTGAAATGGAACCAGGAAGCATTTAATGCCGTTAATTACCATGGAAATAATATTTTTTATAAAAAGCTATAAAAAAAGTAGTTGACAATACTAATTGCAAGTATAATTTCTTTTGTTTTTTGTGTAATCTAATAGTAAATTAAGATAGCAAAGAATTTTTTATTTTCTAAAAATTAGTTGTAAGGGCTAATTTCTACAAAATTTTGAGGTCAGAGTTCGAAGCATTTTGACTTTACTAAATTATCTGTGCTAGTTCGTTGGTCAATTAAACTGACAAACGGGGAAATAAAAAAGATAAAAAATTATGCCAAGGAGAATTTTTGTAACTCACAGAGGAGATATTTGGGTTCTGTAATTGTAATTATAAATTTGCATTCTCATTAATACCATTCGCTGTGCCTAACCCAAAACATTAAAATTTGGCTTTCCCAAATATTAGGCGGGTAGCAGCAAAGCTAGCCACGACATACGTGATGCCGCTTCAAGTATGTCGTCGCTAGTTTTGCTGTAACCCGCCTAATATTTGGAGAAACCCACAAATTAATGCTGTAACTTGGGTACAACGAATTGTATTAATGAGGTAGTAAATTTAAAATTTCTATCTTGCCGTGTCCTTTTCTTTTGTCTGACTAGCTCAACAGAAATTATATTGTGGAATTTACGAAAATGAAATAAAACATAAATCTTAAGAAACCTATATGCATTCAAAAACATTTTTCTTTCCTCAAAAAGAATTTCTTACATTTATAGAACAGTTTAAAGCTTAAGCTCATACAGAGAATTATTCCCAAAGGTTTTTTATTTATTAAGATAATCCTTACCTAATCTTTGTTGACAATTACAGAATCTTATTTAATTTATATGTGGACAATTTGCCGATTCTTTATTACCCCGTTTGTGAGTATAATTGGCCAATGACTCTGCACAGATAATTGGGTGAAAGCCAAAATACTTCGAACTTTGACCTTAAAATTTGCTGAAAATTATCCCCTTCAGAAATAATAAAAGTGAGAACTTATTCTAATTTAAGTTACTAATATTTAACCATCCTTATAAGGTACTAGAAGAAAATTCCAAAATTTATACTTATAGTTATTGTCAAAAACAGAGCTTATCCAAATCTTATGTCCAACGGCATTAAATATTTCATGGTTCCATTTCAAATTTCCATTCGAAGTTAGAATATCAGTCCCCAAAAGTGCATTTATTGTTAATTGATTAAAATCATCAGTTGTGATCTACCAAGACTATTCGTATTATTGTGATAAATCTTCCTTATACTTACGCCAATGAAATAAATTCTAAAATACTCAAAACAACATAAGTCCCATGTCGTATAATAATTCAAATCATGCAACTCTGCTTGAATTTTACATGTTCGATGTTGTAAAACGAATTAATTCTGAATGGTCCGTTCTAATTCAATTCTGGTTTATATACTAAATAATCTCTATACTTCATTGTTCGATTTATTCCAAATTTATTTCAAAGCATTAGATATCCTGCATGATGTAATATTTACGAGGAGGTCGCGTTTAATGATTTAATTAGTGTAAAGCTGTCGCGGTTTTTTATGATTTGTTTATCGTAAAGCGTCGTAGATTCTTTTCTAATGCATGAAGTTAATGATTGCGGCTTTCTTTTCTCTGTAACACGTAACGATACTAAACCGCGTTATCTTATCTATTTCATGGCTTTTTGATAGCGCGCGTTTCTTTGAGCCGAAGCGTTTATTCATTGATACTAGTACTTAGTACATTTCTTAGTAAAATGACGTATTCGTTTATTAATAACGAAAATTCTGGAATTAATACGTTTAGAATAAACATTAAATTTTATAAAGTAGTATTTTTAACGAAAATGAATATTTTAATTTTGTTTTAAATAGTATATCGACACACGGAAATTAATTACACAATTAATTAAAGGTTGCAATTGCATTATTAATTATTTATTTGCATTCTAACACGGCACGAACTTTAGTTTTGCTTATTTAAAAGAAGATAGCTTAAAATTCAAGTTATTTTTAGTATCTACAAAGTAATTATTTATAGACACGGCTGAAATGGATTTAAAAATTGAGCTTTCCAAATTATTTTATCATTATCTAAAATGTTGTTACCTTTATTCATTTTATTTTTAAAAGCTGCATTCCCTTATTTCCTCTTCAACTCCTGCAACTACACTATTTTCATCCATTTCATCTATTATTTGCATCGCTTCACCATTATCTTCTGCAGTTTCTAATAATTCTGACCTTTTCTCTAAAAATTATACAACTTCTTGTCTAACTTCACCAGGGCACCTGGTAGTTAAACTCTTATCTCCTTTGCCTTCCATCCCCTTCTTAAATTGATTCAAATTCATTTAATCTCCTTCTATTTCCATATGGACTTCCACGTTCAGTTTAATCCTTTGATCTTCCATAATTATAACTTTATTCCTTGTATTTATTATCCCCTTGATATTATTAATAAAATCCATTCCCAGAATGGTATAACTCTTAACCCTACTACTATTAAAAATCCTTGTTCAACCTCAATTATTGATTACTGCAAACCTCGTTATTCGGCGTTATTCTGCATTAACTCCTTTGAATTATTTTTTATAAAACCTTCACTTACTAAATGTTGATTCGGCTCCTGTGTCTAAAAGTAATTTAATCTCTTTTTCTTCAATTTGTAATTTTATTATAGGTAGTAAATTATTTTTCTCATTAAATTTTAAATCATTTTCCTACTCTAGTTTTATAAATTCACGTGCATGTTCATATTTATTAATTTCTATACTTTCGTCGTTTGATTTGTCTGTTTCTAAAAATCCTGCCTACTTGACGTTCCATGTTGAGTCACTATCCCAGCGTATGTCTTCCTATTATCATTGCTATTATTTATGCCATCTCTTTGGAAATTTGTCACATTTTTCCTTCCTTGGGTTACGGTTCTATTCTCAATGGTACGGGATTCATTGTTCTTCCTCTTCCTCGTCTCTCCTTATGGAATTTCCTCGACTCCAATTATTTCTTTGCATATTCCCCCTTTCCAATGCCCTGCATAAGCACCTCTCCTATCCGTTATTCTTTTGAAACCTAAATGCGTTCGTTGGTTGACTTCTTTGTCTTGTCTCCATCTTCCTAGGTTTCATCATATTGTTGAAGATACTCAAAAAACACATCTCTATCTACTATGTTTTGTAAGGCGATGCATCGCCTTACGTCCTTTCCAAAGTGTCCTGCTAAATATTTTATAATTTGTTTATCCTCTAAAAGAGGATCAAATTGTTTAGCAACGCTAAATTTCTTTATGGCATACAACTCCCTTGTCATGCCAGAAACACTACTATCTTGCCCATAACTAATTATCTGTAACCTTAAATTGTTGTCCCCGAAATATTTTGGAAATTTAATCTTAAAATAAGAACTCGACTCACTTTCAATCAGTCCAAACCAAATTCCTGCACTTCTTTTCAACATGGATCTCACAATATTCAACATGGTTTGCTCATCCTCTCACCTGTATTAAAGTTTTTATGTTATTTAAAAATACCTTAGGGTTCAATTTATTATTCCCATAAAATTTGGAGTGTTGTTCCAACGGAGCACTAGTTAGACTCCATCGCATAGATTCCCCACAATGAATATTTATAAACCTATTTTCTAAATTTTCAAACTTATTTTCAAAAGTCTGTTTTGAGATTTTCCAAATCATTTCTAAATGTTTCAAAAAGAACTTGGCAGCTTCACTCTATTTCGTTTACCTTTTGATCTAATTTTTTTTATTTTCCCATTAGTTTCTTTTGCACGTGCATCCTGATTAGCTTTTATTTGAACAATTTCCTCTTTAACGGCATCCAAATCTTCTAAAATTTGTAATACTTTTTCTTTAATTTCAAATTTCATTTCCTCTATGATTTTGCTAGTTTCTTTTAAGCCCAAAGTTAGTTTTTGCTCATTTCTTTAAGTTTCTTTTCAATATCCTCACTTTCTAAGCTTAAACTTTTCCCCAATTTTGCTATATTCTCTCCAAATTCCGCTCGTAATGCCTGAACATTTTTATCAGGTTTTTCATTCATTTCATTCATAATGCTTTCATTCTTTTCGTGTATTTCTTTGAAACTTCTTTCATTCTTCTCTCCTTTCTCTCATATTTTCTTTTTGTTTCTGCATATTTTGATTTAGACTTAATAAAAGAATTACATTTTTTATTCCTGAGTCTCTTCCACACTCTCTTCTTTCTTGGCTTCTGGATTATTTTCCTTTTGGTTCCTCCATATAAACACTTTCCGGAGAACCAATTTCCACTCCTTCAGCTTTCAAACTCCACAAATTTCTTTCGTCCTATCAATCATACTGGAAACCAATCAGATATATCACAAAGCGAAAACTTTCAAAAAAAAATCCTCAGATAAAAAATTCTAATTTTCAGACGATGTAATCGAGCCCTAGGTTGGAATCCCACAATTTGCTGTGTGTAGTCCCGCGTTGAAGCGTGCTGAATTGCCCCCCTGACTAGACCTCTTCGCGTAGGTAGTCGGTAATTTTGTAGTAACCCGTCTAATACTTGAGGAACCCACAAATTAATGCTGTGACTTGGATACAGCGAATTGTATTAACGAGGATGCAAATATAAAATTTCTATCTTACCGTGTTCTTTTCTTTTGCCTGGTTAGCTCAACAGATTTTATACGAAAATTTATATGTGGATAATTTGCCGATTCTTTATTACCTTGTTTGTGAAAGTAATTAGCAAATGTCGCTGTACAGATAACTGAGTATAGGTCAAAAAAATGCTTCAATCTCAAAATTTGCTGAATATTATCCCCTTCACAAGTAATAAAATTGAGTACTTATTCTAATTTAAGTTACTAATATTTAAACATCCTATAAGTTACTAACAAAAAAAACTTTAAAATGTATACTTGCCGTAGTTATTGTCAAATAGCGTTCATCTAAATTTCATGTGCAACGGCATTAAATATTTTCTGGTTCCATTTCAAATCTCTATTTGAAGTTATAATATCAGTCTTCAAAAGTGCATTTATTGTTAATTGATTAAAATCCTGTTGTGATCTACCAAGATTATTCATATTATTACGATAAATCTCCCCTATACTTGCCAATGAAATAGATTTCAAACTACTCGAAACGTATAAGTTTCATATCGTATAATATTTAAAAGCATGCAACTCTGCTTGAATCTTACATGTCAGATTTCGTAAAAAGAGTTAATTCAGAATGACTCATTATAATTCAATTCCGGTTTAAATACTAAATAATCTGTATACGTCATTGTTCGATGTGATTCCATATTTATTTCCAAGCATTAGTTATCCTGCATGATGTAATATTTACGAAGATGTCGCGTTTAATGATCTAATTCGTATAAAGCTGTCGTGGTTGTTATGATTTATGTCTATCTTAAAGCGTCGTCTATTCTTTTCTAATGCACGAAGTTGGTGGGCGCGATCTCCGATTCTGTGTAATACGTAACGCTATTAAACCGCGTTATCTTATCTATTTCATGGCTTTTGAAAACGCGTGTTTCTTTGAGTCGGGACATTTATTCAATGATACTAATAATTGGATTTTAGTACATTTCTTAGTAAAATGATGTATTTGTTTATTAGGAACGAAAATTCGGGAATAAAATTAAATTTCATAAAGCGGCATTTCTAACGAAAATTAATATTTTAATTTTGTTTTAAATGTTGATCTAGTTTTGTCTGGAGATGAGTAGTTCAAGTATAGCAAACGAAAATTTAATCTGTTGGTTATTTTACAAAGAGAAATAGCCCATGACCGGCTTCACTGTGTTTGCAGCTCATCAGATTGGCGCGTGCCACTTTGCAAAACAACCAACAAAGATCTTGAATTATATAAGATTCGTAATATATTTTTATATACAAAATATCTTCCATACGCCCTCTATACTTGAATATAAACAACTAACTATCAAAAACTTTTCAAATTTCCGATACTTTAGTAAAGATGGCATTGCCAGACAAAGTTTAATAATGTTAACTACTAGTCTATGACAATTAAGGTGGGAAGTCTATGTTCAAATATAGAGGGCGTATGGGAAATGTTTTGTATATGAAAATACACTATGATTCTCATATAAATCAAGATCTTTGTTGGTTGTTTCGCAAAGTGGCACGCGCCAATCTGATGAGCTGCAAACACAGCGAAACCGGTCATGGGCTATTCCTCTTTGTAAAATAACCAACAGATTTAATTTTCGTTTGCTATACTTGAACTACTCGTCTCTAGACATAACTAGATCAACATTTAAGAGCTATTTCGATAGAAATATTGATTTTAAAGCTTTATAAAAAGCAAATCATATTAAAAAGGGCGCAGATTTGCAAAGTGTAATCTTATTTATTTCATTATATAAATTTCTGGTGAATTTAGTTTATCGTATGCGGAGATATTGAGCGTTGGAGAGGAGTAAATAAAAAAATTCTCTGTTATCATATCGTTGTTTACTCTGTGCGGGGTATTACTGAGCTTGTCGAGGCATAAATTTAATTGTGTTAATTTTAAATTATTTTAAAGGCACAGAAAGGTGGCGATCAGTAGGCAATTGATCGTTGTACATCTGGCGAAGGGCGATATCGTAGCAATACATATATATATATATATATATATATATATATATATATATATATATATATTGCTGTGAATTTTCTAAAGACCAATTAAGCCCTGCGTTGGGAGCCATAAAATTGCTATGGAAGTCCTCTCTGGATTCCTGCCCCACGCTTGCGCCGACATAAAAGTGCTGTTGATTACCCTTAAATCGAGCCCCAGCGTTGGGCTGCATAAAAATTGCTGTGGATTATTTGTAGAAAAACCTTTTTTCTTCTCGCTCCACGAATTGGGCACCATAAAATTGCTGTGAATTACCGTAGAATCGAGTCCCACGCTTGGGAAGTCCTAAAATCTTTTCCTGAAAATATAAAAAAATATTCCAATTTCTGGAACGCCCCCTTTATTTCAGCATTCCACGGCTAGCTCTAAAACCTGCTTCTTCATAGATGCTTACCATCCTAAGTTCGATCTTTCTCACATATATTACTAAATCAAATTACCACTCAAATAAATAAACGAAACAAACAACCTTTTATTCATACAAATTAAAATTTTCCGTTACCAGTTAAATATTTACACATTCGGATATACTGCTTTATAAAATATTACAATCACAATCATTAAATCCTTTTAAAATTCCATACCTTTAATTTATTTCGACAGTTTTTGTTTTATATGAGTAGATTGGCCCGTCTTGAAACCCTAAATTGACTTTTACTCTGGTGTATGGTGAGCTCAGTATAAACCCAGTTACTCTAAATGCCTAAATACATCGCATCTTTGTTTATAACCCTAAAGACCCGTTTACTCTTTACATTGAATTCGTATGTCATTTATTTACATTTTTAAATAATAAATACACATTGTCCTTTACATATGTCCTTCAAATGAACTTTTATGTTCATCAAATACACACTCAATGTGTCAAATCACTCTAGCACAAAATGTTCAAGAATAGCAATAGAAATCAATTTCGTAAGCTTTTTTCATTGTCACCTCTGAAGATGTTGTCCACAAAACCTCGTCGTTGCTTCCATACACCTCTCTGCTATGTGTAGATCAAACCGATTTCACTCACTATGGAAATCTCTGCAGACGCCTTCAATGTTTCTACCCAGATAATTGTCCAGACCAAGTTAATCACTTTCCACATCTACCAAACACAGGATCCTCGTTCCAAAAATTTCTCAGCACGCTTACCTTAGTAACATCCCTTCGTTAGTTCTTTGAATGTAAGTACAGCACCGTCTACAATATAGCACCTACTTGTGCAATTCACACTTTTATTTACCTTCCGACGGACTGTACTAACACCATTTTTATAAAAATTTAAATTTGGATATTACTGTAAAAGCTAAGCGAAGTCAAACGGATAAGCGAAGTAGGAGAGAGCCTTTTTGCATCTCCTAGTGTATTTATATCCGTCGATTCTAAAAATTTTGTACGTAACGAACTTGTAAAACTGAGAATTCTCACTCCATCGACGTTTTAGCCCGAAAACTGGCCAACAAAATACAACGGTCGCGAGCTTCTTTGAAATTTCTAGCGCTCAGTCAATCACACATATTTCTCCCATTCTTATGTCCAGCCTTTACCTATCCTACCCTCGTGTAACACATATTTGTTGTCTCTTTTATAATCCCACTCAAGCAACAGAAAATCGATATTGTGGTTGATCTACAAACTTGTCACGTACTTTAAACGAGTGTTTTATCCAACGTCTATTATATGTGATCTCTGTCTGCTTTACGCTATCGATATTCCGTCTCAATTTGCTTTCAAACCACCTGTTGTTTTCGTAGTTTTGTGCGTCGACCGTTAACTAAGTTTTTACAGAATTATGTTATAACTTACATTCATGTTCCTTGAACTTGTTTATTTTTCTGTTAGGCTTTTTTATGAAGCAACTGTCCGTTTGAAATCGTATTTTCCAAGTTGTTCAACTTATAGAATTTCTTAGGATTTGTATTTAACGAACACTTTGTTTAGCTAAATGGAAAATATGCGTTTACTTTATTGATTTTATATACCCAAAAGCTCTCTTTATTATTTAATGTACTTGATTTACAACTTTTAAAATATTAAAGCTAATTACATTCGTATCCTTGAGTTTTCACGCACTCCAAAGCTTCTACACATTATGCAAATTTAACATTCCGATTTATAAATACAAAAATATGCTATTATCCGTCCGTTTTCAATGTCACAACTAATTAATTTGGCGCGTAAATAAATTATTTCTATTTCCTATATACACGGTTGTTACAAATTTATTTTCTTGACTTATCTATGCCTCTTAACCTATAACTAACACGATAATATATATACATATATATTTATATATATATATATATATATATATATATATATATAAAGTAAAAAGGAATTATTGGCAAGTGACTCAAATTCAGCCACGAGGGCATCCTGTCGACGCGTTTCGCCCTAATTGGGGCTCATCAGGACAGGAGTAGCAAAGTTGTAAAATTTAACACAGACACCTTATGGGAAGTACAGCATCACCTAGCTCACAATTTGTGTCTTCGTGTCATTTCACCTGACATTGCAAGTATTAACAACAGTCGACACGGAGGAGATCCGGCTCAACTGCTTTTTTCCATAGCCAAAAGTTATATTTAAGAGAAAAGTAGGTTTAATGAGTCTTAAATTAAACAAAGTAAAAAGGAATTATTGGCAAGTGACTCAAATTCAGCCACGAGGGCATCCTGTCGACGCGTTTCGCCCTAATTGGGGCTCATCAGGACAGGAGTAGCAAAGTTGTAAAATTTAACACAGACACCTTATGGGAAGTACAGCATCACCTAGCTCACAATTTGTGTCTTCGTGTCATTTCACCTGACATTGCAAGTTTTAACAACAGTCGACACGGAGGAAATCTGGCTCAACTGCCTTTTTCCATAGCCAAAAGTTATATTTAAGAGAAAAGTAGGTTTAATGAGTCTTAAATTAAACAAAGTAAAAAGGAATTATTGGCAAGTGACTCAAATTCAGCCACGAGGGCATCCTGTCGACGCGTTTCGCCCTAATTGGGGCTCATCAGGACAGGAGTAGCAAAGTTGTAAAATTTAACACAGACACCTTATGGGAAGTACAGCATCACCTAGCTCACAATTTGTGTCTTCGTGTCATTTCACCTGACATTGCAAGTTTAAACAACAGTCGACACGGAGGAAATCTGGCTCAACTGCCTTTTTCCATAGCCAAAAGTTATATTTAAGAGAAAAGTAGGTTTAATGAGTCTTAAATTAAACAAAGTAAAAAGGAATTATTGGCAAGTGACTCAAATTCAGCCACGAGGGCATCCTGTCGACGCGTTTCGCCCTAATTGGGGCTCATCAGGACAGGAGTAGCAAAGTTGTAAAATTTAACACAGACACCTTATGGGAAGTACAGCATCATCTAGCTCACAATTTGTGTCTTCGTGTCATTTCACCTGACATTGCAAGTTTTAACAACAGTCGACACGGAGGAGATCCGGCTCAACTGCCTTTTTCCATAGCCAAAAGTTATATTTAAGAGAAAAGTAGGTTTAATGAGTCTTAAATTAAACAAAGTAAAAGGAATTATTGGCAAGTGACTCAAATTCAGCCACGAGGGCATCCTGTCGACGCGTTTCGCCCTAATTGGGGCTCATCAGGACAGGAGTAGCAAAGTTGTAAAATTTAACACAGACACCTTATGGGAAGTACAGCATCACCTAGCTCACAATTTGTGTCTTCGTGTCATTTCACCTGACATTGCAAGTTTTAACAACAGTCGACACGGAGGAAATCTGGCTCAACTGCCTTTTCCATAGCCAAAAGTTATATTTAAGAGAAAAGTAGGTTTAATGAGTCTTAAATTAAACAAAGTAAAAAGGAATTATTGGCAAGTGACTCAAATTCAGCCACGAGGGCATCCTGTCGACGCGTTTCGCCCTAATTGGGGCTCATCAGGACAGGAGTAGCAAAGTTGTAAAATTTAACACAGACACCTTATGGGAAGTACAGCATCACCTAGCTCACAATTTGTGTCTTCGTGTCATTTCACCTGACATTGCAAGTTTAAACAACAGTCGACACGGAGGAAATCTGGCTCAACTGCCTTTTTCCATAGCCAAAAGTTATATTTAAGAGAAAAGTAGGTTTAATGAGTCTTAAATTAAACAAAGTAAAAAGGAATTATTGGCAAGTGACTCAAATTCAGCCACGAGGGCATCCTGTCGACGCGTTTCGCCCTAATTGGGGCTCATCAGGACAGGAGTAGCAAAGTTGTAAAATTTAACACAGACACCTTATGGGAAGTACAGCATCACCTAGCTCACAATTTGTGTCTTCGTGTCATTTCACCTGACATTGCAAGTTTTAACAACAGTCGACACGGAGGAGATCCGGCTCAACTGCCTTTTTCCATAGCCAAAGTTATATTTAAGAGAAAAGTAGGTTTAATGAGTCTTAAATTAAACAAAGTAAAAGGAATTATTGGCAAGTGACTCAAATTCAGCCACGAGGGCATCCTGTCGACGCGTTTCGCGTTTCGTGGCTGAATTTGAGTCACTTGCCAAAATTCCTTTTACTTGTTTAATTTAAGACTCATTAAACCTACTTTCTTAATATATATATATATATATATATATATATATATATATATATATATATATATACTAAACAGAAGAAATTTGGAAGGCGTCGTCCAGGACTAGGATGGAAAATTGGGTAAGTAGACCACAACCTAAATATCTTACACAGACTATAAACTATGTGTCAGTCAATTGATTGATAATGAATAAAAATCACAGCATAGCGATGAACGTCACAATGTTAAAACTTTAAAATCGTGCCATAAACTAATACAAACGTTTGCTATTTTATAATCACACTCGAGTCAGATACTTTTTATATCTCGTTGTAACAATTAATGGTATAATGAGGCGTCAAATGGTTTACACTTGAATGGAAACGCCGTATCCACACACAAGAAGCGAATGACAGCTGTATTCAAACGAAACAAAGAAAGGTCGCATCTTCACACAGGATGATTGGCGTTTGCAAAGGGTGCACTAGACATTATAAAGCTTACAAAAGGAACTTTGCAGAATGTAACTCGAATAAATCTGGATTGTTTTTTTTGTACATTCTGGAATAGTTAATTTAAGTATATAAAGTCGCGCTTCGCGGGAATTAATCAGTTAAATTCTAAAATCAGAGTACAAGTTGTGAAATCATGATATGACAGGTTAATTAGAATAAACATATCTATGTGATATAAATTATTGGAGTTGTTGGTTGATATAAATTAAAAGTTAGTAATTAGTATATTAATAACGCTTCGATTGTACGTCATTGTGATTAAGAAAATAGTATCGTCGCTTTAAAGGAGTTAGTATTGTTAGTGATTAGCTGGAATAACTTGTCTTTGTAACATTAGAATTTTACTATACCTACGGGAAAAAGGGCGTGTGTAATCAGTTAATAATCAAAAACAGTTGATGCAAAAGAAGTTTCGTTACAATAGTGTGACCTGAAATAATATTGTGGTTGTATGTTATATACGTTTACCCTGTGTTTGCTGCAATATTTTATACAACCCCTGCAATACTATCTATTACCTTATAAGTTATGTATATCTAAAATGTTGTATTAACGTATTTGATTACCATCTATTAGTCATTAATTGCGACTTTATAAAAACCCTTAAAATAGTATTTTAAAAAAAGCGATGAATATTTCATTGTTGCGTGGCTCTATGTACGTTCCCGGAATGCATCAATATTATAGTTGTTAGCAACGGAATGTAAAAAAAACTGGCCTACGAAAGTATAATTAAATTGTGCTAAGAACTTAACAGTAAATCGATTATGAACTGAAATTATACACGTAACAGACCATTAATTTGGCTGATATTGCCTTACATTTATTAACCATTAACTAAGTTCACGTTGTTGGACATAATTTTTGTGTTTTAATCTAATTTATTGTAAATTTGTAAAAGATATATGGAACTCTTAAATTTTTTGAATGGGTCTCGTGTTAGCGAACACGCTCAGAGAAATTAGTTTACTATTGATTTATTAAACAACGCGAGTTACGTTTCCGGTCTTGGCAGCTACCTTTTTTAAAAGTTCTTCCAAAACTTCTTGTATCAATTTATTTATTAAATATGGAATTTTGAAAAACTTATAAATTAGACTAAGTCGAAAATTATTATTAATTGAATTTAAATTGGGGCAAGTAGCCTAAGTAAACAACAATGTAAAAGCTGAAATACTCATTACCGACTCTATACTAATAATTACAAATGAGTAACTTTGAGCAACTAACAATGCGAAATTTTGAAGTTCGCAGGCTGACTGACTGATCTGGGGCTCCCGGGGTATTTACGTTGTCCCTGCCCCTCACATGTCTGTGGAAACTTGCTCATGTCTGATTATTTTTTTATTCCATTCATTATACAATGTAACAATTTTAATTCTAATAATTGCGGTTTCTTAACCGTCTGTGACATGCACCTGCAGTATCATGTTGCGTCTGGAATACAATGTATTCACATCCGTTCTCACAACTTGTCTATGAACTTTCAATAACCTTTATTTATCTATCTTTGAGATACAATGTTGCTCTAACTTAAGTTTTTTATAATTTCCTAATTATTCCTATTTAATTATACAATATAGATTTGGGGATATGTAACTCGCGAAGAGTATTAAAATGAAAATTAAAATGTAAAAATATATTTTTCTCACAGTTTGTTTACAGCGACTTACCATATATACAGTTAGTACAAAGATACCACAAGCTTCGAGATGGTGAGAAGGATGACTCAAAAAATATACAAGTCTTAATGATAATAATCTCAGGGGCGAATTCAAGAATACGAAATATTTTGCAATTACACTATTTTTTTATATTTTGTACACAAAGATACGAATTAACAATACTATAGCGTCAATTGGTCTACCTTTGACCAGAATAATTACTGTGGAATGTAAGCGAGGCGTTTGTATACAAAAGATGATTGATAGGTCCTGGTAGCACCTTATCTTTTAGAGACGGCCTTGCTTCGAAAATTGTAACCATTGCTCACTGTTAGAAATAATGTGTGACCTACTTGGTTTGACTACTGTGATCAATGACTGTTGGCAGCCTCTAACGGGTGCGAACGGAACAAGAGAATAACAAAGACCTAGCTGTCCTTCTGGGTTGGAAAACCAGCGAAGAACGTCTATCCTGGTAGGACATTAGCCCGTTGAGTGGCACCCTGAAGTCGTACTGGGCAGAATGCGATTACCTGAAGGTAATGAATGGGATCTTGGTGCGATCGCTGTGAGTTCGCTTCAGGAAGTGGCTTCTAAAAGCTGAGTGTCGGATGTTTTAAGTCATCTACATAATGGGACCTCGAGAAGACCTTCGGCGTTAAAAGCTCTGGAGAAAGTGCAAGCAAGATTACACTGTGTAGACTGCAAGGACGATCTAAAAGAGCGGTGTTGCAAGTGTCAACTGTGCGCAACATTGGGAAACCTTAAGGCTCCAAAGAGGCAATACAACGTGGGGAGCCCTTTTGCGAGATATTGCCGATCCATTCTCCGAGACCGACTCCTTGAATAAGTACATCTTGGTAGCCATGAACTATTTTGCGAAGTCAACCGAAGCATATGCCATACCAAACTATGAAGCTACAATCGTCGCTAACGTACTGGTAAAGGGACTGTTCTGCCATTTTGGAGTTCCGATCAGGGCAAAAATATTGGGTCAGCAAAATTTCAATGATTTTGCGAATTGTTGATGATAGAATGACTCAAACAACACGATTGCACCCGTAGTCGAGTGCCTTTCCAACATAAGAAAAATTGAGCCCAATATTTACATGTTTCTATTGGCCTATCGATCTTCGGTTCATGAGGGCACTGGACTGACACCTGCATGTGCTATACTGGAAGCGAGATACGTCTACAGTACGATCTAGAGTTTGGGTGTGCCTGGAGATGGTATGGGCGAGAGCTTTGTCAAGGAAAGCTCAAGCGCAAGATGCAAACATCTATCGTGATGTTAGAAATATATCCAGATCGCAAGCGCTCGAATAAAGACCAGATATAACATCAAAACGCAGGAGTCTGGTTATCAAGACGGCGACCGCGTCTGGCTATACAACCCCAAATGGAGGCGTGAACTGTCACCAAAATTACAAAGATATTGGGAAGATCCGTACGAAGTTGTAAAAAGGATCAACGACATAGAATATAGGATTCGTAATCTCACAAAAGGAAGAGCAATAGTGGTGCACCTTAACCGGTTAGCACCCTACGATAGTGATGACGCCGGTAATGCCAAAGAACGGCAAACAGCGAGACGAACAAACAGTTACGCTCGTGAGGATGAACGCAGGTCTGGACCGAGGTATGATTGGTTCATATTTCTGTACAACGGCACAAGCAAAACAAGATTTGGGGTCACGGAAGTGATTCGAGGTAATATATCCGATCTGCCATTGGAATACTCCTTAGCACATTGCATAGCGGCAGACTTGGATATGTCTCCAGGACTTGCTCGGGCGTTTAAAATAAATGTGTAACAAACTAACAATGGATCGAATCTGCAACATTCTAGTACACAATATAGGTTAGATGTGCAAGATATTTTCTTGAAAGTAATATCTTTAGTCAAACTTTGTTATATTTGAAACTCCCACCCATAATTATTTTAAGATTACTTGAATTATTGTTTTTGATTAAATTTGTACGTGATTATCAGATCTGATGCTCATTTAAATATTAGTAACGAAATTTTTTTCAACTAATAATTTTTTAATAACTAAAATAGGTGAAATTTACTTCTTTTGTTAAATATTGTTATTGGATACAGATTATTTTTGTAAAATAGAAATATTCTGACTCTAGTCTGATTAATTTTCCAAGAGGTTAAATCTAAAATTTTAAAATTATCTACTCCGATGTGGTTTCTGTATCTACCCTAAAATTATAATTTTTGTTATACTTGCTAGATACAGTGGCGTCCAACTTCTATTTATTTTGTTATCAGTTAAGCAAAAATATTTCAAGCCAGCCCATCTCAAACTTTCCCTTGGGGTAATAACCAAGTTAGCCGTCGGCATAGCAGTTTTTTATCTTTCCATCTCATACGGGTACAAGTTTTAAGCCCTTTAAAGTTTTGAATTACTGCGTCTCACGTGAATTAATAATCAAGCCCGTCTCAATTATTTTAAACGTGTTCATTATTAGAATTAAAATTTAGAATCGTTAGAATGGCGCTCGCATTGTGAGGCTCGAATTGTTGCCATATTTCCTCCCTTAGCAATGTCTAGAAACGCGTTTTTTCAAACAAATAAAAAAACTGTTACAAGTAGACAAATCCTATGAGTAAAATGTGACAACACAAAGAAGGATATGACCGGTGTTGTGAACATTAGAAAAGGGGTAGTTTACAATAGTAAGCAAAGGGAACGGAGGAAAAAGGTCGAACAATAGTACTGCTACAGCATGTAGACCGTTATGTTACATGGCATCTCGAGCGGCGCAATCTTCTTAAACTTCGTTTGTGGTAAAGGTTAGGAACATATCAAGTACGCGTGTTACGACGCTATTTGGCATCGCGAGCTTTATTTCTATAATAAACATAGGGTACTTCTAAGTCTAAATTTCTCATCGTAAGTTAGCTAGTAAGTAGGTCAGGACCCATTACAATTATGTTTTTGAGATACTAGCACTTTTAGGGGGAATAACTAAAAATGTCATATGTATTTAGCCGCATAAAATGTTGCTTACGCTTTGAAGAATGTGCGTCATTACTTCAAACAATGAGAACGGGCAATAGAGAAAAGGGGTTTTTACAAGTTGGTGTGAACAAACGAGATGATCGGGCAGATTACCTTGGGCTGTCTTACTGAACAGAAGAGTTGTAGTTAGTGCGGGAATACTGTGAAGTTACCCGTGAAACTTTTTTACCTTTTCGTCTATAATTATTTTGTATGTGTTTCTGGTTTTACATGTTGTAGATTAGCAACAAACATCTGTCGATAAATAGGTCCTCAACCCAAATAAGACCCTGGCGTACGTTTAGTGGAACAATAGCGGTAATACAAGGATACAGCAATTAGCTCTATCTTTCTCCTACCTAAATTGCTCAGATAGGCTTTATTTATTCATCTAATTTGTTTATTTGTCATGGTAAAATTTGTATAATAATATTACGCCCTCTCTGTAACCACGTTTGAACTAAGTACTTACCTATAACTGCCATTTAGTCATAATACGTGTTTCTGGAATTTATTACAGTCGTGTCGGCCGGAAGTGAATAAACATGGAGTAAAGAAATAAACAAATAACAGGGTGATTAACTAGAGGGTTGGTTCATCTAACAAATATCTTTTGATTTTTGTATTAAGTGAGGTATGTAATATAAAAAGGAGAGCCAAGGATTATGGACTATGAAAAAGAGAAGACACTAGCGTTCCTGGACATCCTTAATTTTTTTTGATGATCTAGAAAAGTTTCCATGCCAAGAGTTTAGATTTGTTAAAACACAGCGAAGTGTGAACAACACATTGTTGATTATGCAAGGCTTTTGTTCTTCCCCACGTGCCTACGCGTATTTTCTAGATATCTATGATTTCTTTTTACGCTTTTTTTAGGTTTTCAACTTGCCTAACCTTGATAGACCTTCTCCATCTCTGTTAATTCTTATTTTTGGTGGTATGTTTTCTTATGTTCATTTATCGAGCGCGAGATTATTTTACAAAACCGTTTAGATTTAACCCTCATATTTTCATCATTTAGCGTGGAACGTATTAAAAATTAAGTGAGAAAAACTAATAGTTAGGCAAATAAAATGAAAGCAAGAACACTTCAAAACTCAATTAATCAATTCAGACCGTTTTCCTTTCCAATTTGTTTCAAATAAGAAAGTTCTTTTCAGTCCTTTTCAGTACATCGATGGCACCCACGAAAACGGCATTCCTAAAAGTACAATCGCGTTTCGTCAAATTACGAACTGAAATTATCACTTTTTGGTTCGTGTAAATCACCTCACTCGTTTTAACACATATTCATCACACTCAGGATTGGCTCATTTAAACTGGCTGATGACCTACAACCAATTAGAATAGAAAACCTTAACAACCTCAGTAGCGCTTGCTCACAGTGCGTTCCCGAAAGTATCTTAACATACTTATACATGGTAAATGACTCTAACTGTATAATATAGGTACTAATTTATAACATAGCCTACGCTGAATCCAGAAAACAAGGAGGGGAAGACTTGAATTTAATTCAACAAATAATAGATTTATTAAATATAAAAAAATGGAAACTGGTTATCCAATAAATGAAAAGGTATTTTACGAGTTAATTCACTTAACACATTTCTGTAAATAACAACCTATCGTTTGAGTTGCAACATTCCGTGAAAGAAAACAGCCTTTTATTGACGTATATGATGGTATTAATCCGACTTCATCGATGTTTAACTGCCCTCGGCCCATTAGTTAATCTAGCATTTAAAACTATTTTGTTTTTGTCGGGCCGATCTTCCCCATAATCTTAATATTTCCAAATTACAACGTATATAGACTGTAACAAACAGTTAATACTGGCGAAGTGTTAAGCATGTCTATGTGATTACCATTGACGAGCCCCAAAGAATAGCTGACGACCTTCAAAACTCGAATCAATTTATTTAATTTAGATCGAAAGCGGCGAAAGCTATTATTTTATATATTAGTGTGAATGTTGTACACACAATCAGACTTTAATCAGCCAGCAGAGTCAATTAAAGCGATTACACTAACTACCTTACGACACAATTGTTTCTCAAGAGCTTTACTATGAAAGTACTTTAAAGCACGCACTAGCTTCTATATATTTCCTTACAAATTGAGCAATAAAATTAAGTGAAAGTATTTGAAACAAATAGGAAAGGAAAACGATCTGAATTGATTAATTGAGTTTTGAAGTTTTCATGCTTTCATTTTATTTGCTTAACCATTAGTTTTCTTTCTCACTTAATTTTTAATACGTTCCACACTTGATGATGAAAATGTGAGGGTTAAATCTAAACGGTTTTGTAGAATAATCTCGCACTCGATAAGAGGTAATAAGAAAACATCACCAAAAAATAACAATAAACAAAGAAATCGAGAAGGTCTCTCAAGGTTATGCAAGTTAAAATCCTAAAAAAAAACGTAAAAAGAGAACACAGATATCTAGAAAATACGCGAAGGTACGTGGGGAAGAACAAGAGCTTTGCATGATCAACAGTGTTGTTGTTCACACTTCGCTGAGTTTTAACAAAGGAATGCTAGTATTTTTCCTTTTTCTCAGTCCATAATCCCCCGCTATCCTTTTTAGGTTACATACTTCATTTAATACAAAATTCAAAAGATATTTGCTAACTGAACCAACCCTCTAGTTAATCACCCTGTTATTTATTTATTTCTTTAACTACATGTTTCCTCACTTCCGGCTGACACGACTGTAAATTTCACAAACACGTAGGTTATGTATCCCCAATTTATATTAAATAATAGAACTTAATAGGAAATTATTAGAAATTGTTAAAGAAATCATAAGTCAATTACAACAACGTAATTCAAGGATAGATATAAGAAGGTTATTAACAGTTCATGAGAACGGATGCAATACAATGTATTCCAGACGATAGTGATACTGCAGGTGGCAGGTCACAGACGGTTAAGATATCGCGATTACCTAGAAAGTAAGATTGTAACAATGCAACAATGTATAGAATTAAGAATAAGCAGATATGAGCTCTACAAGTTCCCACAGAATTGTGAGGGGCAAGGACATTATAAATAGCCCGGGAGTCTCAAGAACCGGCAGTCAGTCAAAGTATTCAGCTTTAACACTGCAGTTTGCTTAGGCGACTCATAATAATTCAATTAAATCAGTTTATTTCAACTTAGAATAATTAATACCAGTTTGTCAAAAATTCTATATTAATTTCTGAAGTTAAACTAATAAATTGTTACGAAGTTTTGAAAACATTTTTAAAAAGACCGCTCTCAAGGCCCGAAACGTAACTGGCGCATCAGTAGGATGTCAAAAGGTCACTAAGGAATCAAAAAATCGAAGGACTGGTAATCTGGAATTTCAATACCAAATTTGGCAGAACCCAAACAAAAGTTGGACGAGATACACGAATCAATAAAATCCAAACCAAACCAACGTGGATAACGTACAAGAATCGGCCGAGTCCATGAAACCGACGAAGAAATTAATGTAAGTTCATTCCTTAAAAAGAAAAACAAATAATTTTGACAAATTTACTGATATTTGCTAGTATAAGAAAATTTTTTTTATTATTTTACTATTTTATGTATGTACAGAATTTTTATTTTTAATTATTATTGCAGTTTTATGCTATTTAACGAAAAATTTACTCATATATTAAGGGAATTGTTTTTAAATACGAAAGATTAATTTTAAAGCAAAGGAGAATTTCTAAACAAGAGAAATTTTACAACAAACTAATACAACTAATACCAATTATTAAATTAATACCAAACGTAACTGACGTACGAATAATTATTAATACGAAAACGTGACAATTTAATTCGGCAAATATAAAAATAGAACGTAATTAATTCTACCATTTAATACCGAAAGCTTAGTGTACAAACGCAATTCTTACAAACAAGCAGTAACAGAAACGATTTATTCCAGGTTTAAACTTCATCAAAATTCTACAATTCGAACAACGCAATTAGAGAAACGACTATTTAAAACTTAACTTTCAAAGCATTTCTATAAATTATAGAAACGCACTTTGCATTACAATCTATTAATAAATTAATCCGTCACGAATTAAAACAAAGCGTATAAAATTACGCCCGGAAACGCTCATTATCGAATAAACAGTTATTTCAGTACAACTACTGAATAAAAGCATTTAAGAAAACGTTAATCATAAAAACTATAATTAACCCATTTAAAGACGCGCATCGCAAACCTTATGAAGCATAATTGAATATTTCTTAATACGGAAATATCTCAATATAACGAAACAATTATCAAAGTGACATTTTATGATTAAAATACTTCAGCAATTAGCTAGGTATAAAATTGTAGAAATGACGTATTTAAATTATCACAGACTGAACAAAAACTTTCAGAAAATTATTAATAAACAAAAGCATTACGCAATTTATTAAAACTATTTACAGAGGCTGAAATTAAATCCTTAGCAGACATAAAACTTTGTAATTTAAACAAGTTTATTAAATAAATTATAATGGCAACATTGAATAAAACGATAGATTAAAAATTTGCAAACTTTATATTTAGCACTCAAGGTGAAAAGACAGTATAGTTACAGAGAGACATTTTATACAATTCAATTAACAAATACGGAAAAGAGATAATTAAACAGACTTAATTAAATCAGCAAATCTAAATTAAAACCACAACTGGCGCAAAAACATACAAGTACCACGCAACTATTCCAACAAATTATTTATTCACATAGAAACCGTTCAGAAAATTAAAACCGTAATAAATTTAACATCAGCGAAATAAAAATAAACGAATTCAAGACTACCGCAAGCAACCAGACATTATCAAGCATAAATCCCACAAATTAATTACCGCACCGTATAACTAAGTACAAATATAGGCAACTTCGATTCTTTAAATAACTCAACACGCTTCAGACTGAAATTAACAAACTAAACTAAAAAGTTACAATACAAACCGCGAAATAAATCTCAATTTTATAAAATTTGGAATTAATTAAAAGCGAAAGCAACCCTTAATTAAAATTAGTTCAGATATGAAAATTTTTCTCGAGACCATCCCCAGCTTTAACGGAGAGCAAGCTTTGCTTGGTAATTTCATCGCAGCATGCGAAATATTTTTGAAAACCTTCTACAACCCGGAGATAATGAGAGAAATGTATTACTTTTACGCCTTATAATAAGTAAACTGACCAGACGGGCATTAACACTAAATGCCAGCCGAGATAACCTTGAAAAATGGCAGGACTTTAAACGCATACTAATTGCATATTTTGGAGACCAATTTACCAAAAAATGCCTTGTACGCGACCTGATAAATCTCAGGATGGAAAACAATCAGTCCCCGTATTAATTCGGAATGAAATGCCAAGACGTGAGGAATCTAATCCTAACGAAATTAAAAATCGAAGAACCCGACCAAAATATCCGACATTTAAAAACAAAAATGTATGACGAAGTGGCACTGAACACATATATAAATGCACTACCAGAACGACTATCAGATAAAATCAGATTCCAACGTCCCCAGAATTTAGAAGAAGCCATGCACATGATAATAGAGTAAAAAAAATGTAATGCATTACCGCAACAGACTATACAACCCCAACGCAAATAAAAGTTATTCACCCAATAAAACTATACAAGCCGCGAGACAAACAATCCCCTAACAAAAATTCATTCCATTCAACGCACAAACAAATCAACCGCAAATTAATAACCCAAATTTTAATAATACGAACTTTAATAATCAATTCCGACAATTTCCAAAACCAACGTTTAACTCAAACTTTACGAATCCCACATTTCAAACAAGATTCAACCAAAACGTAAGACCAACAAAGA
The DNA here is from genome assembly GCA_036346225.1 of Platerodrilus igneus. Classification (NCBI taxonomy): domain Eukaryota; kingdom Metazoa; phylum Arthropoda; class Insecta; order Coleoptera; family Lycidae; genus Platerodrilus; species Platerodrilus igneus. The sequence continues at coordinate 666,062 of JARFIW010000727.1, read as the reverse complement.
CCAGTATTCAGCACGAACCCTATTAGAAATACCCCAATGACAAATAACAATAACAATCCTAATAGCTATTACAAACCAACGCCTATGGATACCTCGTTTGGTAACAATAGACAAAAGACAAAAATAATACACATCCGACCAAACCCTCATCAAAAACGCAACTTTACATCAGAAGAACTATTTCATCAAGAAGTAGAAGAATTTGACAATGACCAGAAAATTTACATTCGCCCCAGTACAAACTTTGAACAATTATGAACGCGACGAACCATGCGAAAACTACGATGAGGTCGAAGAAGAAAACGCATGCTCAAATTTTCAGATAGACCGATTTATAAACGACCAAACCTAATAAATTTAAATAATATCAATCATCTAGTACTACCATACATAGAAATACCACATGCCGAACTTAAACTATTAACCGATACCGGATCTGCGAAAACATTAATTAATCTCCGAACCGTAAAAAACATTATTTAAAGATGTAGAAAGAGAACCATTTAAAGTTAAAGCAGCCCATTAAACGACATTACTCCAATTCGTAGCTAATACACCCTTACCGAGAAAATTCAATGTAAAAATGAAACATAAATTTTGTATTTTCGAATTCAACGACAAATATAACGGACTAATCGGAATGGACCTTCTAAGAAAATTAGGAGCCAACATTGACATAAAGAACCGCTTATTAAGGACGAAACACGGAAAAATTCTTCATTAAATTTCAAAATACCCAAATCGAACAAAAATACACGATAGAACCCCGAACAGAAAAAAAAATTCCAATAAATTCAAACACCAAAGTAGGAATAATAAATCACATAACATTTCAACAAGGAGTAGAAACCCCAACCGCATTAGTACAAATAAAAGATAATTATGCCACTACGACGATTTTAAACTCAAATGACTATCCCGTAGAACTATCACTAACAGATCCAATTAACATAGAAGAATTAAATTTTAACGAGATGGAAATAGATGAAAATTTAGAAAACAATTATAACCCCGTAGAAAACGACAAAATGTTAAGAAAAATTTAAGTAACATCCGCTTCAATACTAACATCAAAAAGAAGAGCAGAGAGCAATTAAAAGTTTATGTTTTGAATACCGCGACATATTCCATTGTGAAGGAATACCTCTAACATTCACCAACACAGTTAAGCATAATATCGAAATAACGGATAACAAACCCATATTTACAAAAGCATACCGACTATCTCAAGCAAGCCAAGAAGAAGCTGACAGACAAGTAGCTGACTTGTTAAAACAAGACATAATTCAGCACTCCAACTCACCATGGAGCAGACCCATATTACTAGTACCCAAGAAGTTAGATGCCTTGGGCAAGAAAAAATACAGAATGGTAATAGACTACAGAAAGCTCAACGAAAAAACAGTAGATGACAAATATCCACTATCCAATATAACCGAAATTTTAGACAAATTAGGTAAATGCTAATACTTTTCAACATTAGACCTAGCATCAGGATACCATCAAGTAGAAATGGATGAAAAGGATATATCAAAAACCGCCTTTAGCACACCTAGAGGACATTACGAATACAAACGAACGCTATTTGGATTAAAGAACGCACCTGCTACTTTTCAGAGAGTCATGGACAATATACTACGAGGAATACACGACGAGAATTGCCTTGTATACTTAGACGACATCATAGTTTATTCAACATCATTAGTGGAACATATAAAAAGACTAAGGGAAGTATTTGAAAGACTAAGACAAGCACATTTTAAAGTACAACTAGACAAAAGCGAGTTTTTACAAAAGGAAGTATCATTTTTAGGACATATAATAACATCCTAAGGAGTAATGCCAAATCCCGATAAAACAAATGCAGTACTAAATTACCCCCTACCAAAGACAAACAAGGAATACCCATCACCTCTAAAAATAGCATTGGCGTTACCCAAGAATTTTTACAATACTTTACATGTTACGGAGCACCCGAAACAATAACATTAGATAACGGCAGCGAATTTAAAAATGAGACGATACAAAACACTTTAGAACTCCACAAAATAAAAATTCATTTCATAACTGAAAACCACCCTGTATCAAATGGACTAATTGAATGATTACATTCTACCCTGTTAGAGCAAATCCGATTACTAAGAATAAATTATAAGAAAGAACACATCGCCAATTTAATATCATATGCACTAATCGCCTACAATAATACAATCCACTCATCAACCAATTTTACGCCATTAGAATTAACTTTAGGACATTCAGATTCACGCAACCCATACGTCATACATTATAACAAAGAAGTATATCAGCAATATGCCAAAGATCACAAGGAGAAACTAAAAATAACTTATGACAAGGTAAAAGATAAATTAGATAAAGACAAAGGACGTATCACCACAACCCGTAATAAGAATACCGATGCAAATAAATTTTCAGTAGAACAAACCGTATACGAAAAAAATTTTCAAAGTAAACGACACAAAACGGCACCCAGAAATTTAGGCCCATTTAAAATTAAGAGAATATATCCGACAAAAAAATAGCCGTAGTCGATAACGGCAAGATAATAAAATATTTTCACTTGAAAAACTTAAAACACCCTGTATTTTCAGATGGATAATCTTCATCCTTACGTCAACCTCCGTCCAGATAGAACGCACGACGAAATACTAATTGAAGATATAAAAAACAACACCGGTATACTACCAATAAAATTAGGAAGTATGCAAAACACAATAGACTACTGGACATTCGCACAAAAATTCGACTTACCGGAAACAAGAATTTCAAATAATCAAAAACAATTACGGATTACAACCATTAATGGACACAGTAAAATTCGGAAAGGAATGCGCCATAGAAATATGAATTATAACAGTATAATAGAAAAAATTATTAGAAACATAGAAGACAAATTCAACAGATTAATACCCACAGAACAAACGGCAAGACGAAAAAAAGGACTAATCAACGGAATAGGTAACATAATAAAAGTTATCACAGGCAACTTAGATAACCAAGACGCTGAACGCTATGACAACGCAATACAGCAATTAATTGAAAATCAAAACGATATAAAAACCATAATTAGCAACGAAATATCACTAACCCAAACAACTCTTATAAAATTCAACGAAACATTAAGAAAGCTAGTAAGAAGTCAAGACAGTATAGCCAACAGAATACAGACCTTTGAAACTAACATGCAAACCACCATGTTAGGCATGCGAGATTTAATTAGATTCAATACTATATTCACCCAAATAATATCAACCTTTACCTTAATTCAACAAATTTTAGATACATTAGAAAACGCAGTAACATTTGCAAAATTAAATACCTTACACTAGTATCATAGAACCAACTGATTTATTAAAAGAATTATTAAGAATTAGAGCATTTATAACCAATAGTAAATTACCTTTTGATGTAATAGAATCAAACATTCTTATATTAGAAAAAATAGCTATAGTTAAAGGCTGTATAAAGAATAACGAAATAACATTTTTAATAGAAATCCCAATAGTAGAGCGTAACAATTATAATTATTATCATTTATTTGCTTTTCCAAAGAAAATTACTAGCACATACCAAGTTATCATACCCAAAACCAAATTCCTATCCTTAAATGAACTAAGATATGGTTAAACCAACAAAAAATGTAACGAAGTCACACCAAACCAATATTTATGCCAATCACTGACAACAACAACTATCCAAGAAGACAGCCCTTGCGAAGTACAATTATTAAAATTTTCCAACCATTACGGAAACTGTAAAGCCAAACCCGTGCAAATAACCAACATGAAGATTCAAAAGTTACAGAAAACAAATGGATTGCCATTTTCCCAACAGAAGTAATAGCAACCGTCCACTGCAATCAAGACGAAAACAACTTAGCACAAACCGGAAGCAAATTAATCACCCTCAAAGAAGACTTATTTAAAATTGAAAGACGAAATAATCAGAGTTTATCAAGATCCCATAACAACAAAGAAACTCGCAAATTTACCAGAACTACAGTTTAAGATAGAACAACCAAAAGACGAAGAAATAATCCAAAAACCCATGCAACTAGAACATCTAGAATTAGACGACCTTAATCACGCCGTGAAATTAATGGAAAACTACAAAGAACATTTAAGTGCTCAAAGTGTCCAAGTTACATTATGATAACATAAGCGTTTGAACAATTTTATTAATCATTCTAATAATTTTTCTAATTATATATGTATTTTACAAAATGTATCTTAGATATATAAGAATAAAGAAAACAGTTTTAGATTTAAGGAAACAAAGAGGAGTAAAGAATAATAAGTGTATCCTTAGAAACAATGAATTTTAAATAATGAAAATAAATAATGAATTTTATGAATTTAAAAATTAAGTAAGAAAAACCTTAATTTTTCATTAACCTCGGGAGGAGTTATGTATCCTCACTTTATATTAAATAATAGAACCTAATAGGGAATTATTAGAAACTGTTAAAGAAATCATAAGTCAATTACAACAATGTAGTAGTCGCAGATTTGCCTGCTTTTCGGAGCGCTACGACGTCCGCTGTCTTCCACGTGGATGGAAAGTGGCGGAGTCTCAACATGGCATTGATGATTACGGTTAATACCCGAAAGACGTTTTCCGGTAGTGCTTTCAGAGCCCGGTTGGAGATTTCGTCTAGTCCTGGAGCCTTTCTAACCCTTAAGGTCTTGAAAAGATGCTTGACTTCTTCAAGTGTGGTGGGGTCGATTTCCTGAAGGTCGTCGTTTTGTATTTTTTTAATTTTTCTATTTTTTTTATAATTTTTTACATAGGAACCCACTTACGCACCACTGCAAATAGCCGACGCACCTTTATATTTTTACGGGGTATCCGGTCCTTCAGGGCAAATCAAAATTAATTATCTTCGTGCACATTTTACCCATAACAAGATGCACACATTTGTTTACTACTGAATGGGCCAAAAGTGGCCGCAATACTTAAGACATTTCCCTTTCTAAAAAAAACTTTATAGGCATCTACAAAAAAGAAGTTTCAGAACAAGCATTCGGATGATTTTAAATTGTGCATGAAATCCAATGAAACGAAACCGTAATTTAAAAGAAAGTCGTGGAATTGTATACAAGAATTCGGGGCTTCCCCTAGTTCGTTCTACTTTTAAACATACTCTGTTTGGTTTTCAATATTTAAACAGATCGGAAGTCGGATAATGGAAATTATAAGTGCGCATCAAGTAATAACTGCCCCCTGTCTTTCCTGGAAGCATCGATTTTATGTTTTGAATGAATACATCTAATAAACCAATTGGAGCTAATCAGGTCAAGTATTGTATATTGTAAATATAATAGACAGGATAAGGTGCGAGCTTCTAGTAGCTCTAATACATGAATATAGCGCAAACGCCATATCCTCTTATTAAACGCGCGTCGAATGTTTTGAAAGTAATATACAAACGTATTTTATACACAGTGAAAAAGTCGTTGTACACGTGTACTTCTGTGAAATAATGTAAGGGTGTAATTGCGTATTGATTTTATTTTTGTGTATATTTATCCGAAGGGAATAGATAACCTCTAATTAAATATTTATAAAAGAAGACGTTTTGGACAATAATGCCGGAGTTACGAAAACGTGGGAGGTTCCAACATAATGAGCATTTTATACAGAACGATGGCTTGTATGTACATGCAAATCCACCTAAACGTAAGTGTTCATATTATTAGGAAATATTTTGAAAAACAAGCCCCACCAAATACAAATATAATTGTATTTTCACCCTTGGAATCTTTGTCATTAATTTTAATAAATTTTGATTTGAAAATCTTGGAACACATCGAAAAACTGTACAAAATCACATTAAACAAAGTTTCTATCTTGAATAGTTTATCTCAGACTTCGAAGTTTAGCCAAAATTTCAACATTTTTGGAGTTTAAAAATTTTGATTTCATGTCATGAACTGGTCACGGAATGTTGAAATAACAGTAAAATCTATAAGAGCAAAGAGCAATTTTTTTATTAAGGAGAATAATTTACTCAATACTTTTAATATAAAATGTAAACACATAAAAAGTACTTGGTTTGAAATGTGAAAACACTTATTTAAGAACAGTCTAAAGAAGAATTCATATATATTCACACGATGTTCTGTTAAGTCCCGCGTTTTCGGTGTCAATTTTCTGACAATGAGTCCCTACGTTGTGCGCCAATTATCTGCTAAAATATTGAAAGTTGTAAAGCCACTACGTTGTGGTGTCAATTTTCCTTTTTACTGCCCACATTGTAGCGTCCCCATCCAGCAGTAGCAGAATCTCCTAACTAAATAAAAGAAATCACTTCCACGATTATTTCAGTGGGTAGAACATAAACTCTCCCGGTTTGAATAAATTGGTATATTAAACTTACAAAAGATGCTGGAGTATAAATATCTACAGATAATATCAGTAATAAACAATAATGTCAATTACTGCAAAGTAAATCACATAATAATGTACATTTGACATACATTAACATTGACCTCTCAGAGTCAGAGTACTCTCACCTCCTCGTGATTATTTCTTTAAAAATATATCTTTAAACAAATAATGCGTGTAAATTGATCTTCATTATAAATAACTTATTAAATAAATATTTGAATTAATGAAATCTTACAGCTACAAAATTTCATACTAACATTAATGCACTTATAGTTGGGTCGCCAATTTTCTGCTGTGATATTGGAAGTATGACGATGACCAGCCGAGCCCCACGTTTTGGGCGTCAATTGCCTGATGTAATATTGGAAGTCTGACGAAAAGTTGCTACGTCGTGCGCCAATTATCTGCTGCGATATTGAAAGTTGTTGAACCACTACGTCGTGGTGCCAATTTTCCTTTCTACTGCCCTCATAGCAACTTTCCTATTCAACAGTATCAGAATCTTCTAACTCAATAAAAGAGACCACTTCCACGGCTATTTCCGTGGGTAGAACATCAACTCTCCTCGGCTTGAATAAATTGGTATATTGAACTCTTACAAAAAATTTCTGGAGTACAAATATTTACAGATAATATTAATAATAAACAGAAATGAAAATTAGTGCAAAGTAAATCACATAATAATTTACAAGCAGTTCACTAGAGTGTCAACTTACACTTGGCATACACTAGCACTGACCTTTCAAAGTCGACATACTTTCACCTCCGGGAATATTTCTTTAAAAATATATCTTTGAACAAAAGTGCGAGTAAATTGCTCTTCGTTATAAATAGTTTTCTAAATAAATATTTGAATTATTTTAATCTTGCATCTCCAAAATTTCACACTAAAATTATTAATATACAATACACAATACACATTTCCAATTGTCCTATATAGAAGGACATAAAACATAGAGGCTTATCTGACCTTGATTACAGTAGTCTATAATTATGTGCGGATAGACAGTTTCTCAACATCGATATCTATCTCAAGGATTGATATCCAAACAAAATTACTGACAACTGACATCAAGTTTAAATCCAAAGCCAATTCGCAAAAAAATCTATCGCAGCTGGACCAAATCAGATAAATTAGAACTAATATTTGCAGCAAAGTAAAAAATTACTCAGTAAAGCAATGAAGGCATTAATAATAATCGAAGAAATATTTGTAGTAATATTTAAAACTTTTAATTGAAATCTACTTAGAGGCCTAAAAGAATCGTACTGTTGAGACCCACGTTTTGGGTGTCAATTTCCTATCGTAATATTGTAAGTCTGACGATGAGTCCCTACGTTGTGCGCCAATTATCTGCTATAATATTCAAAGTTGCAGAGCCACAACGTTATGGTGTCAATTTTTTTTTTTACTGACCTCATAGTAACTTCCCTATCCAGCAGTTGCAGAATTTCCTAACTAAATAAAAAAAACCACTTCCACGGCTATTTCAGTGGGTAGAACATAAACTTTCCCGGCTCGAATAAATTGGTATATTAAACTTACAAAAGATTCTGGAATATAAATATTTACAGATAATATTAGTAATAAACAAAAATGTGAATTAGTGCAAAGTAAATGACATAATAATTTACACAGGGCATACAATAACATTGACCTCTCAGAATCAGAGTACTCTCACCTCTCCGTGATGATTTCTTTAAAATGCACCTTTGAACAAATAATGCGTGTAAATTGATCTTCGTTATAAATAACTCCTTAAATAAATATTTGAATTAATTAAATTTTACAGCTACAAAATTTCATAGTAACATTAATGAATACATAATGCACTTTTCCAATAGTCCATTATTAAAAGACATAAAACTTAAAAGCTATTCTGACCTTGATTACAGCAGTCTTGAATTATGTCCAGTTAAACAACTTCCCAACACAGACGTCTTTCTCAAGGATTGATATTCAAACAAAATTACTGACACTAAATTTAATTCAAAGCTAATTTGTCACAAATTCTACTACAGCAAGACCAAAGCAGATAAATTAGGACTAATACTAACAGCAAAGTAAGAAATGATCCAGTGAAGCTATGAAAGCATTAATAATCGAAGAAATATTTTCTGTAATGTTAAAAACTTATAATTAAAATCTAATTAAGGTTCTAATAGAATCGTATTATAATCGTACTCAAAGTCGTATTCAGAATCGGATTTAGAGTCGAACTTAGTGTCGTCTCAAAGCGAAATAAATCGGCAAAGTCAAACTCATTTGAACTACACTTTTCAAATAAAATATTTCTATTCTTACTCATGTCATAGCACTTAATTATTTTTAAATCCTCACTGGTTCAATAAAAATGCAACAATTTCTTTTTAAAGTGAATTTACTTTAATTTATAATGTTTAATTCAGATTACAGAGCCGTTTGTTCCAGAAATTTTTATTCTACGGCTTGTGGTAAACTTGGTAAAGGCATGTACGCCCTGACCAATGAGCGACCATCCTTTTCAAAACAGGAAATTTTTCTTTACAGGTATCATACATTTTCCATTAGCAAATTTGTATGTTTCATCATAAAACTCTCTGAAATCAATCTGGCCTGCGTCCCAGTACCAACTAACGTTTTAATCATCTTATCTTTAAATAACTATACTTATAATCGGCAATACATTTACATAACTAGTTTCCTTTTCATTTTAATAAACTCTGCGTGATGTTCATATTTGAAAGGTGTTACGTGGCTTGTCTCTTACTAAATATCCTGCCTCGTTGAAGGTCTTGGCCAATTAACTAAGTCCGCGTAAGTAGGCTGATTCGCATCCCATCTCGTCTTTCATTGTGCGTTGCTGTATTGTGTTCCCTAGTTTGTTTCTGACTTGTGTTTTCCCTAGTATGTTCCTGTCTCAAGTGTTCCCTTTGGTCTGTATTCATGCCAAGATCATGGTTATTTCTGTAGCAGTCTCTTGGTGAGCAGTTTCTAAAGTTCGTCTAATTGTTTTGTCCTCCTGTGGGCATGTTTAATCAAAAAGTATTTATGTACCAGTTCTTTATTTGTCGTACTTATCACAAATTGTCGTATCTCCTGAAGTACTCTAAGAAAATATCCCTATCAGTAATGTCCAGTAATATCACGTATTGCCTCACATCTTGCTCAAAATGGTTCACCAGATACTGTCACGTTTTTCCTTTTGCTGCACTATCTGACACCAGGAGTTGGGTGTCAGCAAAACAAAGTCTTCCGACATAACTAGGGGTCTATTCCTTGGGTAGAGCTATGAGCCAATGGGGGGGGAGTCAAAATCTGTTAGGGGGGGGTGTCACACTCAAACTAAAACAAACAGGCGCCACCAAGTCCAGATTAATTCATGTTAATAGCATGGCATATTTCTAAGGGCGGACGTGGAGACCCAAAGAAAAAAGATCGCCTTCGCTGACAAAAACCTATCTTAACAGAATAAGACGCTGTTCCTGTAAGAAAGAATAATAATTAAGTCACATAGAAAATGGGAACACTGTTTGTGTCCCTCAAATATGCCTAAAACTGCAAAAAGAATATTTTCTACATAAGGGTGGCATCAAAATTCAACTCTTATGGCTTTTCGGTTGTTAAGTTTGATCATACTTGATCAAAATAAAAAACTTTAAGCTTGGATTAATAATTTACTAGATGGAATCTCTTTTTCTGTAAATAAAATTCAATGCAATAAAATTTAATAATTATTTGAATTACTTTAAAAAATTAACGTAAGGTTTATCACCCTGATTCTTGATCAAATATATTACTACAAAGTGTAACTGGTTACACTAATAATTCCTAACCCATTCAGATCTGATTCGGTCGGTTACATTATAACAAATTTACATTATAACAAATTTACATTATAACAAATTAAGGAAACAAAATTTTCTCGTTACGTTAAATGTGCTAATATCATTTTAAATAAGAATGTTCACAAGGATATTCTCGTTTTCAAAGGTGGTAGTAATATAATACTAAACATCTGCTTCCGATGATACAAGTGTCAGCAGCATATTTCAAACAAACAAGTGACGTAACAACAGCTGTTAGGTTATGCTGAAGCAACGTGTTGTTACTTACACATTAAACTGAGTGAAATTTAACTTTGATACTGGAAAATCCAGCCTAGTAACAAATGAAGTGAATAACAAAATCGTATTTCTACGTGTCGAAGCAAAATAACGTGCATTCTGAAGGAAGCACAACAGAATTTCTTAAAGCTACTACGAACCAAACAAAACTGCTTTCCTCTACTGGATTGGGAAGTGCATCATCGTGCGAAATTTACTGCAAATACCAAATCAAAGTAGTATCTTGGCTCGGAGCAACAAACGGCCTCCTACTAATTAGATCTGCTTTCCATTCTCTAAAAACACGTGTTAAGTGGTGTGGTTTTCTTAACGTCGATTCAAAGTTCTAAATTCTTGTCGCCTAAACTGTGTAGCGTAATCTTTCATCGTCTATTCTTAGTTGTAATCTTAGTTTGCGTTGCTAAATCTGCGTTCCTAAATTTTTGTTCCTAAATTTTGTGTTCCTAAGTTTTCTTTGCGCGTTATTCAGAAAGTGTATCACACAATTAAACCGACCCGCAGGTCACTCGCCATTCTTTTATTATACATGTTGCTGCTGCTTTTATCTATGGCCGAGTGCTTGTCCCGCGCTCTCGCATGATGGGAGGATCCCAAGGGGTGGTTGTCAATCCTCTCAATGCGCGTGCGAGTGGCTGTGGAGCACACCGGCATCCAAAACAAATAGACTAACGACTCAAGATGCTATGTAGATGTAATTTAATTGTTAAACGTATTACGACTTTACTTAATAAAGGTGTTTTAACATTCGTTGTACCTTTAATGAAGAGATTTATTAATTCAAAGAAAAAAAAATTGTTACAATACCTCACTATCTGCTTGTCTTCTAGTACAGGAATTTTTATATAGCGTACTGTACCTTTGTCTGTTCATAGTCGTTATTGAATCTTCCCATAATAAGTTTTCCCTGACCTTGTATTGTTCATCATCACTCCAGTAATATTTCAAAAATTTTCTCTAGAATTCTTTGAACGTCTTCGCTTCTACCAGAGCAAACCAAATTTCTGTGTTTCCTCGTAGCATTCATCGCACGACATTTAATTTTTGTTGTACATTCCCCATAATTAACACTACAACCTTCAAGTTGTTTGAGAATATTTTGGAATTAAATTTTCTTTTACCATAAAATTTAGCAAATTGTTTCAACGAAATGACAATACATGTATACTTGACATTATCTAGATAAGTTTGTCCTGCTCTTTATCTCAAAATATCTACTTCATATTCTGCTCGTTTTCTTCAACTGTATCATCCTCATATTAATTTTTGTTTTCACCTCTGACATATTCGAGCTAACCATTTTTTGGACTTCTTGTCTCATGATCAATATAAAATTATCGAATTGATTCTCCTTGACTTTGTTTTAGAACTTCAAAAGGTCCATCATACTTGGTTCTGTATTCTCTTAGACCTCAGTTTTTGTGTTGGTTATTTAAATCTTTCTGCATACTTAATAAGAATGTCATTATTAGATCCTATCAACACCCCTTCTGATCAAAGTAAATCTTTTGAGAGTTTTCCTCCTTCCATTTTATAAAAAGAAAACATAAAAAAACAACTATACCCCTGACTAGGAAAATTTTTCATCTTACTCTAGTTGAATCACCAATTTTACAGTCACCTTCGTGGAATCGAACACCTATAGTTGGGTCGCCAATTTTCTGCTGTGATATTGGAAGTCTGACGATGACCTTTTGAGCCCTTATTTTGGGCGTCAATTTTATGATGTAATATTGGAAGTCTGACGATGAGTGCCTACGCTGTACGCCAATAACCTGCTGCGATATTGAAAGTTGTAGAGCCACTACGTTGTGGTGCCAATTTTCCTTTTTACTGCCCTCATAGTAACTTTCCTATTCAACAGTCGCAGAATCTCTAAACTAAATAAAAAAGACCACTTCCACGGCTATTTCAGTGGGTAGAAAATAAACTCTCTTCGGCTTGAATAAATTGGTATATTAAACCCTTACAAAAAATGTCTGGAGTACAAATAAAAAATTAGTGCAAAGTAAAGCACGTAATAATTTACAAGCAATTCACTAAAGTGTCAACTTACACTTGGCATACACTAGCATTGACTTTTCAGAGTCAGATTACGTTCACCTCCATGAATATTTCTTTAAAAATATATTTTTGAACAAAAAGTGCGAGTAAATTGCTCTTCGTTATAAATAGTTTTCTAAATAAATATTTGAATTATTTTAATCTTACATCTACAAAATTTCACACTAAAATTATTAATATTCAGTACACGATATACAAACCAATTGTTTTATATTTCTATATAGGTTAGGTTAGCTAATCTAACCTTGATTACTGTAGTCTATAATTATGTGCGGTTAGACAGTTTCTCAACATCGATATCTATCTCAAAGATTCATATCCAAACAAAATTACTGACAACTGACATCAAGTTTAAATCCAAAACAAATTCGCAAAAAATATATCGCAGCAGAACCAAACCAGATAAGTTAGAACTAATATTGGCAGCAAAGTAAGAAATTACTCAGTGAAGCAATGAAAGCATTAATAATCGAAGAAATATTTGCAGTAATATTTAAAACTTTTAATTGAAACCTAATTAGCGTCCTAACAGAACGGTATTATAATCGTACTCAAAGTCGTATCCAGAATCGTTTTTAGAGTCAAACTTAGGGTTATCTCAGAGCGGATTAACTCGGCAAAGTCAAACTCACTTGACCTACACTTTTTATATATTTTTATTCTTACCCATTTCATAGCACTTAATTATTTTAAAATCCTCACTGGTTCAATGAAAATTTAACAATTCCTTTTCAAAGTGAATCTACTTTAATTTATAGTGTTTAATTCAGATTACAGAGCCATTTGTTTCAGAAATTCTTATTCTACGCCAGTTACATAACCCCCAAATCTATATATGTATAATTAAATTATTAAAAAATTATTAAGAAACTTAAGCTAGATGCAACATTGTAATTCAAGGATAAATAAAGAAAAGGTTAATAAAAGTTCACAAGCAAGTTGTGAGAACGGATGTGAATACATTGTATTCCAGGCGTAAGTGATACTGCAGGTGCAGATCACAGACGGTTAAGAAACCGCAATTATTAAAATTAAGATTGTTACATTGTATAATGAATTTAATAAAGAAATAAGCAGACATGAGCTCTGCAATTTCCACAGAAATGTGAGGGCAGGGACAACATAAATACCCCAAGAGCCCCAAGATCATCAGTCAGTCAGTCTTGAGTATTTCAGCTTTAACATTGTTAGTTGCTTAGACTACTCGCCCTAATTTAAAATAACCATTGAAACTTCCCATTAATAAGTTTTCCTTGACCTTGCATTGTTCATCATTCCTCCAGTAATAGCTCAAAAATTTCCTCTTAAATTCTTCGATCGTCTCCGCTTCTACTAGATCAAACCAAATTCCATTGTTTCCTTAAAGCATTAATCGCACGACATTTAACTTTGTTGTACATCACCAATGCTTGCTGCTATTACTTTCAAGTTATTTAAAAATATTTTAGAATTAATTTTTCCATCACCATAAAATTTAGAAAATAGTTCCAAAGAAATGACATTACTACTATGCTTGACATTATCTAGATAAGTTTGTGATGCTCCTTTTCTCAAAATGTTTACTTCTACCTCTAGATTTTTGCTAACTTCACCAAATGCTACCTTTATTTTCTGCTCATTTTTTTCTACTGTTTCTTGTAGATCAACCACAGTACGATCAACATTATTCATCCTCATATTTATTTATGTTTTCACCTCTGACATACTGGAGTTAACCACTTCTTGAACTTCTTGTTTCATGAGCAATGTAAAATTATCGAACCTATCATTAATTAGTTTTACTCCTTGACTGAATATTTCTTGAGTTTTTCAAGCTTTTGATGTAATTTTTGGCCTAACTCTTCTAGGTTTCGTTTTGATTCTTCTTGACTTTGCTGTAGGAAGTTCACTATGCCCACCATACTTGATCCTGCCATATCTTAGATTTCATTTTTTTTTGTTTGGCTATTTAGATCGTCAATCCTATTCGTTTCTACATCCTCAATAGGAAAGCTATTATTAGATCCTATCAACACCTCTTCTGATCTAAGTAAATCCTTCAAGCGTACCCTCCTTCCATTTTATAAAAAAAATATCCAAAAAGAACAAATTTACCATCAACTAAAAAAATACCGTAAGTGTTGAAAAACAAGCTTCATCAATTGTATTTTCACCCTTGAAATCTTTGTCATTAATTTTAAGAAATTTTGATTTGAAAATCTTATAACACATCAAAAAATGTACAAAATCCCGTCAAACAAAGTTTCTATCTTGAAAAGTTACGAATATCTTCGACTTCGAAGTTTGGCCAAAATTTAAAAATTTTGGAATTTAAAAATTTTGTATTCATGTTATGTACTGGTCATGGAATGCTGAAATGACAGTGAAATCTATACAGGCAAAGAGCAAATTCTTTTTTTATAAAGGAGAATAATTTACTTAATACTTTTAATATAAAATGAAAACGCATAAAGAGTACTTGGTTTGAAATGTGAAAATGCTTATTTACGAAATGTCAAAAGAACATTTCATATATATTCAGATGATGTTCTGTTAAGCCCCACGTTTTGGGCATCAATTTTCTAGCGTAATATTGCAAGTCTGACGGTGAGTCCCTACGTTGTGCGCCAATTATCTGCTACAATATTGAAAGTTGCAGAGCCACTCGTTGTGGTGTCAATTTTCCTTTTTACTGCCCTCATAGTAACTTCCCCATTCAGCAGTGGCAGAATTTCCTAACTAAATAAAAGAAACCACTTCCACGGTTGTTTCAGTGGATGGAATATAAACCCTCCCGGCTCGAATAAACTGATATGTTAAACTTACAAAAGATTCTGGAGTATAAATATTTACAGATAATATTAGTAATAAACAAAAATGAGAATTCAATCACATAATAATTTACACTTGGCATATAATAACATTGGCTTCTCAGAGTCAGAGTACTCTCACCTCTCCGTGATTATTTCCTTAAAAATATACCTTTGAACAAATAATGCGTGTAAATTGATCTTCGTTATACAGAGTTATTGGTTCCAGATATTCTTATTTTACGTCTTGTGCTAAACTTGGCAAAGTCACGTACGCCATGACCAATGAGCGACCATCGTTTTCAAAACAGGAAATTGTATTTGCTGAATGCTCTGATTATTCTCAGTTCAGCATCATTTTCATATGTAAATTCTTGAAACGTTAATTTTCTAATAATTTGTAATCTTATCGAGTGAAAACAATAAATTTGTTTTGATATCGCCGTTATCATTGAAAGTGTTGTTTTTTACGGCAAAATTAATTGTCTCTATAACTATTTGGTAGTAGAAAATTTATAATAAGAATTTGAGTCTTCACATACTTTTAATATTTGCGTGACTTCTAATTCATTAACGCAATGTTTAGCTTGAATAAATCCGTCTATCCCATTAATAACTTTCGATGCTAGATGAATATAAGATATTTATAAAATGTTCATCAACTTCACTAACATAAAGTGTACTTTCAAGTACAAAGCGTTACATATCCCCCAAATTAGGATATATATGTAATCAAATAGAATTATTAAATCTTAAGTTAGATTGTTACAATGTATAAATTGAAAGACATATTACAAAAGGCTAATGGAAGTTCATAAACCAGACGTGAGAACAGATGTGAATACTTTGTATTCCAGACGTACCATGACACTGCAGGTACGGGCCACAATAGATTATAAGAAACTTATTGTTAGAATTAAGATTACCAAGAAATAATACTTTGTATTGAATAAAGAAATGGCAGACATGAGATCTGCAGCTCCCATAAGCAATGTGATGGGCAGGGATAACATAAATACCCTCAGGAGCCCAATATGGCCAGTCAGTGTAGAGCTTTACAACTTTAACATTGTTGGTTGTTCAGCTACTCACCACCCTAATTTTAGTTAATTTAAAGTGAATGTCAACTTAGAATATTTTTGATCCCAATATATTACTGCGTATACGTACTAGTATTTAAAAAACAATATTGTAATTTCTGTTTCAAATAAATTGATAGAAGAGTTTTTTGGAAGAAGCCTTTTTAAAAAGCCGCTCCAAGAGGTCTAGGATGGGGTTTTTACGGCAAGTAATTTGAAAATACCTGAAAAAGGGGGTTGTTTAACACAACTGGTTTTCTTGTAAAAATCCGGTATAAATAAACTCACCCTTAATCTACAGGTCACCGACTGCTACCCTTGCGTTGGATATGATCAAGTTTCAGTTCTTCTTCTGCTGTTCACTTGCAGGTATTAAATTCAACGGACTCCAGATTGACTCTAAGTTGTGGTATTATTACCCTGAGGCTTTTTGCGTATCAACGACTTCTATCGAGCTTTGCTAGAAGAATATCGTGGAAGTGATCGGCAATTTATGAAGACAATCCGACCTATAGAATTTTATCTCCCCGAAATTTTATGCTAATCAGAACAAATATTTGACGGCCACCTGCCGTGTTTATGAACCAAGTTGAAAAACTTGACATGTGTGAACAATAAGTTATTTATTTACTAAGACGTTTAACAATAAGAACGTTATTTAAAACGTTCTAAACAAGGTTTCAAAACTCCTGCGGTATTTTCAATATTATTATTTGTTGCTTTCTATGTACACCTTAGCTAAGAATGGCTTAAAATTAGGTTAGGTGAAAATCTAACCCTACCTAACTTCATTTGCATTTGATTATTAAAAGGTACAACTTAGCATTTTAGCTAACTAACCTATAAAAGGTCTGAAAATAATATTAAAATCAACTGATTCTTGTTAAGAATCAATTTGGTATTAACTGTTATGTTATAGTTGCTTTTATAAATGTGCAATAAAAATTATCATACACAACACAAAAAATATAACCTCAATATAAACTTAGAGAGCGAAGCTAGTATCTAAGGTAGATCTATAGGTATCTTATCTGGTGTAAGGAGAATGCAAAAGATCTAACTTTATCTAAGTTCTTTAGTAGCAAAAAGAACGTGTCCACAACTAAGATTATTTTAACTTAGGTTAGATTATCTGTTTTTGAGCAAATAGAAAGCAATAATTGTAAGAAAATGTGAGGTTTAGCCTTGCGATTTAACTACACTAAGAAATCACGAATCGTTTGATGTTTTCAATATGGGACCAAAGATTTATTATGAATTCGAAGGCTGCAAGTACATAATGTTAAGCAAATTTTTTCCTTTTTTTTTTAATACAGATTTGTTACACTCTAAAGAATTTTAGGTCTTCAGACCTGAAACTGGTTAGACTCGTACCCTCATTGTTTCCTATTCTGAACTAACCTACACATTTCCCT
Organism: Platerodrilus igneus; assembly: GCA_036346225.1. NCBI lineage: Eukaryota > Metazoa > Arthropoda > Insecta > Coleoptera > Lycidae > Platerodrilus > Platerodrilus igneus. The sequence continues at coordinate 648,200 of JARFIW010000727.1, read as the reverse complement.
GAAATTTGCACAGTCTGCATCTATCACTATCTGATCTAAGTCTACATCTACCTCTTTTTTGCTATCTCTGCTTACAATATACCCCATACTAATCCCCAAAAATGTCTTAGAACGTATTCTGCCCGTCTATTTCTCCTATTTTTTTTCACAGACATTTTTATTCCCCTACTATTTCTATAACCTATTTGTTATTAACTTTGTCGTTCCATGCTATCACCCTCATACATCTGAAGCACAACATTTCAAAAGTCTGCAACCCGATTTTCTCTCTGCTTTTCCTACTGCCCGTATTTCATAGGCATACTGTGCTGTGCTCCACACATATGCTCTCAACAATTTTCTTCCTGTTTCTATGTTTGTTGTTTTTGATCATAGGCGCTGTTCTTTCTTGTTAGGTGCAGTTGGGTCCCCTTCTATTATTTTACAATTATATATCTTATTTCTTCGACATTCAGTGGTTGTGAAGGGGGGTAAGGCGGCTCCGTGCCGTAGTTGGTATGTGTGTGATTACTACGCCCATGTGTGAGTGTTGTCACGCACGTTAAAGATTCCTACCTTGCTTGGAACAGCAAGGGTTCGGCTAAATTCAAAATTTTTCAAGTAAAAAAAACTCGTTACCTGGCCAATGTAGTACTTTCGGGTGGAGCATTGGAAAATCACATGTAAGGTTCTGAAGGGGGGTAAGCAGCATGTGGCTGCCAAGTTCCCCCAGCACTTGAACTATTGCTGATTTAATATTTTTTCCAAATATCTTTTCGCACAGTCAACAATAGTTGCAGATATTTCACAACCAACACCTGTAGTTGTTTATAATAATTATCAGATTTATCTGCGCCATTAGGTTTTCCGTCTCAAAACTGGTTGGACACGTACCTCCACGATATTTATATTCCGAGCTAGCTTACATAGTTCCCTGAAATTCCCACACAACCTATATACAGCTCGGTTCCCCTTCTATTGTTTTCTAATTATATGCCCTATTTCACCGAGATTAAGTGATATGTGCAGAGGGTTAAGCAGCCTGTGGCTGACAATATCCCCCAACACTTAGACATTTGCCGAATTAATAGTTTTTCAGTAAAATTCACACAATTAATATTATTCGAGAATATTGTACAACCAATACCTGTAGTTTCTTATAATAATCATCATGTTTAAGTACAGTTATTTTTTTCATCATTAGTTTGTCCATCTTGGGACTGGTTAGATGCGTACTCCTCAATGTTTTCTATTCTGAGTTAGCCGACACATTTCCCTGAAATTCCTACAGCCTACAGCCTTCAGTATCTGTGTGCAATGGTCTAACCTAGGTCTTCCTATACTTCTATTTTTTTCCTATTTCTGTTTCTAATATATTCCGCACTATTCCCTATGCTGTAGTAAGTGGCCTATTATCCTATCTCTACTATTTTTTACCGTTTTCCACATATTTCTTCCTTCCCCTACCATTTTTAGTACCTCTTTGTTCTTAACTTTGTCTGTCCATGATATCTTCATCATACGTCTGTAGCACCACATTTCAAAGGCTTCTACCTTTTTCTTGTCCGTTTCTCCTACTGTCCATGCTTCACAACCGTACAGTGCTGTGCTCCACACATATGCTTTAAGCAGTCTTTTCCTTGCTTGTATGTTTGTTGTCTTTGAACACAGTAGTTGCTTTTTCTTGTTAAATATAGCACGACCTTGTGCTAATCTTTGTTTTATATTTTTTGCGCTTTTCCCATCTTGTGTTATTTGGCTTTTTAGGTAGCAGAAATTCTTAACCTCTTGTAAGTTTCGTTGCCTATTTGTATTCTTGTTTTTGATTTATTTTCCCCTCCTTCGCATACTAGTAGTTTAGTTTTATTTTTTTAATTTTCATACCGTAACTTTCTGTTAGAGAACCGTTTCCATTTCATAAGAGCAGCTTCTAACTCTTCTTTGCTAGATGCTAATACCGCTATATCATCTGCAAATCTAAGCATATTAATTTTTTGTCCTTGCATAGTAATTCCAAATGCCTTCTTGCATTTGACAGTATTCATTACCTCTTCAAAATACAAGTTAAAAATTAATAGGGATAGGGCACATTCCTGCCTCACCTCTTTCCTAATGTTTACTTCTTTACGTTCCTGTTCTAATTTTATTACTGCTGTTTGCTCTTTGTATAAGCTATGTACTATTCGTCTATCCCTATAACTCATTCCAATCTTTTTGAGTATTTCGAACATTTTTCTCCATTTTGTAAAATGTATTGTCGAATGCTTTTTCCAGATCTACAAACCCTATATACACGCTTTCCCCCTTTTCTATTGCTTTCTCTATTATCACTCTCAGAGCTAAAATAGCCTCCCGTGTTCCTCTGTTTCGCCTAAACCCAAATTGATCTTCTCCTAGTATTTCTTCTGCCGTTTTTCCATTCGTCTTTGTACAATTATAGTTAATATTTTTGATACGTGTGCTGTCAAACTTATTGTTCGAAAATTTTCACATCTATTCGCGCCTTTCTTTTTGGTATAGTTACTATGATGAAACGTTTGAAATTTTTGGTTATCTCGCCTGCCTCACACATATAGCTTACAAGTTGGAAGAGACGTTCTGTTACTGCTTGTCCAACGGCTTTTAGAGTTTCTGCTTGCACCTTATTTGTACCCGGCGCTTTACCATTTTTCGGAACCTTTAATGCTAATTCAAACTCATCTCTAAGTATAGGATATCCCAAGTCATCATTTTCAATGTCTGATTCCTGTTCTAATGCAGTTAGTTCCTCTCCTGCAAATAAATTCCTTATATATTCTTACCATCTACGCACTTTCTCTACATTTTCTATAATGACGTTTCCTCCTGCGTCTTTTATATTGTTGCTATACGGTTTTATATCCCTAAAATTGATTCTAATTAGTTTGTAAGCTTCATCTATTTTTCCTATTTCCTGTACCTCTTTGCACTTTTCATCAATCCATTGTTCTTTAGCTTTCCAGCATTTGCGTATAATTTCCCATTTTATGGTTTTGTATCTTCGTTTTTCTGTTTCGTCCGATTTCTTTTTGTATTTTTGTCTTTCTTCTATTAAATTTAAGATATCCTTTGTTATCCATGGTTTTTTATTTTCTTCTTGTGTATACCCCAGAATATCTCTGGCTGCCATGTCTAAGCTGTATTTAATGTTATTCCATTCTGTGTCTACTTCTTTAGTATAAGATATTTTTCCGGCAGTTTTTGACCAATCATTTGACTTTTTGTAAATTTTGCTTGAATATCTTTATCTTTTAGTTTCTCAAATTCAAAGTGCCTTTTTCCGTTTCCTTTTTTCAAATTTTTAAATTTAAGTGCGGCCTTCATAATTACGATGTTGTGGTCAGTATCTATATCTGCTTCTGGGTAGCTTCTACAGTTTTTTACTTGATTCCTAAACCGTTGTCTAACAAGAATGTACTCTATTTGATATTTTCCTATATCTCCTGGCATCTTCCACGTAGATCGTCTTCTAGCATCATGTTGTGTTTGTGATGATTAAATTGTTCTTGTCGCAAAATTCTACCTACCTATTTTTCCTGTCGTTTCTCGTGCCTAAATCAAATAAACCTACTACCGCTCCTTTCCTGCCCTCACCTACCACTGCATTAAAATGCCCCGTAATTATTAAATTTTCATGTCCTTTTACGTATCTTAGTATGTCTTCGATATCTTTGTAGATCGCTTCTACTTCTTCGTCACTGTAGGTAGACGTGGGCATGTATACTTGTATTATTACTGTGTTTACCGGTTTATTCTAATCTAACCATGAGTACTCTTTCGTTCATTTGTAAGTAATTTTCTACACAGTGTCCTATCTTTTTCGCATAACTATCCCCACACCCGAATTTCTTTCCTCTGCTCCTGTATGAATTACCCTGAAGTCTCCACTCTAAAAATCCCCCGCCTCTGGCCACCGAACTTCACTGATCCCTACTATCTCTAGTGCTCACCTACGCATTTCAATTTTTAGGTTCTCTAGCTTACCTACTTGCTTTATACTTCTAACATTCCACCCTCCGACTCGCAAAATGTTCACGACTTTCATTCTGCACTTCCCATCGCATCCTCCGAAGTAGTCCCCTCCCTGAGATCCGAATGGGAAACTATTTTAACTTCGGAATTTTAAACCCCAGAAGATGCCATTATCCTAAAACAATGTATGTCGCCGTGTACTTGGGAGGTAATGTGGTGGTTTCCCGTTGCCTTCCACATCGTGGTAATGTGTCTTAGACTGCCATACCGACTCCTATGCTCTCTGCCAATCTAAGTACCGAAAGAGCCGTTGCCCTCTTTCGGGGACCTGTCTTAGTCTGGTTCCTCACTAACGACCCTACTACTTTGGTTGGACCTGTATTTGGCTCTTTAGCTCATAAGAAAACGCAAGCCATTTCACCTGTTCTAGTAATCTAGATCTTCGGCAAAGTGCAGGTCCAATCGAAATGGGAATTTTAGATACATAAAAAAAATTGTTACGTGAGCTGTCAAAAACACACTTGAAGTTGACGAATTTGTAACAATTCAATATTGAAAAGGCGCGGTGGTCTACGGAAAATAGAAAAACTTAGCACGTAATTTACGAAACAAAAAAGCTTTGGCGACATCTGGTGTAGATAAAAGCGTACTTTTAATCCAAACGCGTATATTGGATCTATTTATTACAACGTCATTACGTCTGAATAAAAATAACCCCTAGTTTACAGTATCTTGATCTTTGTGACACATCATTATTTTAATAATTAACGTTGAAAGCAAAAGTGTGTTAAAGGTAGACTTATTAAACATGCTATTCTAATGATAAATCGATGACGTTAATAATAGTGAATAAATTGTATGCAACTTTATCCAAACCTTACATCTAAATATTCTCTAGGAGACTAATGTATTATTAATTGTAAATGTCTTTAAAATCAAATTATTTCATAGCTAAGATTCTAACCATCAAAGAGAATTTACAATTCGAAATGTTAAGAAAAGTATAAAGCGTATTGTAACAAAAAGTCTATTTGCAATAAGGCAGTTCTTCATTTTCAAACTGCTTAGATAAATCTTTTTCAACAACTCGTAGTACTATAAAATTTCTAAAAGCTCACAGCAATTTACTTTCAGAACTTTAACTAACTGTACAAATATAATCTTCTTAAACAACGATTCTATCTTTTTAATTAATTTAATCTGGAAACACTACAATTAATTCATATACAAAGCCTAATTGCTTTAATTAATTTATATCCTTTTGCTATTTCTTCCGAGGCTTTTCCCTAGAAATCCCCGTATTTCCAGATTACGTGATGACCAAAACAATTCCTGATTAACATTGGCATTCCCAACACGATAGCATTCCCCGAACCTTCTTCAAACACTTACACCGCGTTTCCCCCGATTTAGTAGACAACCATTGTTGTTTGTTCAGTCGATGTTTTCCTTACTTAATCGGAATACAGAATTCTAGTGAGGTACTTCACCTAGTTTCTAGGTGGATTACTGGTTAGATTTTCTGGGGCCAAGGCTGTACGAAACAACTTTCCCCGTAGACTTATGCAACGATTCAGGTTATAAAAAAAAGTGTCATTTGCGCCCTTCTTAACTAACCTATCAGCTTCTTTATTTTTTTGCACACGCAGTATCCTGGGATGCAGCATAGATGTGTCGCTTTCTGAATAGATAATTCATCAAAAGCATTCCCATACTCCGCTGTCCTGCGGGAAAATATTGTATTCCGACACGTTCCGCTTGAAAAATGTTAGGCGAGCATTTTTCACAAAAATACGCCCTCGTTCGGATGAGAGGTAAAATGAAGGTCCCGTGTGTGAGTGTTGTCATGCAACGTTAAAGATGCCTACCTTGCTTGAAACAGCAAGGGTTCGGCAAAATTTCAAATTTTCCAGGTAAAAAAAATCGCTTCCTGGCCAATGCAGTACCTTCAAGTGAAGCATTGGAAAATCACATATAAGGGAGAAGATTGTAGGCGGCTCCGTGGCGTAGTTAGTATGCGTGTGACTACTATGCCCAGGTCCCGGGTTCGAATCCCGACTAGGCCCGCTTGAAAAATGTTAGGCGAGCATTTTTCACAAAAATACGCCCTCGTTCGGATGAGAGGTAAAATGAAGGTCCCGTGTGTGAGTGTTGTCATGCACGTTAAAGATCCCTACCTTGCTTGGAACAGCAAGGGTTCGGCAAAATTTCAAATTTTCCAGGTAAAAAAAACTCGCTTCGTGACCAATGTAGTACCTTCGGGTGGAACATTGGAAAATCAAATGTAGGGAGAAGATTGTTACGCCTTTTTTTGGCATTACAAGGTACATACTCTGTCGCCATATCTTTAAAACTCATCTCACAACACGCACTTCCACCCCGAACACCCAGCAAAATTATAACATTGAAACCAACATCCGCAGAAATAATCCACACACAGTTCTTACACGTTATTAAAACATACCTGCGTCCCTCGCTTCCCAACCTCAATGTCCGCCATACAAAAATCAGCAGGCACCACCCATATTGATAAACCTTCATATATCAACCTAATTTTCTTCCTCACAAAGAATTCATGTAGCTTACATCTACCCAAGCCCAAACTTCCCCAATTGATTATGTACGACCTTGTAGGTCATACCTACCACTGACGTAATAAACTACATATTTCACTAAACTTCCCTCGGCTTACTCATCCCATAAAACACATTCCGCTCTAAAATATTCATCACCATCCGTCAATCTAAATCAGAAAACGCCTAAGCTAAGATCCATTCTACATCCAACAAACAAATTCATAGGATACAAATTCTGCAGAATGAGACTTAGTAGCTGTCACTTGTTACAATTGCCAATGCTTCGGCCACTCCACCTGACACCCTCCTCCCCCCTTCGCGTCTGTGGCCGTTACGCCGGATCCCATCTCATCAAAGACTGTATAAATCCCAGAACTGTCATTTCTATATGTAATAACTGCTCACGCATAAATCGCCCCAAAGACCACTCCGTTACCAATCGTGACTGTCCTGTTTATAAGCAGTCCTTATAAATTACAAAACTATAAACGAACTATGGGTTCTAGACGCCACATACGTAACCTGACGCAAGAACCGCCTCTACAATCTACTTCAACGTTTCCCCGCCTACATCCTAGAGCTCTCTAATATCTTACAACACCACCTCATCCCGTCCTACTTTAAGAACCATAACTTATCCGTAAAACAATTTTCTATCTTTTTTCAAACTTCCAAACCTACATACACCCCAACCTCATAGAACCAAACTTCACTTCATCCATCGCAATCACAGGCCATCCTCATAGGCGCATCTTATCATGCTTCCTTTTCCCCTTCAAACAACAGTTAGTTATTGAACTCCACTGGATAGCCACCTTCTTAATGTCTTTCTATTTCCAATACAGCACCGATATAAATGTTTACCTGCATCGCTTGCCTATATACCTACAAGAATTAGCAATAGACCGACTATAACAGCAATAGACGCCAGCGCCAAATCCGCACTCTGGTTCAACAATCACACAGACGAGAACGGCACCGCACTTGATGACTTTATTTTTACAACCTGCATATACACAAATGTACCTCCATTATTCTCACACAGGAATCCTTAAACAGCAAATCCAACATAGACATAACTCTCATCACTCCCTCTGTTTCAAACTTAGTAAATTCCTTGAAGTTTCCCATATCCACCAGACAAACGGCCACAACTCCATCATCTTTGACATCCTTCCCAACTTACCACTCCGATCTTACCAAATCCTACTACCCTTTACTACACGACAAGCAGACTGGACTGCATTCTTGGACAACTTGACCAAACGAATCTCAACATTCTCTCAGTTACCCACGCTGACTCAAACTCAAGCTCACTTGCAAACATCATACTACAGAACATCCTATCAACCGCCGCTAATGGCATTCCCAACACCCACGAGACATGCGGTGGTGGACACAAAGACTAACAACCTCTAGACAGGCACTACGTCAAACCAGGCATAAGATACAGAGAACCAAAAGAGTAAATACAAATCCGACGCTGATAAACACACTAATACTAACTTACACAGCAGACACACGACGCTACAAAAACTTAATCGCAATCACTAAGAAACAACACTACCACAACCTCATTCAGGACCAAACTACAGATCCTTCAATCAAATACCGCAAATTAGTAAAACCCTTTCAGTACCATATCCTAACAGCTGACAACCACTCAAACTTTACCACCTTCGAAAATGTAATGACTACCCTTCTGGATACAGTAATCCCTTCTGCTCTATCAGACGTCTCCACACAACCCCAACAACTACTGATTTCTAACACCCTGATCCCTACTGATTGTACCTCAGGCACCAACCTTGACATATCCCTCCTAAATTCCTTTGAACCAAACTCAACCCATACAAAGCCCTAGGTACTCACCTAATCACCAATACAATCATTCAAAAACCCTAGCCCTTAATCCGAAAATCGACACACCTAATTTTCCAAAAACGCCTATTCACACGAACATTCCCTCATCCTTTCAAAACAGCCAACATAAGCCTTATTTTAAAATCAAATAAACCTCACGACGATCCAAAATCCTACAGACCTACAACCATTCTCCCATTCCTTGATAAACCACTTGAACAAGTAATTCTTCACAAACTTAACTCCCACATAAACGTACACTTTCTCCTTTCGCCCAACCAACATGGTTTCTGTCCCCACCACAGTGCCGAACGTACGATTCTTTCCCTCATCTCCACAATTCAATCCTCACCTCACAAATATGTTTGGCTGTTTTTTTAGACTTCCATTCCGCATTTGGTCTTCTTTGACGGTTCAACCTCCTTAATAAACATAAAATATCTAACTTCCCGCCTGACCTATTCCTTATAGTAAAGTCAGACCTCTTGTCAAGAACAGTTACGGTTTCCTCAAATTTCCACTCTATTACAAAACCTCTTATCTAGGATGCCTCCAAGGATTCCGTCTTTCCAGGCTTTTTGGAATCTTGCAATAAATCCTCTTCTTGAACTAAATATCCCAAACACACGTACCCTTTACCTATGCCGATTATGTCGCCCTCGTCATCCATGGTCACTCCGCGCATCTTTCGACACTACTGCTGCTAACCTCATAAACTCCAAACCAACAAGAAAATTAATCCTTAAACAAATCATTATCTATGTAATCTGATACGCCGTTGATTCCTAGCTCCCTTTGGCACCTCCGTTCGCAAGACACTAACTCAACACTATCAGCAGACTCTTCCTACCATATATCTTCCGCGCGTGTAGCACCGCCAGTTTATATACTACTCATTACCCCTCCAATTGATCTCCACCTACACTAGTACATCCAAATCAGGAACTTTAGAAACAACCGACTAACTTCCCTCCATGGAAGAATTCTATCCCACCATGAATACCAAAACCCCAAAACCAATATAAAAACCTACAGACACAACTCTCTTATACGATCATAGCAAGAATCCTGGTCCTTAGACTCCACCCGCAGATATACCTATGAAATCTTTTCCTATATCACAAATATCCCTCCTCAAATACTATCCAACTCGCCGGCCATGGCAACTTCCGACACAAACTTCATCAACTCCACCTATCCCGAACACCCTCAAGACCCTTGTGACAATCATTTTACTCTCCTTCAGCTAGTATGCTCCCGCCTGCTCACCTTCCCACTTAAATCCAATTTCAAACTAGCTCTAACACTAGACCCGTATTTCCCTATTACAAACATAAATTTATTAGTCACGCACCACCCACAAGAACTTAAACTACTCATAAAAAAATCTTTCGACAAAACCGCCCGTCACATTCCAGCGGCAGTAATTTTCTACTATAAATGCATCCACTTCCACACATACGTTTTAGTTCGTACCACCACTAGCAAAGACAAGGTGTCTCACATCATTTCCATCACTACTCACACTTTGGACAGCGGCAAGGGTAATTGCATGAAATCTCAAGCAGCACCTATACAGCTATTCTTTTGCTAATTTGTATATATTTTTCTAGAATGTACAACTAGGGTGGGCCGGTGGCCTAGGAATAGTTACAACAAATAAAATTGATACTGATGATGATGACGATTGCGTGTGGGAACACAAAGCTAGTTCTGTTTCTACGGCCACCCTAGCGTCCTAGTCTCTGTTTCTTATATTGCGGGTTTGTAGCCTCGAGTGGCATACCAGCAACCCCACTATTCGCAAACAGCTAAACCGTATACCTGAACAACTTTTTTCACATCTGCCGTTCTGCCACTAAGTTTTGTAGTATCAGATGTTTTCCTTCTGAGCATATCTATACGGTGCTTTTGGAGCTGACAGCTTAATCGTGCTCTTATAATTGTAAAAGTAATGTTAGTAGTAGTAATAACCGCATTCATCGTAACTGTCGTAGTTGTAGTCATTATTGTCGTACTTGTGATCGTCAAAATCGTCATAATTGTTACGCGTTAAAAAGCGATTCACAAATGATCATTTTAAGGAATTTTTTTATACTTAATTTAGGTATATTGCACATATTTGTGTAATCTAGTTTTAGAAATTAGGTTTCTGTGACTTGCGTTTGTGTTTTCGTAGAATGTTTTCTATACCGTGGGAAAAGAATGTTAATATTAATTTCCCACGGTTCGTGAAATATATATATATATATATATATATATATATATATATATATATATATTGCTATGATATCGCCGTACGCCGATGTAATTCACGTTCAGTTTCCTGCTGCCCGCCACCGCTGTGTCTCTGAATAACCTCAAATTTAAATTTTAAACACAATTCGTTTTATATGCCTCGACTAGCTCACTTCAATCCACACAGAGTGCACGACGGTATGATAACAAAAAATTGTTTAGCCCTTCCTTTTTCTCTAATACTTTCCTACTTGCATGAGATAAACGAACTAACCAAAATTTGTATAATGACCAAAAAATATATACATTTCACAGCTTTACAACCTTTATAATGTGATTCGCTATTCAAAAATAAACCCCTCAATCAAAGTAGCAATATAAATCTGATTGTCCCCAAATTATAACTCCCTTAAATCAATTAAAGCCAGCAAAAATAACACCGTATACTACTGGAAGTACCTTTTGAACGTTCAAACGATCTTCTTTCTCTCTACGTAATTTTTAAAAGATTTTTGATGACTCTTTACACGAATATTTCAATATATACAAAAATGTAAATATTCAAAATGAAAATAATGCCTTATGCTATTAAAGAATGTTCTTATTTCTGACCTGTGTTTTCCTTGCGTGTTTCCAATTCTTAGAACTGCTGCTGCATGCGATTGACCAGTACCCCTGGATTGTTTTCAGTTAAGTTCTCTTGTTTATTGCGTAGTACAGCTCGGCCAAACGCCCAGTTTAACCCTTAGTTGATTTTCTTATTTAGTTTCACCCTTCAATGCTCAGATGCTTATGTAGACCAATGTTTAGATGGTTGTTTAGACGAATACTTAAATTATTACTTATTTGGTTATCTAGTCGAATAGTTAGATTGCTTAGTTGTTTCTCTGGTCGAATATTTAAAGCCCTAAGTTATTAAATATTGAAATTATGTTTAATTAAAAATTTTAACTTACGTTTCAAAGTTAACGGTAAATTTCTATCGTATACTTGCACTAGTATTATTATTTCAAAAATTTTCTATCACGACTTTCACTAAAATTATAATTATTTAATTTACTATTTTCACTTCGTGTGATATTCTAATTTGCACTGGTACAAAAGGTGTCTTGGTTGAAGAAAGACTGATTGTTTATCAATTTCGTGTCCTATATAAGGGATCCGTCTTTTCACCTGTATCATTGGTTTCCGGAGTTTATCTTGTTAATTGAGGCGTTGCACTTTGCCTTATCATGCAGGCCTTCGGACTTTCTATAAAGTTACCATCCAAATTCTCGTCGAAATGCTTCGTACATCACGTAGACATTTAGTTTTGTATAGTGTATTCCTCTGAATATAAAATTTTTGTACTTTTCTCAAGTCATGCCCGCTTGTTTGTATAGGAATTTATTCAAACTTTCCGTTTAATTTATCACGTAGCCAACAATCTGTTCTCTTGTTTTATTTTTTTAATCTGTTGGATGTTATTCGAATTTTCTGATGTTTACAATTAAAAGATTACGTAGTCAAAGTTTTATGATGACGTAAATTAAATGCGTTTATGAAACATATTTGTTATGAATGGGATTCTTTTATTGCAAGTATGCATGGTTACTTCCTTACACTAATGCGTATTTATTTCAATAAGACTGGTTGCGTTTAAAGTGTTATTCATGCGTGTTTATTTTCGGTTTTATGCTTGCATTGTTTTAAAATGAATTGTATGGCGTACAAGTTATTTATCTTACTAAATGTGATTTGATTTTTAAAGAATGAGCCTGCTTTCATTAATTAAAGTTAGTTGTGATTTATATACAATGTGTTTGATGTTAGCGAATTATGTACTTTTTATGATGAAATTGTTTAGTTTTCTAAACTTTAGTGCTGTTTACGTGGAGTGTACAATCCTTATGACTCTATATACCCCTAATAACCCTATTATCATAGCAATATATATATATATATATATATATATATATATATTACTGCGAGTTTCGGGTTACAAAAGCCCACATTCAGCGCCAAAATTACTACGATGTCCGTTCCTGGTCGTCACACAATAATACAAAAACCCACCTTCAGGGTGTCATTAATTGCTAAGATCCACTGCTATTATTAAATACCACCTTTGCTTTAGTGTAGATTGCCACGGCTGCACAGTTGCTGAAAATAAAACTAACTACTCAAAAACAAAAACTCTGCGACGGTAAATAGCCTATATTTATTAAAATACCAGAAAACAATGTACACGCCAAAATCAAAATTCAACTCCTCTGTCACGCATTATTTACATTTTTTAAACATGCCCTTTAAAATACTCCCTTAATAGTACATTTCAAATTCGATATCAAATTGTATTCCTGATAAATAAATATTTCCAATTAATTAAATAAAAGAAAAAGCAATAGGGCTTTACTACATTTCTTACGTTAATCAAAGTTTAATACGAGCTCATAGTAACTGTTACCTCTTGTGCTAATTTTTGCACATCAATAATCAAAAAGACCCTTTTACCTTGTACATAACTCAAATATTACAAATGCCATAAATTACTTCTTAACATAAATTCCCAAATATAATAAACATAATTTAAATTAGATTGTTCAATCAGAAACCTTTTTGATCGTTTGCCCTTTTGTTCTTAAAATTATAGACCTCAATGCACTGTCATTAAGCACCTGTTTACACACATATACAATGAAAAAGCATCCGTTACCTGGATTCTATAACTGCACACGGGCCTGCCATCATTCACTCAATGACTGCAGCATTCAGTAACATTCAAATCTGGCTTGTAAATACTCCCTTATGTTTGTTGTGGTTTGTTAAGTATTCTTCTTAATTTTTTTTGGGAATTAAACCACTCATAGTTTTTAAATTGAAGGCAATCATTCTTTTTAAAAATTTTTGCTTAGTGTACTCAAACCAAATATTTTGAACATCAATAAATCAAAGTCACCTTCAATTTATGTCATAAATGTCAAACTTGAAGTTTTTATTATTTTGACAACGATCCTAGGTCATGGATCGAAACGTAAATAAAGATGATTTTAAAAACTATGAATGGTTTAATTCCCAAAAAAGATTAAGAAGAATTCAAGTCTAGATTGCAATCACCTCAACTGCAAGGCTGCAACCATATGACCCATACGCCGTCTCGTTCACCAATTTGATAGGACTTTCAAACTCCCAAACCTCGTCTACTAGTACCACAAATTGTTGGTAATCTACCAAACCAACTGACATCTACTCCATTTCCAAGTACATACTTTGCACACTTCGTGCCACTTACAAGCAAACTGTTTGTACTTACATCAACTTAAGCTTTTGTGCAAAACGTAAAAGTAATCGAGTCGTTAGCTTTCCGAAACATAACAGCTGTAGGCTAGTGGAAACTCAACTAGTTTGTTGAGAACTCAGAGAGTAAGGTTTGAAGACAAAAAGACTTCAAGAGTAAGAGTTTGTCGAAGGCTAACAGACTAAGAAACCTTTTCATCCATGGTAGGTGGTTCATATTCTGTTTCTCACTCCCAAAATATGCTAAAATTTTTGAAAATTTTTACAATACAAACACACTTTACCACCATTCTACGTAAAACTTTCAATGGCCACTCGTTTCCACAAACACCTCCCGAACTTTCACAATAATTCCAGAAATTTATTTAACCGACACTCATTTCTTTGAAAATCGCTTGAAGCCAACAAATACGCGCACGTTACTAAACGATTTTCTTGTATTTTTAATCCTACCTTAAAACAACCTTGTACGAACCCCAATCAACGAACGCTATGGTTTTAAACTACGCCCCTCAATATACTACGTGTTATATCCATCTCACTTCATCATACGCGCGCTACAAGTCACCTATCTCTTACTTGTTTTCTATGTCCGTAGTATAGCTAACCCCTGTACCTCCCTCCACTGGCCTAGTATTCCTCACCTATGCAACAAAGCACTAACGTTTAAACTACGCCTATCCATTAACACGTGTTATACCTATTTGACTCCAACATACGCGCTACAAATCACCTATCTCTTACTTGTTTTCCATGTCTGTGGTATAACTAACCCCTGCTACTCACTCCACTAGTCTTGTGTTCCCTAACATAAGTCAACAAACGCTAACGTTAAAACTACACCTATCTCATTTATACACATGCTATCAAACAACCCCTCTTTGTTTCTTTGCTTGCAAGCTTCTTTCGTAACGGTCAAAGTTACCTTTAACTCACACCATTTCTTAAATTTTATGTTGTTTTAAGAGGCTATCAATTTCTCTAATTGACGAGGAGCCAACAACTACCTAGAATTTCTGTTTGTGCAACGTTATCGTTCCTCAGACAAGGAAACATGCGACGGTTACATCTGTTTATAACTTAATGATAGGAAGGCTTCTTCAAAACACTTTCAAATGTTTTTAACAACTATAACGGCCAACTTGGCTTTTAGTTAACACTACCCGGAAAACTGAACAGTTTTAAATCCTAGAAATGCTTTCAACAAATATACACCAAACTTTGCTGTAAATTAAACGGTTTTAAATCTTAAAAATAAAGCTAAAAGCTTTTCAGAAACTACACTTAAATACGAGGGTTAAAATATGTTTATGATATGACCTTTTAAATGCTATCTTACACACGGAATGTTTCTAACATGACGCACGCCATACTTCATAAGTATTTACATCTGCTGGAATACTGAACATTAAATTTGAGCTTCTTGAAACTTTTAAGTAATTGTTGTGCTTCACGCGTTGCTATGCTATTGCGCAATTGTTTAATATAAGTATAATTACGCGGCAACTTACGCGCCATTTTGTATCAAATACCAAACACGTTTAAAGGTGATGCAATGGTCAAATTTTTATGCACAATGTAAATAAAAACAATTTACTCACTTAAATCGCACCTTGCAGCCAAATCCCAGTGTCCATTACGTTTTGTGGGTCACATCACGCCATGTTGACTCCAAATTTCACCCGTACAAACTCTACTTTTGTAGACGAATGAAGGAATACCAGGTAGAGGTACACGAAGGTAAGGTAAAGAACCTACATCCCTAAAAAGAGAAAAGACACACTCACCACACAGATAGATGTTCTTGGCTTCAGGTTTCGTCGCTTAATCCCGTCTTCCAACTGCTCGCAACTGCTCGGAATGACGGAAATTGACAAGTTCATTTAAAATATCCGCAGGAATTTTTTTATAAATTATAACTAGCCCTTAGGCATGTACATTGTCAAATTTTGGCATGTAACATAATATTATAACTTTCTAAACCAAATGATTTTGTAAAGCGTTTCAAAATAGTTTGTTGTTCTTTCACATGATGAATCACTAAATAAATTACAACATGAATTAATAGTGCCCTTTTAACCCCCAAATATCAGAGTAATATATATATATATATATATATAAAATATGTATATATACGTGTGTGTGCGTTGTGTGTGTGTGTTTTGTGTGTGTGTGTGTGTCGCCTTTTCGACCAATCAGGACAGCAAACGAAAAAGGGTGGTAGGTTTACAGTTGGAGAAGCTAGCCTCAATATTTGTTCTTAACGTGCCCTCTCTTATCTTGAACTGCTTGTGTTGGAGTAGTGCGCTCTAGACAATGTGGTGGAGGGTTTACCTATCGATTCCTATGCGGAGTCCTGTACCGTAGTTCTATCCTGTGTTCTCGTTTTTGTTGTAGATAACAAGCGAGTTACAGTTCAATATTACGAACTAAAGCGACATTATTACATGTGATTTTCCAATGCTCCACCCGAAGGTACTACATTGGCCAGGAAGAGAGTTTTTTTTACCTGGAGAATTTTGAATTTTGCCGAACCCTTGCTGTTCCAAGCAAGTTAGGGATCTTTAACGTGCGTGACAACACTCACACACGGGACCTCCATTTTACCTCTCATCCGAACGAGGGTGTATTTTTGTGAAAAATGCTCGCCTAACATTTTTCAAGCGGACCGTGTTGGGATTCGAACCCGGGACCTTGGACGTAGTAGTCACACACATACCACTACGCCACGGAGCCGCCGAACTAAAGCGACAACCGGAGCCACACCGAATCCTGAGACACGTCATATTCGAAATCCATATTGCCAATATGCATTAATTTAAAAGGAGTGCTCGCTGTGACTTGCTCTTGTCTTTTCGTAGGATGTTTCCTATACCGTGAGAAAAGAATGTTAAATATTAATTTCCTACGGTTCCTGATATATAAATATATATAATATATGTATATATGTGGGGGTGTGTTGTGTGTGTGTGTGTCGCCTTTCCGACCAATCAGGACAGCAAACGAAAAAGGGCGGAAGTTTTACAGATGGAAAAGCCAACCACAATATTTGTTCTTAACGTGCCCTATCTTACCTTTAACTGCTTGTACTGGAGTAGCGCATTATAGACAATGTAGTGGAGTGTTTTCCTGTCGATTGCTATGCCGAGTCCTTTATCGTAGCTCTATCCCGTGTTTTCGTTTTTGTTGTAGATAACCAGCAAGTTCCACTTCAAGAATATGAACTAAAGCGGCAACCGGACCCACACCGAATCCTGAGACACGTCATATCCGATATCCATCTTGCCAATATGCATTAATTTACGTTGTTAATTTGAAGCATAAATTATATTGTTTCCTTTTGTAGATTCTGTGCAATATATTGCGTCCTCTGTGCAGACAAACGAATAACCATTAACTTTTACCTTTATCTTAAGTAACAAATTGTAGGAGTACGAATCTGAATCGTTTACGTTATTGTAGTCGTTGTAGTTGTCACCGTCGTATCCGGAGGGTGCAGAAATAAGTTGAATGGTCTTGCGGTTGGCCGAATAGTTGGTTTCGTATTAATAATTCTATCAGCAGTGGAATTTATTTATTTCTGATAAATGTGACATGCTCGAAAATGGAGGAGAATTTCCAAGGGCGCGTGGAGAAAGATATGTAGCTAAGAGGTTACTGCGTACACGTGCAGATATCAGATTATCCTATGCTGCTATGGCCAACCATTGAAACTAGAAATTGTGATTCTAACAAATAACCTTCAAGATACCAAAAATGAAAATAATGAACCCTAGCTTTTCTTATGGGAAAATACATGTAAAAATTACTGATTTTTTGTATAAAGCTAACACATCTACTAATACTGCCCCTAATATACAAATCTATTTTTACCAATTCTTCAAACTACATTTGATAACGAATTGTCACTCTAATTCATGAAGTTATTAACCTAAAAAGAGCTCTCTTAACCTTAAATTAATTGAATTTTCTCTCCATTATAATAGTTCTCTTTATTTCAGCTTTGCAAATTACATCAGCCTATGTGAAGCAACTTATAAGAAATGGTGACATTGAAAAGTTATACAACTTAGTTTTAGAAGGGCAAGGAAAACGACTGATTGGAGGGTATTCAGCTGACTACAAAGTTCGCATGTTCTTGAAATCAGTTCCTAATATAATGGTAAGTTTACCACAGATATTAGAGCAAAATTATTTATGAGATCGCTATATTGATTTGAAAGTCGAAAGCTACTTATTAATTGATGCCACTATTTAGGTCAGTTCAATATACCAGTTCTATAAATTTGTTTTAATCAACCTTGAAGTATGTACGTGTAAAATTTATTAAAAACTTAATGCAATCGCGAAGTGTTTTGAAAAAAGTCATTATCAATGCCTCTTTGTTCTAATTTATAATAATTGTCACTATCAAAATTAGGACCAAGAGGCACCGATGATGGCTTTTGCCAAAAGCACTTTGCGATTTCATTAATTTTTTAATAAAGTTTACACGTAACTACATTAAAGATTTTTACTTATATTAAAAAAATGTACAGCCGGTTATGGATAATTTAATGAATTTTGTAATTAAAAACGATTGGGGTTGTGCAAATTTAGATATAGCAAAAACAATTTCAGAATAAAAATACTTAAGCATTATTTTGGATTATGGAGAATATTAATCTGATTCAATGCTTAAAAAATCATATCTAGTAGATTATAGGGCTCCTCCGCCCCACAACCTGCGATTTGCTGTAAATAGTATAAAAAAGTACTAGCTTTACGCTTTTAGTTTAAAAAAATATAATCAACGTGTATTTAAAACCGTTTTTGCATTAAAACACAATTAAAGTTTAAATTAATTACCCCGTGGATAACAGCAATTCATTCTAAATAGAGGATTTTCTAGAACCCAAAAAGATGAGTCATCGGTATATTAGAACGACGTAAATAGGTCATTAGTGAATAAACATTTTATTCCTAGAAGCGGCCGAAACACAAAGACCTGCAAAATCCCGGGAATGTCTGATGAGAAATATTTATTACCTTTCGCATTCACTGTTAGAGGGAAACAATGCGACACATCAACCTTGGGTATTAACAAGGAAAAACAGCACGCGTCATGGATAATTGGAACCAGATAATTAGGTAATAAAACTCGACAATTTTAAACGCTAATTGGGTTTTCCAAGAATCTTTACATCATAATGTTCAACATTTTTGTAGTAGCTTTTGGATATAGATAATTTAAAGTATATAAAGAAAACGTTTAGTCATTCGAGATTGATTCATTCTATAATTTCCTTCATGCGAGCACGAAATGTTATTTTGATATAACCTCAAGCTGTTGCTACGCGGAAATAGTATTTGGGTATGAATAAGCATAGTGTAATTGAATAGTGGCGAGGTTGAAAATGAATTAAGAAGAAATGTTTTAAACGTAACTTACAGCGAAAATTTATTAATTACAAGAGGAAATGTTCTTCAAGATAAAGCTATTTTTAAAGATTTTATTAAATAATCGAGAGGAAGATTATGTAAACATCACGAAGATTCAGAAAACTAGACGTTTTTACGAAGAAAATGAGAAATTCAACGATTAGGCAGGGAAACAAGTGCCACGTCTTGTATATAAACTTTAGTTATAATTATTTTAAGAAATTAAAAGTACTCTAGAAGATTTAATTAAATAAACAACATGGTAAGTCATAAAACGACGTGGACGGAAGCTGCAACACAATACGCGTGAGTAATGCATCATCATTACACTAAGAATCCCAGTTAAACAAGTCGGTTTGAAAATGCGTAAGATAGAAAACGCATATAATTTAATACATAAAATAAAGTAAGGATACATGACCAGAAACGTAAAAATCAAATATCTTGATAGATTAGAAATCATTGGCATGGTGATAAAAGCAAAGTTCATCAAATTGACTGTATAAACAAGACGTACGTGACCAAAGAGAGTGAAAATCCAAGAAAACCAACGTCAATAACTTGAAGTCCTACGTGCAGGAGATAGCGCATCAATTTCGTTTATACATCAAAAATTCGTTGAAATACCCTAAATCTTGCATGTAAAAAGCACGTACAAGGCTTTAATCGTTGAACCATGCTTTTGTCAACAGATAGGCGTTCCTTTTAAATACGACAGGATTTGTAAACAAATGAGTTTAACTTGAATGAAGGCATGGTTCACATCACCTGAAAGAAGATATTTACGCAAAAGAATTACAAGTGATTTTATAGTTAATAAATTATATAATGGTGATAGTGCATAATTAAATAAGGTTCGTTGTTTAATCCTCGAACGACTATGAATAATTACCAGATCCGACGTGGAAATTTAACAAGTATTTAAACAATTACTGGATCCTACGAGGAAACATAATAGACATCTAAACACTTACTGGATCCTACCAAGAAATCTAACAAGGACTCTAAAATAATATATAAATTAATCAGGAGAAGCTATACCAAGGAAAATGCAAACCATATCTAAAGTAGATCTGGATATAACGCTGGACTATTTAAATCACTCAGCTGAAACTGAAACAGCGAGCAGTTGGAGCAGGAACTGGTCCGAAGTGGCGGAATGAGCTAAGCCAAAAAGGACAACACGTTAGCCAATCTAAATATTTGGTTGTATTTTTATTTATGAATATTTTAAACATTGCTTTCATAAAAACTTTATGTGAGGGTTAACAAAGATCGTTTTAGTACACGTTGTAAATTACGTAAAGATTGAAGGAAGTTTAATCAACGTTGATAGCACATGCACAAGTTGGTGTATTGTCGTATAAGCAGTTCAACAATTTGATACAGTACATTTTAAGTATATGACACTTGCTTCAGAACTGTAAGTAGAGATTGCTTGCTATTTTTGGATGTTGGTGCAAGGTAAGCACTTGTATGGAGTAGTGGATGTTAAATGGATCGATGTGGTGGTGTACTGGGGCTAGTTGGATCCGTAGATGAAATCTAAGGTTTGGAAGTACTGTAAATTTGTGGACGAGAGAATTGGATAGCAGAGTATCGTCAAGGGATATGATTCGAATTGGAGGTTGGTTCCTGAACGTGCATCGATGGTTTATTTGCTAATCCATCTGAGGTGGTGCTTACCAGTTAACAATTTTAGTGAAACTTTATTCTGTTGTGTGCATTTGGTACGTTATGGCATTTTGGTGCCGCATTGGCATAATTTTAGGAATATTAAGAACAAAAGAATTTGGTTCTGAACTTTCATAGCGTACTTTTGACCATATTTGTATATAAGGATTTTTATTTATAAAGTAATTTTTCAGTATCTGTTTATGCACAAGGTAAAAGGGTCTGTTGATTATTTTCAGTGCAAAAATTAGCACATGTATCCAAAAAAGGGTTTTTACTATGAGCTCATATTAGACATGAGGTTAAAGTAAGGGTATGGTTAAGCCCAGTTACTTTACTGAGTTTATTGATGAGCAAAGTTGTATCATAAATATTGGATTGCAAATGAATTATTGTAAAACGAAGGATGAATGTAATTTAATCTATGTGTGAAATAATTATTAGATAAAGATTTTTTGTTGTATAGAATTTTCTGTTGGTATAAATTGTAGTAAATGTTTGGTAATCGACTTTTCGTTGGTAAAAAATAGGGTAATATTTTTAGGTATAAGTAGCAGAGCAGCGTTGGCGAACTTCACTGAAGAAGATGAGTTTTGGCGATCAGGAAGGTAAGTCATCTTTAGCCCGATCCAGGAATTTCAGAGAATTTATGTTGACCCAACCGTGGGGCTTTCTAGATTGTTTTCAGGTAGTATTCGCAGTATTTAATGACGCCCAAATTGTGAGACATGAATCATTCCGCATATACCAGGAGAACTGCAGAGAATTTGATGGCTTCCCAACCGTGGGGCTTAAGTAGTAGCAGTTAAGTTTTTTTATTTTTCAGTAGTCTGCAATCCAAGCCCAGGTAGTATTCGCAGCAACATATTGCTATGATAAGAGGGTTATTTAGAGGTATATTGAGTCATAATGATCATACAATACATGTAAATAGTACTAGAAGTTAGAAAACTACATTTATTTATCATAAAAACTACCTAATTTGCATATGATGCAAATAACAAACATTTAACACCCTGTATAAGGATCGCAATTGACTTTAAGTAATGCCGGGAAGCATATCCTTCAACAATAAATACACATTCAATAAGAGAAGTAACTCTACACGCAATCAAACTTGTCTTAAATCAAAAAGCATTCATAAATTATAAATAGATACGCGTTAAATGCAGTAGAAGCTAGAAAATCATGATACAATTTCTATTAAAATTAAACATGCGATGGTGAAGGGAGATAGCATAGCGTTCTGATAATAAACGAATCTTTCGAAATAAATAGGTTTTGGAAACGCAGGATATAAACAGAAATATGTTAATTGACGTCATTTCATCTACGTGATTTTCTACATGGAGTTAATACAAAACCCAAAGTATTATCTAGATAAACAAAAGCCATAAGTTAAATTACGTGTCCAGGCGAATCAGAAATTCCTGTAATAACATCAAAACAGACGGTCAAGAATAAATACATAATAGAAATCCACTGGTATCTTACGTGACCAAGAACATCGTTCCGGCGAACTATTATTAGACGCATACCTATAAAAGCCCAAAGTATTCAAAACATCTTATGGCTGGTCGTAAACTTTGAACAAACAATGCCGATAACCAATGAATTTTAGATGGGGCGTTGCTTATATAACACGCGAATTTGATAAGCAGGCAGTTTTCATTGAAACTGAGCACAGTTCACATTACTTATAGCCAAGAATTTACGCAACGAGTGAATATTAAAATTAATTAATTAAATATTTATGAAAGTGGTGTTAGAAAATTTTAAAGTAAATAATAGTGAGAAATATATAAGACAAGTTTCGTCGTTTGCTGGAAAACGTGAGTAAAAATTTATTAATTAATTAATTTTAAATATTCATAATTTAGGGCTCTTAGGAAGTCTAAGGAAGTCTAAGTAAGATTAACAAAAAACGGGATAAATCTAAGAAAAACTACGGAATAACTTTGTAATACTAAGAAAATACTTGAGATTGAACGGGGTAAAATTTGGAAACTAAATAAACTGATAGTACTGGGAAGAAATCCGAATAAAAATATTGGTTTAAATCTATAAAAAGGTGCACAAAACAGAGGATTGTTTTAAGCAATGAATGGAGCAATTCAACTGAAAGTAATTTTGGGGTACTGATCCACAGCACGCAGTAGCAGATCCAGGGAAACAAAGAAAGGCGCACTGGGAAAACTACAGGTCAGAACTATCTAGCATATGGCATTATTTTCACTTTATTTTTGAACATTGACCATATTTATTATACCTGAATATTTTATGTAAAGAGTCATCAAAAACCTTTTGTATACGTGAAAATTTACGTAAAAAGGGGAAAGGTCTTGAACATTCAAAGATTTTCCAGTAGAGTACAGTGTCATTTTTGCTGGCTTTAAAATAAGGAAAGGAAGCTGTAAATTTTGAGGATAAACAATTTAAAAATTACTATTATTTGATTCAGGGGTTTATTTTGTCATACAGTAAAACATATTAAACTGTGAAGTGTATATGATTTTTTTCTTTCTCATTATACAAATATTAATCGATTTCGTTTCTCTCATTCAAAGCAGGAAAAGTATTAGATAAAAGGGGAGATTATTTGTTATCGTAACGTTGTGCACTCTGTGTAAATTAGACTAAGCTAGCCGAGGCATATATTAAATTTAAGGATATTAAAAGATACAGAACCGAGACTCGTAATAGAACTACAATTAATCTGTCGCATTGGCGTGCAGCGTTATCATATCAATATATATATATATATATATATATATATATATATATATATATATTGCCGTGGACCTTAGCTTTTAAAAACTTTTAAAATCGCCAGTGTCAAAAAAAAATTAATTTTCAAAAATATAAAATTTTCACAAAAATTTTCTTACCCGGATTCTGCTTCATCAAATTAATCTCCTTCAGCAGCTTCCCTGGCTAGCTCAGCTGTGCCTTTTTTCAGATACCTAAATTTACTATCATTCTCTTTACCATTCACACACCATTCAATAAAATCATCAAATAATACAACAATCATACAATATTTATTTACCGCTATTTACAAACAATAATTCATAGTTATGTACAGTTCGGTGCTCTACTTACACCTCAATGAATGCTATCTTTGTAAAGTCCTTGTTTTTAAAATTGTAATTTCAAACACATTTAATGCAACAGGAGTAAATGGACCCCAAATAATACCTTATCTTTATTTATTACTGCACACTGGAGTATGGTGAGCTCATGATAACCCAGTCTATTAATGTATGCTTTCCAATTTGCATACTATTACTACAAACTTAATAAACCCATGTACTCTTAACAATTAAATTTAAATTCATCGAGAAATTTAATAAGCTTTACGTACACCTTTTGTTTCATATTCAAAATACCATAATAATAGTCCATTATACGTATCTTTTTCAATACGTTAAATAACCAAAAATAACCATCAACGTTCACTTACACATCACAAATAATTTCAACACTTTATAAAAAAAAAATAGCAAATTCAAATGAGTTACCTGGAAAAGCTTTAAAAGTCCATCTCCGTTGAAGATGCTTTATATTCCTGAACCCCTCGGCTTCGTGATTATGCGCGCTGCCCCATCAGATATTTATAGATGAAAACTCAGTCTAAGCTGAGTTTCGTGCTACCAATTAACATCCAAATCCATGTATATTACACTTGTTTATTATCGCTTTATTAACGTACGAGCTTGTTAAGGTATTTGAGGACCTCAGTTAATTTAACTCATTCGCCACTACTCGCGTTACTAACTATAAGGCCCCAAATAATCTAATACTATTTTACTAAATTTTACAAATTTTTAATACTCACAAGCCTCGTCGGTTGATTATTATACGTCGTTAAGCGATGCCAAATTAAAGAGAGAGCCCTATTAATTTTCTTCCCGTATTTATACAATAAAAACAAGCCTCTCTTGGCCGCACTTTACTTGAAATACTTAACTGAAAATAATATTTCCGCAAATTTTGTATAACCGTCTTAAAACTTCCAGAAATATTCTCTCGTCAACACGCTATATCATACAAACTATCGCAACCACCTATCGCATGTTCGTCTGTTCTAAAACTATCTATTTCGACAAATGATACAGTTCAGTGACGTCACAAAACTCCGCCTGTAATATCTTTATTCCTGTCTTATGCATATTTGATGTCGCGTTCTAACCTTGCTTGAGTTGTAAAAAATCGATATTGCTGACCGCGTCTTATGGACTCCATGTGGAGCGAATACGTGCGTACTCAATTGAATGCTTTTATACCCGTCTCATTCTGTAGCATATTATTGATTGTGCATCCCTTCTGCTCTTTAAGAAACTTTTGTTAGCGTTTATGCGAAGCCACCGACGGTTGAACAATAATTCTTTGAAGCTCGCCTTATTATGCTCACAAATAAACGGAAGATGACCTTTCCAACATGCAGGTGTGCTCAATTATTGATCGTTTAAAATAACAGTTCTCGGAGTTTACATTTCACAGTATTCTATATAACCGACGCCTGTTTGTTCGTTAAGAAAGTTTTTCGCCTTGGGATTATTGATTTTACATGCTCTGATGCGTTTTCTGACGTTATTACCCGTTAAATTAAAATACATTAAATTAATTAAAAATTTCTATTGGCTTATAAAACTGATTTTCTTTATGAACTTATTACTTTTTAATCCCTAAATATAACAATACGTCAATGCTTGATAATTTAAATTAAATAAATGAAATAAATTTTGTACATAAATATTATGTTCCTCTCTCTACACAGGGTGTTTGTAATTGCATTGTTTACCCCCAAATTTAACCCTTTAAATCCACTACAATATATATTGCTGTGATAAGGGTTGTTTAAGGGTGCACGACATAGTGAAGGTCACTAGAGAATGAGTAATTAGAATAGGCAGCAGAAAATTGTAGTTATTTTAGGAAATAAGTAAGAAATAGAAGTAGATAGTAAGTAGGCAACACCCTGTGTACAAAGTAGAAATAGTTTTGGGCGACGCAGGAAAGACATAGGAAGACGCATAGTTGGCGTAGGAATGATAAATACGAGTATTAAACGGATGGTAAAGATTAAATACCCTGTAGATAGTGTTCAGTTGATATAAGTAAAGCGAATAAGAATATTTTTCAGTGGGAGCACGCGTATAAATGATAAAGAATAATTAGACACGCATTAAGAAAAGAGTCTCAGACGATTAAGTAATACGGATGTGAAAATAGAGTTTCATGTAGCTAATATGATGCGTATAAAGATCTAACCATTTTGATAAGAGAAATGATTAAAAATTGCGTGAATCGCATGTAAACAATGAAAGTTTAAAGTAAAATTGCATCAGTTGTTTATGGAAAGGCGACTATTCTATCAAAATACAGCATGTTGATAGTGAAGACACCTGCAGGCAGGTGGGCATTATGAACGAACGCAGAGCATTACATCAGAAAATATTCGAAATGAAATTATTTGATTGGTCCGAAGCAAACGACAGGTTCTAGACCACACCACGGATGCAGTGGGGATTCGAAATTATATTAGCAAGCACCGCGATAAGAAAGTCAGTTTTGAACTCAATGAAGGCCCAAGTGCATTGCCAGTAATACTGAATAATACGTAACAAGTGGTACAAAGTGAAATAAATGAGTGTGTATATGAAAATTACCGTTTAAAACGTAAGTAGGATTATTTTTATGAATTAATCGTAAACTAAGACATAAAAATAATAGGGCTTCGAGGTCTGAGGGAAAATAGGCCAGAATGCTTGATGTTAAGAAAGATTACAATAAAACAATTTAAATGTCGAGGCGAAAGGAAGAACATAATCTTGAAGTATAGGGGTGAACGAATTACAAATTTGAAGTCTATGGCAAGAATGATTAAAGCATAAAATTATAATTTAATGGTGTTGGTCCATAATGGTAATAAGTTAAATGGAATCGAAAATTGGGGAAGATTAATTTTAATGGAAGCGTCGTCGCAAAAAGATAAAACCAGGTCAGATTGTTAGTTATAAGGCATCTGTTTTCTACAAGAATTTTATTTTATTTTTAATATCAAATTGGCTAAATATTATATGCTTGTAAACAAGTCAACAAAGGGTTGAATACGTATTGAAATAATAATAAGAAAACGGATTTAGAATATTCTACATTTGTTGGTAAAGGTAATGAGTTTTCTTTGGTGACTTTGGGTTTTAGTACAAATTAAATGGTTGTTGATAAATGAAATTTATAAAGGTGAATTAATTTGAAAATGTATTGTAAATAACGTCAAAGCTGTACATAAAGCATTAGTTTCATTAAATGGGATCCAAACTTACTGAATTTTTATAATTACAAATATATGCTAGCCGAGGTCATAAGATTGAAATAGTACAGAGGAGGAGCCACAAATTAAGTAGGGCAGAGATAACCCGCAAAGGCGGTAACTTGTTGAATTTTGTCATTGGTCGATAAAGTTGTTTATGATAAACTCCAGTTGATAGCAACGTTAAGAAACAGCTGGAGGAGGAAATAATCACAAGCTGTAGGAAAGATTAAAATGGTGGTTCAATAATTTAATTTAGTATTATAGCAATTAAAATAAATAGGTCGCTCAACGTAAGGACACGTGATATTACAGAATTAATAGGTCGACCCACTAAAAGGAGTATTACAGCAATATATATATATAAATTGCGTGGAACCTACAAAATCTTACCCACGCTTGGGCCAACGTAAAATTGCTGTGGAACTTTCAAAATCTCACCCCACGAATTAGGCGTCATAAAATTTATGAAAATAAAATTTAAAAAAATTTCTTACACTACCTTTTGGAACGCCTCCTTATTTCTGCACAATCTGGTTAGCTCAGCAATCGGCTTCTTCTTGAATACCTTCCTTTCTCACAAACACAGTCAAATGTACTTACCGTGCATTTATATTTCGAATGCTCCACTAGAAGGTACTACATTGGCCAGGAGGCGAGTTTTTTGTTGCCTGGAAATTTAGAATTTTGCCGAACCCTTGCCGTTCCAGGCAAGGTAAGGAGCTTTAACGTGCGTGACAACACCCACACACGGGACCTCCATTTAACCTCTCATCCAAATGAGGGCGTAATTTTTGTGAAAAATGCTCACCTGTCATTTTCAAGCAGTCGGCCGTGTCGGGATTAGAACCCAGGACCTTGGGATCCGTAGTCTTACGCTTACTACATTGATCCATGGTGACGCCTCAAATGAAATTACCACTCAAATAATTCAACAAAACATACAACCTTTTATTTACACATATTAACAAGTTTCCATTATTAAGAAAATATTTACACCTTGGTACATACAGTGTGATAAAACTGTAACCATCTCGATCATTAAATCTTTAAAGGTTTATGATTTTGTTATATTTCAACAATTTTATTTTAGACGAGTAGATGGGCCCGTCCTGCAACCCTAGATTAATTTTATTCTAGTCTATTTTGAGCTCATTATAACCCAGTTCCTCTATATGCTTTTAAACCTCGCATTTTTATTAAAATAAATCTAAAGACCCGTTTACTCCTTACAACAACATTTTATATCATCAATAAACATTTTTATATTATCAATAAACATTTTCAAATAATCAATATTAATTGTCCTGTACATATACCCTTTTAAATGAGTTTTATGGTAATAAATACACCCCAATAAGTCGAAACACTCACACACAAAATATCAGCACAAATGTTTAAGCAAAAGCAGAAAATTAATTTTCTTTACCTGGAGTAAGCTTCGTCCATCGTTACCTCAGGAGATGTGTACCAGAAACTCTCGTCGTTGTGTCCATATACTTCGATTATGCCTGGATCCAACTGATCCCCACTATCCAAATTTCTGCAACCACCTTTAATATTCTACCCAGATATTTGTCTTGTCCACACTTAACATTCCATACTACTACACTTTATGCATAGTTAAGCTTCAGGATTCGCTTACCCACGTACGGAAACCAGTTCCAGTGAAGAGAGGCGAACTTCACAAGAAAATAAGATGTTGGATATCTTAATGGCATTGAATGAAAAGATGGATAGGAGTGAGCAAGCCATAAATGCAGTTAAAATAAAAATGGATGAAAACAATGAGAAATTGGAGGGTAAAATTAAGAATCTTAGTGATGGACTGAAAGAAGCAAACCATAATATCGCGGAGATGAAAGCACAATTGAATGAGAGAGTTGGTAGAGTTTCTGAGGAGATAGACGGTTTATGGGATCATATTTCTTTAATCAAAACGAAACGAGAAGAGTTCGAAAGTGAGTCCAACAATAAAATTAAGAATTTAAATATTAAGTTAAATAAAATTGAAGAAAATTGCGAAACGGAATTCAGAACAATAAATCAAGAAATAAATAATTTAAAAAGCAATCCAATAAACTTTAATAGGGAACCAATTAAGCTAATGCACACGAATCTTTCAATGGAACAATTTACGAAATTTTACGGGGACGGAAAAGTAAACCCTAAGATATTTCTGAAAAATTTTAAAATGTTGATACAGGGATACACAGATGAATTATTCAAATTAAATTTAATCAGGGCAATATTAAAAGGGAATGCTAAACAATGGTACAATCTAGTTGAGGATGAAATAGAAACGTTTGAACAGTTTGAAAGCAAATTTCTACGTCAATTCTGGAATGACAACCAGCAAAATCGAATTCGAAATGATTTGATTATGGGAAGATACGATTTGGCGAAAGGGATAACGCGAGAATCATATGCGATTGAGAAATTTACTGTAGCGAAGCAATTGGATCCTCCTTTAGAAGATAAAATTATTATAAAGTATTTAGCAAGTCATTTTAATGCGGAAGTAAAGCGATACATAACGACGCAAAACATAGTGGATAGAGACACGTTTATTGATTATTTGCAGAGATATGATGATTTGGAAAATGATGATGAAAGGGAAAATAATTTTAGGGATCGACGCACGAATTTCATAAGGAATGATGAGACTAGGAATAATTATCGAAGGAACAGGTATAATTATGATCGCGGAAGAAATTTTAATGGGGGGAACTATGGAAACTTTAATAATGATTTTAGGCAGAACAGGGATAATGGTCAGACACCAAGGCAACGGATAGAGAGAACGAATCATGAGGGAAACAATGGAGCAATGAATAGACAGGAAAAGGATGATCGACGGACACCAGCAAGAAATATTAATAGTGTGGAATTAAGGAACACGAATTGCACAGATACAGGAAGAATGAGTCAGGCAGGACCTTCGACGCGAGATCAGGATTTTTGAGTACGGACGAACCAAGGAAAATTCTACGGATTAACGGATATGAGCACCAGCGCGAGTTTATTAAATATGAAATGGATAATGATTTAGGAAGACTTGAGAGAAACTTATTACCAATAATTAATTTAAAGGTGGAAAATAAAATAGTTAAAGTATTAATTGATACTGGAGCAGAGGCATCACTTGTAGCGGAAGAATTTGTTAAACGAGAGAAATTGGGGGATAAAGCGATAAAGATAGCAAGGTGTAATTTAGTGGCACCAAATAATAAGAGATTTAGTGTAATAAATGAAATGGTAATTCTGAGATGTGAAATGGGGATAGAATATGGGAAAATGAGTTCATGGTGGTACCTGGACTGAAGATAGATGTTATATTTGGGATGAATATGATAGATAAGTTGGGGTTGAAGATAAATGCGGAATGCAAAGAGATTGAGTGTAATGGGAAATATATTAAATGGTATGAAGAGGGGAATATAGTAATAGAAGATGACTGCGTAAATATTAATCAGTTTAGTGAAGAGATAAATAATGGGGGTAATGAAAGTGAAGAGATTAAGTGTCCAGATGATTTAAAAATAGGGTGAATGTATTATTGAATAAGCATTCAGAATTAATTGGGTCAAAGTCGAGAATTGCCAAGGGTTATGTGCACAAGTTAGAAGTAATGAATGAGGAACCGTTTAACAATAAGATATATCCTATTCCAGTAGCATATAGGAATAGAGTGAAGGAAGAAATTGAGGAAATGTTACGTGAAGGCATTATAGAAAACTCCAGTACACATTTTGTGAATCCATTAGTCGTCGTGAAGAAAAATGATAATAGCATTAGGTTATGTTTGGATGCAAGAAAGATAAATAAGCGAACGAAGCCGCAATACAATTGTCCACCAACGATGGAAGCATATTAGCAAGAATAGGTAATAAGAAAATATATAGCAAATTAGACTTAAAGAATTCATTGTGTTTGATTCCATTAGCGCGTGAATCAAGGAAATATACGGGTTTTTCGGTAGAAGGAAAATTATACCAATTTAGGGTGGTCCCGGTTGGTTTGTCCTCGAGCACGGATGCATTAGAGAATGTGATCAAGAATATTTTGGGACTGTATGAGGAATTTAGTATCCACTATAAGGATGAAATATTAATATTTAGTAATAGTGTAGAGGAACACTATGTACATTTAGAGAGAATATTATTAGAGTTGAATATAGCAGGTTTAAGGTTGAATTTAAGGAAGTGTGAATTTTTTCAAAGTAGGGTTAGATTTTTAGGATATAGGATTGAAAAATATAGATTAAAAGGACCCAGATTTAAGAGTGAAAAAGGGGGAAGTTGAAAATAGATAAATTGAATTGGCCCATACAAGGACAGATGAATAGATAAAAGGAAATGTAAAATAAATTATGAATAGGTATACATAGAAAATAGAATAGGATTTGAACATAAGAATAGGCATAGGTAGGAATAGTATAGTATAATAGGACATAGGTATGGGATGAATAAAATGTAAATATGAGTTTAATAATGAAAAGGTTGAATTTCAATATGGAAATAAAATATAATAATTTCATACCAATGTGAGTTTGAGTTCACGTTGGGCAACAAAAATGGACATTGATATAAAATTTTATATTTTAATTTGGGGGAATTATGCTGTGATAAGGGTTGTTTAAGGGTGCACGACATAGTGAAGGTCACTAGAGAATGAGTAATTAGAATAGGCAGCAGAAAATTGTAGTTATTTTAGGAAATAAGTAAGAAATAGAAGTAGATAGTAAGTAGGCAACACCCTGTGTACAAAGTAGAAATAGTTTTGGGCGACGCAGGAAAGACATAGGAAGACGCATAGTTGGCGTAGGAATGATAAATACAGTATTAAACGGATGGTAAAGATTAAATACCCTGTAGATAGTGTTCAGTTGATATAAGTAAAGCGAATAAGAATATTTTTCAGTGGGAGCACGCGTATAAATGATAAAGAATAATTAGACACGCATTAAGAAAAGAGTCTCAGACGATTAAGTAATACGGATGTGAAAATAGAGTTTCATGTAGCTAATATGATGCGTATAAAGATCTAACCATTTTGATAAGAGAAATGATTAAAAATTGCGTGAATCGCATGTAAACAATGAAAGTTTAAAGTAAAATTGCATCAGTTGTTTATGGAAAGGCGACTATTCTATCAAAATACAGCATGTTGATAGTGAAGACACCTGCAGGCAGGTGGGCATTATGAACGAACGCAGAGCATTACATCAGAAAATATTCGAAATGAAATTATTTGATTGGTCCGAAGCAAACGACAGGTTCTAGACCACACCACGGATGCAGTGGGGATTCGAAATTATATTAGCAAGCACCGCGATAAGAAAGTCAGTTTTGAACTCAATGAAGGCCCAAGTGCATTGCCAGTAATACTGAATAATACGTAACAAGTGGTACAAAGTGAAATAAATGAGTGTGTATATGAAAATTACCGTTTAAAACGTAAGTAGGATTATTTTATGAATTAATCGTAAACTAAGACATAAAAATAATAGGGCTTCGAGGTCTGAGGAAAATAGGCCAGAATGCTTGATGTTAAGAAAGATTACAATAAAACAATTTAAATGTCGAGGCGAAAGGAAGAACATAATCTTGAAGTATAGGGGTGAACGAATTACAAATTTGAAGTCTATGGCAAGAATGATTAAAGCATAAAATTATAATTTAATGGTGTTGGTCCATAATGGTAATAAGTTAAATGGAATCGAAAATTGGGGAAGATTAATTTTAATGGAAGCGTCGTCGCAAAAAGATAAAACCAGGTCAGATTGTTAGTTATAAGGCATCTGTTTTTCTACAAGAATTTTATTTTATTTTTAATATCAAATTGGCTAAATATTATATGCTTGTAAACAAGTCAACAAAGGGTTGAATACGTATTGAAATAATAATAAGAAAACGGATTTAGAATATTCTACATTTGTTGGTAAAGGTAATGAGTTTTCTTTGGTGACTTTGGGTTTTAGTACAAATTAAATGGTTGTTGATAAATGAAATTTATAAAGGTGAATTAATTTGAAAATGTATTGTAAATAACGTCAAAGCTGTACATAAAGCATTAGTTTCATTAAATGGGATCCAAACTTACTGAATTTTTATAATTACAAATATATGCTAGCCGAGGTCATAAGATTGAAATAGTACAGAGGAGGAGCCACAAATTAAGTAGGGCAGAGATAACCCGCAAAGGCGGTAACTTGTTGAATTTTGTCATTGGTCGATAAAGTTGTTTATGATAAACTCCAGTTGATAGCAACGTTAAGAAACAGCTGGAGGAGGAAATAATCACAAGCTGTAGGAAAGATTAAAATGGTGGTTCAATAATTTAATTTAGTATTATAGCAATTAAAATAAATAGGTCGCTCAACGTAAGGACACGTGATATTACAGAATTAATAGGTCGACCCACTAAAAGGAGTATTACAGCAATATATATATATAAATTGCCGTGGAACCTACAAAAATCTTACCCCACGCTTGGGCCAACGTAAAATTGCTGTGGAACTTTCAAAATCTCACCCCACGAATTAGGCGTCATAAAATTTATGAAAATAAAATTTAAAAAAATTTCTTACACTACCTTTTGGAACGCCTCCTTATTTCTGCACAATCTGGTTAGCTCAGCAATCGGCTTCTTCTTGAATACCTTCCTTTCTCACAAACACAGTCAAATGTAATTACCGTGCATTTATATTTCGAATGCTCCACTAGAAGGTACTACATTGGCCAGGAGGCGAGTTTTTTGTTGCCTGGAAATTTAGAATTTTGCCGAACCCTTGCCGTTCCAGGCAAGGTAAGGAGCTTTAACGTGCGTGACAACACCCACACACGGGACCTCCATTTAACCTCTCATCCAAACGAGGGCGTAATTTTTGTGAAAAATGCTCACCTGTCATTTTTCAAGCAGTCGGCCGTGTCGGGATTAGAACCCAGGACCTTGGGATCCGTAGTCTTACGCTTACTACATTGATCCATGGTGACGCCTCAAATGAAATTACCACTCAAATAATTCAACAAAACATACAACCTTTTTATTTACACATATTAACAAGTTTCCATTATTAAGAAAATATTTACACCTTGGTACATACAGTGTGATAAAACTGTAACCATCTCGATCATTAAATCCTTTAAAGGTTTATGATTTTGTTATATTTCAACAATTTTATTTTAGACGAGTAGATGGGCCCGTCCTGCAACCCTAGATTAATTTTATTCTAGTCTATTTTGAGCTCATTATAACCCAGTTCCTCTATATGCTTTTAAACCTCGCATTTTTATTAAAAATAAATCTAAAGACCCGTTTACTCCTTACAACAACATTTTATATCATCAATAAACATTTTTATATTATCAATAAACATTTTCAAATAATCAATATTAATTGTCCTGTACATATACCCTTTTAAATGAGTTTTTATGGTAATAAATACACCCCCAATAAGTCGAAACACTCACACACAAAAATATCAGCACAAATGTTTAAGCAAAAAGCAGAAAATTAATTTTCTTTACCTGGAGTAAGCTTCGTCCATCGTTACCTCAGGAGATGTGTACCAGAAACTCTCGTCGTTGTGTCCATATACTTCGATTATGCCTGGATCCAACTGATCCCCACTATCCAAATTTCTGCAACCACCTTTAATATTCTACCCAGATATTTGTCTTGTCCACACTTAACATTCCATACTACTACACTTTATGCATAGTTAAGCTTCAGGATTCGCTTACCCACGTACCATCCTATCATTCGATTGAATCGTGTAGTAACGGCACCTTTTGTAACTTTAGCACTCACTCGTGCAAATCACTTTTAATACTTTTCTGGTACGGTACAAACAGCTTTACATACTTTAGAATAGGATGTTGTACCGAATAAACAATAATTAGTACCACGTAAGAGCACGTACTATCAATTACGTTGGAGATCTAAGCGCGATTTATGATCTAAGATCAAGAGAGCTTTAATATCTTTCTCAGAGTATTTATATGCTTTTCACCACCCCACATGAAACCACTCTTCATCGAAAAGCTTATTTTTAAAATCAATTCTACAAATTTCGAACGTAACGTCTGAAAAATTCCGAGATTATCATAATGTTACACTGAAATTCGTTTAATAACCTCAATGGACGCGCGCTTTTCAAAACTGCTCGCCTTAGACCAAAGATACAGCTTTCCTCCGTTATAACGCTCCAACTCTCAGCTATCTTTTTCTGTTCTACCCATATTTATTGTCTCTTTTAGAAACCCCTCTCAAGCTACAGAAAATCGATATTGTTGTTGGCCTTCACTTCTCCCTTGTATTTTAGACGCGAGTTGTAACCAACGCTTTCTTATACGTTTTTCTGTCTGTTTTACATTATAGATCTTTCATTTCCCTTAGTTTTCAAGGCACTTGTTATTTTTAGCAGTTTGTCAAACCGACCGTTGCAAACAATTTTCTAGAATTTCGTGCCAACGTTCAATCGAGTTCTATGAACCTGACATTTAACTAACAGGTGTTTCTTCAAAGCAACTTGTCTAAAATAACAATTCCGAGTTTAACCATTCTCAGGATTTGTAAAACGAACGTTTTCGTTTATTTAAATGCAAATATGCGTTTAAATTGTTGATTTTGTATACTTGAAAGCTTCGTTTCCTATCCCATGCGCTGGATTTAAAATTATTACAATTAATTATGCGTATCCTTGAGTTTTTATGTACTCTAAAGCTTCTTCCCTTTATGCAATATTAACATTCTAATTTAAAATTACAAAATACGTTCATAACTGTCCGTCTTCACTATCTAAAATGATTAATTTGACGCGTAAATAAATTGTTCCTATCTCCTATATACACAGTGGTTAAAATTTTAGTGTCTATACCTACATAGCCTATAATTCCACGTCATATATATTGGTTTTTGATGGACTAATGCGGCCATTAGAAAATTAATGCGTGTTTTATTTCGGGGATTTATGGATGAGCATTAAAGTTTATTCAATACCTTATATGAAGTTTTACTACAAAAATCTACCTGACAATTTAGAATTTATCTGATACAACACGATTTTTTGCTGTGTTGGATTTTTACATGTGTTCCTAATCTTTCCTTCTTACCTGGAACATGTAGCTCACGCTGTCGCTTTTGTTATGGTTCCAATATTTCTCCACTAAAACGGGACGTTTCGAGAAGAACCTCAAGACAGGGTAACGGCTGTTATTTCTTTTTGTTACTTTAAGTCTAGGTGCGTTTACTTTTGTGTTTTCTTGGTGTTATTTGCTTTATGTATGAAGTACCCATGATCAAAATGAAGTAAGAAATTTTCTAAATCACATTAAAAAGTTTTTTTTGTTTAAATAATGGTATAAATTACTAAAGCACTCAGTTTATTTGAAATATTTATGGTCTTGGACAAAACCATAAAATGCAGTTTTGTAAGTTGTGTGATTAAAAGTAAAGGAAATGTAAAACCTATTAGTTTCATGAAATTTTGTGGTTAAGGTTATTCGTATATCTGTGTTAACTTTATAAAACGAACAATGTTGTAGGCAAGTTGTTAAAATAACTTCCTTTCTGTACATACTCAGGTTTGCATGTTATCTCTTTTAATGGTATTGACAATGTGTTCCACAAGAAAAACCTTCCTTCCATTAAACGATTCGAGATTATCTTCGGCAAATTCGGAAAAATAAATCAAGACTGCAAATTGAAACTACTTTTGTTGTTTTTCTTTATTTGAAATATGTAAAATTATCTTACTGAAAAATTAACTTAAACAAAGAAAGAGATTTACCATTTTCTGCATAAGCATAATTTAGCATGTAAACTTTCTTCGTTTCAAAACGATGATATAATAGGCGCCAACGTTATATATTATTAATCAAAACAAATGAATCGTAAAACTACACTAATTCAAAATACAACGTAAGGATAATATCCTTCTTAACATTAAACCCGCCATAATAAATTTGATAACTTTTGAGTATGAACAATGCAAAATACAAAAATAATCCTTCATAAAGAAGGAAGAATGCATGTAAACTAAAATTTACATTTCTTATAGAAAATAACACTAACCCTATTGGTGAGATTTACTAATACAGATACTATTAAAATGAAACATGATAGTAAACGTTTCAAAAGAGTTTCAAAAGAGTGTTGATCTAGTCTGTAAGGGTAAAACGAAAGTTAAAACATTATGTAAATGTGAAGGTTACATGATGTGAGGAAAGGATAGACGAAGGGGTTACGACAATGGACGAACTTGAAGAGTACAAGACCGATCAGATTACACCTTAAATTTTCTCTCACAAAAATTTATATAAAAATGACCATTTATGAAGTTGTACCGCATAGTTTATATACTTCTATGTTAAATTTATGTTTCTGTTTATTAATCCATACTTTTGCAGACTAAAATTGATTTATTACACGATGCTGTAAACAGTGACCGGTTGGAAGAATTACAAGCCCTCCTTGACGAAGAACCGGATAAAAAACGGTTAGTTCTAGCCAAAAACGAAGCAGGTGTTGGATTATTGCACAAAGCAGTATACTACAATTTGAAAGATATAGCAAAGTGGCTTATCGAAAATTATCCTCAAACTGCAACGCTAAAAGATGCGGTAAGATTCGTAATTATTTACCGAGTAGCAAAACTAGATAATGATTTTATAGGAAGGGAGAACACCGTACCACTACACACCATTATGTAGAGATAAAAACGAAATACCCAGACTTCTGATATCGGCTGGAGCTGATTCAACTGCGTTGGACAATAAGCAACATTCTGCAAAGTATTATACAGAACATGTGTCAGATTTGGAGCTTCCTAGTATACATAAGCAGTCGCCTAGGAGGTATACGCCGGTAAAAGATGGTAAGTATTGGACGTTTGCCTCTTATTGTGTTTATTATTATACGTACTTCTTATATTTATATAAATATATTACTCATATTTAGACCAGGGTAGAAAATTAATTAACGACATCAAATAATTTTAATCACCGTGTATAAGGAAGCTTTGGGGAAAAGTACGCGTAATTAAATGCCTAGTGTGAAGATTTAAATCATTCAATTAGAATGTAGGGTTTGTATAGAATTTTATTAGATAATACGCGTTATTAAAACCGTGGAGCATAAAAATTTATTCGTTTCATTAAAAATAAGGGATTTAAATTATTCACTAGACGCTTTCTATAAAAAGAAACAAATAGAAATTACGTGCGAAATTTATACTAATTACTTCAATTTTTAAGTAACGGGTATTAAACAAAGTGTACAAATAATAATTAATATTTAATTAGTATTCGCTAAAAATTAAAAAGTAGAAGTCAATGCCATTCATTATTATTTTAATTGGAGTTAATTGAACCATTAGTAATACATAATATGCATAAAACCCAATAATACCAAATATGAGACGCGTTGCTAGCATACAAATCTATCGAGAAAGTTAAAATACGTGGAATATCCAAATCGTAGAAGTATTACGATTGAACACCTGCGTATTTTAAATGTCACGTTCTGTTTAATTTGTTTGGAATAGATAAACATGCAGATTCTACGTATATTGGAAACGGTCGGATAAACCGTAGCTTATATTAACGAGACAGGCTAGTTGAGGGTTATTTAACTCAAGTAAGTCACGTCGCGAGTCCACGTGGATTCGAATAACCCATAATAAAGAATATCGATTTGTACCACTCAGGTCAGGGTAGAAAGAGATGGATAAACGCGTAAAACAGAGACACTGATAATAAAGGCGTGATTTGAGAAGCGTCACTAGCTTTACGATTGGTTGAAATACGATGCAGATATGAGAGGTGGAAACAACAATTTCTAGATCAAATTAATTAGTTGTTTGCAGACGCGTTGCGTGTCGTGTGAAAATTTCTTAGATTTTCAACTGGCGCGTGTGCAAATTTTTAGAATCGCTGTGCCGGACTGTCGAAAAGGGAACATAGAATGCGAAATTCTAAAAACTGGCCGTCGCGGGACAAAACCGACGTGCAAGCGCGCTATTATATAAACCCGTGTTTATAGGAGTTTCGCTCTCTTACATTTTCGATTTTTATTCAATACTTTAAAACAGTTTGCTCTTTATTTTTTTGCTGTTATACCATACTTCAAGCAGAATACGTGCTACGATACAAGTTATTATGCTTTAGTGCACTTACAGAAGATAGATAAGGTAATAAAGTCTAGTTATATTTGCGGGTGTTACTGTGCCAATTATCCCAATTAGTAGCGATGAATAGATACATTGAAGTATGCAGTTTTTTAGTATAGCGTGAACGAATTATGAATTTCTTTGCTATTTTGTTCGGGAGTGAGTAATCAAATGTTATTAGTAAACGTGATTGGATCTACAAACAAGATTTAGATATACATAGATGCGTTCCTGAGAAGCCCTGAAACATTTTAAACGAATGGTGTTGTAGAAAAATTTTAAAAGGCGACCAGGAAGCCTAGGACGTAAACATAACCCAGCTGGAATGGTGGGGTTAGCAAGGACGATGTACAATGGAGCCCCGAATGCATTAACCTTCAGGTAAATTATGCATTTTGTTCGATCTTAGATGTTTGGTGTGTGTTTAATATCTTTATAATTTGTTTGATAAAAAATGGACAGTAGTGAATTTGTATAAACAACAACTTTTAAGTTTAAGGTAAAATTTTCTTGTTTAAGTAGAAAGGAGTATTAGGCAGTTTATGCTTTGATTATGATGAAAATTTGGGTCTGTCTTTGAGCTCAATTAGACTAACCTCTTTGATTAACGTAAAGGGGTGGGAGATGCTCCCTTGTATTCAGAATTAGGTCTGCACATATTGTTAAATTAATTAGTATACATCCTACCAGGACTTTAATTTTGGATGCATATTAAAATGATGACAAATTTAAACTTGAAATTTTATGATACTGATATTTATGCTGAAATTTAATTTTGAAATTTTAATGTATTATGAATATTAATGTAAATAGAGTTAACA
This sequence comes from Platerodrilus igneus, assembly GCA_036346225.1. NCBI lineage: Eukaryota > Metazoa > Arthropoda > Insecta > Coleoptera > Lycidae > Platerodrilus > Platerodrilus igneus. The sequence continues at coordinate 607,871 of JARFIW010000727.1, read as the reverse complement.
TTGATGTTTGTGGTAGGAATGTGTTTGTTTTTTTATGAATGAAGATGAAAGTTTTAACTAGGTGAGCAGCCGAGGCGGAAACAGTAAAAAGGCGACTATCTGAAGAGATTCAACAGGGCGAGAATCACAACAAATCTTGGTGCCCAATTCAAGAGGCTCGAATATTTTTTTTTACTCTGGTGAGGCTTTTGTAGGTTTCACAGCAAATATATATATATATATATATATATATATATACATATATTTATATATATATATATATATATATATATATTTATATATATATTTTATTGACCAGGAATCTATGTTTAATATGAAGATGAAATTAATGTGTTGGGATGTTTTGGTCATAAATAAAACAACTGTCAAATAATCATTCGTTTTGAACTTGACGTTTCGATCTATTATTCAGATCTTAATCATAAGCTAAAGTTAGGTAATTAGAAACTAAATAATACATATATCAAAACTTACATAAAACTTGATTATTCTTAAAATTTAGGGCTAGTGTAAAATAATTTTAAATGACATAAAGCAAAACTTGAGTGACAGAATTAAAATTGTTTTGTGTATGCAATTTTGATGTTACAGAAACTAAGCTTATTTAAGTACAATGATTTTGGATATAAATATTATAAAATAAAAGAATGTATAAATATTGTCCATTAAATAACAGCACTACAATTAATGTTTATACAGATCGGAGTAAACAACACTTAAGTTATTTAAGTCTTGTTTGTTGTTGATGCACTTTTTTCTTTTGTATATGAAATGATTCAAGTAATAACCGTTTTTGTAATTTTGTTCTATTTCTAAAATTTTGGTATCTTTGAGCGAAGGTGTGTGTTTGGTAGAATGTATATGTGTTGAGAAAGCACAGTTGTTCTTTCCCAATTTTGCATCACTGCGGTGTTGAGTTAATCTGTACTTTAACCACTGACCCGTTTGACCAATGTAGGAGTGGTTGCATATACATTGAATCTTATATACAACGTTACTGCACATTTCGGTGTTTGTTTTATCTTTAAGGGGCGAAAAAGATTTTGATTGACTTCACATAGTAGTATGCGATGCCTATATTTGGTTTTTAAAATTCTAGTAAGTTGTGGAGTTAGTTTTTCAATATACGGAAGCTTGTTGTAGACCAGTTCTTGTTTTGTTTTTGTTGTGATAAAATGTTGGTATTTAATAATTTGTTGACAATTTGAATGGGATAACCATTACTGATAAAACTTGTTTTAATTCTTTAATGTTGTTATTTAGAAAAATTGGATTGCTTATTTTGTAATTCGATTTTTAGTGCTAAGATGGTATTTACCTTGTGTTTATTGCTGTGACTGGAGTTGTAGTTAATGTATCTATCAGAATTTGTAGGTTTTTATAGTAGTTAAAAATCAAACTGTTGTTTTCTGATCGAATAATCAATGTATCAAGAAATGGAATTTTCTGTCTTCTTCTTTTTCAAATTGAATTTTAGATGTTCATTAAAGTTATTGAAGTGTTCAAGAGTGGTTTCAACTTGATTTTGTGGTACAGAGCAAACTATGTCGTCTACATACTTAGCTAAAAATGTAACTTGAAATGGAAGGTTAGGAATGATTTTGTCCAAAAGTAGATCCATGACAATCTGGGCTAAGATTGGTGAGAGAGGTGAACCCATAGGCGTGCCATAAAGTTGTAAATAGATAGTTTTTCATATGTAAAGTATGTGTTGTTGAATATTAGATTTAGAGTACTAATGAACATTTTTCTGAAAATTTGCAGTGAGGTTGAACTTTGTTCCATTGTTCTGATATAATTTGTATTGTTAATTCTTTAGGTATGTTGGTAAACAAAGATACAACATCAAGGGATATAAGAATGTGGTCTTCTGGTAATCGAAAATTGTTATACGTATCTACAAAAGTAAAGCTATCCTTGATATTGTAGCCTTCAAGAGGAAATGAGTGTTTCAGAATTTCTGCACAGAAATGAGCAATGCTATAAGTAGGAGTATTAATGGATGAAATAATTGGTCTTAAAGATAGTGTTGGTTTGTGAATTTTTGGTAGACCATAATACTTTCCTGGACTTGAACTGTTGTTGATTAGTGCTTTTTTTTGGGTTGTTGATATGATATCTTTTTTATGAAGCATGTTAATGTGTTCATTCACATTTTTTTGGATTTTAGTGGTTGGATCTTTTGTTAAGATTTTATAAGTTTCTGTGTCAGATAATAAATCAAGTGAAATGGACAATATTTATACATTCTTTTTATTTTTATAATATTTATATCCAAAATCATTGTACTTAAATAAGCTTAGTTTCTGTAACATCAAAATTGCATACACAAAACAATTTTAATTCTGTCACTCAAGTTTTGCTTTATGTCATTTAAAATTATTTTACACTAGCCCTAAATTTTAAGAATAATCAAGTTTTATGTAAGTTTTGATATATGTATTATTTAGTTTCTAATTACCTAACTTTTAGCTTATGATTAAGATCTGAATAATAGATCGAAACGTCAAGTTCAAAACGAATGATTATTTGACAGTTGTTTTATTTATGACCAAAAACATCCCAACACATTAATTTCATCTTCATATTAAATATTTATATATATATATATATATATATATATATTTATATATTTATATACTTTTTATACTATTTTGCTGTAGAAATTCGAACCCTCGACCGGTTTTACCGGTATACAAATTCTTTCTTGCCTTCCCTGAACACTTTTTTTTATCTCGTCATGTTTTTTTCTCCTTTATTTTTCAAACGGCTACCCGGAATTAATTAGTTACTCCTTCTCTTTTAGACATCTATTACATACTGAATTCTACCCGGTAATCCACAGAGAACCTCAGTGAACTACCCCCTTACATTTGATTTTCCAAGGCTCTACCCGATGAGACTACATTGGCCACTAAGCAAGTTTTTACCTGAAATTTTTTTATTTTGGCAGACTTTTGATATTTCAAGTAAGGTAAAGATATTTAACGTGCGTAACAACACTCATACACCAGACCTACATTTTACCTGTCATCCGAAAGAGGGCGTGTTTTTGTGAAAAACATTCGCCTAGCATTTTCAAGGAGTCCGTGTCAGGAATCGACCCTGGGGCCTTATGATCAGCAGTCAAATGCAAACTTGTCTGAACAACAAAAATCTGTTTCGAAAAAACACCGAAAACCTCGACTGCATTAACAAAAAAGTTTGCCGACTAACTCAGTGAGAAGGGTGGTTGATTGTTAGAAAAGAGTTCCAGAATGCTATCATGTGTAAAAAGTTGAATATTCATCTACAATTCTAACAGTACCCATCAAATAACTTTGTAATGAGAAGTGTTGTTGTTTTTGACAGATTATGATTGATGTTGATTAAAATATAAAAAACTCTTTTCTAAATTTTATGCGTATGTGTTTAGTTGATTGGATATTTTATAAAGCTAATTCTGAATATAAATTAAATTTTTCATAAAATTAAGAGGCAATGGACACAGTTGTTAATGCATGTATTTATATAGAAAGGCTTCAAAGACAATATAAAAGTCATTGAAGATCACTGAAAAGTTGTGAAAGTAGTTTTCTTAAAGGTGCAAGGAAATGTCTACAGTGACACAAAGCATTAAAGCGTTTGATGGAACAAACTACGAGAACTGGGAATTCCGGTTAAAACTCCTGTTGAAACATCATGAGTTTCTTGATATGCCGATTAATGAACACCCAAATGACTCCACACAGTTACCGGCTTTCAAAAAAAAGGAACTCAAAGCCAGAAATTCAATTGTAAACTGCCTTTTGGATAATGTTTTAATTATGATCAAAGATATAGTTACAGCAAAAGAAATACTATACGAGTTGAAAGGCATATATGCAAAAAGCGGTTTAGCTAACCAAATTCAGCTACAGAGGAAGTTAAGCACGTGAAATTTACAAAAGGTTCCTCGTTGAATAAATTTTTGGTGTGCTATGAGAAAATAGTTAAAAGGGTGTGGGTGTACGGTATCAGAAGGGGAAGCCAGCTATTGTCTGCAATGCCCGATGACTACCAGTCAGCAACAACAGCGATAGGCATTCTGTACTGTCATGATCAAACCAAAATTACATTTGACCTCATAAAAAGCAAGCTTCTATCAGAAGAAGCATGCATGGCAAAGTAAAATGCAGGTTGAAAATGAATCTCAGGTTTTTATTAAGAACTAGATGCGGTTTGTAGTCTATACGAGACTACTTTGAGCTTCTTTACTCGCTTTGCACCCTACTCTCTTTACACCCCGCCCTCTCTACGCCCCGCCCTCTCTACGCCCCGCCCATGTACGCCACTCCCCATGTATGCCACCCCCATCTGCGTCACGCCCCTGTGCGCCTCGCCCCTGTACACCACGCCCCTTCTACGCCCGCCATTTCTACGCCCCTCCATTTCTACTCCACACCCTCTCTACTCCTCGCCCTTTCTACTCCACACCCTCTCTACTCCTCGCCCTCTTTACTCCCCGCCTTCTCTACGCCCCACCTTCTCTACGCCCCGCTCTCTCTACGCCCCGCCCTCTCTACGCCCCGCCCTCTCTACCCCGCACTCTCGACGCCCCGTCTTCACTTTGCCCCAACAGAAATCATTAAACGACTTTGAAAAATTGCGCGAATCGAGATCACTTCGCTCTAGTAGACTTTGTCAAAATCACCTCGTGGAGTCGATCGGTTCAAGACCACTTCGCCCTAGTAGGCTTTGTCGAAATCACTTCGGGGAGTTGATCGGATGAAGATCATTTCGCCGTAGTAAAGTTTGTCAAAATCACTCCGTGGAGTTGAATGGCTCAAGATCATTTCGCTCTAGTAAACTGTGTCGAAGTAACTTCGTGGATTCGGTCGGATCAAGATCATATCGCCCTAGTAGACGTTGTCGAAATCACTTAAGATAGTCGATCGGATCAAGATCGCTTTGACGTAGTAGACTTTGTCGAAATCACTTAGGGGGAGTTAATCGGATCAAGACCACTTCGCCCAAGTAGTCTTTGTCGAAATCACTTCAGGGAGTCGATCGGATCAAGATCAGTTCGCCCTAGAAGACTTTGTCAAAATCACTTCAAAGTGTCGATCGGATCAAGATCAGTTCGCCCTAGTAGACTTTGTCAAAATCACTTCAAGGAGCCGATCGGCACAAAACCACTTCGCTCTAGTGACCTTGTCGAAATCACTTCGGAAGGTCGATCTGATCAAGACCATTTTGCCCTAGTGACCTTGTCAAAATCATTTCGAAGAGTCAATCGGTTCAAGACCACTTCGCCCTAGTGACCTTGTCGAAATTATTTCAAAGAGTCGATCGGATCAAGACCATTTCGCCCCAGTAGTCTTTATCGAAATCACTTCAAGGAGTCGATCGGATCAAGATTAGTTCACCTTAGTAGTCTTTGTCAAAATCATTTCGGAGAGTTAATCGGATCAAGACCACTTCGGCCTAGTGACCTTGTCGAAATTATTTCGGAGAGTCGATCGGATCAAGACCTCTTTGCCCTAGCAGTCTTTATCGAAATCATTCCAAGGAGTCGATCGGATCAAGATCAATTCGTCCTAGTAGACTTTGTCGAAATTACTTTCAGGAGTCGACCGGATCAAGACCACGTCGCCCTAGTAGACTTTGCCGAAATCACTTCGGTGAGTCGATCGGATGGTCACTTCACCCTAGTGACCTTGTCGTAATCACTTTGGGAGTCGATCGGATTAAGACCACTTTGCACTAGTGATCTTGTCGAAATCACTTTGGAGAGTCTATCGGATCAAAACCACTTCGCTCTAGTGATCTTGTCGAAATCACTTCGGAGAGTCGATCGTATGAAGACCACTTCGCCGTAGTGACCTTGCCTAAATCACTTCGGAAAGTCGATCGGATCCAGACCACTTCGCCCTAGTAGTCTTTGTCGAAAACACTTCGAGGAGTCGATCGGATCAAGACCACTGCGCCCTAGTGGCTTTGTCGAAATTAGTTTGGAGAGTCGATCGGATCAAGACCACGTCGTCCTAGTAGACTTTGTCGAAATCAATTTGGCGAGTCGATTGGATGAAGGCCACTCCGCCCTAGTAACCTTGTTGAATCTTCTCGCAGAGTCGATCGGATCAAGACTATTTCGCCCTAGTGACCTTGTCAAAATCAATTCGGAAAGTTAATCGGATCAAGACCACTTCGCCCTAGTGACCTTGTCGAAATTACTTTGGAGAGTCGATCGGATCAAGACCACTTCGCCCTAGTGACCTTGTCGAAATTACTTCGGAGAGTCGATCGGATAAAGACCACTTCGGCCTAGTAGTCTTGGTCTAAATCACTCCAGGGAGTCGACCGGACCAAGATCAGTTCGCCCTAGTAGACTTTTGTCGAAATTACTTCGAGGAGTCGAGCGGATCAAGATCACTTCGCATTAGTAGTGTTTGTCGAGGCCACTTCGGAGGGTCGATCGGATCAAGGCAACTTCGCCTTAGTGTCTTGTCGAAATCACTTCGGAGAGTTCATTGGATCAAGGTCACTTCGCAGTAGTAGAGTTTGTCAAAATCACTTTGAAGAGACGATCGGATCAAAAATCACTTCGCCCTAGTGACTTTGTCGAAATCACTTCGGAGGATCGATCGGATCAAGATCACTTCGCCCAAGTAGACTTTGTCGAAATTACTTTCGGAAGTCGATCGGATAATGACCACTTCGCCCAAGTAGACTGCGTTTAAATGATTTCAAGAAGTTTCTCGGTTCAAGACCACTTGAACCCCAGTAGACTTTGCCGAAACATCAATTGGTAGTTAATCGGATCAAAGCCACTTCGCTGTAGTACATTTCGTTAAAACGACTTGGAGTAGCCTAGCGTATGTAGATCACTTTGGCCTAGTAAACTTCATAGAAAGAATTAAAAGCTGTACACAATGTAAATAATGGAAATGTAGCTTATAAATATTTTATAAATATAGCATTTGAAGGGTTTTTTAGCAATGCGAACAATATTAGTTACGTAGATATAAAAGAGCAACGGATATTATATACACTGGTTAAGTAATCGAATGTAATAAGCAGTAATTGTAGAAAGCTTAACCGTCTGTTGTTTAACAACTCAAGTCGTGTTTCTAAACGTATCGTGGTCTGCACAGTTATTTAAACCAGCTAAGCGCTTAGCTTAATTGAAGTGCTACGAATGTCCTTGTATATATATTTACAGCTAATTTGGGCAATTAATTGTTTTACGTTCTCAGTCTTATTTTTACGAATCAACTCCGGTCTGCCTCTATCCAAAAGTGTATATGTATATATGTATATGTCTTGTTGAATAAAACAAATATAAACTATACATGCTCCAATCAAAATTAAGCAATATTTATTAATTGTTGATGTAGCCAATGTCACATATGAGCATATTTTTAATAACGTGTTCGCTAATAGCAACTTATCTTAAACATAACTTTTGCTTGAAGCTTACAATTTAGAAATTATAGACCTGAGTAAAGCATATGAAAAAACGATTTGGTTCATTTTTATGCATATTGTTGTTAAATAAACGCCTATGCTTGTGTAAGAAATGGACACCAAATAAAAAAAGTAAAATTTGACTGGGGCATCGAACCACCCAACTTGCGAATGGTAGCTAGGGAACCTAGCATCACGCTACCGAGGTGACGTTTATTGGAAATCTGCTGGCGGTATACCTTTATTTTATCGGACACATACGAAATACACCGATTTCTGGCCAAATCACGCTGTGTTGTAATTGCTCGGATATCATCGTAAAGAAACGCCAAATGTAATAATTACTTATTTCTGAAATAAATTGCCCATGTGTATTAAAAAGGGATGCTTTTGTATAATAATAATCAATTATCGGTACTAATAAGTAATATTACATGATTTATAATGTTCAATTTAACAAATTTGAAAAAGAGTTTGTCGTTTTAGATCTTGAAGGTACACGCTCGTACTTTTACGGCGGTGTTCGTTACCTGATTTTGACGTTTGTCGAATCAATTCTACAAATTTTAATAACTGTTTTAAGAAAATACCATAGAATCAGCTTGCAAACTGTTAATAATTCAGGTTTTAGAATACAAATTTCGTTGATTGGTATATTTAGATATGTTTTAACGCCCGAATACGAATTTTAGAAACCAATTCGATCTTTCTTCTCTCTCGCAGCAACTTTAACCGAGCAGTTGCCGACCTCGTCGCAGGGCTCGTTCGGCTTTTGAGATCGGAAATTTTTGAGGGATCCAAGCTTTTTTAACACGTTAGCGAACACGTCGCTCCAAATTAATCTTTTCCCGGAAAACCCTTTTTTCACTTTTAGTTATCGGTTTCCCGCGATAAAAACCGGGCTATGCAACGCACGCAAAAATTCTCCACCGAACCACCACCCGCCCGCGCCCCCAACTTCGAAACCCTCGGACGCAAATCCCGAAAAGCGATCGATTCGCGCTTCTCAACTTTAGCACAGAAACGGGCTTACAAAACTTATAGAAGAAGAAGATAGGAGACGAGGTAATTCAGGTGGAAGCTGAAACAATAGAGCAAATGGAAGTCAGTTAATTACAAAAGAATTTAAGTTTAGGTGTTATGGCTGTGGGCAACGTAGGCATATGCGGAAAGACTGTCCTAAGAATAAAAATAAAAAATACTCATGGAAATGCCATGTAGCCGACGATGAAAAAAGTGAAACTGCATTTATGATTAATAACAAGTTAAATACAGAAATTTCTATGGTTATAGAGAATGTTGACAAAGTGACATTTATAGTTGACAGTGGGGTAACTAATCACTTAATTAAGGACTCAGTTGAACATATTCTAGAAGAAACTGAATCAATAAATCACAAAATTAGTGTGGTAAAAGAAGGTGAGGCCATTGTTGCCACAAAAACAGGAACATTAAGATTAGAAACCACTGATGGAAAATTAGTTGTGATAATGTGTTGTTATGCAAGAATCTATCACATAACTAATCAGTAAAGAAACTAGAAGAAAAAGGATTAATAGTAAACTTTGAGAAGGGACAAGTGAATATAAAAAAGAACAATGACATAACAACACAGGGAATAGTCAAAAGTAACTTGTCCTATCTTGAACTTATGAATAGAAACTGTGGTGTTAATTTGACAGTTAGTGAAAGGAATCTGTGGCATAGACATATGGGACATTCCTCAAAACTTCCAGGGAATCAACTATGTAGAATATGCCTTCTTACATTTACCACCGACTCGGTATACGCGACACAACGGCAGTTGGTAACACCAATCTATAAAGTGGAGATTAGCGCGCCCACCTGTCAATGACGTCACACAATATGCAAATTATTACACGTAAATGACGTAATATGCCAATTTCATAAAAGGTATTTTAAACAAAATCCCACACACGGGGTACTCACATGAATAGGTTCAGCTTCCCACAGAATCACTTTCTTCGGGGTTGCTCGTGGTCCCTTTCCAAATTATTTAACGATGGTGGCTGCGACCTCCATCAGGATTGCTCCGGCTAGCTACTGCAGGGCTCTCTGGACTCGTTCATTCTAGGGTCGTGGACTGCTGCCAGGTTGTATCCAAATTAGTAACTTCACCTATATGTAGGGGTAACGATAAGGAACGGGTTGAGGAACGATAATCAAAAGGCAAGAAAAAGGGATCTACATAAATAAACACAAAGATACGGTACGATACGATACGCAACCACTCTTGTCGATGTTCAGCAGCAAAGTTACCCGTTTTCTTCGCGTCTTCCGGAAACTTCCCCACTTTTTCTTCTCTCACATGCGTCGGCGCGAAGTTTGTCCAACGCTTTTCTGACGTGACGGAAATACACGCGCCAAGTCTTTAAAATTTATGGCGCGAAACTCCCGCATATCAAAACTAAACTAAAAGGATGTCTAGTGCCAAATTTTTGGCATGTAACAGCCTACAGAGTAAACAGACTAAAGTTCCATTTAAAATTATTAACTCAGAGAGAGGTAAAAGCTAAAAAAATTCTCGAGGTCGTATCCACAGATGCATGTGGACCTATAACACCAGAAAACCATACCAATAAGAAATACTTTGTCTCTTTTATTGATTACTACTCACATTTTGCTGTCTGATTTGCTATTCAGAAAAACAGAAGTTTTGACAAATTAAAAAACTATCTGGCTGTTGAGAGTAATTGTTTATTTAATGGCGTGTGCGTGTGTATGCCTTGATTATGTTGTATACATAAAATATATTAGTTAGCTGTGTTATATATATATATATATATATATATATATATATATGTAGTGTCAGTAGGAGCTACAAGGGTTCTAAGGGTTGTTTTGTTGAAGGTAGTGTATGCCAAATAAAGTAAGCCAAATATCAGATCCCGTAATTAAAAATTTATGTTTGCCGTACTTTACAAACGTTCAAGTATTTGAAATGTTAGTTAAAATGTAAGTGCCAAGACGTAAAAACAATGACTTGATGACGTGATAGAACACACAGTATTCAAGGTTTTATACTGAGTTGTAGTTTAATAAGCCATTGAACGTACTTTTGCCAATCGAAAACCGGATGCGTCTGTCCACTATTAACCACGCAGATCCAGGTTATATGTGTAACATTTCGGCATTTATTTTACTAGGATCAACCTTTGGACAAACATGTAACATCAAAATTATAAGTAATAGCAGGGTCAAATATGATTGAAGGGTTGTGCGATATTTAGGACCAATGATTGAACATTATGTATGAAAAGAGAAAGTGCAAAAGACAAAGTATATGGTATTAGTGACACGAACTTGGTGATACGACGTTATTGGAGGGTTTTTGTATACAATGTAATAAAGAGTAGGCAGATTAATATTGTAATTATCACCTAGGAAAAGTAAACAAGAAGTGGATTTCGAAATATTTTTGTAATAAGACGTGTTTGTAAACTGCGCTAAATTGTTTTGAATATTTTTGGAGATTTAATAAATGGGTTTGAAAGTGTACGAGTTTAATTTATAAAGGAAGAGTGAGGATAAGCGACAGCGAATAAATAATTAATAGCAACGACGAGTAACAAGTTTAAAAGTGGAATTAGTGCGACAGCGAACCGGCGGAACATAAGTGGATATTGGAACGAGATATATATAGGCAGAAGGCATCGAATAGGATATTATTAGATTGAAGAAGATATTATTGGGATTGAATTGGATATGGTTTTATGTATAGCAGGGCATTGAGTGGTAAATAGAAGCAAGGATTGATTTGGAACGAGCGTATTAAAAAGAAGGAAGGATTGATTTGGAACGAGCGGATTAAAAGGCGGAAGTATTGATTTGGAACGAGCGGATAAAGAAAGCAGAGATTTAGAACGAGAGTAGCAAGATTAAAAGACAGCATAAGAGTAGCAAGAGGATTCGTACGAGACAAAGAAGATATAACACCGGAAAAATTAGCGCAGGGAAGTAAATACAAAAGGTTATTCAAAATTCTAAATTTGGGTCATATTTATTTTAGATTTGGGAGCATCAAAATTAAGTAAAAGATACCTGGAGGCTAGACGGCAGATTTCATAGTGATAGTGCAAACCTTGTAAAGACGTATACGGCGAGTAGGATTTTGAGCCAGCATTCATAGAGGCCGATAACGAAGTATAGAATAGGTGAGTACTGTGTGATATAACGTCAAAGTCAGAAAGTTTGTAATATCAATTAATTTGTCACAAGGCTACGTGGATCATATAAAATTTGGCATATACAAGCGTAAATTATTAAAGGTACTAAAACAAAAGATAGTGCAGTTTGGTTGGGCATTGCACATCTACTTACCACTGAACCCACGGTAAGTAGGTGGATACCCTGGGAAGAAAGAGTTTACAAATAGTCGAAACATATTTAAAACAGTTTTAATTTATTAACCAACCAAACGTTGCTAAAGCACGTAACGTAAAATAAATATTTGCACATTATATAAAAATAATTAAATTAATAAGAAAAGGCGCGAGAGAGAGAGGGGTGAGCATAAGAATATATATATATATATATATATATATATATATATATATATAAAAACAGCTAGTGTTATAATTTCATGTTTTTACCAATATTTTATATATTAATTTACATCCTTCTTTCTTACTCATAACAGTGAACACCTCTGTGATACCACCCCTAGTCTTGTAGAAAACTACAAGAGGTTATGAGCAAAGGTTACGTATCACTTGCACTGTGAACTTTGAGTAAGAAAGTTTCTATAATAAATAAAAAGAGCAAATCCTTTGTAGCGTGATTATGGAATTAGTTCGAGTAAAAATTAATCTACTTCGGGGCTGAAAATTGGACTATATGGAAAACCAATATCATGTTAATGTTAAAGCAGAAGTACGTCTATGAGGCAATACTGCCTACATATAAAGACAGTGAGCCTACCGCGCCCGCACCTGATGCTAACGCAACCATAATTTCAACCTATGATACTGCAAAATTGAAATATGTGGATGCAGATTTGAATGCCCAAATCTTAATCCGTACTTCAGTATGAACAATGTAAATACAAAAATAATACTTCATTAGAACAAGAATGCAGGTAACCTGAAAATTATGTTTCTTAATGAAAATGGGTTATTTCTTTAAGAAATAATTAAATATTAAATTTGACATTACTATACGAAAATAGCCGAGCGATTCCAAACAGTGACCCTATTTAGCAATACAGAAACTATTAAAATGAAATATGATTATAACTATTTCAAAGTCACTACGTTCTGAAATCAATTGGGTTGATACTTCCGAACAACGTATCTGCTACTCTCCTGACCAACTCTTATATTAACGCTCGGTTCCTCGAAGTTGGAGAGATTTCAAGAGAAATTGTAGACCTACAGTCTTTCGCTTTTTTATTTTGTTATTTTGTTCTTTAGATACATAAATTTTCTTCATGTTTTTCTTTCTGTGTTCGCGTTCCTCTAGTTTTTAACAATTCGAGCGGTTGTGCATTACGTAAGGTACATGACTTCGGTTTGTTGGAAGTCATGTTGGCTGTACTCGTGGTTTGCTACTTTGGTCCTTTCTTGAATTATTCTTTTTACGGCTTTGACTTCTATCAAAGTACTTCCTCTACGTCTTAGTTGGGATCTGGCGTTACCTCCTATTCGCATTTCCCTATGTATACATCTTGTTAGGGGGGTGCGCAACGTGTGAATTCTAATTTCACACACATATTTGCAGTGTTCTCTTTCATAGCTTTCCTTTTTCAAAGCTATGTGCATCAGATACAATTTATTCCATTATTTGTCAAATGACAGTTGCAGATACACGTATTTTACTACCAAACGTGGTTCCCCATAGGGCGTAACATTACAAGAATCTTTAATGCAAGAATGAATCATAATTAAGTCTGAAATAGTTTACCTTTATTAATATAGATATTTACGGTAAATAAAGTTGGGCACAACCTTCTTCTCTAAACATAATTTCAAGATTTTTGTTGGTTGAGAGCCCATTTATTCACAAATTGGCAGGGAAGTTCGTAGAGCTCAGTTACCTTAGGAATACATCATATAAGGGAAAGAAGTCGGCACGGAACGATAGGTAAACTCCACACTACGTTATAACGCATTCAGTCGTCTATTCAGTTAGGAGCTCTCGATAAACGCGTCCTCCTTTCACACGAACTCATCAAAATCCCTCCAACCGTCGAACGTTCTTATTGGTTGAGTTAATAATCCAACATTACTTCGAGCCTGAGGAAATATTTATTTAACAGACTACATACAATAAACTAAAGGTTCTTCACCTACCAGTGCGTGGGAATTTAACAACCACATTCTCATGCATCATAACCTACTTAAATAATGATGGGAAATAACATTCCGATTAGGACGGGAAATCCCCCATATCTAATTATTGAAGTAAAGCTAGTAACGTCAAAAAGATGACCAACAATTCTTAACCTGTTTAAAACCACAACTCTTGATACGGCGATCTGATTTTATAGTTATCACACAGATGCTGGGAATTCGAGGTATTTAGTTTTAGATATTCTGTTGTGTATTTTGACTTGATGCCTCATGCTTGTAAAATGTAAAATGACAAGAAAAATTTTTATAGGCAGTTTTCTATCAACTAACAGCCGTCCTTATTTGTACTATTTTGTACTACCTCTTGGGAGGGACTTGCTGAAACCGCCTTCCTTTCTTTCAATGTTCGCAGCGTGCGGCTTGTCGAATTTGAAAGACAGATTACCACGTTACGCGTTTTTCTATTTGATCTTCAAATGGAATGGTTCGTTAACGTTCGGGTCCCAGTTTCTTTGACTCGTTGGTGACCTTATTTTTTATTTTTCCATTGCTCCACCTGAAGGTATCGCATTGGCTAGAAAGCTAGTTTTGTTTACGTAGAAATTTTGAATTTTAACGAACCCTCGCTACTTCAAGCACGGCAGGAATCTCTAAAGTGCGTGACAACTCACACTTGGAACCTACATTCGAATCTTGTGAAACCGCTCGCCTAACATTTTTCAAGTGGCCCGTGTCGGGGATCAAACCCGGGACCTTGGACTTAGTCACACGTAAACCAGCTAAGCCATGCAGCGGCAGAGAATAAACCCTACATTTGATTTTCCTGTGCTCCACCCGAATGTACTACATTGGCGGGAACGTGAGTTTTTACCTGGAAATTTTTTATTTTGCCAAGCTCGTACTATTTCAAGATAAGTCTCAGGGGCCTACGCTTTACCTCTCGTTCGAATGCAGAGTATTTTTCTGAAATATGCTCGCTTAACATTTTTCAAGCGGTCCGGTCAGTATCTGAAAGCGAATTTGGAACTTTAGGTTTAGTAGTCATACGAAAACCAACTAAGCTACGGAACCGCCTTGAAGGCAAGTTCTACATTTGATTTTCCAATGCTCCACTCGTAGGTAATACAGTGGTCGTGACACGATTTTTTTTATCTGGAAATTTTGAATTTTGTCAAACCCTTGCTACTCCAAGCTACGTACGGATCTTTAACGTGCGTTACAATACTCACACACGGTACCTACATTTTACCTTTCACGCGAACAATCGCGTATTTTTGTGAAAATGATTGCTAACATTTTTCAAGCGATCCAGGTCGGGAATCAAACCCAGGACCTTAGAATCAGCAGTCATACGCGAACCTGTCTGGTCCACGGAGCCACTTACAGGATAAGTTCTTACAATTGACTTTTAATTGCTCTAACCGAAAGTACTACTTTCCAGGAAGCGAGTTTTTTACCTAAAAATTTTAAATTTTGCCGAACGTTTGCAATTTCAAGCAAGGACGTATTTTTAACGTGCGTGACAACACATACGGGACCTACATTTTATCTTTCACCCGATCGAAAGCGTACTTTTGTGAAAATTGCTCGCCTAACATTTTTAAGCGGTCCGTGTCGGAAACCGAACTCAAGACGTTGGGCTTAGTAATCACAAGCAAACCAACTAAGCCATGGAGCCTCCTAGTGAGCCCTACATTTGACGTTCTAATTCTCCACCCAAAGGAACTACGGTGGACAGGACGCGAGTTTTTTACTTGGAAATTGTAAATTCTGCCAAACCCTTGCTATAACAAGCGAGGTAGGGATCTTTAACGTACACGACGATACTCATACTGGGGACCTACGGTTTACCTCTCATCCGAACGAGGGTATATTTTTGTGAAAAATTTTTGCCTACCAATTTTCAAGCGCTCCATGTCGGAAACCGAACCTGGGAACTTGAAATCAGCAGTCATACGAGAACCTATCTGGTTCATAGAGCAGCCAAAGGGATAGGATAAGCTCCTACATTTAATTTTCCAATGCTCTTCCTCAAAGGGACTACATTGGCCAGGATGCGAGAGTTTTACCTGGAAAATGTGAATTTTGCCGAAATTTTTGTGTAGGTAAGGATCTTTAACATGCGTAAGAACACCCACACATGAGACCTACATTTTACCTCTCGTCCGAACGAGGGTGTATTTTTGTAAAAAGTGCTTGCTTTACATTTTTCAAACGGTCCATGTCGAAAATCGAACGCGGGGCCTTAGTATCAAAGCCATACCGAAAATTGCTTGATTTACGGATCTACCTAAGAAGATAAACCGGCAAACCAAATCGAAAATGAATTGAACTGTCGACGACTTTAGTGCATAGACCAGCAGAAGGCAGTGGCAGTACAATGCCAGCGGTAACATATCCTCTAAATTATGCAGTTGCTTCAACAAAAAAAGAAAAATAGAATAAATAGAAAAATAAAAGAGGGAAGTGGGATGTTTGAAGCTTCATAGCAACCAGGTAAAGGGAAAAGAAGAAAAACTCGCATAAACCGATAGCAAAGTACTGCTCAATCAGCAAAAATGTAGTTAGCAGTCCGAAATAAAGTAGAAGCAACCCAATGTGATGAGCAGTTGTCTCGGGACAAAGACAGGTCCACTACAGAAACGAAGTTAGGGAGATACAGGATCAGCATCTTAGAGAAAGGATAGAGAGTAGAAAACAGATTGGTTCGAGAGACCGTATGCAACGTTCGCAACAAAATAAACCCTATACTAATACCTCGATAAATAAAAATAACTAGGCTCTAAACGAGACCTATACAAATCATCTTTCTACCGAGCGCATCCACTGTGATAAGTAAATCAGACAAAAATTAAAACGACCAACTTAATTTTAAAAGGGGTGGCTACCACCACATAGAGAAATAATTGAACGATAAGCAGTTACTCAAAAATAGAAATAGAAAGTTTTGCTAAAATACTCAAAGCAATAAAGGATTAACGATAGAAACAACAAAAGGCGATAGCCCCTTATCACCACGTTCAGGAAAAAACAGTAAACATATATAAAAGTCTCTATAGTACAAGAAAAAAATGATTAAGATATTTGAGAAAGAACACGCATAGAATAGAAATTTTACGTAGTCGCAACTATTAAACCCTTTTTTTTTACCACAGAGGCATTGTTCTCGTTATGTGCATCCAAAGAATAATGCAACAGTCCGACATCAGCTAGTACAAATCCTAAAGATTTGTAGAATTGTTCAAGCAAAAGATATGTCCACCGCAAGAAAATGTGGCGTGTTGTGTAAGTTTAAAACAAATAAAAATATTTAAAGGTAAGGACAAATAATTTTTTTAAGAACTAGGAACGAGAGAACTATAAAGTTTTGAGATGAATGCGTATCTTAGAAAAAAGGAGGTTTGAAATAGTTCAGAGTTTCAGGGTAAAATATATTTATATACGACAAGAAATTTGCGTCGCTGAAAGAGTGATATGAAAATGGCCTCGCGTTGGGAGCCATTAAAAGAGTGCCGCGCCCACGGCGCGTTGGTCGTTACTAAAAAGGTGATATGAATATGGTTTCACGTTGAGGTGCCGCTGTGACAACGGCCGCGTTGAGAGCGTCGCTAAAAGAATGATATGAAAATGGCCTCGCGATGGGATGCCGCTAAAAGATTGCTGTGATAGGCCTCTCTTTGGGGCGTTACTAATAGGGTGCTGTGATGTGATACTGATACAGCAATTTGTCTAACTTGAAATTACTCACTTACCTTCTTTTCTAATTTTGCCTGGCCAGCTCAACGAAACTGACAAAGATTTTCAAAATGAAATCAAACAGCAATATTACAAAGCATTTATACAGTATTAATTATTATCTCTCATACAAAAGCATCTAGAACATTTACAACATTGTTTCTTTCAAACATAAAATAATTTCTAAAAAGTATTGATTAAAAATTGTCGCTTACCTTATTTTAAATTTACAGAATTAAACTTATTCTTTTGAGAATGGTTTACCTGGGTATGATTATTTCCACGCTTGTAAGATTTGTTTTGGCCAGAAAAATCCTTGACAGATAATCTATTAAAAGGTCAGAATATTTCGAACTCTGATCACAAACTTTCCTGGTAAAACCCTTTACATAAAATTATTATGGTTAAGACTTATTATTGTACCATGCATTAAATATAAATCGGTTAAAAATAAATCTAAAAGTGATACTTGCAGAATCCACAAAAACGTTCTCGTAATAAAATATCTTCCTATTTTTAATTGACCTCAAATCAGCTTACAAGATTCTCGAAATTAAAAATTCTCATTTCAAACAGCAATTACCAAAATACGTTTCTGGTTAAATCTTCCTCTCGATTATTTAATACCATCTTTAAAAATAGTGTTATCTTGAAGAACTTTCTTTCTTGTCATTAATAAGTTTCATTTTTCGTTGTAAGATACGTTTAAAACATTGCTTCTTTATTTATTGTAACTTCGCCACTACTAAATTACAATATGCTTACTGCATACACAAATACTATTTCTGCATAGCAACCGCTTGCGATTTAAAATAACATTTCGCGCTCGAATCAAATTCCTGAATGAACCTCTTGAAATCTAATGAATTAATGAATCTTTATTTGATACACGCTTCCATACATACAAATTTATCTGTTTTCAGAAGCTTACTAAAAAAATGTTGAAATTATGATGCAAGGTTTTTCGGAAAACCAATTAGCGTCTAAAATTGCGGCTATTTATTACCTACTTGTAAGATACCGTCAAACCCATTTTTACGTTCGTATTTAATGCGTTTTACGGTATCTTACAATTAATTATTTTTAAATATACTACTTACGTTTCTTGCAATTACATGATATAAGCATATTGTATATAAATAGCAAGTAACGTAAGTAGTATATTTAAAAATAATTAATTGTAAGATACCGTAAAACGCATTAAATACGAATGTAAAAATGCGTTTTACGGTATCTTACAAGTAGGTAATAAATAGCCGCAATTTTAGACGCTAATTGGTTTTCCGAAATACCTTGCATCATAATTTCCACATTGTTCTAGTAAGTTTCTGGAAACAGATAAATTTGTATATGGAAGCGTGTATATATATATATATATATATATATAAATATTATAAGTAGTTTTTTTACACAAGGTAAGTTGATAAATACTGAGATGCAGGTTCAAATCCTGTCCAAGGCCTTATATTTTCCTTCTTTCAATTACTAGCTCGATTTGAAATGATCATTTGGGCTTTACTTATAAAGGTCTAAGTTATTATTTCATCTTATTAATTGCTATATATATATATATATATATATATATATATATAATGAAAAATTATTGCTTATAGCAATTTAAATAAATAAAACAAGTATATACGATGTATAAATAATCACAAACTTTACGAAAAATCGAAAGAACGGTATTAATTATACAAAGCAAGCTAGTAATTTGCATAGCCATAAATGAAAGAATTTGTTTGTTTCATAAACCCTTAAGGGTTATAAACCACTTCATCCTGATGAGATCCACTGAGATCGAAACTAGTTGATGAATGTTTATTCCCTTTATGAAACAAACAAATTCTTTCATTTATGGCTATGCAAATTACTAGCTTGCTTTGTATAATTAATACCTTTCTTTCGATTTTTCGTAAAGTTTGTGATTATTTATACATCGTATATACTTGTTATATATATATATATATATATATATATATACCGGGTGCTTCAAAAAAATGTATACACACTTTAAACTATTGTAGTTTTTCCGCACTACAAGGCTAATGTTATATTTCTTCGCCAGGTGCCAGCATAATCGTCCCTCTATGTTATATTATCAGTTGGAATTTGTAATATCAACATGGCGGACGTACGTTTGAGTTTTGAAGAACGAAAGCAGGTTATTAAGTGGTACTGGAAGTTTGAGAATGTAAATGAAGTTCAAAGACAGTGGAGAAGGAGTATGATACAGAACCACCTTCAAGATTAACAATTACACGCATACGAGACAAATTCGAAGTTCATGGAACAATGTGTGATGTGCATAAAGGTCATTCAGGTCGGCCTGAACAGCTACAAGTGATGAGTCATCAACGACAGTCTTGGAACTGTTTCAACGCTCTCCTAACAAATCTTCAAGGCAAGGGGCACGTGAAAGTGATGTAAGTGCTAGCAGCGTGCTACGCATTCTGAAGAGAGGCAAGTATCGTGTTTACATTCCAAGGCTGGTGCAACAGCTAAATGACGACGATCCAGATCGAAGGTTGCAATTTTGTGAATGGATTCAGGAGATGGTGATACGTGAACCGGGATTTATGGGTAGCATCATTTGGTCGGATGAAGCCCAATTCAAACTTAATGCAACTGTCAATAGGCACAATTGTGTTTATTGGTGTGAAGAAAATCCTCACATTACAATTGAAAAAGCTGTAAATTTGCCTGGTGTAAATGTGTGGTGCGGTTTGTCTTCAAGGGACTCATTGGACCTTTTCGATTTGAAGGCACTGTAACTGGTATTAATTACCTAACAATGCTTGCTGATTCCATATTTCCTGCCATTCGTGCATTATACGGTAATGATGATTTTTATTTTCAACAAGATGGTGCTCCGCCGCACTATCACAGGGACGTACGAGCTTACCTGGATCAAAATTTGTCGGACCAGTGGATAGGACGCAGGGGGCCAATCGAGTTTCCAGCACGCTCTCCAGACCTTACACCACTGGATTTCTTCTTGTGGGGCACAGTAAAAGATGAGGTGTACAAACGTAAACCACGTAACCTAGACATTCTTTGAAATGAGATTCAAGCAGTGTGTAGAGAAATCTCATTGGACGTTTTGATACGATGTACAGAATCTGTGGTGACTCGTACTCAGAATTGTATTGATGCTGCAGGTCACCAATTTGAACAGTATTAACATTTGTTATTTATGTTTCATTTACATTGGACTTTCAGCTTTCTATTTTCCTGAAATTTAACTTTGTAGAACGGTAAATAAATTTTCTATGGAAGTTCAAAGTGTGTATACATTTTTTTGAAGCACCCAGTATATATATATATATATATATATATATATATATTTGCTGTGGTCCTCACCATTATTCGGGAACTACGGTTTTAGAATCGAGCCCCAGCGTTGGGCCGTCATAAAATGCTGTGGAACCTACAAAAAGCCTCACCAGAGTAAAAAAAAATATTCGAGCCTCTCGAATTGGGCACCAAGATATGCTGTGAAACCCTCAAAATTAACTGGTCCGTTGACTTTCTTCTGATAATTGCTTCTATACTCTCTCCGCCTCGGCTGCTCACCTAGTTAAAACTTGCATCCTCATTCATAAAAAAAAAACACATTCCTACCACAAACATCAACGTTAACTCTATTTACATCAATATTCATAATACATTAAAATTTCAAAATTAAATTTCAGCATAAATTTCAGCATCATAAAATTTCAAGTTCATATTTGTCATCATTTTAATTTGTATCCAGAATTAGAGTCCTTGTAGGATGCATACTAATTAAGTTAACAATGTGTGCAGACCTGAGTCTGAATAAAAGGGAGCATCTCCCACCCATTTGCGTTAATTTAACAGGTTAGTCTAATTGAGCTCAAAGATAGATCCAAATTCTCATCATAATCAAAAACATAAACCTGATAAATACTCCTTTCTACTTATACAAGAAGATTTTACCTTAAAATTAAAAATTTGTTGTTTATACAAATTTACTACTGTCCATTTTTATCAAACAAATTATAAAGATATTCAACACACACCAAAACATCAAAGATCGAACAAACAAAGCATAAGTTACCTGAAGGTTACTGCACTCGTGGCTCCAATGTACATCGTCCTTGCTCATTCCACCATTCCAGCTGGTTTATGTTTACGGCTTCAGATTCTGACCGCTTTTAAAATTTTTCTACACCACCATTCATCTAAATTGTTTCAGGGCTTCTCAGGAACTCATCTACGTATATCTAAATTTTGTTTTGTGGATCCAATCACGTTTACGAATAACACTTGATTATTAACACCCCCGAAAAATAGCACTGACATTCATAATTCTTTCACGCTATACCCAAAACTGCCTACTTTTATTTATTTATTTATCGATACTAATTTGGATAATTGGTACAGTAATACTCGCAAATATACCTAGACTTTATTACCTTGTATCTTCTCTAAGTGCACTAATAACTTTTTTTTGTAGCACGTAATTACCAAAACTGTTTAAAGTATCGAATAAAATCAAAAATATAAGAGAGAACTGTTTAAAGTATCGAATAAAATCTAAAATCTAAGAGAGCGAAACTCCTATAAACACGGGTTTATATAATGGCCCGCTTGCACGTCGAATTTGTCCCGCAACGGACAATTTTTAGAATTTCGCATTCTCTTATCCCTTTCGACGGTCCGGCACAGCGATTCTACTAAAATTTGCACACGTCCAAGTTGAAAATCTGAGAATTTTCCACACGGCTCGCAACGTCTGAGAGCAACTAATTAATTTTACACACCAACTGATATGCTTTCCCCTTTCATGTTTGCATCTTATTTCAACCAATCGTAGCCTTAGTGAAGCTTCGCAAATCACGCCTTCTATTATCAGTGTCTCTGTTTTACGCTTTTAATCCATCCCTTTCTACCTTGGTCTGAGTGGTACAAATCGATATTCTTTACTATCGGCTGTTTAAACTACACGTGGACTCGCGACGTGACTTTTAAATAAACGCTGTTTTGTATTTCGTGCTAAAACATCCGACCGTTTCAATATACGTAGAAGCTGCATGTTTATCAGCTCGAATTTATTAGAATTTGACATTTAAAAGTTTGCAGGTGTGCTCCTAATGAATGTTTTAAATATAATTCTCCGAGCTTTGTTTTCATGGTATTTTAACCTTGGATTTTCACAGGCTTTTATGCTTATTATATATTACTAAAGGTTCAATTAACTCCAATTAAAATAATAATGAATGGCATTGACTTCTATCCTTTAATTTTTAGCGAATACTAATTAAATATTAATTATTATCTGTACACTTTGTTTAATACCCGTTACTTAAATTTGAAATAATTAATATAAATTTCGCACGTAATTTCTCGCTAGTTTTAGTACTTGGAACAATTAAATTACATACCAGTTGAGCATTTTAATTCTGCTTCTTTTTATAGAAAGCGTCTAGTGAATAATTTAAATCCCTTATTTTTAATGAAACGAATAAATTTTTATGCTCCACGGTTTTAATAACGCGTATTATCTAATAAAGTTCTATACAAACCCTACATTCTAATTGAATGATTTAAATCTTCACAGTAGGCCTTTAATTACGCGTACTTTTTCCGAAAGTTTCCTTATACACGGTGATTAAAATTATTTGATGTCGTAAATTAATTTTCTACCCTGGTCTACATTTGAGTAATATATATATATATATATATATATATATATATATATATAAGGAAATTAAGATAAAGGTATAGAGAGAGGTAGTGGTGATTACTAATCGTTAGGAATAAAAGAAAAGGTTTTAGGTCTTTAATTTGCCATAGTCCATAACAAATTTGACCAGCACATTGTAATTCATAATTAATGACGGAACTACAAGATATACTTCACATAAATAAATTGGGTAGCTAATTTTGCAGACAGACAAGTTATTAGTTATATTTGTTAAAAAATGATTTTGGTTTCATGTTAAATTTTAAAACCTCAAAGGCAGTTTTTCATCCGACTATATTTAGGTAATTTATAATAATTAAATTAGTATGCAAGGTCAAATCAAACACAAGAAGACGCAGGTAAAAATTTATATACATATTTGTCTATTATTGCTACAATTTCAGAATAAAAAACTTTTTTCATAAAAAAAGCAAGCTTCAAGCGCCTGATAGAAATAAGTAATTAAACAGATATATAAAATTACAATAGTGGAAGTTAATTACAAAAAAACTTTCTCGAGTTAAAATACAAACATTCCCGTCGCTAGGTTATGGGGGTTATGGTACAATTTTAAAGAACATTAATTAATTTTTCCTTTTTAAGCTTGAGGTATTAATTTTTCGTAGATAATAATTAAAATGTTTTATAATCCAATGACTTTGTTTTTCAAACAATACAATTCACTGTTAGGTAATTTAACAGGGGAAACAAAAACCATCAATGATTTTAAATATTAAATATTAGGTTTCTATACTGAAGGTAGATAGTTTAACAACAATTTACTGTGATAGGTAGAAAGTTATGAATTATAACTGTTTAATCAAAACATCTTAAAGTAGTGTGGAAACCAATCAGTTAAAGTTATCTGTGAAGTAAAATTAAAATCTAGTTTTTAAACCAAATTAATTTTATAAAATTTTTTGTATTCAGTTTGAAAAAAGCTACAGTTTAAGCATTAGAGATATTTATTAGATACACAATTAATGCATTATAAATACTAAAACCACGAAATTTGGCGCCGTCTATCTTACAACGTAGGCAAAATTTTATTTGAAAGTTATAAGGATTCTTTTTTTATCCGCCTTTTTTGCAACTTGCAAAGAACAACATTATAGTAGTAGACTACATCTAAGCTAATCAACCAAGGAAAAACTCAAATTAAAAACTAAATCCAAGCATAAATATTTTAATAGTTTAATTTTACTGTAGTTAATTGCGACATCTTGATACCATGTATTTGTAAAAATTATTTATTCTAGTTTCTTCTAGTTTCCGTATTGCATTCATTTGGTGAGACTGTCATTATTGTACGTTGCAGGAATCAATTAGTATTGTATCTGTCAGACAACTCGTAATAGATGTTCTATTAACTGTCTTGTTGGTTAATGCAGTACCTGTTCCCGTTTTATTTGTATTTTATTTTGGCGTTCGAAGTTTCTTTAAACAGCTACCTATTCTTGATATAACGATTCTAATTTTTCAACGCTTGGTTGAACTTTTCGTATTGGAATTCTCACTTTTTTCCAAAGAACCTTTGTCTCTTTTAATTAACTGCGCTTTATACTTATTGTAAAATAATAACCTTAAAACTTGTTCATTTGTTGGTAATTTAGTACCAATAAGTGCAGCAAGAATATTTTATTTCTGATTCTTGTCATTGGAAATTTTAAACAATCTCTTTTCATTATTTTCTATAAACGGATATTATTAAAGCTTGCACTAGACGTCTCATCCTATTTGTTACATGCCAAAATTGGCAATGTACATTTTTAGATTTAGTTATAATTTATAAGCAAATTGCGGCGTATTTTTAAATGAATACGTCAACTTCCGTCGTCCATGACAGTCGCGTCTGCACAAAAGTGATGCGGAGTGCGCGCGTGGTGTAAAAGGACGGCATTAAGCTACGAGAGATGGACGACGCAACAACTACCTATCTCAGGTATGTAGGTTCCTTTTTATCTTGCCTTGTGTCGTTCCCTTACCTGGTATTCCTTCATCCACTACGAGTGGAAAAGATTTTAGGACGGATGGAAATTTGATGTCAACTATGACGTAACCCAACCTCACAAGCACCGAGGGATCCTGAGATTAAACTTCAAGATGCCCACCATGTGAGTAATTTGTTTTGATTTGAATTGTGCATGCAAATTTATATTGCATCATCCTAAAAACGTGGTCGGTATAAGTTACAATATGGTGGGTAAGTTTGCCGCGTAATTATGCGTTAAATTATGACACTGACGTGTAGTTATTCGGGAGTATAACAGATTATCGACTGCAACTGCCTATACAACATGTGCCAGTGCAAGTTAGAACATGTTATGAGCATGCAGGTTCTGGAATTCGGAGCATTCGCAACATATAATCTGTACGTCGAGAGTTAGTTTATATTTACGGAAACTTCGACTTGAAATATGTAATTAAGAATATACACAATTAAAAACAGTTTTAAATAAAAAGAAACATATTTGTTTAAATAATTTTTTAGAAATGCCTTGCCACTATATGTTATGCTCAATTCCTAAAGTTTGTGCTCTTTAAGCTCGATGAGGCGCACTTTTCCGTTATCCTTTCGATCTCATGTTTTACACTTATTCTTTTCTCATCAAATGAAACAATGTTAGCAAGCATCCTGAAAATAGTGAAAAGTAAAAAGTAAAGTCCACTCTGCTTTGCTCATGACCGCTCTCCTGCTCCACACTGTGATAAAGCTCAAGTTAGTCAGCATATATTGAGTTCCCTTAGTCTTGAGTCGTTCGTATAGTTGTTCAACTTAGATAGATAAATAGATTATAGAAAGGTTTAGCTAAAAATATAACTAGATGCTTCTGTCCATCACCCTGGTTATAGCGACACATTATGATTAGAAAGTCATTCCACTCTTTTAATTTCTTATGAACCGCCTCCATAAAATTTCATACGCTTTGTCAGAGTACTGACACCACAATTATTTGAATTATTTACAATAAAATCAGCAACTCCTAGATAATTAGTTCTATTTTTGAAATAACTTTCTATTTTAAAAGTTTCCTTTTGGGATTGCGTGTATAAAACTTGAAATCTACAATCGTATTTACTCTTAAACGTCACCCACACTGAAATTCTAAAACGAGGTTGTCTCTTTGAATCAATACATAGTTTTTCCACAAAAATGTAAAAGGATATTTGTTTGCGAATAGTTCTAGATACATTATCCAAGTAAAAAATCGATATTTTAAAATTCGATATGGTATGTTTTAAAATGTTCTAACAGCAACAGGGCAAAGGTGTTGAGTAAAAGAGTTTTGTAAGTATATTAGAAATCATGAAAGAAGACATCTGCATCAACATTTGCAACCATATGTATTAAAGATGAAAAGTCAATGCAATATGTTGCGTTTATTTTTCAACATAAATTAAATACCGTTTTTCCACTGGTTAAGTCATTACTTGCTCGAATAAATTCCATTTCTATTCTTAAATTCTCATACCCTATATAGTGTACCTGTTCAGTATAAGCCCGCTTTAACATAATTTTAATTCAAATCTATTTTGCTTTTAAAACGAAAATTTATTCGATAAATTAAATAGTCAATACCTTGTTTTAGGTATCCGTTAATTTGTTAAACATTCCGATAACGTATAATTGCTTTCTCTTGTGTTTCCCATCTAAAGACGTCAAAATAATCGATTCTACTATTATTTGATAGCGTGTTTTCCAGTTTGCTAATCGCGCTTTGATAACGTGAGGGTTGCAGTTCAAACACGTGTTATTTAAACCAATTTTTAATTTGATTCTGCAGCTTGTGCGTTGAAATATTTTCTACATTACTCGTCCCAGTACTTCAAGAGCGCTGTACGTTTTTTTGTTCGACAAGTAGGAGGTATCTTGCGTGTATCGATGAGTTTTTCCGCGCTTACCCATCCTAATCAGATTCTCTTTTTAGATCTTAGCTAGAGGCCAAATTGGTTCTTTTATGTAAGCCCAACTGTTCTTTGCTACAGATCAACTGGCGTTGTCTGTAGATCGCTAGTGCCGGTATGGTAACAGGGTAAATAGATCCCGACGACCGTGGCGATGCGGTGCTGATTCGCTCTTGATGGCGTGCAAGCTAAGTATCCCGACACATACAGGTATATAACTTGTTTTCTTTTGTGTATATCAAGGGCATATTCTTTATCAGTGTTTGAAGTAGTTACGTGATGAGAAACGTGATACTGTAGGACTATTGTTTGTTGCTGCGAATCGATATTATCGCTTTACAAATGTGATGTACCATTATTAAAAATGTTTGACAAAAGTTCCCACGCGCTTATTCTTTTCTACTGATTAGTTTGTTTTACAAAAGGCTTTATGTGCAATTTTAAAAAATTCTTAACAAAAGCTCTCACATGTTTATTTTTTACTGACTAGTTTTATTTTGTGTAAAATACGAGATGCGCACTTCGTATCTAAAGTACTAAATTGTTCGTATCACATAATTGTTTGCTTTGAAATAGTAACGCTTAATTTATTTCGTTTGCTTGTTTGTACAGAATCCTTTATTTATTTTTATTGTTAATAGATAATCGTGAGCGTGTTTTTTTGTGGTATGTAGGTGAATCCCCCACCCTGCGAGTTTGGTAGTTAGCCTGGTATTTACGTTTATACCGGCTACGTCTAGGTACGTAGCAAATATTTGATTCAAAGCATAAACCAAGAAATAACAGGTTTGTTCCTTCACATCATGTGTTTTTGTGCTAACTTCCTGTGCACTTTGCAAGATTTAATATTTTCACAATCATAATTTTGGATGGATTAGGGTTTGAACGATACTAAAGAACTAGCACAGTTTAAGAATTTTGACTATTCCATTGGACAGTCTTGTGGCGCTGGAATTTGTTCTAGAAAGACAATTCTTGTATATCGAAGCGAGATAGGTTTTGAGTCCTTTGGAGCGGCTTTTTATAAAGGCTTTTTCCAAAAACTCTCCTATTAATTTAATTAAAACAGTATTACAATTAATTTTAATTTTACAGGTACGTTATATGCAGTAACGTATGATGATCAAAAAATATTCTAAGTTGACTTTCACTATTTTTATTTAAACTAAAATTACAGTAAGTAGCTGAACTACCAACAATGTTAAAGTTGTAAAGCTCTAGACTGACTCTAACTAATAAGTACAAATGAGTAACTTTGAACAAGTAACAATGTTGAAGTTTGGAGTTAGCAGACTGACTGGCCATCTTGGGCTCCTGAGGTATTTATGCTATCCCTGACCCACACATTGCTTATGGGAACTGCAGAGTAATCTTAATTCTAATAATTGCTGTCTTATAACCTACTGTGACCTGCACCTGCAGTATCATGTTGCGTCTGGAATACAATGTCTGTTTCCGTTCTCATGTCTGGCTTGTGATCTTTTATTAACCTTTTGTAATATGTCCTTCAATTTATACATTGTAACAATCTAATTTAAGATTCAATAGTTCCATTTAATTATACATATACATATATTGATTTGGGGGATATGTAACTAGCGTTATAAAAAAATTACCATATGAGCGTTGAAAAGTGGTAGAACCTGATATGTGTTAATTGAATTAAACCGTAACATGTCTTTCATTCTTGGAAATTGAAATTTCTATTTTTTATATTTATTAAATTTATGGTATGTTGTATAAAAGTAAAAGAATTCCCTTTGTTTCCTAAATACGGTCCTGGTTATTTATTAATTATTAGCCACATTGTCTGTTCCGAATGGACCTGCACCTTGAAGAAGTTCTAGATTACTAGAACGGGTGGAACGGCTTGAGTGTTCTAATGAGCTAAAGAGACGAAGCAAAGGTCTTACCAAATTGGTGGGGTCTTTAGTGAGGAATCAGACTAAGAAAAGTCCCCGAAAGAGGGCAGCAGCTCCCTCGCTTCTTAGATAGGCAGAGACCACAAGGGTCGGTATGGCATTCTAAGGCAACGGAAAACCACCACATTATCTCCCAACTACACAGCGTATTTACATTGTTTTAAGATGATGACATCTCTGGGGTTTAAGATTCTGGAGTTAAAATAGTCCCCCATTCGGATCTCTGGGAGGGGACTACTTCGGAGGATGTGATCTAAAAATTTAAAGGAAGAGCAGGGAACATTTTGCGAGTCAGATCGCGGAACGTAAGAAATATGAAGCAAGTAGGTAAGGTTGGGAACTTAAAAAATTGAAACGGATAGGTTAGCACTAGACAAAGCAGGGATCGGCAAAGTTCGATGGCCAGAGCCGGGGTCTTTTGGAGTGGAGACTTTAGGGTAATTTATACAGGATCAGAGGAAGGAAATTTGGGTGTTGGGATAGTTTGTTACGTCCATTCGCGGCTGCCACGTTGGTATTACAGCCCCACGTTGGGCGCCAAATTTATGCTACGTTGGCTCGTAGCCGTGCGTAACCCAAAGAAAATCAAAGAAATGACCGGGCTCAATCGGAGAGTAGGGGGGGTTGTAGAAAGCAAACTGACCTATGATGTATGCGGCGGTAAGGAGTTAGTAACCATACTTGCAAGAAAATTAGCTAAGCAAACCTGAAAAAAAAGAATAAGTATAGCAGCAATGAAAAGTCTAAGTTAGTCAGTACTTTGTAGAATGTAAATAAAACTGTTTAGATAAACTATATAATATAATCACGGTAAAAGCATTACAAAAATTTTTATCACAAAGTGAGGTAATATTGGGGAGTAGCAGAAACGTTTCTTCACACACCAATTAAACATAAATCAGATAAAATGTTGACAAAAGATAAATAGATAAGACACAATTGGTATGAGTAATTCAGTAGTATTGATTTTTTTTTCTTTCTTTTTTTTTCTATGTTTTAAAATAGCATGCAAGTCTATTGTAAAAGGTATCAGAACGACAAAGATATGGAAAAGCAACGGATAGATATTTAAAGTAATAACTAGTAGGAAATAGTTCAACTTACAAAAGTCCTTCAGCAACGCTTCCTTGCAACTGAAGTGTGGGATTCAACGATGTCCTGTACTAACGAAGCACTTCACCCTTGACTGTGAGGGTGTTGATGGAACTTATCACACGTTACACTAATCACACCTACGTATTTAGGTGTTAGACACAAAGATAATGATAAGCACGGTATGAGAATTAGTAGCATTGATGAATTCTATTTCTAAGCTTTTAAAAAGTCTGCAGCACTATTTAAAAGTGTATCAACGATCAAAGGGACCAGATGTGATATTGATATTATAAACATAATAACTAGTAGAAACTGTTCAATACAAATACCTTCTAGTAAGCCTGTGCAATCTGAATTTCGAAATAACGAAATGTCTGTAGCAAGTAATGATTCACCTTTCAGATTCTTTGTTGTTATGAACTTAACAGTTACACTAAACTACCTAGTATCACTGTATTTAAATAACAAATATGCGCTAACTCTGTAGACTTGAGAATTCAGGACCTAAGACTAGATTTCAAAAATCGTAGCACTAGTTTAATTTCAACATGATCAAAAGACAAAACAACTAAAAGAACCATAACGGTAAAGCACGTGTATCACTCAAGCAAGTCCGTCAAATGTTCCTTAAAACATTTATCTCACAAGAAAAACAACTAAAAAAATTAGGAAGACAACGCGTATCACTAAAATAATGTTCCGTAAAACAAGCACGTGCGGTCGAGTCAACAAGTTCTATCACTTTTTTTCCAACAGAAAAGCAACAAAAAGAACAATTAGTAAAGCTACGCGTATCACTAAAACAATACGACTCTTTTCAAAGCAAACAGCACACACTATTTTTAACGTAATTAATCTGTCGGCTCGAAGAGCAAACTCAAACTGTTTATATAAACTCGTTGTTACCATAAACTCTTGTCGACTATTATCTAAACTTGTATATTCACATAAGGAACATCCAATAAATGAATGCAGCCTTCATATCTAATAATTAATTACAGCGGTTTATCATTTCCGATAAGTTGGACAGTAATTTACTTTATACAAACAGCGATCTACTCATTATAAATAAAATATAGAAATAGTAATTGCAGAAAGGTATTTACTAGTTGAGAAAAAGCGTAAAATCTTAAACGATTAAAAAAATGCACGTTACAGGTTATGCGAAAAAAAATAGAACACTGTGTAGAAAATTACTTACAAAAGAACGAAAGAGTACTTATGGTTAGATTAGAATCTAAACCGATAAATAATGTAATAATACAAGTATACTTGCCAACCTCTAGCTACAGTGAAGAAGAGGTAGAAACGATCTACAAAGAAATCGAAGACATACTAATATATGTAAAAGGACATGAATTTTTAATAATTACGGGGGATTTCAATGGAATGGTAGGTGAGGGTAGGGAAGGAGCGGTAATAGATTTATTTGGTTTAGACACGAGAAACGACAGGGGAAATAAGCTGTAGAATTTTGCGACAAGAACAATTTAATCATCACAAACACATTATTTCAACACCGTGCTAAAAGACGATATACGTTGAAGATGCCAGTAAAAGTCTGCAGAAGCTACCCAGAAGCAGATATAGACACTGACCACAACTGTTACATGCCAAATGGCAATGTAGTATGTTTTAGATTTAGTTATAATTTATAAGTTAATTGCCGCATATTTTTAAATTAATAACATTAACTTCCGTCGTCGCTGACAGTCGCGCCTGCGCAGAGTGAATGCGGGGGTGCGCGAGTGTTGAAAGCGGGACTAAGCCACGAGATCTCGACCAAGCAACAACTATCTAGGTGGTGTGTGTGTTTTTCTTTTAGGAACAGGTATGTAGGTTCCCTATAGCTTACCTTTTATTGTACCTGCTACCTTATCTCCTTTCATCCCCCTACGAGTGCAGAAGTTACGTTACGACGGATGGAAATCTGATATTCAACATGGCGTAACCCAACCTGCAAATCACCGCTGGACCCTGAGATTTAAGTTCCGAGATGCCACCACGTGAGTAATTTGATTCTATTTAAATTGTGCATGTAAATTGGACTTAAATAGCGATTGCATCACTCGTAAAGTGTGATCGGTGTATGTTATAAAATGACGGGTAAAATAGACCGCATGTAATTATAACACAACATCGTAATTTAAATTAAAAAATTTAAAAACAAGGAATGAAAAAGGCACTTTGACTTTGAGAAACTAAAAGATAAAGATATCCACGAAAGATTTGAAAAAAGAGTCAAATGAATTGCTGAAAGATATGGGGAAAATTTCTTATACTAAGGAAGTGGAAACAGCCGCTGAGCAAGCAGTAACAGAACGTCTCTTCCAACTTGTATGCCATATGGATGAAACAGGAAAGATACCCAGAGATTTCAAACGTAACATCATAGTCACTATACTAAAAAAGAGACACCCGAATAGATGTGAAAATTTTCGAACACGTGTCAAAAATATTAACCAGAATTGTACAAAGACGAATGGAAAAACGAGCTGAAAATACTAAGATCAATTTGGGCTTAGGCGGAAAGAGGAAAGCGGTAATAGAATTAGAGCAGGACAGTAGAGAAGTAAATATTAGGAAAGGGAAAGGGATGTGCCCTATCCCCATTAATTTTTAACTTGTATATTGTAGTGTAACCGACCTGAAGGCTAACCCAAACACCCTCTATTAAACGGCACCCCGGGCTCCATGATCTAACATCTAGTGGCAGTGACTCGACGACTCCTACGTTGTGTTGTTTTCATGTGACCCAAATTCACACTAGGAAGATGGCGTTGAGGCGGGAAGGTTTGAAATAAAACTACAGCATTTACCTAACTTGACTTTTAATCAAAAGAATAACCAGTAAATAGGTCATTTGCATGAAAGCACAGAAAAATGACATTTAAAGCAAACAGTGCCGTACTCAACCTGGGCGATTGGAAAAAGAACACGGCAGAGAAAATCCCAAACTGCCCTCACACTTCCAACTGCATTTGACACATCTCGACAAGGACAGATAACGTACAAATACACCGATCACCAACATTAAATTTAACGGGATGCCAACTGTTACCCAGACATACCACACATGACAACTGAAGAAACGTTAGTGTAGGCCAGCTAGTCTTTTCTGGTAGGTACTGAGGTCGGCTAGGCCAATACTACCTAGGTAAAGTTGAAGAGGGGTGATACCAGGAAGATAATCTGCACCTTGACTACCGATGTTCCTTTCTCACGGACATAAAATGTTAGTAATATTTAACAAGGCGTGATCACATACATGCATTAACAGTTTCCAGCCCGTGTTACAAAATATTTCACGACGACCAGCCGACTTCCTATTATTTGCAAAAGAGTACAATTACAAGTACAATAACAAGACGGCATGAATCGCTGAAATGAACTTATGGTATGATTGCGCATAGTTAAAAAGGCGTTTAGTATTGTATAGACTATCTCAAACATTGTCATAAATGCAAACGCGAAATCACGAAGATGGTCGGTCATACCAGAGGTTCAATTGATTGCATCACAGCAATTATCACAAGCGTTAAATACTAGTTAATTATATAGGAACATCGGCTAGATAATAGGATAAACACACCACAAAATATATAATTAAGTTTAAACCAAGGTGTAAGCAGTGCAATTGAATATGTGGTTAATATGCTGCTATAAAACAATTACACATAATAAAAATGTCAAATGAATCACAAATATCAAACAAATATAACATGTGTTGGCAGCAAATACATATCCAAAATTCTACAGCATAAAAACAAGCCCAGATTCAGGCACTAAATCTTTATACAAGTGCTGTTAGTTAAATATATTAAATCTAGTAAGCAAATGTTAAAAATTATTCATTACGATTGCATGGGTTAAAACGTACCTTTTAAAAATTAAACACATCGTGGCATTACAAATTACAAACAAAAAATATACACAACAACGTTGTGGTTAATTCAATTTCTATCTTAAAACCAAAACAAATATAACATAGAAATATAATACTATTCATATTCAAACTTGCCTAATAATTTGATTTAATATGATGTCACAACTTTTCATTGTTTGTCGTAAAATGCTGCTATTGATTCTGCAATTGTAGTTCCAACTCTGCATTAAATACAAAATCAACATTATTTCAAATAAATAAATATTAGTTATACTCTGATTTGGATATTAAATAAACAATTTAAATAAATAAATATTAGTTTTCGGTTGTTAAACCAAACAATCCACCTTTATACATAAAACATATTCAATAAAATAGTAAATTTGCCTGAAATTACATATTAAACAATCCACATCAAATTCTAAGTCAAAAGCAACAGGTAACCCATAATTATATTTCCTTCAATGGTTAAATAACTAACAATTTTACAATAAGTAACGACATCACATTCAAAACCCTAGAATTACCAGATGTAATTAGATTACCTTAAATAGCAACTACATTATCAACATAAAACATTACCTTTAATAAAAAAAAAACCGCCAAGCAAAAGCTTTCAACCTTCCATCTTGAAATCTAAAAACAAAATCCTTTAACCCTGTCGACTAGAACGATCATCACTACCCATGCGCCCCTTATAATGTAAATTCTGATCTCACGGAATGCGTTCAGAAACCTGCAAGTGGTTACTGAGCTATTCTAACAAATACCTTCAAATACCGACATATACACTATAATATTTGCAATAGTTATCAATCAATGAGAAATCGACTTAAAAACACTACGGATCACTACAACATCGAACAGGCAATGAATACTGTCAAATGCAGGAAGACATTCGGAATTATTATGCAGGAACAAAAGATTGATATACTTAGATTTGCTGATGATATAGCGGTATTAGCATCTAGCAAGGAAGAGTTAGAGGCTGCTCTTAATGAAATGGAAACTAACAAAAATTAACAAGAATAAAACTAAAGTACTAGTATGCAAAGGAGGAGAAAATAAATCAAAAACAAGAATACAAATAGGTAACGAGAACTTACAAGAGGTTAAGGATTTCTGCTACCTAGGAAGTCAAATAGCACATTATGGAAAGAGCGCAAAAGATATAAAACAAAGATTAGCACAAGGTCGTGCTACATTTAACAAGAAAAAGCAACCACTATGTTCAAAGATTGCAAACAAGGAAAAGATTTCTTAAAACATATTTGTGGAGCACAGCACTGTACGGCTGTGAAACCTGAACATTATGGGAAGCGTACAGGAAAGAGATAGAAGCCTTTAAAATGTAGTGCTACAGACATATAATGAAGATATCATAGACATACAAAGTTAAGAACAAAGAGGTACTAGAAATAGTAGGAGAAGAAAAAAATATGTGGAAAACAGTAAAAAAACAGAAAAAATAGGATTGTAGGCCACATACTAAGGTATGAGGAAATAGTGCGGAATATATTAGAAGCAGAGAGGAAAAAGAGAGGTAGAGGTAGATCTAGGTTAGACTACTGCACGCAGATGGTGAAAGATACAGACTGTGGAAATTTCAGGGAAATGTGTAAGTTATCTCAGAATAGGAAACAATAAGGGTACGCATCTAACCAGTTCCAGGGCTGAAAACCTAATGATGTTGAGCCACATTGTAACAGTAGAATGATTTTAATATGTATAAATACGTTAAGATACCTTCGGGGATTTTTGTCGCTCTTGAGAAATGTAATGTGAACACGCGTCATTGAAGTAACTAAGTTGCCTATTCCAGTTGGTTGTAAGAAGTAAGACATCAGCCGGTTTAAATAAGCTAATCCGGCGAATGACAGTTATTACACAGACCATTTCAATACCGAAATTATTGGAAGCGGTTGTGATTTTTGGAGTGCCGTTCTCGTGTATGTTTTCGATGAAGTGCCCAAATTTATCATTCCCATCTTTTGTACCTTTTTCCTTTTAGGACAGCGCAGAAAACTGAAGACATGCATGTGAAACATTTCAGATAACCTGGGTCCTGAAACCATGAGAGGGGCTCGTAGCCGAGGCATAAACTGTAATTGTTCCTAATTTAGCAAGACTTAGATAGAAATTTGCATTGTTGAACTTTAATATTTAATAAGTCGAGAAAATTTGTATCAAACAATAATGTATGTGTTTTTTATATGTCATAGGTAACTGTTTTGACCATTGTATTGGATAGTATTGGAATGAGAGAATGTGTACTAGAAAATTGAAACTCGTACATCCAATCGTTATGAAGAAATTACCACTTAGCGGCGAAAACTGCTAAAACCTGCAATTATTTTATTTATTTTTTATACGGCTTGAAAGATATTTCTTTCTTAATATCATACAAAGAATCGTCAGGCTCTACAGGTTGAGCAGTACGTGAAGAAACACTCGCCTGTCGTTCCATATACAGGATAAGTCATCACTATTAGTAAACAAACGTTATTTGAACCAAAATATCAGGATTGGTTCAAATGTACCTTAATAAAATGTTGCTCTGGAAAAAATACAAGTGTTTCTTTTTATAATTGT
Source organism: Platerodrilus igneus (assembly GCA_036346225.1). NCBI lineage: Eukaryota > Metazoa > Arthropoda > Insecta > Coleoptera > Lycidae > Platerodrilus > Platerodrilus igneus. The sequence goes on along the minus strand of JARFIW010000727.1, from coordinate 571,286 downwards.
CTTAATTTCTTCAATATTCCATTTAACTATAAGATAACTCTCGTACTTTTGGTTTCTATATGGCGTGGCATTCCTTTCAAATGTTTGTAATTATATTTCATTTTAACTACTTTTGTTGTTTTTTCTATCTAACGTGTATAAAAATAACTTACAGAAACATTAACTTGTACTAGCAAAGGGGATTTCCATTTTCTGCATCAGCATAATTGCTCGTGTACGCTTTTTTCGTTCCAAGACGATGAGGTCATAAACATCAGCGTTATACATTATTAATCAAAACAAGTAAATAATAAAAGTGCACTACTTTAGAATACAAAGTAACTTAAAAACCGCCATAATGAATTTTACAACCTTTAAGTATAATCAATGCAAAATACAAAAAAACAATTCTTTCATGGATCAAAAATGCATTTAACCTAAAAATTACATGTCTTAAAGGAAATAATCGTAATCCTATTGGTGGGATTTAGCAATACTGAAATTATTAAAATGAAATATGATTTTAAACATTTTAAAGGAATGCCACGTCTTATAGGGACCTAAATTACGAGATTATCTAAAAGTTAAAGGTAGTATTGACAAATAAAGACAATTATAAAAAGAAATGTTACACTCTATATCTTTTTCCACAGCAACATTTTATTAAGAGGCATTTTGGGCCAATTCTCATATTTTGGTGCAAATAACCTTCGTTTACTCTATATTTTAATAGTTATTACTCATTCTGTATATGGAGAGGCAGGGGAGCGTTTCCTCACGGACTGCTCAACCTACAGAGTCTGAAGATTCCTTCTGTGATATTAAGAAGAAACATCTTTCAGGCGGTATAAAAAATTAATAAAATTAGTGTGGATTTTAACAGTTTTCGCCGCTAAGTGGTAATTTCTTCATAACGATTGGATGTACGAGTTTCAATTTTCTAGTACACATTCTCTCATTCCAATGTTATTTATTCAATGCAATAGTTAAAACAGTTTTCTAGGATGTAGAAAACGCATAAAAATTATTTTGAGTTTGATACGAAACTCCTCGACTCAATAATGCAAATTTCTGTCTAAGCCTTGCTAAGTTAGTAACAATTACAGTTATTGCCTCGGCGACAAGCTCCTCTCAGGGTTTTGGGGTTTCAGTTTTCTGAAATTTGTTTCACATTAATGTCTTCATTTACTGTAGTGTTCTAAAGAGAAAGAGGTACAAAAGGTGGGAACGATCAATTCGGGCACTTTATCGAAAACACACACGAGAACGACACTCCGAAAATCACAACCGCTTCTGTTAATTCCGGTATTGAAATGGTCCATGTAATTACTACCATTCCCAGCACTTATTTGTTCTTTCCCGGGATTGGCTTATTCAAATCGGCTGATGTCTTACTTCTTATAACCAACCGGAATAGGAAACTTAGTTACTTCAATAATGCGTGTTTACATTACATTTTTCGAAAGCGACAAAAATCCCTGAGGATATCTTAACGTATTTATAAATATTAAAGTCATTCTACTCTTACAATGTAGCTAATAATTAAAAAATAACCAACACAGGATTTAGAAAACAAAGGGAATTCATTTTCTATAATTTATTTATCTATCTAAATTAAACAAGTATACGTGCGGCTCAAGACTTGAGCTTCATCTCACTGTGGAGCAGGAGAGTAGTCATAAATAAAGCAGGGTGGACCTTATTTTTTACTTTGTATATTTTCAGGATGTTTCCTAACATTGTTTCATTTGATGAGAAAAGAATTAAAAGATGAGATCGATCGGATAACAGAAAAATGCGCCTCATCGAGCTTAAAGATTACAAACTTTAATAATTGAACATAATACATAGAGGCAAAGAATTTCTAAAAGATTATTTAAAATAAGCATATTCAACAATTATGCTTTTTTTTTACTTAAAACTGTTTTTAATTGTGTGTATTTTTAATTACATATATCGAGTCGAAATATGCGAAAATATAAACTGACTCTCGACGTACAGATTATATGTCGCGAATGCTCTAAATTCCAGGTCCTACATGCTCATAACATGTGGTAGCTTGCACTGGCCTCATGTGGTTGGTTGCCCATTGGGCGTGTCTCCAGGTGGCGGATAGGAGAAATCCCAGGATATATGGCCAAGGGATTGGCTATCTACTCTGGAAAGGATCGTGATAAGCTTATCTCTTTCAGTGACCCAGTGCCTGAGTGGTATAAGACCCACAACATGGTGGAGAGCAAGAGATTGTGCTGGGGCGGGATAAAATCCGCTTCTTAGCTTCGTAGCCATTGGGCCTGCACTGAGGTAAACGAAGCCGGTGGAGCAATTCTGCAACACCGACACACCGTGCCTTCCCTGCTGTCGTGGTCATGTCTCACGGGCAAGGGGGTGTGGGGGTCTTGGCTTAACCGCCCGGACCAAGAGGAGACAACCTCGTTAAACATTCCTAAATCCTGTGGTGTAGGACCGAGCCCAAGGGATGCGTGGTTGGTTAGCTGATCAGTTCCAATCGGTCCAAAACTCGGGGAACAGGGCGGCACCCCATTTTATTCACGCCTTCCATGCCAACAGGGGGCACCTGGCACGGCGACCATTTACACCCCCACATACTTGTGGGAACAATTATGAATAATATTGGTATCATAAGTAAAACTGAACCTGAAGAGGTAGAACCAGCAATGGAGGACCCCTCAGGTAATCAAAATTTATCCATGGAGATGGAGCAGACCCGGGATGCAAGTCTACTTGCAAGACCGGTGTCTGATACACCAGACATGGAGAAAAGTATAAAGAAACTTGCAGGCACTGGACTGCAAGCAAAAAGGTTTTCGGATGCTCAGCGGGGGAAGCTGAGGCAAGCCAAGAAAGCCGAATCTGGGATTTGGATAGAGTCAATCCCGTCCACAAAGAAGGTGTCGGTGCAGAAGGAGAGTGGAGGCAGTAAAAGACCCCGTTTAGAGACTTCCACACCGACACCATCTAAGCCCCAGCAGCGAACTAAACGCCCCAAGAGCCATGAGCGGATTGGGTCGTATAGTGCTGCTGCTAGAGGCAGCTCAGAATCACTGAGATTTTTGACAGAACATACTTCTGTCAAGATTCACCTCCAGAGGTTGCACAAATATAACGGAGAACTCGAATGCAGACCTTGCTTAGAGGAACCGGAGACTGCAATGCATGTACTATGTAGATGCGAGGCGTTGGGTAGAACGAGACGGCGCCTACGCGGGCGACCAAAGTTAAACCCGAAGGAAGTCGAAACCCTTTCATCGAGGAACCTGTACGCTATAATTCGGGGTGCAGGTTCTGCAGACTGGGTATGATACTTAATCAGGGTTAGCACAATAAGCCTTTTAGTCTGCAGTGCGGCGGAGCCGTTTGGCAGACGCACCCGCTAGGGTGAGTGGTTTTAGTGGGTATGCTGTTAGGAGAGTCCCACACTTTGGCTATAAAAGCTTTCCACTCCACCGGGTTCGCATAACTGTCAAAAAAAAAACTTGCACTGGCACTTGTATAGTCAGTTGCTATCGATAATCAAATGAGACAAGTCTAGTACAAGCGTTAATAATATCCGTTCATAAAAAATAGTGAAAAGATTGTTTAAAATTTTCAATGATAACAAGATTCACAAATAAAATATTTCTGCATCACTTATTGATGCTAAATTGCCAGCAAATGGACTAATTTTAAGGGTATTATTAATAATTAAATTATTAAAACACGTGCTTTATAGGAAAGCCGCCATGTTGTTTTCTTTATAAGGCATTATGAAATAGATTATATACGGTATAAATGACTAGATGGCGCAGGTAATATTTATAAAGTGACAAAAACCTTAGAGTTAGTAATTAGAGGAACCTAAATGCGAATTTCAAAGAGGCTCTTAACGTTTACGTCAAGATTTTGTATGTTTTTGTTTAAGAGACTAGATAAACGACGAATGTAAAATATGGATGAGGTATCGGTAGAAATCAGATTAACTGTAAGGAAAAGATAACTTTTAAACCCACATTTTTCATTAAATACTGTCCTTTTGTTAAAACGCCACTGTTGCGATTTTCACTAGTTCAACAGTATCATAACAAGAATATAAAGTAAAATATATTTACGCTTTCCCCGCGTCGCCAATCATTGCAATCATTGCAAGTGTTGCCGGCATGAGTAAATCCAACAGAATAACAAGGGTTTACCTGATTTTTCGCTGAAACCAAGGGTAGCCTCCGCTCGAAGTCAGGCTCGCATACGGATAGTTTTTTCTATATATATATATATATATATATATATATATATATATATATATATATATTTCTGTGAAAGTCACAAAAATTCGTGCCCCATCGTTTGGGCGTCTTAAAATTGCCGTGGAACTCACCAAAATTCGTGCCCCATTGTTTGGGCGCTATAAAATTGCCGTAGATCGGGGATTAATGCTTTTAAAATTCTCACCCCACGAATTGGGCCAACATAAAATTTTCTGAAAAAAAATATAAAAAAAAATTCTTACACTTGTTTTTGAGAACGCCTCCTAAATTCTACTCACCCTGGCTAGCTCAGCAATCGGCTTTTTCTTAAATACCTACCATTCTAAGTACATTGCTTTCTCACCCACGTCGTTGTATCCATATACTTCAATTCTGCCTAGATCCAACTGATCCTCACCATCCAAATCTCTGCCACCACCTCTATTCTTCTAGTCATATATTGGCCTTGTCCCAAACGTTAACATTCCATACTAAATACGCTTCATGCATACAAGTTAAGCTTTAGGATTCGCTTACCCAAGTACCATCCCTTCATTCAATAGAGTCGTTGTAGTAACGGCACCTTTTTTATCTAGACCTTAGCACCCACTCGTGCAATATAACTTTTACTACTTTAGCTGAACGTTACTACAGCTTTACATATTTTCAAACAGGATGTTGTATGCCACTTTACCAAATACACAATAATTAACACACGTAAGAGCAAATACTATGAATTATGTTAAAGATCTAAGCGCGATCTCAGATCTAAAATGAAAGAGAGCCTCAATATGTTTCGCCGAGTATTTATACGATTTTCATCCCTCTCAAGGAACCTCTCTTCACTGAAAAGCTTATTTTTATAAACACTTCTACAAATTCTAAACGTAACGTTTGAAAAATTCCGAGATCATTTTAATGTTACCCTGAATTTTGTTTACTACCTTAACGGACGCGCGTTTCTTACAACTGCCTAGCCTTAAACCAATGATATCGTTTTCCCTCGTTCTAACGCTCCACCTATCAGCTATCTTTCTCCGTTCTACCCATATTTATTGTCTCTTTTAGAAACCCCTCTCATCTACAGAAAATCGATATTCTTGTTGGCCTTCATATTTAGCCATGTATTTAGACGTGACTTGTACCCAACGCTTTCTTATACGTTTCTCTGTCTGTCTTACATTATCGATCGTTTATTTCACTTAGTCTTCAAGGCACGTGTTATTGTTAGCCGTTTGTTAAATCGACCGTTGCCACAATTCCATAGAAATTATGTCTCAACGTATAATCCAGTTCTATGAACCTGACATTTAACCACAGGTGTTTCTTCAAAGCCATTTGTTATTTAAAATAACAATTCCGAGTTTCTTCCTTCTTAGTATTTGTAAACGAACGTTTGCTCTTATGTAAATGGAAAGATGCGTTTAAAATTATTGATTTTCTATACTTGCAAGGACTATTTCTGCGTCCATGCGTTTGATTAAAAATTATTATAATTACTTATGCGTATCCTTGATTTTTATGTACTCTAAAGCTTTTTCCCTTATGCAACTTTAACATTCCAATTTAAAAATAGAAAAATATCTTAATAACCGTCCGTTTTCACTATCTAAACTGATTAATTTGGCGCGTAAATAATTTGCTCCTATTTCCTATATACACAGTTGATAAAATTTTATTGTCTGAACCTATTTAACCTATAATTCCACGACAATATATACAATTGTGAGGTTAATTCTGTAACGTGCCTGGAATCATGCCCCATTGTTGGGCTGCATAAATTCTGACATAATTCTGTGATGTTTTTGCTCGAATCCTAACAATTCCTCTTACCTAATTTCGTATATAATATTGTTGACACCTACCTGTTACATTCAAAACCTCCTCTCAATATTCTCAGGCTGAAACTTAAATAGACATTCACACCAATGCTGGATGAAATCTGAACGAAAAAGCAAGAGCAAAAGAGACCGAGACCCCTCTCTGCCAGTGATTATATAAGTAAAATTCGCCCTCCCCCCTGTTTTAAATTGACACGTATACTTGTATACCCGTTCCTACAATTCTGGAAAATTGTTTTCTAACCGTCTTGCATTACAGCGAAAAAGCTTTAACGTATCTCGGATTTTTGTAAATTTTCATAACGATCATAACAGTACTTGGAAAATCGCTTTAAACTGTTACTACGTTGTTCGAATTTAGCCTCTACATCTTTATTTGTCAACGCCCTCCAACTTGAACAAACATCTCTCATCTCCCTTGTACTTATAGTTTTATCTCACACATACGCTTCCACCAGATGGATATCTGCCCTTCTCGTACAATTCGAACCAATCACCTCGCTTGGCTCCATTTCCCACTTTTTAACAGACTCCTGTTTGCTTTTAAATATCCTTAAAATTATCGATTTTATTTAGGTCTCCTAACAATACTGCCTCCTGAAATCTATACGCATCCCTCTTGCACTCACTACACTTTTATTCTGTCTTGGTCTTTTGGTTGGCTCTTCACTATACTACCTTCAAGATTGAAATCAATATTTGAACCACAAAACCGCGTTTACCTAAATCCCAACGGTTGTTCTTTTCCAATGGCCCATTAAGTTTGTTTGTTGGTAAGTTTACCAAGAACTATTATTCCTCTCGTTATTTTGTTTAAACGTGTCGGATTTTACGCCTGAGAACAGAAATGCTGCTTGAACACCTGTTCCGCGCTTTTAGACTTTCATATAATTACTTCACTACAAATTTAAATGCGTTAGAAAGATTTTACTCCAATTATTATTTATCCTGCTCTATGCTTATACAATATTATGTTACATCATTCTTGGCTAAATTACATTAATCCTACATTACTATACACTACTTAAGCTAAAAAAATAATTAGTTAAAACTATTCCAACTCCCTAATTAAATAAATTTGTTATTTCTTATTCAAAAGCTCTCAACCTATGAGTTCACGTGTGTCTTTATATATCCCAATGGCCCCTCAATTACACGATTATATTATATATATATATATATATATATATATATATATATTGCTGTGATAGAGGGTTGTTTAGGCGTATATTGAGTAGTAGGGGTCGAGTAGCACCTGTAAATAGCAATGGGAATCAGATAACTGCATTTATTTAGCAGAAAAATAAGCATTTAACACCCTGTATATAGACCGTAATTAACTTTAATCAATGCCAGCAAGCATATCTTTCAATAATAGAACGCGTATTCAGCAGAGAAATAATCGTACATGTAATTAAACTACGTTGAGGAGTGTTTAACAAGTTCATAAAATAAAGACGCAGAAGATAAGACAAAACCTAATAAATCCTCATGCAATTACGCTTGTAACAAAGAACGAACAATAAACGCTTTGATAAGAAAACACACTTTCAAAGATCAGTTTAAATAAATACGAAAACAGCGATCGTGTTACATCATTTATTTTGTACAATTATCCAAAAGCTTTATTTACACAAAACAACAGACATAAGTTAGAAGTCCGGCCATGATGACAAATAATAAGGCAATCAAAGATCGTAAATAAACAGCATGATATGGAAATCCGAAATGGTTTCATCAGAAATCAGCTTGAAACATTAAAGACAAACCTGGTTGGTTGCAACAAGCTGTAAGACTGCTTGGAAAACCAATCCAAATGTAGTGGGAAAAAGCTATACAACACCCACCGGTGATAAGGCAACTCAGTCTCAACTTGATGCACGTTGAATCCACAACACTTTTAATCAGAAATCTACGCGTCAGATAAATAAAATTTATGTTATAGTGAAAATAGTGTTGTGCAACAATTGCATTAAAAATATATAAAAAGTTTTTGCCGTTTTTTTTAGAAAACGGCTTCTGGACTATTTCTGGTTAAATTTTAATCCGCGTCGAAAATACTTATGGTCCAATTCAATTCTAATCTGCGTCGAAGACAATTCTAATTTTGGGACAATTTAATTCTAATCTGCGTCTAAAACAATTATAATCCAAGATACTAAGTCCGGTGTTCAGAAATTCATAATACTGTAACGAATATATTTTCTGTAGTATTATTTTTGCAAGAATCACATCTGTACAATTTGAGTCTGTGGTATTTAATTCTCGTATTTCATACTGTTATATCTGAAAGAAACAATTCCATAATGAAACAGGAAATCATGACCGTTTAATTAACTTAAATGCTTTACCCAGAGATATTTAATAATAATATACACTCAAGAAACATATTTAAAAGGGATCTAGTCGTTTGTGTTGCCTAACTTGCAGGCGGATTATACCCTTTCATTCGTTAAAATTAGGATAGCGCTTGCGTGAATACCGTCACGAGGACGCGCTAAGCAGATGCGCCGTCCCGTACTTGTACGGTACGAATAACGAAGTCAGCGATTGTATTTGAGAATGTAGTTCAGACTGCATCGTACAGAAATGGGTTCCCAGGATTTGCATAAGTGGGGCCTCAGGATAGGCGTGCCGAAGTAAAGGCAGGAGGGCTGGTCGTTTTGGGACACAGAGAAGATTTTTATTCCTGTGACACCGGCAAGGCGCTTGATTACGCTTCTCCTTGAAATGGTTCGAGTCGGTATTTGTTAACGGTAAGACAGCATTATTCAAATAATTTATAAAATATCTTTATTTCCTTAGCGCATGATGAAGTAACATACATTTGAAGTACACATGAATTAACTAGATATACGTATAAAGAGATTGGGACAATGTTCGTTTGTTAAGAAACTACAGCTGTTGTTTGGTGTTTGGTTACAACCATTTAGTAAGCAGATTTCAGAAAACGTGCGTCGCAGGTTGATAACTAGGGATGACGGCTTCATTAAATACTGGTATCAGTGTAACCTTTTTTTTATGGCCTCCACTAGTTGGATACAAGTGAAGCCGGAATAATCTGGCTGCGTCAAGAATGGAGCAGACACTAAAGCTTCTTTAATCGACACAAATGAACGCTCAGCTTCAGGAGTCCAAGTAACGGTTTGGCCTTTTTTTCTTTTCTTGATAAGGTCATTAATCGGCGAAACTAAAGATGAAAAATCCTTTATACACCGACGCCACCAACGTGAGGCTCGATGGTCATTTAAAAAGGGTTTGCTCGATTGGTAATAGTAAGTTGTTACAATATCATTTAACTATTGGCTTGTGGTAAACTCATAATAGTTTGGTTAAAAATTTTTCATAGTACTCATGTCGTGTCCAGATGTGTTGGTTCATTAAGTTGTAAGTTTTTTATGGGGCTTATATCCCATGAGTTTCTGTATCTTTTCATAGGAGTATAGAGTTTTTAGTATTGCCCATATAGATACAGTGGCGCTCAAATCCCCTTTTTCTTTTTATATCAGCTTCCCTTTTTCTTTTCATATTAGCTTATTGTAGAGTTTATACCATCCCCACGCCCTTTCTCATTGCTCACCCTTGGGGTAATTCCCAGACTTAGCCGCGAACCAATAAGGCTTCACTTGTATCCAACTAGTGGAGGCCATAAAAAAAAAGGTTACAATACTAAAGTGGTACTTAAGGCGAATCCAGAGAAATATTGAATAAAGCACGAGGTGATTTTGGAAACAAGGGGTAACCGTACTGAAATATTGGTTCAACGTATGTTAAAGAGTACAAAGCAGGGCATTTGTTTCGATTGAAGATAATGAGGAGGTGTTGATACACAACACGAAACAAATCAGGTCAGACCTACCTAGTTTTAAGGAATCTTTTCAAATTTAAATTTTAACATTGAATATTAATTTTCTCACTAATTTGTAAAGAGTCAACAAGGACATTGAGAACGTTGAAACTTACGTAATAACCATAAAAAGGTCTCGAATGTTCCAGATTTTTTTGTAAGGGTGTTGTTTTTAATTTAAGGATGGAACAAAACTTTCCCATGCTGAATTCAAGAATCCCCTAAATCTAATATTAAAATAAAATTCGGGGCTGCCAAAAGGCAAACATTTGCTTGCGTGGTGATTTTGATGATCATTGCGACCATTCCAACAAAAGCTAGAGCTAAAGAATGTCAAACAACAATTTTATTTGCTGAAATTAACCTAACTTAACCCCACATTTCGAATAGTTGTAAACGCATCCCAAAGTTATTGTTCGTTTTTAAATGGTAATTTAAAGCTTTGTGTACTTTTGACAATAAACCACTAGATGGAGGTTTTATCCACGTAACCTTGACTTCCTCTTTCAGTACCTTTTCAAACAAATATCGACGAACATACACCTTTAGCATATAACGCTACTTTAATAATTAATGAAGGCGTGCTTATTCAGAATCGACTTATACACTGAAAATCGCTTTACATATTTCAGGTGAAAGACAAAATCGATCCTAAAACATAATTGCGTTTTTTAGAATCTTTAATATGGAACTACTTTACGAGTAAATACTTCTGTAGTTCCAGAATTGGAAAAGCAATTTTGTTCGAGAATTTTAATATTAAAATTTATGGGTGAGAAAATAATTTAGTGGATGTTATTCATCGTGTAGCAGGGAACGTTTTTACGGAATTAGTACATTAATAATCAAGGGGTGATTGATTTTAAGAGCATTGGCATTCTTTGCGGTAAATAGGTTGAACGCTAGTTTGGTTTTCATTAATCTTGTCAATGGCAAAGTAACGAAAATTATTCCTAGAAGCATTGTGGACTTCACTCAGGAGTCTGTCCTACATGTCGAGTATTGGAGATGGGTTAGAAAGGGTATAGCTGCCGCCACAAGCACTTAGGTCTCAGAGTGGACCCGTTGTGCTGCCTTCATTGCACTAGTTAGTTCTTCTTTGCTCGCCACCCAATTTTGCAAGTGAAGTTGAAGATGTCGGTCCAGAGAGAGCCGCTAATTTTGGCCGGCTCAAGTCAAAAGTGCCCCAGATGGATCCCGAGCCTCGCGAGTACCGAACGGCGCGCTGGATGTGCACTGCCGTCTCATTCTCCTGTTCACAACCGCGAGAAATAGTCATGAAACAGACACACCCTGTGCAGGTCCTCTTTTAGTTTGCAGAGCCCCGACAAAAATATCCACTAATAACTGTAGTTTCAGTCTCGACAGCCGAACACAGTATTTTTCAATTTTGTTAAGGGAGAATTATCGCCTGTTCAGCAGCCTGTTGTACAGTCGCACCTGTCTTTATGGCGACGGTGGGTACTTTGCTCCCGACACGGTCCACTTGAAAGATGTTAGGCGAGCATTTTTTACAAAAATACACCCTCGTTCGAGTGAGAAGTAAAATGGAGGTCCCGTGAGTGAGTGTTGTCATGCACGTTAAAGCTCCCTACCTTGCTTGGAACAGCAAGGGTTCGGCAAAATTCAAAATTTTCCAGATAAAGAAAAACTCGCTTTCTGGCCAATGTAGTATCTTCGGGTGGAGCATTGGAAAATCAAATGTAAGGTGGGTACTTTACATTATCATGGTGAACAATGCCGATGGCGATATGGAAGCGGGCGGCTCAGGACATACAAGCCTCTGAGCCGATCCAATACATCAGCCTGCTCATTCCCATGTACTCCTGAATGTTCTTTAATCCAGACTAGCTCATGAACATTAGTACTAGAAGTAATTCCAAGATTCTGATTGCACTGGAGCAACATCACTGAGAGGAGCTCTGCTTGCTTAGGGCCATTAGTGCTTCCCTGCTACCTACCACTCAGAATATGTATGGTTTTATTCTGGATTCTACGTTTCAGAATAGCGTTTGCACCGTGCATATGGCTATAACTTCAGCTTGAAAGACAGTAGCCAGCGCGCCCAGTGTAACGCTTTCGCGAAGGTCAAGGTCATCTGGAAAGATGTCTGACCCTGTGCCTTCATTTGCTTTGGATCCATCGTTGAAGATGGAGATCTTCGTTGGGCTGACGTCTTTAAGGTCGGTGCAGATTCTGAAGCCTTTACTGAATATGATAACGAGAGCGATCGAATATAGCAGAGTAGTGTCTTCACCCACAATCCTTATTAATTAACAGACTTTGAACTGTAACCTGTGCCGCTCTCAGTGCCATCTCCCCCACGTGCAATTCCAGTGGAGTAAGGCCAAGAATGGCTTCTAAGACTACAGTGGGTGTAGATTGCATTACGCCCGTGATACTTAGACAGGTTAGTCTTAGCATATGATGCGTAAGTTCCTTAGCTGCGTGAGCCAGTCTGCTCCTGGGCCACCAAACCACTGCGTCGTAGCAAAGCATTGGTATAACCGCCGCAGTGTATAGCTACAGGAAGGCTTCGAGAAAAGACCCCAAAATTTGCCTATGATATGTCTGCACTACCAGAATAGTGTGCTGGTTTTCATAGTTTTTACATGAAGGTGCTTCGCCTAATTCAGCTTCTTCACAAGTATGGTTCTCAGATACTTGGCCTATTCTGAAAGGAGTAGTGGAGTTTAAAGGGTAATGGCAATCTAGTTACTATTCGTTTCCTTTTGTTTGTGAACAACACCAGTCCGTTTTGTTTGGGTTGATTGTCAGAGAATTTTCTGCGCATGATTAACTGCGAAGAGTATTCTTCGCCCCACTCGCAGGGCTTTGTCAATGCTTTTGAAGGTGTTTTTGCTGAAAGCACCCTCGATATTTATAAACACGCCCAAGGTTGAAATGTTATTGCTGAGGGATTTCTCAATCCGTCCCACCACAGCATCGAAGGCAGAATTTGTGGATCTCCTGGTATGTAAGCATACTAATTTGAGTGAAGTGGATAAGTCTGTATTATCCCCTCCCTCATATAGATGTCATACAAATTTTCCAAGACCTGTTACAGAAAAGATGTTAGGCTGATCGGACGATATGATTTTGCCTGGGAATAATCCTTCCGACCAGATTTGGCAATGAAGACCACTTCAACTTCTGGGAATGTATCTAAACGCAAAACAGCCCCTGAATAGCTCCACAAGGAACATAAAGTAATCTTTACAAACCCCACTGTAGTAGAGCAGGAAAGATGCCGTCCAGTCCAAGTCATTTAAAGGGTTAGAGGGATGAGATAGCTCATTTTACTTTTCCTCGTCCACCACCCGATTGGATACTGCCCAGTCAGCCCCAATTTGGCTGAGAAAGCGTGGTCCGTCTCGGTGTAGGTAAATTATTTCTAGAAGCATTGTGGACTTTACTCAAAATTGTGTGGTGTGCCATAGATACAGATCGCCTATGGAGGGTACACAATTTCTTAGGAGCAGGAGCATGACTCGAAGGTAAGGGGATGCATTTGAACTACCTTCTAGGCTGATATATAGTTTTTCAAGCAAAGGTTTACGCAATATTCAAAGTTGCTGAAAGACATTAGATAAACGAGCGGAAAGAGCGCAAGGTTATTATCTGCTCAGATAGTCGATCAACACACCAAGCAATCTGCTCCCCCAGGACCAAGTGTGCACTAGTCCAGGAGTGCGGAGACGCATTGAAGGAGTTAATCACTCGGAGGGAAGTTCGGCTCTTATGAGTTTCAGGATACCGCGGTTTATAGGAGAACAAAAAAGCTGATAGTCTAGCTAATCGGAGGGCAGAAGTTCTTTATGTTCAATATTTAAACTAAAACTTTTGAATGCTTAAGAAGTGGAAGGAGGTGTGGAAAAGAGGAGGTGACTGCAGACAGTTAAAGGTAATGATAGCAGGGCTAGACGAATCAAGAACGCCTTGACTACACTTAACGCATTGGTGGGAGCCCCTACTAGCCATTGCATATTACGGAGACACCTGATACTGCTGGGTATCAAAGCAAAACCTAGGTGCCTAATCTGCAAGAGGGAGGAAAAGGCAGTGACGTAAGAAAGTACGAGAGGTATATCATATTAAGGCATAAGAGCCCTAGGCTGTTGATTTCCCATCCCTGGACAGATGTGCTGGCTCTCATTTGAGAGACGGGTAGTGGAGGGCAGAAATGGAGTAAGTTGATAGTGAGGATTATTTCAATAAAATTAAAAAGATCCCCATCTTTAACGTGCGTGCATTTACACACACACACACGTACACACAAATATACACACACACGCACGCACGCACGCACACGCCCAATACGTATGCACACACATCCAGGACCTACATTTTACGTCTCATCCGAACGAGGGCGTATTTTTGTGAAAACCTCACCTAACATTTTACAAGCGGTTCGTGTCGGGACTTAGGGATCAGCAGTCATACACGAACCTGTCTTATCCACGGAACCTCCGAATTAACCCGCAGGCAGACCAAATCAATAACAAATTACACTATTGTGCGCAGACCTAGTAGGAGACAGCGGCGATACAAATCTATACGGAAGTCCCCACATCCATGGCTCAATGTTGAGAGGTAACAATCTTCTAACTATGCAGCGACAGAAATGGAGAAAGTTGATAGTGAGGACTACTCCAATAAAATTAAAAAGATTCCCATCTTTAACGTGCGTGACATCCCACACACACACACACGTACACACATACACACACGTACACACATACACGCAAACACACGCACGCACGCACACGCCCATACGCACACACACTCACATCCAGGACCTACATTTTATCTCTCACTCGAACGAGGGCGTACTTTTGTGAAAAGCTCGCCTAACATTTTACAAGCGGTCCGTGTCAGGACTTTGGGATCAGCGGTCATACGCGAACCTGTCTGATCTACGGAGCCACGAATCAACCCACAGGCAGACCAAATTAATAACGAATTACACTATCCTGCGCAGACCTATCGGGAGACGGCGGTGATACAAAGTTATACGGAAGTCCCCACATCCATGACTCAATGTTGAGAGGCAACAACCTTCTAACTATGCAGTGACTTAGAAAGTAAAGAAAAAATAGAAAAGAGAGAAATGGGATGTTTGTAGCTTCATAGAAACCAAGTAGTAAAGAGAAGAACAAGAAAAACTCTCATTGAGCAAAAGCAATAGAAAAAACGGTGGTAGCAAAGCAACACTCAACTAGCCAAAGTGTAGCCAGCAACCCAAAGTGAGAAAAACCACCCTTATATGCTTGTCGTTTGTCTCGGGACTAAGACAGGTTCAACGAAGGAAAAAAATAAAGTTGAAACGGAGATAGTGGGATATAACAAAGTAGAGTTTCTTCTAAATTAGTCTCTAACTGTGGAAAAAGCCAGTTTTCAAGCATATCGAGATTTGAAATTCCCATAACAGTGTTCTTTAAGTGGAAAAAGGGTTAGTACGTACATCTGAGAAGTTGCACAAAAACATAAAGTTTAGGAGAGTCTTTCTTAATGTGTTCAATTTGACGTGGTTGCTTCATGGTTCACATTATAACATTATGGCAGTTTACCTTTCTGAAATATAAAGTACACTCATCACTGAACACTAAGTGTGTTTGCCATTTTCGGATACCTTATCGAAGGCTGAATTGATAAAACTCTACACCTCCTTTTTATAATATGCATGAAATCCTTACATTGAATAATGTACGGTTTTTTATATAAAAATATTATTGATAGACGTTGCAAGAATTTTTAGTTCTCCATCGTCACCGAGACTAGATACAAAACTGAGTCAGATACGCTCCATAACTTCAACTGACACGGAGACGATCGATGGATTTCCCTATACACAGACAAACCGTGTTTTTGAATTGTGGACACAATCGCCATATGCTCTCAGTTGAAGGAGGTTCAATGCCGTGTCGATGAAAATCACGTTAAACAAGATCTTCTTACGTTTCAGGTGTTGACGGCAATTATTACGAACCCCTTAACTTAATTAAATAGAGAGGTTCGAAGTACTGCAATTTTTACACACAAATCTTAAAACTATTCACACTCGTCGATTAGTCTTGTGGTGATGAGCTCATCGGAGCAGGTACGTGGCTTCGTTGGTTTATGTGTGACTACTAAACCCATGGTCCACGGTTCGATTCCCGACACGGTCCTGCTTGAAAAACCTTAGGTGAGAATTTTTCAGGAAAATACGCTATCGTTCGGATTAGAGGTAAAATGTAGTTCCTGCGTGAGTGTTGTCACGTACGTTAAAAATCCCTACCTTGCTTAGAACAAAAAGGGTTCGACACAATTCACAATTTCCAAGTAAAAAATAAACTCGCTTCCTAGCCAATGTAGTACCTTCGGGAAGAGCATTGAAAAATCAAATGTAGGGCGTGACGAGCTCATCTCAGGGGTTTCGGTGGGGTCCGGTTTTTCTGTAGATTTTTTTTGACGTGCTGCTAGCCGATAACAGTTGTATCATCCTAAAGGAAGCATAATAAAAATCCCCGAGAGCGTCTTAACATATTTATACATAGTAAATCTACGATGTAACTACTAATTTATAACTTACTCAAAATCGGATCCAGGAAACAAGCGGATTACTTTACTTTAATACAAAAAAATTTTAAATTTATTAGGTATAAGAAAATGGAACCTGGTTATCTAATAAACAAGTTAATTCAATTAACAAGTAACACGGCATTTCGTAAAACGTAGCGCACAAAATAATTTCTGTCGTCTACTCGACATCTTAATAAATACTGAAGAGACAGTTAAACGAAATCTTCTGAAGCAGCTCAATGGTTCCCTCTGTCTAACTGCAGTCCATCAAACCTGATTAAAAGCTAAATTATGTCTTTTATAAATAGAATAATTCTTTTTAAAATAGCCTACGTTTCTAGAATTGCTTGGCCAAAAACCTCATTTGGTCGTTGTTTCCCAATTAACGTATTTTGACTTATTGCTTAGACTTTGCCACCCTTGGGGTGAAAGGTTATTTAGGTTCAACCCAGAGTTGTCACCCTGCTTTAAATATACTGTAACAAGAATTCTATTTCTAATAACAACAGATCTTTATTGTCTAACTGATCTCTCAACCCATGTTAACAATTCGTAGTTGCAATGGAATTTGTTAAAAGGTCTCCCTATGCGTTATTTTTAGCTAATCGCTAACAGTACAATTACTCGCTTCTTACACTACGATGCCATCTCCTTAATTACTTAATATAGAAGCACTACAATTAACTATTCGAGCACTAGTTAATACCATAATTTATATCATATATGAACAACTATCAACGCTTTAAATTTGAACTGCAATCAAAGTTTCCATCAGAACACGTCATATCTTTCATTAGAACCTACTTCCGATATTAATGACGGCAATTTATATACATTTCAATTGCACTAGTTAATTCGAGAACATATTAGAAATTATGTAAATAACATTTTCGAGATTTCCTATTGTAATCTAAATAACTGTTAAATGCAAAACCCTTTGTACCCGTCAATCTAAACCATCTGTAAGATGAGCAGCCGCCAGAACCTATCAGTTTACATTCTAATGTAATTATTCTGGTCATAGACAGACCAATCGCCGCTTACACTGCCCTCTCTTAAAGCTGTTCTGTCCCAGAACACTTTCTGATCCGGACGTTGGAAGTCCCTTTGGTGGTAAGGACAGTTGAAGCCATTTCTGTAATTACCATGTTGATAGAAATAGTAATAAACACTATTCCCAGCAGACGCCATACCATTTAGATTGTTACCACATACCAAAATCTGAACCCAGTTTTCAGGAACGGTACCTGTAGCATATTTTGTACCACCCTCCAGTCCAACCCATTAAACCCACAACCGACCTTGAGTGTGGCCAATTTCTTGTCCGGTCTTTTAACCGTATGGACTTTCCAATTTCTTGTTGTTATCGGCGAAGTTGATCCAGATCACCAAATTTATTTTTAAACGTCCGAGCAAGTCCTCTGGACAATTTAATGTCCTCCGCTACGCAATATACCAGTGAGCATTTTGATGGCACATCAAACATATCACCTTAAATCTCTTCCGCGACCCCAAATCTCGCTTTGCCTGGTCCGCAGTACAGAGACATAAACCAATCATAGATCGGTGAGGGTTTGGTTCATCCTCACGCGTGAAACTTGTAACGTGCATTTTTTAATCGTTTAACATTTTACGTTTTTCTCAATTAGTAAATACCTTTCTGCAATTACTATTTCTATATTTTATTTATAATGAGTGGATCGCTGTTTGTATAAAGTAAATACTTTCGAATAGTTCAGATTTGTATGCAATTTAACTCGTGTGTATTAATTTAAAAATAGATTAATTGAAGATTGATTTTCAGTAATAAATAAATTGCATCGTTCTTGGCTTGCCGTCGTATAAATTTTGTTCCTTATGTTATTATCGAACTCGAGATAAGAGTCGATAAGCGGTTATAATAGCAACGAGTTAAATATAAACAGATTAGAGAGAGTGTTATTTTGTTCTTCGTTCCTATATATTCATTGTGGTTTTAGTTGAGTTGCTTTTGAAATAAAAGTAGTTGTAGTTTGTTCTTCGTTCCTATATGTGAATTGCGTTAAAAGTGCTGCACGACACGACACGATTTGAGTTGTTTTCTTGTGAAGTAAACGTTGTTTATTAACTGTAGGCAGTGTAGTTCTGTTTACCATTTGAAGAAAGTATGCTTGATATGTAACGTGTTTGACGTGCTTGTTTTACGGAACATTATTTTAGTAATACGCGTTGCTTTACGAATTGTGTTTTTGTGGCGTTGTCCTTTTCTTATTTAAGTAGCGCATACTTTGGATTATTTAAATACAGTGATACTGTAGTTTCTGAATTTTCTAACAACAAAAAATCTAAAATAGATCTTTGCTTGTGCAAGTTTCGTGTTTGCGAAATATAACAGATTACCGGCTTACAAAGGTATTATTTGAAGTTTCTCACTGCTTATTGGGATGTTTATGAAAATAATATACCTTTGGTCCCAGTTGAAATTAAACTAGTGCTACAGAATATTTCGAAATTATTGTCTTAGGAAATAGAATTACCAAGAAATTTATCAAGGCTACATAGTTCCGACGCGTGATATTGTCTGCTGCTAACCCCAGTGAAATACGTAGGTGTGATTAGTGTAACGTGTGATAAGTTCCATCAACACCCTCACAGTCAAGGGTGAAGTGCTTCGTTAGTTCAGGACATCGTTGAATCCCACACTTCAGTTGCAGGGAGGCGTTGCTGAAGGACTTTTGTAAGTTGAACTATTTCCTACTGATTTCCTACTCATACCAATTGTGTCTTATCTATTTATCTTTTGTTAAAATTTTGTCTGATTTATGTTTAATTGGTGTGTGAGGAAACGTTTCTGCTACTCCCCAATATTACCTCACTTTGTACTAAACATTTTTCTGTATTGTTTTTACCGTTGATATATTATATAGATTATCCAAACAGTTTCTTTTTACATTCTACAAAGTACTGAATAACTTAGACTTTTCATTGATGCTATGCTTATTTTCTTTTTATTGCAGGTTTGCTATTCTATTTTTTTTTATTGCAGGACTAATCTTTTTATTTCAGGTTTGCTTAACTATTTTTCTTGCCGGTATTGTCACTAACTCCTTACCGCCGCATACATTATATGTCAGTCTGCTTTCTACAACCCTTTATAAATAGAATAATTCTTTTTGAAATAGCCTACGTTTCTAGAATTGCTTGGCCAAAAACCTCATTTGGTTCTTGTTTCCCAATTAACGTATTTTGACTTATTGCTTAGACTTTGCCACCCTTGGGGTGAAAGGTTATTTGAATTCAACCCAGAGTTGTCACCCTGCTTTAAATATACTGTAACAAAAATTCTATTTCTAATAACAACAGATCTTTATTGTCAAACTGATCTCTCAACCCTTGTCAACAATTCGTAGTTGCAATGGAATTTGCTAAAAGGTCTCCCTATGCTTTATTTTTAGCTAATCGCTAACAGTACAATTACTGGCTTCTTACACTACGATGCCGTCTCCTTAATTACTTAATATAGAAGCACTACAATTAACTATTCGAGCACTAGTTAATACCATTATTTATATCATATATGAACAACTATCAACGCTTTAAATTTGAACTGCAAGCAAAGTTTCCATCAGAACACGTCATATCTTCAATTAGAACCGACTTCCGATATTAATTACGGCAATTTATATACATTTTAATTGCACTAGTTAATTCGAGAACACACTAAAAATTATGTAAGCAACATTCTCGAGTTTTCCTATTGTAATCTAAATAACTGTTAAATGCAAAACCCCTTGTACCCGTCAATCTAAACCATCTGTAAGATGAGCAGCCGCCAGAACCTATCAGTTTACATTCTAATGTAATTATTCTGGTCATAGACAGACCAATCGCCGCTACACTGCCCCTCTCTTAAAGCTGTTCTGTCCCAGAACACTTTCTGATCCGGACGTTGGAAGTCCCTTTGGTGGTAAGGACAGTTGAAGCCATTTCTGTAATTACCATGTTGATAGAAATAGTAATCAACACTATTCACAGCAGACGCCATACCATTTGGATTGTAATCACATACCAAAATCTGAACCACAGTTTTCAGGAACAGTACCTCTAGCATATTTTGTACCACCCTCCAGTCCAACACATTAAACCCACAACCGATCTTGAGTATGGCCAATCTCTTGTCCGGTCTTTTAACCGTATGGACTTTCCAACTTCTGGATGTAATCGGCGAAGATGATCCAGACCACCAAATTTATTTTTAAACGTCCGTGCAAGTTCTCTGGACAATTTAAGGTCCTCCGCTAAGCAATATACCAGTGAGCATTTTGATGGCACATCGAACATATCACCATAAATCTCTTCTGCGACCCCAAATCTCGCTTTGCCTGTTCCGCTGTACAGAGACATGAACCAATCATAACTCGGTGCAGGCTTTGGTTCATCCTCACGCGTGAAACTTGTAACGTGCATTTTTTTAATCGTTTAACATTTTACGTTTTTCTCAATTAGTAAATACCTTTCTGCAATTACTATTTCTATATTTTATTTATAATGAGTGGATCGCTGTTTGTATAAAGTAAATACTTTCGAATAGTTCAGATTTGTATGCAATTTAACTCGTGTGTATTAATTTAAAAATAGATTAATTGAAGATTGATTTTCAGTAATAAATAAATTGCATCGTTCTTGGCTTGCCGTCGTATAAATTTTGTTCCTTATGTTATTATCGAACTCGAGATAAGAGTCGATAAGCGGTTATAATAGCAACGAGTTAAATATAAACAGATTAGAGAGGAGTGTTATTTTGTTCTTCGTTCCTATATATTCATTGTGGTTTTAGTTGAGTTGCTTTTGAAATAAAAGTAGTTGTAGTTTGTTCTTCGTTCCTATATGTGAATTGCGTTAAAAGTGCTGCACGACACGACACGATTTGAGTTGTTTTTCTTGTGAAGTAAACGTTGTTTATTAACTGTAGGCAGTGTAGTTCTGTTTACCATTTGAAGAAAGTATGCTTGATATGTAACGTGTTTGACGTGCTTGTTTTACGGAACATTATTTTAGTAATACGCGTTGCTTTACGAATTGTGTTTTGTGGCGTTGTCCTTTTCTTATTTAAGTAGCGCATACTTTGGATTATTTAAATACAGTGATACTGTAGTTTCTGAATTTTCTAACAACAAAAATCTAAAATAGATCTTTGCTTGTGCAAGTTTCGTGTTTGCGAAATATAACAGATTACCGGCTTACAAAGGTATTATTTGAAGTTTCTCACTGCTTATTGGGATGTTTATGAAAATAATATACCTTTGGTCCCAGTTGAAATTAAACTAGTGCTACAGAATATTTCGAAATTATTGTCTTAGGAAATAGAATTACCAAGAAATTTATCAAGGCTACATAGTTCCGACGCGTGATATTGTCTGCTGCTAACCCCAGTGAAATACGTAGGTGTGATTAGTGTAACGTGTGATAAGTTCCATCAACACCCTCACAGTCAAGGGTGAAGTGCTTCGTTAGTTCAGGACATCGTTGAATCCCACACTTCAGTTGCAGGGAGGCGTTGCTGAAGGACTTTTGTAAGTTGAACTATTTCCTACTGATTTCCTACTCATACCAATTGTGTCTTATCTATTTATCTTTTGTTAAAATTTTGTCTGATTTATGTTTAATTGGTGTGTGAGGAAACGTTTCTGCTACTCCCCAATATTACCTCACTTTGTACTAAACATTTTTCTGTATTGTTTTTACCGTTGATATATTATATAGATTATCCAAACAGTTTCTTTTTTTTACATTCTACAAAGTACTGAATAACTTAGACTTTTCATTGATGCTATGCTTATTTTCTTTTTTTATTGCAGGTTTGCTATTCTATTTTTTTTTTATTGCAGGACTAATCTTTTTTATTTCAGGTTTGCTTAACTATTTTTCTTGCCGGTATTGTCACTAACTCCTTACCGCCGCATACATTATATGTCAGTCTGCTTTCTACAACCCCCCTCCTACTCTCCGATTGAGCCGGGTCATTTCTTTGACTTTCTTTGTGTTACGTAGCATAAATTTGGCGCCCAACGTGGCAGCCACGAAAAAAAACGTAGCAAACTATTTGTTTTGTTTGCCGTTTTTCGGCATTAGCGGCCGTCATCACTATAGTAGGGTGCTAATCAGTTAATGTGCCCCACTATTGTTCTTCGTTCTAAGAGCTTAAGATTCCAATATACCAGGTCGTTGATCCTTTTTACAACTTCGTACAAACCCTTTCAACTTTTTGTAAGATTGACGATAGTCCACGCTTCTATCTGGAGTTGTATAGCCAGACGAAGTCGCCCTCTTAAAAGTCAGACTCCTGCGTCTTGGTGTTATATCTGGTTGTCATCCTAACACTTACGATCTGGATATTTTTCCTGGCGTCAAAACGGATGTCGTGCATCTTGAGCTTGAGCTTCTGGACGTAGCTTTCAACCACGATGTCATCTCCAGGCTAACACTCAAGTTCAAGATAACACGGTGGACGTATCACGCGTCTTAGGATAACACATGCAAGTGCCTGTCTAGTACTCTTATAAACCGAAAACCAATAGACTAATAAAAATAAATGTAAGTATTGGTTCTATTCTCTCTGGTGTAGGAAGACCACCTTGGAAAGGTACTGCCCACCGTACGGTTCAAGCGTTCTACCATACTATCCGATTGCAAGTACAAGATGTTGCTCAGGTCTGTCTCATCCCCAGAAACCGAAAAACTTATTGGAATAACGCCCTGATCGGCGTGCAACCTGTAGAAACTCCAAAACGGCAGAGCATCTTTTTACCAGCACATCAGCGACGGTTACAGCTTCTTTATTTGGTTTAGCAAACACTTCGGTCCACTTCCGGAGTCAGTCTCAAGAAATGAACCGGCGATATAAATTGCCATTTTTTCAAACGGGCTCCCCACGTTGTATTGCATCATTGAAGCCTTACGGTTTCCAAATGGTGCACACCGCTGACACTAACCGCACCACTCTTTAACATCGTCCTTGCAACCTACCCAGTGAAATCTTGCTCGGACTTTTTTCAGAGTCTTTTTAACGCTGTGGTGTCCTCCTGAGGTAACATTATGCCGATGTCCTAAAACTTCCAACAATCGGGTTTTAGGAATCACCACCTGAAGCGTACTCACGGATCTATCTCCATTCTCTAAGAATCGCACCAAGATCCCATTTTCTACTTTCAGACAATCCCATTGTGCCCAGTACGGATGTTACTCACCTAGCTAATGTCCTGTCAGCAGGGACGTTCTCCTCTGGCTTTCTAATCCAGAATGGCACTCAGGTCTTTGTAATTTTCCAGTTCCGTTCGCAACTGTACTGAGGGTCAATTATCGTTGATTACTGTACTCCGACCAACGAGATCGCATTTACCCGCGCGACCCGAACGACCTCTGCAGGTCGATTTTTGACGCCCTCTATTAATTTCGGCTGCTCATGTTTTTTCTTGAACCGTTTAAATCGGTTCTGCTAGTGCTTAAATCCGCAGTTCTGAAGTTGTGGCCTTTTTTCTTCCGACTGCTGGTCACGCAATACTCGTTGAACCATTTCCTTTTCGCTCTCTTGACTCTATTCCTCTCCAAAGTACCCTACCTTGTACAGATTAAATGGGTCACTTGCTTTTCACCTCGAACTCTAAGGCATGACCCAACGCATCACTTGAAGTTTTTAGTCGGACCAGCTGTAGTGATTGCTCGATCTTCTCGCCGCGTATTCCATCAATGAAGGATGCACTGCTACCAACTTTAGATAGCTTTTCGGTGCTGTTTGGTAGGCTAGCCTCAGCAAGCGAGCAATATCTGCTTCAAATTCTTGCGCATTTTTCTTGACCTTTTGGTAACGGTTCATCACTTGAGCGTGATACACTTATTGCAGATGTGAGTCGCCGTACCTCATTTCCAGCCTTGATGTTTAGGCCCTGTAGCTTCTTTGGTCATGGTTTGGTAGGGTCTGTAGAATATTCAAGGCCTCACGTCGTAACGCGACAATTAACGCGGTTCTCCTTTCGCCATCATTCCAGCCGTTAAAACAAATCTTATTGCATTTATGAAGCAATAAAACGAAGCCTTCATTAATTAAGTAATTAAAATTCATATATGGGCATTTATTGCAGACTGAAAATGAGCCGCATACAAATTTCAATTAGTACCTTTCGCATAAAGTATTCATTCTCGTTAAAATACCATTTTTTCAATAAAGAATAGCTTTCTTTCAAAGAAGTTAACTTCGAATTACTTCTAGAATTACTCACGTTTACGTTATTTAATAAAAGAATACGTCATTGCTTTCGAGAAATGTTCTAAAGTTTTTTAAATAAACAAATTAATGAATAAACGCTCAAATTCAAGTAAGGGCTACTATCGGAAAGTCATAAACATAGATAGAGGACGATTTTAATAGCTCTAAGAAAGATAGCAGTAATCTGTTTCGTTCATTAACAAAGAATTGAAGATTTTTACGACCGCGATAATTTTATACTAACAGCACATTATTTTTCTTTTTTTTTTCTTGAGTATTAAACCACTCAGAGTTTTTTAAATTGTCTTTATTTACGTTTCGTTTGACAACGATCCTACGTCATGGATCGAAACGTAAATAAAGACAATTTTAAAAACTCTGAGTGGTTTAATACCCAAGAAAAATACAAAACAAACCACAACAAACATATGGGGAGTATTTAGTAGCACATTAGACGCGAAATCGGGGTAATTATTACATTAGCCGTGACTAATTTTTAAAATAGAACATAGAAGAATCGAGAATATGTTGTATTGAGCTTGTTTTATTACATAAGAACGAGATTTAACGGGAAGGTCATTGATTCTAACGTCAAGCAACATGTAAGTTTCAAATAAAGATTAATTCTTTAATTCATTTCATGACGTGCAATGTTTAACATAAAACTTTGAATAATTATTAAGCATAGTGATTGTTAAGGACACTACGAAAATTAACCAATCTTCAATATAAATAATCTTGCTACAAGAATAACTAATTTTAATCTATTAAAAATAAATGCACTTTGCAAACTGATATTTTAACGTCAAGATTGGTTATAAATGGAGATTTAAAGTGGAGCCAGGAAGTATTTAATGCCGTTAACTACAATGGAAATGAGATTTTTATAAGCGCCACTTGACAATACCAACTGCTAGTATAATTTTGTTTTTTTTTAACCTAATAGGATATTTGAGTAAATTAAGCTAGAATAAGACTTTAATTTTATAAAAATTATTTGTCAAGGGGATAATTTCCAGCAATTTTGAGGTGCGAGTTTGACGCGTTTTGACCTTTTTCAAAATTTTTAGTCCAGCGTCGTTACCCAATTACACTGAAAACCGAGGTATAAAAAGATAGGTAAATTATTCCGAGAATTTTTGTAACTGACATAGATGTTTGGATTTTGTACTTGTTAACAAGGATTAGGTAAAAATTATTTTAAGAAGTAAGTAATCATTACGTAATTTTTTCTGTTTAAGCTTAAGCTGTAAATTGCTTTTATTAACGTTATTTTGAATGTAAGAGCTTCTTTAGGTATAAAAGAAATGTTCTTGAATGCATAGAAGACTGTTCATAAATGTTTCTTAAAATTTCTGTTTCATTTCTTTTGATAAAATCAACAACATATTTTCCGTTGAACTAGTCAGACAAGGAAAAGGACACGGTAAGATAGTAATTTCATATTTTCTATTGCATCTTCATTAATACAATTCGGCTGTTCCCAAGTCACAGCATATTTTGTGGCTCCCAACGATATGGGCACCCGGGTGACCGCTTTATATAATTAGAATATATAGCTAGGTTAGGCCTAGGCCTATGTATAACCACCAATAAATTACATAATGATTGCATAATTCAAAGAATACTTTTATATTAGAATAGAAAGCTTACTGTGTACAGTTGTGAAGGCTAGCAAAGTTCTGACATTCTATAGCCGATTGGATAGAGTAAATTCTTTAGAGGGGTTCTGAATCCGTTAGAATTTTGAAATAGACAAGTTCTAAATTTGGAAGAAGACGAAAATTACATGTTTCATTCTCTGATTTAAAAATATTATCTCCTCCTATAACTTTTATTAAAACTAGATCAGCTATAATAACTTGCCCTAGTATATTTTGAGGTCAAGGAGCTATATTTGCTTCTTGCGGTATGCATTGATTTAGAAAAACTGGGTAGCCTTTTTTATGAGTCTACCGTCTTAAATGTTCTGAACCTTAAAATCCTAAATGTTTAAATTACTGACATCAACAACCCTGTAGTTTGTCATGCGTCTGATGTTTTTTCAGACAGCATTTCCAACTTCAACAACTACGTATATGGACATCTAATCAGAAAAAGAGAACGCAACGGAAACTTTTATACAATATGTTAATCAATATAAAAGTACTAAAATATTAACCAAGCGATTAGATCACCTGACCATTTTCACATTGCGTGAAATGTACTAAATATCGAATCCAACAAAATCGAATGAACTGTCCACTTTCATTAAAGCTCCTGCGAGGACGATGTCAGTTTGAACACGCAACTTGTGTCTGTTGTTACTAGTTAACTTTTAACTCAAACCTTTAAGTTTTTAAAGTTGTGCAACATTATGAAGGATACGTCTTTGTCTGCAGGTGGTGTTATCAAGAAATCAAATATACGAATTTGGATCCATCAAAGGGATCTAGCACATCTTCAGAAGGTCGTATGGGAAGGACATGGAGCGAAGCTACTCGTCGAACACAGTAATAATCCTAAGGTTAAGAAGTTCCTCGAAGCTGTTCCTCATATTATGGTAAGTAGCAGCATTTGTGTGATTAACGTGTAATTTTGAAATAATTAATGAGAGAAATTGGTAAGAAAGAATAATTTGATCGATACCCTAAACTACTTAATTATCAAAAGCTGGACAGTTTCCACTGAGGTATTTCATTTCATCTCTTTTTATACCACTGAGTCAAAAAGCGTTTCTTTTCTTTTAACTGATTAAAAGTTAGAGGTATTTTTTGTACTGGCCTGATAATACCAAATCAGGTCGAACTAGCCAAAAGGATGAATGATGAATGACAGTGGGGTAAAAGAAAAAACAAGATTCTCGCGGTCTAATTAGAAAATATATTCCCAGCGGAGTGTACGAAGGGTCGTATTGGGTGATAACCGATATATGAATTATAAAGGGGCTCCACGAGATATTGTGAACAAATTAAAACTAAAAGCATCTTGACGTAGAAGGTCTCGAAACTCAAAAAAAACACAAAAATGAACTAACCGAAGTCACTAATTATCACTAAGTCACAAATACGTCATTCTTTGTGCCTCATAATAACATAAATTATAAAAATTGTATATGTAGGTAACTAGTTCATTTCTACAAGTTTATATATATATATATATATATATATATATATATATATATATATTGCTATGCATAAACTGGAATTGAAATTATCGGAGCCCCGACGTTAGGCCGCCTATTATTATTGCTATGCTTCCTGAATTATTCGCGCCCCATCATTTGGTCGACGTATAAATATTGCTATGTATTAACTGGATTTATCAATCTCGGACGTTGGGCTGTCATATAAATATTGCTATCAACTCCCTCTAGGAACTTAACTGGATTTCATCGTGTCTCGACCTTGTCGACCAATAACAAAATTTGATATGTTACCGCCTTACTCGTTATCAATTTCGTATTCAACTTATAGCTCCTACTTTATTGTCTAAATTATCAAATCACTCTCATTAATTTTATCTTGTGACCTCGACTAGCATTTATTTAGAATTATAAAAATAAAGTTAATTCAATTTTGTATAATGAAACGAATATTATGTACAGTTCTTGTAAATTATTCAAAATACACTTTTCAAGTAATTAATGTTGTAAATCTCATTTATCAAAAATCATATACTTTTTAATCAACCTAAAGTCGCTAAAAAAAATTTATTGTTTTTATGAAAAAGAAAAGCTTGGAACGTTCAAAACCTTTTATCATATGACACACTTTATACGTATGCAAGTTCTCTGTTTTTGTTGACTTCCTCACATTCATTTATATTAAGCAAATTCAATATTCAAATTAAAAAAATAGAAAAATAATGTCTTATAACTAAAAATCTAACCTGGTCTATTTTCTTCGCTATTTCCTTCTCGCAATTGACGCATCCATTATCAGCTAATATTTTCCATGCATTCTACCATCCATTTGAATAAAAATTATTTTCCCCCAATTCAGGATTATTGCATGCCCATTCGAAATATTGTCTATCCACACGCTTGAACCATTGCATTTAAATTATTGTTATCACTCTCTGGACTACCATTATTAAACTTATACTTATGCACCCCAATTTATTGTCATCTCATTCAGACTTATTACTTCTTATCAATTTCCCCAAACTTAGAATTGGTTTATCATCCTCCCCAAACTCGAATTTGTATTATTATTCTCCACGGACTCAGAAATTGTATTATTATTCTCCACGGACTCAGAAATTGTATTATTATTCTCCCCGGACTCAGAAATTGTATTATTATTCTCCACGAACTCAGAGCCCTATTATTATTATGTTTTAGTTTAAAATAAATTCCCCAAAATCTACTTACGTTTAATCGGCAATCATAATTTTCATCTTCTTCGCACTAATACAACGTTTCACTTTAAATTATTATTACATATCACACTTTGTCTCAGAGTGGCGCACTTCGGCCTTTGTTGAGTTGAAAACAGTTCGTTATCACTGTGCCTGTTAATATATCATTGACCTCCTACTCCGTTAGTGGGTATGGTCTACAAACTCGTCGCTAATTTTAACCAATCAAATCTTTGCATTTAAAGTAGTTTCTGATGTAATTTTCTATGCTTTCGAATAATTGTGGCCTGGTCACAGGTGCCTCTTTATCTAACATGCGGTGTTTTGACGGATCTAATCGCGTTTCCATGTTGTACATAAACAACTGATGCAATTCGACTTTTAATTTTCATATCTGTCTGTTATTTAAGCAATTTTAATCACCTCTCTTTATCAAAGTTCTTAACTACTTGTACGCATTCACACTATGCTTCTCGAAGCTCTATTTCTTATCTCCGTATTAACCTAATTGTTTGGAACTCTTTTGAATGCGTGTTTAATTACGCTTTATTATGTTTACATATAAAATACGCGTGCTTCCACTTAAAAATATCATTATTTGCATTGCCTAAAGTAACTAAAACTCTATCTACAGGATGTTAAATATTTACTATTTACCTAATGCATGTTTTCCTTGTTTCTACGCTAACTATGCGTCTTCGTGTGTCTATTTGCGTCGCTTAAAACTATTTATCCTTTATATACAGGGTGTTGACTGCCTACTATTTACAAACTATCTCCATTTCTCAATTCCTTACTAAATAAATGCAGTTTTCTGCTTCCTATGGTAATTTCTAATTCTTAAACGACCTTTACTATAAAGTACACCCTTAAACAACCCCTTATCACAGCATAATATATGTATATATATATATATATATATATATATATATATATATATATTCCTGTGGAAGTCAGGAACAATCGAGTCCCACGTTTGGGAAGTCATAAAAAATTTTTGAAAATAAAAAAAAATCTTCCAATGTCTCTGAAACGCCTCCTTATTTCTGCATACCACGGCTAGCTTTAAAATCTACTACTCAAATAATGCAACGAAACATACAACCTTTTATTCATACAAATTAAAAGTTTCCATTACCAAGTAAATATTTCCACATTCGGATACACAGCTTCCTAAAATATTACAATCTCAATTATTGAATCCTTTTTAAATTTTACGACTTTAATTTATTCCGACGGTTTTGTTTTATATGAGTAGATGGGCCCGTCTGGAAACCCTAAATTGACTTTTACTCTGGTCTATGATGAGCTCAGTATAAACCCAGTTACTCTAAATGCCTAAATACATGGCATCTTGGTTTAAAACAACTTTAAAGACCCGTTTACTCCTAACATCTAAATTTTATGTCATTTATTTACACCTAGAAATAATAAATACACATTGTCCTTTACATATACTTTTTAAATGAGCTTTTATGTTCATAAAATACACCCCCCAATGTGTCAAATCACTCAAGCACAAAATAACAGCACAAAATGTTCAAGCAATAGCAATAGAAATTAATTTCGTTACCTGGAGTAAGCTTTTTCCATCGTCACCTCTGAAGATGTTGTCCAAAAAAACCTCGTCGTTGCTTCCATACACCTCTCTGCTATACGTAGATCAAACCCATTTCCGCTCGCTATCCAAGTCTCTGCAGACGCCTTCAATGTTTCGACCCAGGAAATTGTCCAAACCAAGTTATAATCACTTTCCACAATTACCAAACACCAAGCATCCTCGTTCCAAAATTTTTTTAGCACGCTTACCTTAGTAACAGAGAATTCTTATTCCATCGTCGCTTTAGTCCGAAAACTGGTCAACAAAATACAACGGTCGTAATCTTTTTGAAAATTTTTAGCATTCAACCAATCACACACATTTCTCCCATCCTATGTCCAGCCTTCCACTATCTTACCCTCTCTAACACATATTCGTTGTCTCTTTTACAATTCCATTCAAGTATCATAAAATCGATATTGTGGTTGACCTCCAAACTTGTCGCGTACTTTAAACGAGTGTTTTACCCAACGTCTATTGTATGTGATCTCTGTGTGCTTTAAGCTATCGATATTTCGTCTCAATTCGCTTTCAAACCATCTGTTGTTTTCGTAGCTTTTGGCATCGACCGTTAAATAAATTTCTACAGTTATATTCCAACGTTCATTTCAGTTCCTTGAACTTCTTTATTTATTTGTCAGGCTTTTCTATGAAGCAACTGTTTGTTTAAAATCGTATTTTCTAAGTTGTTTAACTTATAGAATTTCTAAGGATTTGTATTTAACGAACGCTTTGTTTAGTTAAATGGAAAATATGGGTTTATATTATTGATTTTATATACCCAAAAGCTCTCTTTATTATTTGATGTACTTGATTTATAACTTTTAAAATATTAAAGCTAATTATGGGGTTCCTTGAGTTTTACGTACTTCAAAGCTACTACACGTTATGCAAATTCAACATTCCAATTTATAAATACAAAAATATGCTATTATCCATCCGTTTTTAATGTCAAAACTAATTAATTTGGCGCGTAACTAAATTACCCCTATTTCCAATATACACGGTCATTACAAATTTATTTTCTTGATTTATCTATGCCTCTTAACCCATAAATTCCACGACAATATATATATATATATATATATATATATATTCTTATGCTGCCCCCTTTTTATTATTATTTAATTTTAATTTATATGATATGAAATATTTATTTTATGTTACGTGCTTTATCTACGTTTGGTTGGTTTATAAAACAAAACTGTATTAATATGCCTCGACTATTTGAAAAACTCGTCTTCCCAGGGGTATCCACCTACTTACCGTGGGTTCAGTGGTAAGTAGATGTGCAATGCACCAACCAAACAGCACTACCTTTATTTTTGTACCTGTGATCTTTTACACTTGTATATGCCAAATTTTTATAACAGATCCACGTAGCCTTGTGCCAAATAAATTAATATTACCAATTTATGACTTTGACGTTCAAAACACACAGTACTCACCTATTTTACACTTCGCCGTCGGCCTCTATGAAAACTGGCTCAAAAATCTCACTCGCCGTATGCGTCTTTACAATGCGTGGCACTATCACTATGAAAGATCTGCTGTCCAGACTCCAGGTTTCTTTTAATGAATTTTGATATCCCCAAATCTAAAATAAATATGACCAAATTTAGAATTTTGACTATCTTTTAATGTAACTTCCCCTGCGCTAATTTTCCTAATATTGAATCTTCTTTACTCGTATTAATCCTCCTGCTACTCCAATGCTTTCCTTTTCTTAATCCGCTCTTTCCAAATCACTGCTTTCTTTTTTCTTTATCTGCCCTTTCCAAATCACTGCTTCCTTCTAATTACCATTCAATACCATTCTATCCATAATACCATATCCAAATCTATTCCATTAATATCGCCTTCAATCTCGTAAATCCTATCCCATACCTTTCTGCCTTTATCAATCTCGTTCCAATATCCAACTATTTATTCCGCCTTTTTCAATCTCGCTTATCCACTCTTATCACTTTATTACTTTGTCGTTACTATTATTTAATTATTTCTCTCGCTTATCAGTACTCTTCTGTATATCAATTAAACTCGTAAACTTTTAAAAAACATTTATTAACTCTTTATATTCAAAATATAGCGCAGTTTACAAAACACGTCTTTCTACCAAAAATATTTATAAATCGACTTCTTGTTTATCTTTTCCTAGTTGATTATTACAATTAAAATATGCCTACTCTTTAATACATTTTATACATTTTCCATCCAATAAAATCGTCCCAACAAGTTCGTGTCACTAATACCTTATAATCGTTCTTTTGCACTTTCCTATTTCATATCTAAATGTTAAATCATTGGTCCCTAATACTGCATCACCCTTCAATCATATTTGACAATACTTTTACTTATAATTTTGATATTACATGTTTGTCCAAAGGTTGATTCTACTAAACTAAATGCCGAAATGTTACACATATAAACCTGGATCTGTGTGGTGAATAGTGTAATTTCTATAGACGCATCCGGTTTCTCCATTAGCAAATGTACGTTCTATGGCTCATTAATATACAACTCAGTGTAAATCCTTGAATACTGTGCTTTATCACGTTATCAAGTCATTGTTTTTACGTCTTGGCACTTATACTTTGACTATTATACTCCAAATACTTTAACATTTGTAAAGTACGGCAAACATAAATTTCTCAGTTACGGGATCTGATATTTGGCTTTCTTTATTTGGCATACACTACCTTCAACAAAATAACCTTTAGAACCTTTTAGGCCTTCCTAACACTTCATTATATATATTATATATATATATATATATATATATATATATATTGCTGTGTTACTCGCAGCCCCTACGCTTGGGCGTACATATAATGCTGTGTTAACCCCTGATAGCTTCTTGTTATTATATTAATATTTAGCCCCACGATTGGGTCGAGCATATAATGCTGTGTTATTCGCCTGTTATTACACCAAGCACTTATAAAAATGTTAAATCTCTTTACCTCAACTAGCTGATTCAATTAAATAAAGCAATTCTACAATACATAGTATAATGATTAAATATTTACTTTTTCAAATATCTTCCCCCTTTTAGTTATTTACATCTGTCAGATTTTTAGAAAATGAAGCCAGCAAAACGAGTTTTTTCTTGTATTTTAGAGACCTTTTGAAACGTTTCAAGATGCCTATTACCTTTCATAAATTTATCCAAGAAACCCCAGTTTGTCGGCTCTTACATTTTTGAATTATTATTGAAAGAAAACAGTTTATAGAAATAAATCATATCAAAATATCTTACCTGGATTAGTTCAGTAGGTTCTCTGAATCCCCAAGAATTTTCGTGTCTAGTCCGAATGTTCTGAGTCGAATTTGTAAGTCGACATCCAACCAAAATACTATCCAAATCGTTGTTAGTGAGGTTGTTCCAATAAAAGGTTTTTCATCTCCATAATTAATGAATTTTTACCATTTTCAAAGATTATCAAATTAATTTAACAGGCAGCATTTCCAGAGTCTTCCTGACTCGTATCCAAGATTATATTTAAGATCGTAATTAAGATCGTTATTAAGAGTTTTAACAGGAGTCGTAACAAGATCTTTATTAAGAGCCCTGTTTTATTTATTATTTGAAATTGTATAATTTCATTAAATCTGGTTTACTTACGTCTGTAGATGATGATTTTCACTTTAATTTAATTAACTGTTCGCGTGAATATTTAGCACTTTCGAGTATAGTGACTGCCCAGTTTCAAAAGTATACTAACTCGTTGTTCAATTGTCATCATTTTATAGGCCCGGCCTCTTTTGCTTGCGATTCGTTGACTCCACGTGCTGGGCAAGACTAAATGTCTTATCTCTTGTTATTTTGGAAAACTTTACCAATTGTGTAGTTTAATTGCATGGAGGATGCTCAATTTGTCACGTAGTTCATTCTTATACCTTACATTTAATTCAGAAATCCCAGGAATTTTCGTTCATAAAATCACGTATTATTATTGTTGGCTTTATTCTAATCTGAATGTAATAAATTTGGCGTTTGTTTATTTCCTAATTAAATTGGATTTTTGAACAAATGTAATACTTTTCTATCACGTGCGCTTTTTAAATAATGCATAATTTCTGCCTGCGTTTATGATGATATATTAACGCACTTTTTGAATATTTATCTAGCCAATTCATACAGGTTTTTCATTGATTTAATTTCGATGCGTTTCGTTACATTTTTAAATTCTTATCTTTGCTCGTAGCTACTCTTGGATATGCGTTTAATCGCTTGAACTGCTATATACAGTGTGCTCTACATACATACATAACTAACAATATTTATAATGACCTATTTACTCTTGTAATATCTGTAATTATGTGCTTTTGTTACTTGAGAGTTTCTTTTGTTTAATCTACGACCCTATGACTTAACCCACCCCTAAATTATCCTCTTAATTACAGCAATATATATATATATATATATATATATTGCTGTGATAAGGGGTTGTTTAAGGGTGTATTGTATAGCAAGGGTCGTGCAGAAACCATCAATTACGATAGGAAGCAGAAAACTGCATTTATTTAGTAGAAAATTTAATAATTCTTATATTATGTAAATAGTAAGTATATAGAGCATAATTAGTTTTAAGCGACGCAAATGAACACATCTTACAACAATAGGACGCATATTTAGCATATAAATAGTTAATTCATGCATTAGGTAAATGACAAGTATTTAACACTCAGTATATAGAGCTTCATTAATTTTAAGTAATGCAAGCAACAATATCTTTCAGTAAAAGCACGCATATTTAGAGGTAAGGATAATACATGTAATTAAACACGCATTCAAAAGGATTCTAATTAGTTATAATATAATACGGAGATAAGAGATAAAACTTAACAAAGCCTTGTGTAAGTGCGTAGAAACAATCAACATTTTTGATAAGAAAATGCAGTTTAAAGATGCGTAAATAAATAAACATACATGAAGATTGAAATTGAAATTACATCATGTATTTTTGTATAATATGGAAAACGCGATATCTAAACAAAACAACGTTTAAATAACGGGGCATCTGTAGCAAACAACCATTACATGGGAAACGAATATATTACATCAGAAAACCACTTCAAAAGGCAGCAAATACGAAGACCTTATTGGTTAAGATAAGCGACAGACTTGGTGGAAACCCAATCCACATCCAAGTGAGATCAGCCTATATTAATAGCTCAGTTTTAACTCAAGAAGGCCAAGCTGCGATACTCTGAATCTAAAAGTCACGCGTAATTTAATATTTAATAATATAATAGTGAAAATAGATAGTGACAAATAAGTGCTACAAATATGAAAATTTCTTTTGCCGATTAACGTGAGTAGAATTTGGGGTAATTTATTTAAACTAATAATATAATACTAGGGCTCCGAGTGTATGGACAATTCTAGTTGGTCAATAATAATTCAAATGTGTTGGTGGAGAATAATTTCAAATTTTGGTTGATACAATGATTCAAATGTGTGTATAATTCTAATCCTAATTATATGATAATAATTCTGAATTGATGTTGGTTGATGATGGATGGTATAATAATTTAAATGCATGGAAGATTCTAATTGAGAGTATAATATTTCAAATGTATGGATAATTCGAATATGGGAATGTTTTAAATGGATTAATGTAATACTTCAAAGCAGCGTCGACGATTTTGATATAATTCTGAGTTGCGAGAAAATAAAAAAGCAAAAAATAATTTATGAGAAAACAAGAGGTTCAACTAAGCAGAGCAGGTCAGATCTTATTAGTTTTAAGATATTTTTTCTATTTTTAAATTTCATTACTGAATTTATTCAATTTATATAAACTTGTGTAACAAAGTCAACAACAAACTTTGCATACGTTAAAAGTACGTAATATTAGGAAGATATCTGGAACGTTCGAGGTTTCTTTGGTAAATAGAGTAGTTTTGGTGACTTTAGATTGATTGCAAAATTTTGGGATAAATAAGACTTATGATATTGATTGATTGAGGAGTGTATTTTAATAATGTTCAAAACTGGTACATAATATTTCTTTTTATTATATGGAATTAATTGACTTCATTTTATAATTCGAACAAAGAGGTAATCAGAAAGGGGTGGAGAAGAAAAAAATTGATCATCGTAAAGTTGTGCACCCTGTGTAGAATAATAAGAGCTAGCCGTGGCATAATAATAAAATTAGTGAGATTTAAATTTAGGTATAGGAAAACACAGAGAAGTGGAGTTAAGTAGAAAACGCCATTGACACCGAGTACGGCGTTATCAAATCAATATATATATATATATATATATATATATATATATTGCCTCTAAAATCGTGCCCCACGCTTGGATGCAATAAAAATGCAGTTTTACCTGGAATTGTGCCCCACAAATTGGGCTGTCATAAAAATGCAGTGAAGTTATTGTAAAATAAAGTTAACACCTACGAAAATTTTAAAAAATTTTCATTACAATATCTCTTGAAAAGCTTCCCCAAATCAGCATACCAGGGCTAGCTCTGCTTCCAGCTTCTTCAGAGATACTTACCCATCCTATACCTATTTTCCATCAGTTAGACTATCAATAAAAAAAATTACCAACCAAATAATTCAACAAAACATACAGCCAATATTATTCACACAAATCAAAAGTTATGTCACACCAGCTCAATGCTTACAAAAATGAATATAAACATCTCCATAACTTTTCACAATATCAACAATTAAATCCTTTTTAAATTTCCTAAATTTTATTTATTTCAACATTTCTTTTTAGTTCAAGTAGATGGGCCTACCTGGAAACCCTAAATTGAACTTTGCCCTGGTCTATGGTGAGCTCAGTATAAACCTTCTTACTCTGAATGCATAAATAAATTGCATTTTATTTTAAACTACTCTAAAGACCCGTTTACTCTTTACATCAAAATTATATGTCATGTATTTATACCTTCAAATAATAAAATCAAATTGTCTTTTTCATATAATCCTCAAAATAAATTTTATGTTCATAAACAATTCACTAAATACGTCAAATCACTCTAACACAAAAATACCAGCACCAAAATGTTGAAACGGTAACCAAAAAAACAAATTTCTTTACCTGGAGTATGCCTTGAACCATCACTCTGTAGACGTCGTCCACCCATTTCTCATCGTTGAATTACAGCAAACTCATTTCCACTCGTCTATCCAATTCTAAGTAGACGCCTTCAATACAGCTACCCATATAATCGTTCAAATATATTCGTCGGCTTCTGGATATACCATACAACCAGCACCCTCGTTCCGAGAAATAATTTGACTTGCTTACCTTTGTAACATCTCTTGTTCTCTACGTATTTAAACTTACAGCCCCGTTTATGAAATAGCACCTACTCGGACTGCACTATCTATAAATTTTCAGCTTGGATGTTACACCATGTAAGTCTGAAGAAGTTAGAGAGCCTCACTACGTCTCCTAGTGTATTTATAAGCATGTAAGCCTGTCCCCTGTAACCTATTTTTATCAAAATGCACCTCTACCTTAACTGATTCTTAAAATTCCAAACGCAACGATCTTTGAAAACTCAGAATTTTCTCACTCTACCGTAGCGTTTGTCCGAAATACTGATTAGCGTTCTCAACGGTCGCACTACTCTCAGAAAAGCTTCTCACCCCAATCGCAATCAACCAATCAAAAACATTTCCTCTGTTACCGGTCGATCATCCAAGTCTATTATCCTGGCCTACCTCATATTTGCTGTCTTTGTTAAAATCCTCATATAGCAACTTAAAATCAATATTGTCGTTAGCCTTTACAAATTATCGCGTGCTTTAAATGGCTGTTTTGTACAACGTCTGTTATCTTTCATCCTGTTTTACTCTGTGTTATTTATACTCTGTCTTCGCTTTGTTTTAAAACTGCTTGATGATTTTCAACCTTCGCTTCAGTCGTTAGCTCAAATTTCTACAGAATTATGTTTCAACGTACATTATGGTTTCTCGAATTGTTTTTTTGTCTGAAAGTCTTTTTTATGAACTGTTTGTCAGTTTGAAATTGTATTTTCCCAAGTTGTTTCGTCTGTAGACTTTCTAAAATTTGTTTTTAACGGACGCTTTGTTATATACATGCATATACGCGTTTACATTATCGATTTTATATACTGCAAAGCTTTTTCCCCTTTTATTGGAAGTGCTCGA
This sequence comes from Platerodrilus igneus, assembly GCA_036346225.1. NCBI lineage: Eukaryota > Metazoa > Arthropoda > Insecta > Coleoptera > Lycidae > Platerodrilus > Platerodrilus igneus. The sequence continues at coordinate 532,486 of JARFIW010000727.1, read as the reverse complement.
TTTACAACCTTAGAATATTAAAGCTAATTATACTGCAACGCTTCCACACTATGCAACTTTAAAATTACGATTTATTGATACGAATGTATGCTACTATACGTTTGTTTTAAGGTCAAAACTAATTAATTTGAAGCGTAAATAATATATTCCTGTTTTCCATATACAAGGTCCCTACAAATTACTTTCTTGAATCACTTTTACTAAAATGCATGAATCCTTCCTATATCGCCCAACAAACTTCTAACAACACTCATGAATGATATAGCTACTTCAAAGGTATGCATGTTTGGATCTGGAACCAGAAAGTATAAACATAAACATGCAGACCTTGAATTAAATAAGAAATTAGTAAAATTGGTAGCCTATCTATGCGGGTTGAACTAATAGAAGAGTAGCAAACATTTAAATAAGTAGGAATTGAAAGGTTATTAAAGTAAGAGCAGTAATTTTTTTTTGAATATGAAATAGAACATAACAATTTTTTTATAAATGATAAATAACTAATATTATTTGTTTTAGGGCCTTATCAAAGATATTCACACAGATGTACAGAATGACGATCTTGAAAGTCTAAAGACTCATACCAGTTTACCCATTCCAGCAATAGTTCTTTCAGGGAAAGATGCAAATGGACTTACACCATTACACAAGGTAAGATAGAACGTAGTTTCTACATGGCACATTGTCATGTGCACGTGTAAATGTTGCATTAAATCAATTTTAGATGTTATTTAAAAAATTTTAATTAAGAAATAGATTTTTTGCATTAAAAAGGAATTAAGGTGATTGTAAAATTTAGTAGACTCTGCACCACTAAAATAAATGTTTTTGGAAGTATTCATAACTGTCAGAGTTATCTTTTCAGGCTGCTGGGTTAAGTCGCGAGTCCATAGCTGAATATATAATAGAAAATTATCCCGATAGTGTTAACTTATTAGACTCTGAAGGAAGAACTCCATTACACTATGCAACACTTGCAAAAGACAATGGAAAACTGTTTAATTATATACTTGAAGCAGGTGCTGAAGAATCTATACTGGACAATGTAAGTACTACATTTTTGTCTTTAACGCCTTTAACATGTTTTTCCATAGAAACAAAAGACTGCTGCGTACTACAAAACCAGATCAAACGAACTAGATTCTAAAATCTTACAAACAGTCCCAGAATGTCCACGAAGTGCCAAGGAGAGTTTTGCATCAACATTTGACTGGAATCTCTTAACATCCAGTGCAGACTTAAATTCGAAAGTTCATAAAACAACACCACCACCAGAAACCAATGAAAACGAAGCCGAAAGCAATGACAAAACAGAAGATGACACTCAGCCTGACGAAATCGTTGAAAATGGCAAAGAACCTAGTGAACCAGAGGAACCTGAAGCAAACATGCCAGAAAATAATGAAACCCAAAATGATACTACCGATGATGCAAAAACAGAAAATGTAGAAACAGAAGCACAAGAGGAAACGCAAGAAGAAGCACAGGATGAAATTCCAGCAGAAGCACAAGAAGATATTGACGAACCCAAAACTGAACCAGCTTTAGAATCAGAAGACCCTCCAGAGCCAGATGATCCTCCTCAAGAAGAAGACCCAACAGAACCTGAAACTGTTCAACAAGAAGAAGAACCCACAGAAACAGAAACCTTGCCACAAGAAGATAGTGCTCCAGAGCCAGAAGTAGATAACCTTCTACAAGAAGATAATGCTCCAGAGTCAGAAGTAGATATCGATCAAACAACAGAAGTTACTGTTGATAATGAAGAAGTGCTTATCGCCGAAGTAGAACAAGAACCCGAAACAGCAGAAGACCAAAACGGAACAAAAGAAACAGACGATTTGGAGAACCAGCAGGACAATCCATCTAATGAAATTAACATAGAAGAAGGCACTGATGAAGGAGAGGGCGTGATTGAAGGAATAGTAAATGGTGAAAATGAAATCGAGTCAGTTAATGAACAAGGACGAGAAGGAGATGGTAACGATAACAGTGATGAGGTAGAAATAGCCACATTAATTGAAGAGGGTAACATGGAGCGATTGGCTGCATTGGTATTAAATGGCGAAGGTGATCGGCTAGTTGGACAACAGTCAGAAAATCCGGAAATACAAGCTTTCCTGGAGAACGTATCTATTTATATGGTAAATACTATCAATCTACGTTATTTTATAAAACTAGTTCTTTACAGACAAAAATAAACCGAATCCACGTAGCAGCAAGAAATGGAAACTTGCGTGATCTTCAAGCAGCATTAGATCGTCGTAAGTTTGCAATAGCAAAGGACACGGTTTCTCCAAATGGATGTTCTCCACTACATGTAGCCGTTATATTTGGTAATACCATCATCGTTCGATACCTTGCTGGTAGGTTTCCAGAAACTGTTATCACTGTTGATGATAATGAAAGATCACCGTTACATTATGCTGCTGTATTGGATGATAATGGACACTATTTCAACCTTTTGGTGCATCTTGGAGCTGATGTTAGAGCTGAAGATAAGGTCTGTACGTCTACTACTTTACTGCTTCTTATATTTCCGTAACTTACAGTTCGGGCATACACCAGATTACTATCGTTCCAACAGAGACGAACTATCGCACAACATTCTTTTGAGAGAGTTTGGAGCAGAAGACTCAGCAGATGACATTTTAAATGATAAAGGTAAGAAAGTATTTTTAAACATTTGGACGATGGTACAAGTTGATGTTTTGGTGGAAATTAATAAGTTAATCTAACCCCATCTTAGCGCTATAACTTTCAAGCTGTTTTTAGCACCTGCTTTTAAGTAAGTAAATATTTTAAGAGATACTGAATAGAGATCCTTAGTCTAGGCTTTTGTAAGATTAGGGAAAGAGATACAACTTTTATGATTTTGTCCTTACCATAAGTTTTTAATTTAGATATTTCACTTTACACATTCATATTACTAATGATTTCTAAAGGTTAATATTGGTTTTAAAATAGCTTTACAAATTTGTAGATGTAAATCATTGGAAAAAAATGAATTATTCGAGTCCTTTTGTTATTTTGTACTTGGTTGGAGTGATTTACAAGTAGAGGTTACAAGCACTTTGGAACCTTTACTGGCCGACACACGATAGTTATTGTCACACGGTTCTAGAACCTCGATCCGAGGCAAGTTGGTGACCCAATGTGACGCCATGTAATTCTAGGAAACAACAAACAGTCATTGATCATGTGACTGCACAGAATTTTTACAATCGTTTAAACAATGGAATATTGAATGCGAATAGGATCACTACCGAACATTTTTAATTTCTCAAAAATATATAAACATACAAATAAACTGCACTGCACGTTATTTTAAGATTTCTTGGTCTTTCGGGATTTTTCTGGGGATTTTATTTATAATGGACTTTTTATCCTGGAGTCAACCTATCGTCACATCCTAAAATTGGAAACCCAAATCAAAACGGTTACAGACATATGACATATTTCAAAAAACCCGAAAACCTAAATTTCATTCCTGTGATCAACTCTTTAACCCATAAAATTGAAAACCCACCACCAAAATTATTCCAAGCACACGACAACATTTTTTAAAATTTAAAGGCCTAGATTTTGTATATGTTAAAATTTTTACCATGGAAAGGACCTTTGATCTTCTAAAATCGGAATCGTCTCTTCTAAATGTTCCAAACATGTGACATATCGTTTCTTAAAATTTGAATTCTTAGATTCTATTTCTGGTAGAATTTTTACATAGAGAATCAAACTGCAAAAGTATCCCAACCATGTGGCACACCTATTCTTAAAATCTAGGTCTAAACTGTTGTAAAATATTACTGGAAGCCAAAAAGTAATTTTATATGAACATAAAACAATACAATAGTTATTTGTGCATCAAGTGAGTAAAGTAATACTTTTTCACAAATAGGAAAATTTTACTGCACGAGCCTTCGGCTCGTGCGGCAAGTTCCTACGAGTGAAAAAAAGTTACTTTACTCAAGAGTTTCATACAAAATTTTAAATCTTCATTCATTTTTATTTATTTAGTAACACTAATATTAAATGTACAGTTTTGAGCATTAATCAATTGTAGCGACGGTGAAGTTAAAGGTGCTATATTAGTATTCAAGTTGTCAACATTTAATTTATAGAATTTATAGAAATAATATCTTCCACAGTTGTATTAATACTCATTGAATTGTCAACAGGCAGTTGAACATTTTTGTGATTTGAACTCGAACTGGTTCCTGCTAAAATTTTGTTCTGGAATCCGTTTTATTTTGCATTGAATTGTCTACGTAACCCTTTGCAACTCTACTGGATTTCCATCCACCGTGCCTTTTTTAGTTAAATTAAATCACCACCAGAGTCTACCAATAGACATTCAGAAGAGTGTCAGAATGCATGTACAGGGTAGTTTTTTGGGTTAGGTAAATTCAGATATGTTGCATAAGTGAAGGGATTTTTGAAAAGGTATTTATACCTACAACCTGAGTTTTGCATTTTCCATTTCTATATTGACAACAATCCTAGGTTATTGATCGAAACGTAAATAAAGACAATTTTTAAAACTCTGATTGGTTTAATACTCAAGAAAGATTAAGAAGAAATGATCAATTTTGGCAATGATGAGTCGTTGGGTTTTATATTTGTTATCAATCTTTATCAAATTTAGTCCATTGTCAAATGTTGCACCAATTACAATAAATCGACGTTGAACATGTGTTTTTGTATCTGGTACTGTAATCATTAAAACAGTTCCATTATTATTAATATCTTCATGCTTCATTTTATATAATTCGTCCTTCCACAGAGCTCCCGCGATTCCGAATATTAAAGCAACCTATGTCACATCAACAATATAAGTTTGCATTAAAATTTCATGTTGTCAATAATATACCTTCATCATCATTAGGTCTTCAGTCCTGGAACTGGCTAGACGCGTACCATCATTGTTTCCAATTCTGAACTAACCTACAGATTTCCCTGAAATTTGCACAGTCTGCATCTATCACTATCTGATCTAGGTCTACATCTACCTCTTTTTTCCTATCTCTGCTTGTAATATGTCCCATACTATTCCCCAAAATGCCTTAGAACGTATTCTGCCCTTTTATTTCTTCTATTTTTTTCCCTCCAGATATTCTTGTTCCCCTACTATTTCTATAACCTATTTGTTATTAACTTTGTCTGTCCATGCTATCATCCTCATGCCTCTGAAGCACAGCATTTCAAAAGGCTGCAACCGTTTTTCTGTCTGCTTTTTAGACTATCCGTATTTCATAGGCATACTCTGCTGTGCTCCACCATATGCTTTCAACAATTTTCTTCTTGTTCTATGTTTATTGTGTTTCATAATTGGCACTGTTCTTCCTTGTTAGATGCAGTTCGGTCACCTTTTATTATTTTACAATTATATACTTTATTTCTCCGACATTCAGTGGTTTGAAGGGGGGTCAGCAGCCTGTGGCTGCAAAGTTCGCCCAGCACTTAACCATTTACCAATTAATATTTTTCCCAATGTATCTTTTCGCACGGTCAGCAGGTATTTCACAACCAACACCTGTAGTTGTTTATAATAATCATCAGATTTATGTGCGCTTATTTTTTCGTCATTAGATTTTCCGTCACAAAACTGTTTGACACGTACCTGCACTTATTTATATTCTGAGCTAGCGTACACAGTTCCTTGAAATTCTCACACAGTGTGTGTACAGCTTGCTTCCCTTATATTGTTTTCTAATTTTTTGCCCTATTTCAGCAAGATTTGGTGAAGGGGGGTTAAGCAGCCTGTGGCTGCCAAGATCCACCAACACTTAGACATTTGCCAAATTAATAGTTTTCCATTAAATCCTTTCACACAATTAACATTATTCGAGAATATTGCCAAACCAATACTTGTAGTTGCTTGTAATAATCATCTTGTTTAAATACAGTTACTTTCTTTGTCATTAATTTATCCATTTTGGGGCTGGTTGGATGTGCACCTCCATTGATTTCTATTCTGAGCTAGCCTACACATCTCACTGAAACTCCTACAGCCTATATCTTTCACTATCTGTGTACAGTAGTCTAACCTAGGTCTACCTCTTCTTCTCTTTTTTCCTATCTCTGCTTCTAATATATCCCGCACTATTCTCTCATGCCATAGTATGTGGCCTATCATCCTATCGCTCCTATTTTTTACCGTTTTCCATATATTTCTTTCTTCCCTTACTATTTTTAGTACCTCTTCGTTCTTAACTTTGTCTGTCCATGATATCTTCATCGTAAGTCTGTAGCATCACATTCCAAACGCTTCTACCTTTTTCTTGTCCGCTTCTCCTACTGTCCAGGCTTCACAGCCGTACAGTGCTGTGCTCCACACATATGTTTTAAGCAATCTTTTCCTTGTTTCTATGTTAGTTGTCTTTGAACACAGTAGTTGCTTTTTCTTGTTAAATGTAGCACGACCATGTGCTAATCTTTGTTTTATATCTTTTATGCTTTTCCCATCTTGCGTTATTTGACTTCCTAGGTAGCAGAAATCCTTAACCTCTTGTAAGTTCGTGTTACATATTTGTATTCTTATTTTTGATTTATTTTCCCTTCCTTTGCATACTAGTACTTTAGTTTTGTTAATTTTCATACCGTATCTCTCTGTTAGAACCGTTTCCATTTCATTAAGAGCAGCTTCTAACTCTTCCTTGCTAGACGCTAATACCGCTATATCATCTGCAAATCTAAGCATATCAATTTTTGTCCCTGCATAGTAATTCCAAATGTTTTCCTGCATTTGACAGTATTCATTGCCTCTTCAACGTACAAGTTAAAAATTAATGGGAATAGGGCACATTCCTGTCTCACCCTTTCCTAATGTTTACTTCTCTACGTTCCTGCTCTAATTCTATTACTGCTGTGATTGTATACTTTCTCGTCGCGAATATATATTTTAAATTTGAATTTATTGCCGGATGTGACGTCAGGATTGCACCTTTGTACTTCGTGCAAGTTCGTGAATGTTCGTTTTGATCATGCACTAAAAACATTTCCGTAAAAGGTTAGAGATTGCGGGCATTAAGATTGATCAATAAACAACCAATATGTCTGTTTGGTTATTATATTAGAATATTCAGAAATACAGTGAATTAAATATGTCATTAAATTTTTTTTGCCACAATTCGACTAATTAATTATTGAAGTTATAATCTCACAATTGGTAGCAGAGCGTGGTTAAGAAGCGGCCACAGGTGGTTTCAGGTTAGAACACGTGATTTGATTGAGTTATAATTTTCTGAAAAATTCGAATTCTTTTGATGACAAAATGGAAACGGAAAGCCTGACAAAGAACTACAACTAGAATTATAAAATATAGGTACAAGAATTTGTGAACTCAACAGATGTTTGCCCCTTCACTAATTAAAGGGGCCAGTTTTGTAAGTATTCTTTAAAAATATTTCAAACCCCTGATACTTGCTGTTTTGAGTTTGGTTTCAAGATGAATACGACGCGGGAATCAATAATGACTTTTAAGAAGCTAAATCCAACAAACTACACCCCATGAAAAGTGAATTGTAGTATGCTTTTCAGGGATCTTGACATGTACTTTTCCAGTGCTCCACCCGAAAGTACTACATTGGCCAGGAGGCGAGTTTTTTGTGGCCTGGAAATTTAGAATTTTGCCGAACCCTTGCCGTTCCAGGCAAGGTTGGGATCTTTAACGTGCGTGACAACACACACACGGGACCTCCATTTAACCTCTCATCCGAACGAGGGCGTAATTTTTGTGAAAAATGCTCACCTGCCATTTTTCAAGCAGTCGGCCGTGTCGGGCTTCAAACCCAGGACCTTGAGATCCGTAGTCTTACGCTTACTACATTGGTCCACGGCGACGCCCGCTTTTGAGGGATCGCGGATTATGCAATTTCATTGAAGCGAAGCAAATGCCAGACGAAAAATCCACACCTAAAGAAAAGGGCGAATTTAAGGTTAAGCGAGCGCGTGCTCTTAGCACAATCTATTTAACATTAGAAGAGGAAATTCAACCATTATTAGTAAATGTCGAGGATCCGTTTGATGCATGGACGACTCTCCAGAACGAATTTGAAGCCTCGTCATTGCTTCGGCTAGCATTAATTAATAGGGATCTCTTTACTATAAGAAAATTAGATAATAAATCGGGGGTACGTATCCCGTATATTGAAAATTGTAGGTGAGTTGGAGCAACAGAAAGAACAAATCTCCGATAGGTTAGTAGCAATTGTAATGCATTAGGATTAGGTGATTTATACGATGCTGTCTCGCAGTCAATTTGTCAAATATCTCCTACAAATCTAACTACAAAAACTGTCAGGAATTGTCTCATAGAAGAGAATAGGTTAACTGCTAAACATGAAGGTTGATTAGGTGAAGGCATGGTTAAAGCTACCATACCATTATCGTTAAATATAGTTAGGCGCAATCTAAATAAAAACCCAAGTTGTCGATAAACGCCCTAATGCCAATGTAAATGTCTGAAAGAAATGTTTTAGACGTGGTAGGCTAGGGCATTTTCAAAGAAATTGCAGAGTAAAGTTGCAAAATAGTCATGATAAAACCAATTACAATAGAAGTTCAGGCAATAATCCAAGTGGAGGTTTTCATTTTAGTTGTCTTTTGATGGGTCGTATCAAGCCGTCTATGCAACTAAGTAATAGTTGGGTTTTTGATAGCGGTGCTACCCACCATTTTTGTTTCAATAGATCGGCATTTATAGATTTTGTAAAAATTGAACCAATTCCGATTTTGCAAGGCCATGGGAATATGTTTGCTGTAGGGTTAGGCATTGTTATAAATATGACTACCGATAATGAAAAAAATGTACTTTAAAATTAAATAATGTATATTACATTCCGCAGTTATGCAAAAAATCTAATATCCGTGTATGTCTTAATCGAAGGATTCCAAATAGGTTTTGATAAAAATAATTTGGTTATTTCTGACAAGTATAACAATACTGTCGGCTTGAAACCTGAAAATAGGTTATTTTTAATGGGCCCAAATTCAAAAATTGATGTGAACAAAGATAGTGGGAAAATTAGTTTTATTGCTGGCACAAATAACGGTTTCAAAGAGCATCATTCAGAGGAAATTTTGTTGCCAAAGAATTCTGTCAAATTATGGCATTATAGGCTGCAGACATTTGAAATTATTTTTTTCTGTCAAACCGCTCATCTAATCAAAATTTTACAAGAGACAAAAAGTTTCCAAATTAAGTCGGCTACTCATAAAAAAAAATTGGTAGTCATTGCATAAACAGGAAAAAGGTAATGGTTGGATATTTATGCAATACGTCATTTTTGGGACACTCGTATGCTTTTAAAATTATTGCATACACCACCAAAAGATGTCAATTGAAAGTAGAAACTCGCACCCCAAAAGTGGTCAAAATCTATCGACGCGTTTTCGAGTTATTTTAAAATATCAAATCTTTTTCACGATTTTTGAAGCCCTCTAGCGGATAAATGAAGCAACTTGTATAATAGGTAAGTTGGCTCAAATCGATCAATTTCGAGCTAAAGAATCTCTGTTCTTACGTTGTACACGTATTTTCCGAACACCCTGTATAACACCCAGTTGTCGAAAAACTGTTTACCTTTGGTGCTGTGAGAGCCATATGCCTTTGATAAAGGATTTAGGTATATGCGATTTTTGTCGAATAGCAAAAAGCACAAGGGAAGCGTCAAGACGTTTAATAGGAGGTAGTTCAAAACATCCATTACAGTTAGTGTTTATGGATTTATGGGGGCCTTCACCAATTCCTTCCATAGGAGGGAAAGGTATTTTTAAGTTTTATAAATGATTATAGCAGATATATAATTGTTGTCCCACTAAATAATAAACATGAAGTAGTTGATGCTTTTATGCAATTAAAAACTAAAATAGAATGCTTGTTTCAATCTGAAATAATAGAGGTTCAGACTGACAATGGCCTCGAATTTTGCAACAATAAGTTGTTTGAGGATTGTGGAATTAAACACAGGAAACCCTGTGTTTATACACCACAACAGAATGGCACAGTAGACAAGTCTAATAGGGACCTATTAGATGGTACACGAGCTCTGTTAGTGAATTCTGGAATGCCTCCAGAATTTTGGGTGGAAGCTCTCTTCACTGTAGTGCATGCTAAAAATAGAGTAATTCATTCTAGCTTAGGGGGCAGAACATCTCCAGAATTGTGGCATGGCCACAAGCCTAATGTGGGTTATTTTAAAAGGTTTGGATCGTTGGCCTTTTTCAATATACCTAAACCCTATCGCCATAAATTGCAAGGCAGGGAAAACCTGGTATAATGGTAGGTTATGCCCTACATACTCGTGGGTATAGAGTTTATGATCCAGCGACTAAAGAGGTTATAGAAACAAAGCATGTTAGATTTAACGAATCAAAAGTTGGATTTGCTTATTTAGTGACTCGACATATAGGGTTAACGATTATTCTTAATTTGATCCCCTAATGCTTAGGGAGGATATTCTTGCAGATTATTCCATATCTAGTCCAAAGATTGAAGTTAATGAGAATATAACATCTGCTGATGTCACCCTCAAACCAGTAGCACAGGGCTGGAAACGAATTGTTTGTACTCGTCAATCGGGACAAAGCAAAGGAAATCATATTTATTATGATTATAAGGGTAAGAAATTGAGGTCCATTCCTCAAGTTAAGGAATTTTGTAGAGATGCGCAAATTGAATTTGATGAAGGCTGTTTTGATTTTAGAATTTCTCAAGGGAAGGCTGTAGATCCGTTTAATAGGGAACACCAAACAATTACCAAATTAAGTGAAACGGTCGTTGACAGTAATGTTAAGAATGATTCTAAAGAATTAGAATCAGAATTGTGTCAAAATGAATCTACTCTCTTTGCTGGATTGACGGGTGTGCCTCATAGCTATGAGGATGCACTATATTCTCCCAATAAAGACCAATGGCTTCAAGCCATGCAGGAAGAGTATAACACTCTCAAAGAAATGAAAGCATGGGACAAAGTCCCACGTCCGAATAACAAAATGGTAATTTCTAATAGATGGGTTTTTACCAAGAAAGTAAACAGAGATGGGACCTGAGGTAAATGTAAAGCCAGACTTAGTAGCACCCGGTTTTCGTCAACAATTTGGTATAGATTACAATGACGTATTTTCCCCTGTGATTGATTTTGTTATTGTGAAATATTTCTTTGCATTGTTGGTTTGTTTTCAAGGGTTTGTTGATGCACATGTTGATATAAAATGTGCATATTTATATGCCGACCTAAAGGAACTCATTTATATGGAGCAACCTAAGGATTTCACTGAAGAAAATAAAGGACAGTATGTGATTAAATTAAATAAAGCATTGTACGGACTTAAACAATCTGGGAGGGAGTGGAACTTGCACATAAATGCAGTATTATGTAAATTAAGATTCGTTGAATCAAAGTACAGCCCGTGTTTATACCAACTAAACTCCGTGGTTTATCCTAATTTATGTTGATGACATGGCCATATTTGCCAGAAATACAACTCTACTAGATTCTGTTATAGAAGCTTAAAACTCTGAGTTTGAATGTGTCAATTTAGGTTCGATAACTAGATTCTTGGGTGTTCAGTTTTAACGTGTAGGAAGGGGCGCTTTATTAAGTCAAAAAGTTTTTATTGAGAATTTAGCTGATAAATATAAAATTGATAAAAAAGAAGCAGGTACTTATTCCTTTAGCTCCTGGTATAAATTTACGAGACATTAAGGAAACAGAATGAATATGAATGCCCTTTTACAGAATTGTTAGGTAGCTTGTTATTCATTGCGGCAAGGACAAGATTCGATATATCATTTGCTACAATTCAATTGGCACAATTTGCTTCGAAACCCAACAAATTTGTATGGGGATTGTTATTAAATGTTCTACATTATTTGTATTGTTCTAGGCGCCTATCACTAGACTTGACACATGTAAATGAATGCGAGATAATAATGTACTCAGATGCATCATTTGGTACTTCTTTAAGTAGTAGGAAGTCCATTAGTGGATTTTTGTTATGCTTAGGTAATGTTGCTATTGGTTGGAAATGTTTCATCCAGAAGTGTGTTAGCAAGTCCTCTATGGAGGCAGAATATGTAGCTATGAGCAGTGCTGCAGTTGAATTGCAGTGGCTTGTTAGGATTCTACGAAAATGTAAAATTGCGAAAAAGTTAAAAACTTACCTGTTTTATATACTGATAGCCAAAGCGCTATATATTTTGTAAAGAATCATGCAATTAACTTGTGTTCAAAACATATAGACGTCCAATACCATTACATTCAAAAACTTTATAATGATAAGTGTTTTGAACTAAGATATGTTAATACAAAGGTGAACTGGGCTGATATTTTGACAAAATCATTTTATTCGCCCAGATTACAAATGTTTTTGAACAAATGGTTCCTTGCGTGATTCTCTTTTTCTTTATTCAATAATTTTGTGGTGTCGGCGAGAACGGTAGGGATTGTGATTGTATACTTTCTCGTCATGATTGCACCTTTGTACTTCGTGAATGTTCGCTTTGATCATGCGCTAAAAACATTTTCCGTAAAAGGTGACAGATTACGGGCATGAAGATTGAACAACCAATATGGCTGTTTGGTTATTATATTCAGAATTACAGTTGGATTATTTATGTACAGTGAATTAAATGCGATTAGATTTTTTTACAACAATTGAACTAATTAATTATTGAAGTTATAATCTCACACTGCTATATTTGCTCTTTGTATAAGCTATGTACTATTCGTCTATCCCTATAACTCACTCCAATCTCCGAGTATTTCGAACATTTTTTTCTATTTTACATTGTCGAATGCTTTTTTCCAGATCAACAAACCCTATATACACGCTTTCCTCTTTTTTCTATAGTTTTCTCCAATATCACTCTCACAGCTAAAATAGCCTCCCCTGTTTCACATAAACCCAAATTGGTCTTCTAGTATTTCTTCAGCCCATTTTTCCGTTCGTCTGTGTACAATTCTAGTTAATATTTTTGACACTTGTGCTATCAAACTTATTGTTCGAAAATTTTCACATCTATCAGCACCTTCCTTTTTTGGTGTAGTTACTATGATGTTACGTTTGAAATCTTTGGGTATCTCGCCTGTCTCATACATATAGCTTACAAGTTGGAAGAGATGCTCTGTTACTGCATGTCCAGCGGCTTTTAGAGTTTCTGCTTCACCTTATCTGTACCCGGCGCCCTACCATTTTTCGGACCCTTTAATGCTAATTCAAACTCATCTCTAAATGTAGGATATCCCGTCATCATTTTCAATGTCTTGACTCCTGTTCTAATGGTTAGTTCCTCTCCTGCATATAAATTCCCTATATATTCTTGCCTACCTACTTTCTCTACATTTTCTATAATGACGTTTCCTCCCGCGTCTTTTATATTTTTGCTATATGGTTTTATATTCCTGAAATTGATTCTAATTAGTCTGTATGCTTTATCTGTCTTTTTATTTCCGTCTTAGTTTCTACCTTTTTGCACCTTTCATCAATCCATTGTTCTTTAGCTTTCCTGCATTTGCGAATAATTTCCCATTTCATGGTTTTGCATATGTTTTCCCCTTTCCTCTAATCTAATTTTGTATTTTCGTCCTTCTATTAAAGTTGAGATGTCCTTTGTGATCCATGGTTTCTTATTTTCTTTTTGTGTATACCCTACAATATAGCTGGGCCACCATGTCTAAGCCAGATTTAATGTTATTCCATTCTGTTTCTATTTCCTTAGTATCAGATATTTCCCGATATCTTTCAGCAGTTCATTTAACTTTTTGTCGAATCTATCTTAAATATCTTTGTTTCCCTAAGAAAGTGCCTTTTTCCGTTTCTTATTTTTAAATTTAAGTGCGGCTTTCATAATTACGATGTGGTCAGTGTCTATATCTGCTTCTGGGTAACTTCTACAGCCTTTTACTTGATTCCTAAACTTATCTAACAAGAATGTAATCTATTTGATATCTTCCACGTATATCGTCTTCTAGCATGATGTTAAACTAATGTGTTTGTGATGATTAAATTGTTCTTGTTGCAAAATTCTACCAGCCTGTTTCCCCTGTCATTTCTCGTGCCTAAACCTACTACCGCTCCTTCCCTACTCTCACCTACCACGGCATTAAAATGACCCGTAATTATTAAATTTTCATGTCCTTTTGCGTGTCTTAATATGTCTTCGATATCTTTGTAGATTGCTTCTACCTCTTCCTCACTGTAGCTAGAGGTGGGCATGTATACTTGTATTATTACTGTATTTACCGGTTTAGATTCTAATCTAACCATGGGTACTTTTTCGTTCTTTTGTAAGTAATTTTCTACACAGTATTCTATCTTTTTCCGCATATCAATCCCCACACCCAAATTTCCTTCCTCTGCTACTGTATGAATTACCCTGAAGTCACCGAACTTCGTTGATCCCCACTATGTCTAGTGATAACCTATTCATTTCGATTTTTAGGTTCTCTAGCTTACCCACTAGCTTCATACTTCTAACATTTCACGCTTTGACTTGCAAAATGTTCCCGACTCTTATTCTGTACTTTCTGTTCGCATCTTCTGAAGTAGTTCCCTCCCGGAGATCCGAATGGGGGACTATTTTAACTCCGGAATCTTTTACCCCAGAGAATGCCATCATTTTATTATAATTTAGGTACGCTGTGTACTTGGGAGGTAATGTGGTGGTTTCCCGTTGCTTTCCACATCGCGGTAGTGTCTTAGACTGCCATACCGACCCCTATGGTCTCTGCCAATCTAAGTACCGAAAGAGCCGCTGCCCTCTTTCGGGGACCTGCCTTAGTCTGGTTTCTCACTAACGACCCTACTACTTTGGTTGAACCTGTAGTTTGGCTCTTTAACTCATTAGAACACGCAAGCCATTTCATCTGTTCTAGTAATCTAGAACTTCGGCAAGGTGCAGGTCCATTCGAAATGGTAATATACCTTATGCATAAGATAATCATCATCATCATCAGCTTGTAACAAAAACTAATAGATTTTGTCTTGTAGAAATGTTTTGGATTTTTGAGTCTATATCCAATAGTTTTATTTTTCAAATATGCAATAAATTTCGAATATTTACTGATGTCCACATCATTATTTACCAGTAGGATACACTTTAGTTTGGAATAAGTCGACCAAAGGGTTGAAGACTTCCACATTTTGGAATTTGATTCAAAATAAGCTAATAATACTCTTTCTATGAAGCTGTTGTTACATTTTTTAATACGCCAATTCGTAAAAAGGTTATATTCTTTTAAATACTGCTCCTTGGATTTGTCAGACAAAGGATTTATTGTAGCTGCATTTGCCGCTTGAACTATATCATTAGGTGTGCAGATAAATGACTCATCACTATCATTATCCATCACTCTATTTTTATTAACGGGATAACAGGGAGCTATCTCAAACCGTTTAAGGACAGTTTTGACAGCTTAGATGATTATTTGATGACCGAGCGAAGCATTTAAAGCACACTGTGTTTACACAAATTTTTTATTTGCGTTAAAAAATGACACGCTACGAATCTTTTTTAACGCAAAAGCATAAAAAAATGAATGGCTAGACACTTTTTAATGTTTTTTGATCGATTCAATAATCATGTACTTTATGAACGGAAAATAATTTTACAAGACGTGAGTTTTATAACGAACATAGAAAAAATACTTTAGATTAACTTGCTGAATAGTTTTACAGTTATAGTTGTTCTGTCACACATTTAGTGACAGACTACTATTTAACTTGCTAGATTAATCTACAATACCAATAATAGGTATATATTACAGCATAAACTTCATTTTTGGTGGAACTTTCACCATGGGGATCCTTCATCCTATAAAATCGAAATCCCATTCTATAAAATGTTCCAAACATGACATTCCATTTTTAAAATTTGAAGTTCAAAATAACATTTCTGGTAAAATTGTTACCATGGAGTTAACTTATCATTACTCATCTTTTCTGAAAAGTCAAAAACCTATTTTTCAAAGTTTTCTTGGTATGTGATTCCAGATAACTACTAACAGACTTCATATTGCAACTCATCAGATTTAGTCCATATGCTTGGTACGTTAGTGTATTTTTATTAGGTCCTCGCAATATCTCATTGTAAAATCATCTAGTAAAGTTTTAAAAAAAAAGAATTTCTTTGTTACCAGGCCCAAATAGGGTCATTTTTAACAGGCATTTTATCATATTCATTGTCACAAAAGTGACCATATATTGCTCAAGCTCAAGCTGACACAGTACACATGGAATACATATTATCAAGAAAAATATATCTTTTATGTCATAAAAATACGTATTACCTAAAACTGTACTTGTAACGTACTAACGTTTCGTAAGTTCTATTTATATCATTAGGTTTTAATTTTCTTCGTAATAAAAGAAATAATGTTTAAACATTTTGAATTTTATTCTTCCAACTGCATAGAAGTATTCTTTATTATCATAAGGATTCATACACTGGCTTGTTGTACAACAATGACAAAAGGAGCAACGTTGTAGTCCCAAAATACGACAATCATTTTTACCATGCATTTTACACAAATGCAACTTTGAACTAATTCTTCTGTAAAAAAAATAGTAGTAAATGATCTTGGGCGGCTCCGTGGCGTAGTTGGTATGCGTGTGACTACTATGCCCAAGGTCCAGGGTTCAAATTCTGACACAGTACGCATGAAAAATGTTAGGCGAGCATTTTTCACAAAAATGCGCTCTTGTTCGGATGAGAGGTAAAATGGAAGTCCTGTGTGTGTGTGTGGTTGTCACGCAAGTTAACGATCCCTACCTTGCTTGAAACAGCAAAGGTGGGCAAAATTCAAAATTTTCCAGGTAAGAAAAACTCACTTCGTAGCCAATGCATTGGGTAGAGCATTAGAAAATCAAATGTAGTGGTAAATGATCTTGGTATAAGACACTAGTTTTCTTCTTTGTATCCAAATAGCAAAGGATTAAGTGGTGTAACTCCTTTCTCAAGACAGTTATTTTGGTTATAAATAACATAATAGTTCGCAAAATATGTAATTTTATGAATGCAATCGTAGGCAGTGGTTGCAGTATAGAAAATGTTTTTCTGTGATGACCTCTAGTATATAAGTTCATTAAAGGTTTTAGAAGCATTATTTTTGTGAATAACTTGAACCACATACTTTTCTAGACATTGAATTGAGTTCTGAATGTTCTCTTCGAATATTTCTATAAATAATGTGAGGCCTTAAAATATTTTATACCTAGAGCAAAATAACGAATATATTTTGACGGTGGTGCACGAGAGCACTGCGTTTGGTTCCAACTTTACTGGTTTAGTCTGCTCTAGTTAGGGTCATAAAAGGCAGGGAGGACAGAAGACAATTCTGACCTATGAAGTGCAGCCATAATATGCAACAGGACATTTCTTGTCTTAGCCCCCGGCCCCGCTCGTGTCCAAAGTTTCTAAATAAAACATGCATATAGTCCTAATAATACAGACTTTATTGACATTTCCAGGTAACTGTCAAAAACAAAATAAACTCTACTAGGTTGTCCTTTTAATGTCATAGGCATTGTGTTGCAAAATGCAACAGTTTTCATATTCTTTGATTGTATTTTCTTAAGCCCCATCATTACATCTACCCGAAGGCAAAATTTACTAGTAGTTGAGGTCTTGAAATAATTTTTCATGCCAAGCATCACTTCCAGCTCCTAGAACATATGTGATTTTTGTGTTTCTCTCTTTAAAATACCATCGTTTTCAAAAAGGAAAATATCTTGGGTCAGTTCAAAACTTAATAGTGACTTCATACCATAATTTTGTTCTCTAGCTAAATCAATCATGTGCTGGCACTCCCTATTTCGTTTTTTAGTTACTCTTGCTTGTTTCTGTGGAACAGTTTGATTGGTTGCTTTGAACGATGCAAGTTTTACCTTTGGTAAAGTGTCAGAAATAACGTTGTTTAAATCTTCCAATCTCCCTTTAGAAAATGTTCATAAACACAACCTATGTCAAGAACTCCTAAAAGAGCTTCAGTAGTCTCCAAAAGTATGTATTGTTGCGTGGCCATATTTCGCAATGGTAGACTTCCCTCACTAAATGGATTTACTTTTTGAGAGATATATTTCAACATTACATAAGCGACATGGAAGGAAACATCATTATAGAAAATGTAGAGAAAGTGGTTAGATGGCAAGAATATATAAGGAATTTATATACAGGAGAGGAACTAGCAGCATTAGAACAGGAATCAGACTTAGAGATGAGTTTGAATTAGCATTAAAGGATCTGAAAAATGGTAAGGCGCCGGGTATAGATAAGGTGCAAGCGGAAACTCTAAAAGCTGCTGGACAAGCAGTAACAGAACATCTCTTCCAACTTGTAAGCTATATGTATGAGACAGGCAAGATACCCAAAGATTTCAAACATAATATCATAGTCACTATACTAAGAAAGAGAGGCATGGATAGATGTGAAAATTTTCATACAATAAGTTTGACAGCACACGTGTCAAAAATATTAACTAGAGTTGTACAAATGGAATTGTACGAATGGAAAAACGAGCTCAAGAAAAACTAGGAGAAGATCAATTTGGGTTTAGGCAAATAAGGGAAACACTGTAAGCTATTTTAGCTCTGAGGGTGATAATGGAAAAAACAATAGAAAAAGGGGAAAGCGAGTATATTGGGTTTGTAGATCTGGAAAAAGCATTCAACAATATAAAATAGAAAAAAATGTTTGAAATACTCAAAAAGATTAGAATGAGTTTTAGGAATAGACGGATAGTATATAGCTTATACAAAAAAAGCAAACAGCGGTAATAGAATTAGAGTAGGAACGTAGAGAAGTAAATATTAGGAAAGCGGTGAGGCAGAGGTGTGCCCTATCCCCATTAATTTTTAACTTGTACATGGAAGAGGCAATAAAAACTGTCAAATGCAGAAAGACATTAGGAATTATTATGCAGGGACAAAATATTAATATGCTTAGATTTGCAGATGAAATAACAGTATTAGCATATAGCAAAAAAGAGCTAGAAGCTGCTCTTAATGAAATGGAAACCGTCCTAACGGGGAGATGCTAAAGTACTGGTATACAAAGGAGGGGAAAATAAATTAAAAACTAGAATACACATAGGTAAAGTGAACTTACAAGATGTTAAGGATTTTTGCTACCTAGGAAGCCAAATACAGCAAAATGGGAAGAGCGCAAAAGATATAAAACAAAGATTAGCAGAAGGTCGTGCTCTATTTAATAAGAGAAAGCTACTACTGTGTTCAAAGACAACAAACATAGAAACAAGGAAAAGATTGCTTAAAACATATGTGTCGAGCACAGCAGTGCACGGCTGTGAAACCTGAACAATAGGAGAATCGGACAGGAAAAAGATAGAAGCATTTGAAATGTGGTGCTACAGACATATGATAAAGATATCATGGACAGACAAAACCAAGATATATGGAAAACAACAAAAATAGGGAGATAGGATGGTAGGCCACATACTAAGGCATGTGGGAATAGTGCAGAATATATTAGAAGCAGATATAGGAAAAAAGAGAGGTAGAGGTAGACCTAGAGACTATTGCACAACGACAGTGAACGATGTAAGCTGTGGAAATTTCATGGAAATGTACAGGCTAGCTCAGAATAGAAATCAATGGAGGTACGCGTCTAACCAGTTTCAAGATGGAAAACCTAATGACAACAAAAATAACTGTACTTAAGTCTGATGATTATTATAAGCAACTACAGGTATTGGTTTTGTAATATTCTCAACTAATGTTAATTATGCAAAAGAATTTACTGGAAAACTATTAATTCTGCAAATGTCTAGGTGTTGGAGGATTCTTGGTAGTCACAAGCTGCTTAATCCCCTTCACATACCTTACATGTGATTTTCCAATGCTCCACTCGAAGGTACTACATTGGCCAGGAAGCAAGTTTTTTTTTTACCTGGAAAATTTGAAATTTTGCTGAACCATTGCTGTTCCAAACAAGGTAGGGATTTTTAACGTACGTGACAACACTCACACATGGGACCTCCATTTTACCTCTCATGCGAACAAGGGTGTATTTTTGTGAAAAATGCTCACCTAACATTTTTCAAGCAGACCGTGTCGGGATTTGAACCCAGGACCTTGGGTGTAGTAGTCACACACATACCACTACGCCACGGAGCACCGCCCCCCCCTTTCTTCACATACCACTGAATATTGGAGAAATAGGGTATATATTTGTACACATAAAAACCGAACTGCATCTAACAAGAAAGAGCAGCGTCTATGTTCGAAGACAACAAACATAGAAACAAGGAGAAAACTGTTGAAAGCATATGTGTGAAGTACAGCACAATACGTGTATGAAATAGGAGTAGTAAGAGAAGCAGACAGAAAAACGGTAGAAGCCATTTTTGAATGTTGTGCTTCAATTGTATGAGAACGATAGCATGGACAGACAAAGTTGATAACAAAGAGGTTATAGAAATAGTCGTGGAATAAAGATATCTGTAGAAAACAAAAAAATTGGAGAAATAGAAGGCAGGGTTCGTTCTAAGGCATTTTTGGGGAATAGTGCGGGAAATACTACAAGCAGAGATAGGAAAAAAAGAGGTAGAGGTAGACCTAGATTAGATAGTGAAAGATGCAGACTGTGGAAATTTCAGGGAAATGTGTAGGTTAGCTCAGTATAGGAAACAATGAGGGTGAGAGTTTAACCAGTGAAGACCTAATGATGATAATGAATTGATGCTCCTAACTTGAATGAGTTTGATCTCTTATTTGTACTAATGCGAAAACAGTTTATTATCAGTATCTGCTTCAATGAATTTTGTTGTCGGAAGCAATTCTGAGGTTACCGTTTGATTTATGTATAATATTACTTAAGCGAGGTCATACTCGTTTTTCAACACCTAATAATGCTTCGTCAGAACTTGATTTAGAAATGGCAGATCCAATATTAGTTTTAATCCTTCTTATATCTTTGTTATGGGGAAGAGTAGTTCAACCATCATTATGATCAGATGACAAATTACACTTCACCTATAGCTTAGAGTATGAATGCATATTCTTTTATTTGGAAACCATAAAAAAAATTTGTGTTTAAAAAACTTTTGTAAACAGACACCTTTAAGCTTAACAGCTACAGACTGTAATCTAGCGGAATCGGATACTTGAAGGATTTCAAATAGTGCAGGAGAAAGATTTCTAAGACACACTCTCATTAATCTGTACATTATTTATACTGTACATAGGAATATTATTACACTCACATTGCAGTTCCGTTATTACACTTTTATCTTAGACAAGTCGGTGGTTTTGTCTTACGATGTCTTTTTTTTTGAAACCTTAGTAGTTTTTTCACAAACAATTTAAAATTAACAGCATTTACATTCTTAATACATATTCTATAAAACGACTTTATTATTCTAAAATTATGATACTAACATTTGAAATACTACAAATGCGACTTTTTAACTGAACCTTCTAACTCTTATGTTCGTGCTTAACGTATACAAGCTCTATGGAAACGAATGAAGTGTAATTCTTATTAAACTAAATTAATATTTGCAAAAGCGGTGGTTAAATATTAGAATATTGTTTAACAAGTGACGAAAATGACATTTTTGGAAGCAAGAGAATAATTTACCAACTGATGCAAAGCAATGTTCAAAAAATAATTTACGACAAGTACAACACAATAAGTTTTGTACAACCCTAGTTATGCCATGTTTACTAAATTTTAAAAAAAGCATGAACAAATGCTTTATTTTGTATTAGAAGTAGCAAAATAACCTAAACTATTACTTCAATATTAAACAAAAATCATTTGATTTAAATATTGGTTGAATTTTATATTTGAACAATTGTTCAAAATTATGCGAGTATCACAATCAAGCATCTTATTTATTGAGGTAGATGATGACAAAATTATTCTATTAAATGTCATTCGAAATGAGAAAGCGGCATAATTATCTGGTCCAATAGTTTTTTTGCCTATTTTGTACTGTTCCACTCAGAGGTACTACAATGGTCAGGAAGCAAGTTATTTTTTAGTTGAAAATTTTGAATTTTGCCAAACTCTTGACGTTCCAAGCAAGGTAGGAATCTAAAGTTCGTGATAACACACACGCACGCACACACACACACACACACACACACACACGCATGGGGGACATACATTTTACCTTTTTTCCAAACGAGAGCCTACTTTTGTAAAATAAGCTTACCCAACATTTTTCAAACGGACAGTGTCAGGATTCGAACCTGGTACCTTGGACATGGTAGCCGTACGCATACCAACTATGCCACGGAGTCGCGTCTGTACAGACAGGCTCTAAAATGTTGGTCTAAATATGATAATTACTGTTGGTTGATCAATCAACATATCCTTCCGTAACATTGTTAGATTTCCAACCACCGGACTTTTTTACTGAAGCAAGTCACTTCTTGCGTCCATTAGTAGCGTTGCAGATGTCCTGCGAAAACTGTGACCAGTGTATTTTTGAGGATTATGCAATTTTGAAAACTGAGCAATTTCCATAGGAAATTTACTAAATTTATTAATTCCCACAGCCTGTCTACTACACTTTCCATTTTGGTAATTAATAAAGAATCTTGAATTTATTTGATTCCATACTGGATGCAGGTTTATATATCTTTTAGATATCTCATAAGAGGTTGCAGAAATATGAAAAGAATGAGAATCCTTTTTTTGAATTATGTATTTTAACTAAGAGAGTACTTCCAGTAGCCGTTATACCTCTTGCTGTTAAATCTTTTAATTCGTGGCAAGACAACTGCCAGATATACCAAAAACTATGGCTACCTACAAAGATTAGTACATATTAACACGTTCGCTGCTCATGGCGCTGTTGACCAAGTTACCCGATACCATAGGCTGAAAGTATGGTTATTGCTTTCTTTCTTTTGTGAAAGTTTGATGGTGATGTAATATTTTGCAACAACAAAATTTAAAATTGACATGACGTGTGACGCACACGTGTTGTCGTCAGCACTGCATGCAATTTTTTAATATGAAGTGTTCAGCGACGCATGTTTCGTCAATAATATATTATCATGAAATTTATGTTTAGGGCTTTATTATCTATAAAGTGTAAAATAAACATAATATACTAAAAAATACATGCAAAATAAGAAAGTTCAGATTAGAAGTGAAAGTAACTAGAACTGAACACAATAGTAAATGTGAAAGAGATAGAGCAAAAAAATAGTCTATAATAATAAAACCGTCCATAAACAACGAAAAAAACTAAATCTACAAATCAATTATATTTGTTCTACTTCAAATTGTTGTGAAAGCCTTTAAAGCATGGGTCTAAACATAGTCCTGGCAAATCTATACATGTTTTACAATAATACATTGCGTCTTTACGAATACCACATTTTGAACACCAACGGCACCTTTTTCGAGTTTCCTACCACCTGTACCTGTTGCACATTTTGATGGAAGATGCAAGACTGAAATATTCTCTTTTGGTTGGTCTCTATTTTTGTAGTATTCTCTACCAGCAAAGTTTCAACAAGTGAATGACGAAAATCTAAGAATGACATTTTGGGTCTAGAGAATTTATTATACAACACGAATTAATCATATATTATTACGTCAAAAATATGCATACCAACTTTCTTGTACCATCAAACTGTTTTCCTGTGTTTTGGATAATAAGACAACTTTTGATCTTGTAGATCTATACCAGACATGTATTTGTTATACTGTGCTATCGGTGCAGATTTCATCTTGCTCTTACCGGACCTAGATGTTACTTCTGTGAAGTGATTTTCGTGTTCGATTGTAACATAGAGTACCTCGCGTTCGTTTTTCCATTTGCCAACATACACACATTACCTTCATAACGATGGATAGATTCGCCAGTCTTCAATTTTGCTTTACTAACTACCTCAGGGGTTTCCTTTCTTCCAATACGCAGAGTTCCTGTGCAATAGGTGCCTCTCTCCAATTGCCTTGCAAGTGTTACTGAGTTGTAGTAATTATCCATACATAAACTATGACCTTTATTACAATAATTTCTAAGAAGAAGGAGCACAACATTTGCAGCATGCCCTTTACCACCTAAGTCATCACAAGCTCAAGTATAAATTTGCATATTCAAAACTGTTTCGTTACTTTTCGTTATAAAATAAAATTTTATACCGTATATGTGCTTCTTGTTCTTTATATACTGACGGAACAACAAACGACCTCGCCACAAAAGCATTGATTCGTCAATACACAAGTTCTTTCCTGGATAATAAATCATGAACATTTTGTTATTGAAAAATTCCACCAACGGCCGAACTTAGTATAACCTGTCATTGGAACTGTCTTTGCCATCTTGAGGATTTGCTGCAAAATGCAAACACCTGAATATAATTAAATATCTATCTCGGCTCATGTAGTTTCTTACTGGTAAATTATACAAACGATCTGTACGCCAGTAATCTCGCAATCTAGGTAACTGTAGTATGCACATAAAAAACGAAATACCCAAAAATATTAATATTTCTTTTCTATCAATTGGTTTCCAACGGCTAATTTAAGAGGCGTGGTATGTGTGTGACTACTACGCCCAAGGCCCCGAGTTCGAATCCCGACACGGTCCGCTTGAAAAATGTTAAGAGAGAATTTTTCGCAAAAATACTCCCTCGTTCGGATGAGAGGTAAAATGAAGGTCCCGAGTGTGAGTGTTGTCACGCACGTTAAAGATTCCTACCTTGCTTGGAACAGCAAGGGTTCGGCAAAATTCCAAATTTTCCAGGTAAAAAAAAAATGCTTCCTGGCTAATGTAGTACCTTCAAATGGAGCATTGGAAAATCACATGTAAGGCTAATTCTAGAATGCGGTCTCTGAACTTCGTGTAACAATATATACTCTACATACAGATTTGTTTCTCTAACCAATAATTAAAAAAAATGGTTATCTGCTGTAAGATAAAAGAAGTCAATGGGTTTTCCATCACCAGGTAAGGGCACATTTAGTTTCTGTTGCCCAACCAACAGAATATCTTTTAGTAGTGGTGGATTCTCCATCCACTGTAACTTACCATTTTGTTCGACAGTGGGTTCAACAATTGGTTCGACAACAAAATTTCCATTGTTACTTTGATAATTGTAATTATCATTAGCGTCTTCAGCAAATTCTTCTGCAACCTCTTCAGCTTCAGAGTTCTGAAAAGGTTCCTCGTCCGAATCAGAATACAAAGCTAATGCCTCTAGTTGTAACATCTCCTTTTAATTCAAATTAAAAGTAAATACTATAAGGACATGTGGCCCGACCACATGGCACCGCCCGGCAATGTGATGCTTATGATTTATAGTCACCGTCAATAAATATGCTGAGGCATCGCCAGATTGGAATAGCCCGCCATCTTTTTATCAACACATAGGGGTTTTACCGCTTAATTGAATAACTAATCAAAATTCTATTCAGGAAGTTTTGTAAATCACGATTTTTAGAGTAATTTGATAACAAGTCCGTGTGAGGGGGAGTTAAATTATGTTAGTTAATAGTAATAAATATTTTTATAAATTTATTGCCAGCATGTTTAAGTAGGTCAAATTTAAACGTAGTTTGTAAATAAGGAAGTAATAGTAGGATATTATGTAGGAAATGGATCTTAGCACATCAATAAGGGTGCTTTCAAACGGAAATTGATAAATTAAAAGTACCCCGAAGGTTTTTATAAACACTTTCAAGCTTCAGAAAGTATAACATAAAACCGAAAATTGATAAATACCAGCGTGTGTTCAGTTTAGGGGATTATTATTTTTGAG
This sequence comes from Platerodrilus igneus, assembly GCA_036346225.1. Taxonomy (NCBI): domain Eukaryota; kingdom Metazoa; phylum Arthropoda; class Insecta; order Coleoptera; family Lycidae; genus Platerodrilus; species Platerodrilus igneus. The sequence goes on along the minus strand of JARFIW010000727.1, from coordinate 506,737 downwards.
TCTCAGATAGGGTAGTGAGAAACCATTCGCTAATCGTTGATTATTAGAATATTAGAAAAAAGAAGCTTTTATCTCGAGGAGATCCTCGAGTGAATACAAAGTGTGATTAATATTTTGTTGACCGCATTGAGAGCGGTTCAGTTCCATTTTTAAGTGATTTATCATCCCAAGTGTAACTGATTGAATAAATTGTGGGCGCGATTAACGGTCCATATTAACTGATTTCACTAAATCAGATTGGAAGAGCGAGCGTGTATTGTAAAACATCCAGGTGCCCCGTTATTTTCACTTTCAATGTACGAAAGTGAAGATATTAGTAAACTTAACTAAATACCGTTAGCCCGACAAAGCAACCCTGCGGTGTGACCTTTAGCAGGTAGTTATTGGTATAGCCACTATACACATTATTAGAATAGAAAGTGAAAGTGTTTTATGCGAGGACAATAAACTACCCAAATACCGCGAGTATATTACAAACAACGATGACACACGTCAACCAGGCTCTGAAATTTGCACCTGATCGTATACGCAACGCTGGCAGTGAAAAGCGGCGCATGTAATGTAAGTAATTAAATTGACCCTTAATGTGATTTATGACATACTTGTTTGAAGTCATACAAAATAACTAGATTACGAGTATTTAGTTAGGGAATTAGGTATGCATAGAAATAGATCCATGGTGTATTTTGTTTTTACATCCGAGTAAAGAAGTTGCTTGTCAAGTGTTATTTTTTTATTTAAATAAGTTTGAATACAGTTAGGTAAAAGCTTGTAAGTGGTGCACGAATAAGTACTGGAAGTCAGGGTAAAGCTTTTTAAAAATTGAAATTCTGAAAAATTTAAGGGGTTCAAAGCATCCCCTACCGTGTTTAATAAGGGATAATGATTATCTTTTAGAAATACTCTGTTGCTGGGTTGTTATAAAAGAAAGAGTAATAGGCTCAAGGGCTTGTTTTTATATTGAAGCTGTAGGTACCCGTTTTAGGTAGTTATTTGTCACCGATACAAATAAAACCAACCAATATTAAACAAAGGGAGACGTTACATAGTTCATCCTCGGTTAATTTATTTGGATTACAAATTCTTGGTCTTTTTGATCTTGACAGATCAGCAACCGAATCCTCTGCCATTTTGAGATTAACGAATTTAACAGTTATGAACTAAGCTAGCGAGAACTGAACTGAACACTGTAATATTATGAACCACTCTCGCTTTTGTATAAACGTGACCTTTAACAACGTGCTCCTTGCATGGCAAAAGCTCAACTGCAGTGCACATATTGCTAGACAGCTTATAAATTCATGGCCTTAAGCCGACACATATGCAGCGTGCACTCCTATAGCAATGCTCGCGTCGACACCCTGTCGGCATGAGCACTGAACGTGTTAAGTATTTAAAATAAAAATAATAATTTTGATATCGTTGTTATTAAATATTTGGAATCTTGTGCATTCTTAAGGTAAGTGTTTATATCTTCCAGAAAAATTTTGGATTTCTGACTTCTAAAATCATAAGATTTTCTTATCAAAAGAGTACGTAACTTTGGATATGTATTGATATCGATATCATTATTAATAGATAATGTAGATCTCAGAGTCAAATACATGGACCATAACATCGACAGCTCCAAAATATACCAGTAGTGCAGTTTTTAAAAATGAATTTACATGATTTATATATCTCCAATTCATAAATTTCTCATATATTTCTTCGTATCTCTTCTTTGATTTTGCTGGTAATAAATCCGAAGAGGTTTTTTTCGGCTTTATTTACTATTACTGGAGGAGTACCTATCATGTTTAAATCACTTTGTGAACCAAACATCATGAAATACACGAAAAACTACCAAGTTTAAGACGAATTGTCGTTGACAGTTCTGAATAGTGAACATTAAAAGTAAAACTTTTGAACAACTGACATCAGACGACTTGCTGTTGGTAGTTTGAATTTTATAATTTCATTTACTTTTAATTTAATAATAGTTAAGCAAACGCATTTAGATTTTAATTAACATCCTTTTATATTTTATTATTGATAATAATAAGCAGCCAAATACTAAACGAGGTGGTTACATGTCAAAAGATACATCAACTTCTACTTTCGTCACTAGAGATGAAAGTTAACGTTAGGGGACTTTCTCTCACTAGTGACGGAAATCAAATTTTTGCCGGATGTATATCCTATCGGAAAGTTGTCATATCGTAGGGGGTGTTAGAAAAAATATTTTTTAACTGCAATTACAACAAATACGTCAATAGAATTCTACTGCGATTATTAACATCTTGTTTCTAATTACACGCCTTATTTTAACCATTCATATTACTCCAGTTCCAGAAGACAAATATTCAGCACGCAAAAGTATGGATGATCCTGATATGCTACTAGTACTCGAACGTTGCTTCAATCTAGTTCATGGAAGAAGAAATTCAACTGCAGTTTCAGCATCATCTCAAGTTACAACAGTTTCAGAAACATCAAGCGCTTCTGTTTCCGGTAAACACATGAAACGGTATATATTCGACGTTTGTAAAAGACGTTTGACAAAGCTCGACCACAACTTTTATGATATTATATGGCCAAACGTGAAAAAACTTCCACAAGATAAAGAATTCCGAGTGGCACTCGAACAAGACTTTCCTATCGGTGTTGTTGCACCTGATTTTTACGTTTACAAAGTGTTTCGGGAATATCTGGAACCTCTTATTAAAGATGCAAACTCTATTGATGTCAATTCTGAATTACGTGATCATCCTGACATTAAATTTTTTGACACTGGTGAAAGCAAGTACGAAACGGCTGAATTTGATTTTGATTTAGATCCATTCTCAAAAAATATTATTACTGGAACGCTTGATTGTACAAGAAACTTAGCGGGATTTGAACTTCCCAAATCGTTAAACATAAACCAGCTAGAAGCGGTTGAACGAATTTTAACAAGTGTTCTGTTGAGTAGGGAAACAGCAAAAGCATTGTATCCAAATGCTACCGATTCTGATATTCTTGAGAAAGGAAGTGGAAGTTATTACACCATGAACGAAGTGTTAGAAGATCCTTCGGAAATAAGAGTGGTTTTAGCAGCCACTGGTTTGCTCATTCCGCTATGGAACCTACCCGAATCCGATCGGTTACATGGTAAACACTGGCCATATGGAAGGGGTGTGTTTGTAAGCACTAGCGGTAATTTAGTAGCGTGGATTAACGTACTTGATCATTTACGTATAATAACATGCACATCTGCACAAAAGCCAGCAAATATTGGACAAATTTATGCTAGAATCTATCGAGTATTGAAGTCGATTGAGCCACGTGTGAGTTTCCGAAAAGACGAAAAACTTAATTTTCTTTCTGCACGGCCAACTTCGTTGGGAAATACATTGCACTTTACATTAACTGTACGTTTTCCACAGTTAATCAAAGAGCAGGCAAACTTGAAGCATTTATGCAATGTACGGGGATTGAGGTATAGCAAATATGACAATACGAGCGATGCAGTTCGAATAAGTAACCAGCAGTGTCTGGGAATTACCGAGCAACAAACTTTTGAAGACTTTACCACTGCCGTTACAAATATATTACAATTAGAAAAAGACCTAGCAATGTCAAACTCCATGCACATCGCTGCATTATTCGTTAACATTTTTAAACGAAAGAAAACAGGTGTTGGTACTGCATAACTTTTTTTACAACTTATTTAGGTTTAAGACTTTGTAAATAATTATGTACATAGTGCCAAATTATTCACTTTTTACTTCTATTTAATACAACTCTGTTAAGGATGGACTGTTTTAGGTCAGTACAAACATCATCACAATTGTAAACACATTATTACTTCAAATTAAAGTGTTGTTTTGTATTTGGTAAATTCACGTATTAAGCACTTTTCAATGTTTTGCTATGTGTTTTGTGGTGTATATTTTATTATTTGGTCGGGCTTTTGAATCAATTTTATTTTATATGCATGATGCCACTGCTTCTTATTTTTGGTTGGAAATTATTTGTGTAAACATATTTAAAATTATCTAAACACTCTGACCTGGTGCTCTTTGGTTGCAGATAAGTCCACAAACAAAGTTCAAGTAGATATGCCGTTTTTCTATACCGAAGAGGGGAGGTATTTGGCATCGTGTAAGTGCACTTATTTAACTATTTTTAATTTGTAATTTATATTAAATTTACAATATGACATGGATACTTAGAAACGTTTTCTTTATTATGTCCGTCTATATATAATTTTCTGAAATCACCTACTGAATTTACCTGAAATTGTAATTTATTCGAGCCCCACCTTGGGTCGACATAATACTACGAGGTTTACCTGGTACTAAAGCTAATTCGAGCCCCACGCCTTTGGTCGCCCTTAATTTTTCAAGCTTTATGCTGCTTATAACAAAACAAAAACTCAGCTTCATCAGTGAAGTTTGACACGGCTGCTCTGCTGCTATCTGAAGAATACTATCATACTACTCTACACAAAGAAAACGCGGCTACGATAATACACTTCGATTTATTCAGAGAAAACAAATTCTACCCCAACATCCTCATCAATTCCTATTTCACACATTATTTAAATTATATACATTGTCCTTTTGAAATAATACATTCTCTTTCAAATATTACTAGATTAAATTTTAACTATCAATAAATTTATAAAGCAACATGGCTTCACCATAGACCTTACTTTACTCCCTGGTTTGATACGAGCTCATAGTAAAACCTTTAAACACTCATGCTAATTAGTGTACATCAAATTACCAAAAGTCCCTCTTACTTTGCACATAAACCAATAGTACACAGATTATTTTTACAAACATAAATTCCTACATTAAAATATGGTAAAATAATATCAGAAAAGTTCAATCTGTACTTCTTTTGTCCATTAAATTTATAGAAATATACCCATAAAGCACAAAATGTCATTACACACCAAATACCACACAAAAGCAATGTTACACAAAATCAGTTACCTGCAATTCACCGCACTTGGATCTGGAACCACACCATAGATGACTGTAGCCCTCATCATTCACTGCACCTTCTGAAACCTCTCCAAGTTGTATTACACCAACTGTAATGACAAACTGCCACTCTATTCTCTTGAATACCAATTGCAGGCACATCAAAACTCCCCCAATTCTGTTACTGTTCCATCTACCATTGGTAAACCACCAAATCCATCCACTATCAATCTCTACTCCATTTTCGGGCAAACCTTGCATCCACAACGAAATATCTAGCAGTCTGTACTTACTTTAAATCAAGCATGCTTTGCAGTTTTTAAAAAACTTCTCATTAATTCAGGACTGCTTGAAAAACTCTACACCAACTTGTGTAGGTTGTTATAAACTTTATTTCAAACACTATAAAATTACTTGTTTACCACTATAAGCGGACGCGTCGATGAAAAGTAAAAGAGCAAAAAAGAGGCCGTACCACCACCTCTATGTGTTTATATACACTTGCTGCCCCCTTAAACTTGTAAATTCTCGCAACTCTGTCAATACAAACAAAACAGTTTTCTTAGTAAATTTCCAAGTGTCTACACAATTCTCACAAACTCAATTTCAACTGCCATCAAAATCATAGAATTATGACGATACAAACAAAGTATTTTCTACAAAAACAGAAGTTACGCCCCGTAACGAATATTCACTTTGTTGAATCTTAGCTCTTAATGCTAATCATTATAGCAAGAACACACCCCCACTAAAATCTCTGTCTCCTTTTAACCTATTCACACAATTTCCTATCCCTTACTTTGGTTTCAAGTTGCTCCTCTCCAAGTAATATTCAAAATAAGTCTGTCTCACTTACACACATATCCTATCTGATAATCTTTCTCTGTTTATTGTTGGTAACTTGTATTTGTAACCTCTCTACAATATTTCCCACTTCCAATAATATCTATACAAACATGCGGCATCTCACTTGTACCTATTAAATTTAATCTTTCCTTGTCTCCCTGCATTTTCCTCAAGTACAACGATCACCTATCACATGATATCTTTATCTTGTTTCTATGCATGCTATACTTCTTTCTTTATTCTATATTGGTTCCTGCATGTTAAAGCCGCCAACTAACTTCACTCATCTCATTTCTACAATCGACCGCTTTTAATACAATAGCACCTGCCACCCTTTGTAGAATTAGAACGTTATCTGTGCACATTCTCCGTTTGAATACTTAGAACACTAGCGACGGTTGAACTTGTTGATCTTTAAATATACTGGGAAAATATCTCCTACCACAAAATGTTTAAAGCAAATGTTGTAACGGCCACTTGTTTCTCTGAACAATAGATAGAACTAAACGTTTAGAAACGAAGCTAAAAAGCTTGTAACTATTTAGACTTATAACATACAATGATTAAATATACACGCTCAGAATATTTTGAAATTTACTATTTTAGCTTCCTCGATTATGACCGTGGAATTATTGATTTCTACGCTAAAAGAATCTGAAAAGCTTTTAAGAATAAACATCGAGCTTCGCACTTATGAACTACAATGCTTTAAAATAATACAGCCTTTGAAAATAACCCTCCCTTTTCTATAATTTACCTCTTCACTTATGAACTATGATTAAATATGTTTATAGTTTACTATATGCTAGCTTTTAAATGCTATACTATACATGCTTGCAATATTTACACACGCTATTTCCTACAAAGATTTATGCTACTATGCATCTAAGCATACAAAAATTATTTGTAAAATTAACACACGCTAACAGATGAAGCAAAATTACCCTTTTAAAATTAATGATTTTTATTGCTATGCATTGCCCCACGATTGGGCGTGTCATATTTATTGCCCTTCAAACCCCACGATTTGTACGTTATATTTTATTTGTTGTGATATACCCTTTATACCCTTTAAAGTTTCTATACTTTCTTGTTTACCCCGACTAGCTAACTGATTGCTCGACTTCCTAATAATAATAAATCTTATTTTATCCTTTAAATGGCTTCAAATAAAGCAGTTCAAAGATCACACAATGTAATAATTGATAATATGTACAATGTTGGGTAACCTCAAAATTTTCCCTTAGAATATTTACATTTACCAAATTTATGCTTTCCTGAAAGCCAGCAAAAATATCTTTTAATTACTCTCAAGTATCTTCGAACGTTTTAAGATACTTTCCTGTTTTCATATTTTCAAATGACTTTTTTTATGATTTTTTACAACTATATAATGTATAGCGAATATTAAATTTGAAACAGTCTTTAACTAATAAATGTTTAAAAATCGCTAACCTGGAACGTTTGCTGGAGTTGCCTCATAGTGTCTGTGGTCTGCATTCCTTGCTATGTCCGCTCTACTTATTGGTCAGAATGATCCATTTTTGATTTCTGGTATTTTTCCTTGAATTAACTTTGAGTACCCTTTTGATCTCACTTTCAGACGTATTTTTGGATTTGTGTTAAGGCTTAGATCTCGACATGAACATCAACTTGCATATAAACTTAAACATCAACTTAGTACATATGACATTAACGAAACTGACATCAACGAAAGTGGCATCAACGAAAGCGGCATCAACAAAAGTGTCATCAACGAAAGTGGCATCAACGAAAGTGGCATCAACAAAAGTGTCATCAACGAAAGCGGCATCAACAAAAGTGGCATCAACAAAAATGGCATCAACAAAAGCCGTCTCAACAAAAGCCCTGTTATGTTAAATATTAAAATAAATTTAATTAATTGTTTAACTTACGTCTATTTGTCGAACGGCTTATTTTTTGTCGCACAATTTTGCACTTTCAAATTTTACTTATTCTGAATTTTAACGTTTCACTAATTAATTTCATCACGTAAATTTCTACCGAATTTGACCATAGTTTGTGCTTGGTTGAATATGAACTGACCTCTTTATTCATTTCCTATCGTATTTACAAGCCCTTCCCACCAATCGTTTTCATTGGCGTGTTTATTGATCAAGGCTTGTACTTTGCCTTATCTGTGGCAGAACTCGGTATTTTTCAAAATCCCTGTCTAATTCTTGGTGACAATGCTTTATCAGTCACGTAAGCGTTCTGTATTATATAGTTACTTCTTAGGATTCCCAATTATTACCCACATTCAATCACGTAATTTTATGTTTGTAGTTTAAAAGTCCAAAACTTATCATATAATGAACCGCCTGGTGTTTATTTGTTTGTTACAGAATGTTGGTTTTCTGAACAAATGTATTCTTTGTAGTCACGTATTTAGTGACGTATTAGAATGCGTTTTTTTATACATGAGTTGATATTTTTTACAAAATTATTAGATATCCAGAATGCCAGTTTACAGACAATGTATTTATATTGATGCAATTAGTTGCGCTTAAAATCTCATCTTCACTTATACATTATACTTAAAACATATTACACGACGTACATATTATTATTTTAGCTAAATGGTATCGAATTATTGCAAAATGAGCTTCTTTCTTATGCATTAAATCAAATATACTATGTATACAGCGTGCTTGCAATTGACTTTTTCTAAAATAGTCGATTTACTCCTATAATAGATGGAATTATTTGGTTTCTTAAAGTTACAATTATTTATATCTATCTTACGACCCCTATAACTTAATCTACCCTTAAATTACTCTCTTATCATAGCAATATATATATATATATATATATATATATATATATATATATACATAGTTGTGACAAGCCTCTGTGAGTAGGAGCGTCACGGATTTGTGCTGTGATCCAGGTACAGTGAACTGTATTAATAACAATGCAATAGGAAAATATGAAATTATTGTCTTACCTTCCCGTTCTCCTGTTCCTTTTCTTTGCCTGGCTAGCGCAACAGAAATTATACCGTGGAATTTACGAAAATGAAATGAAATAGAAATCTCAAGATACATCTGTGCATGCGAAAACATTTTTCTTTCATACAAAAGGTTCTCTTATATTATAAAACAGTTTACAGCTTAAGTTCATACAGAAAATTATTCTTAGACTACCTATTTACTAAAACAATCCTTACCTAATCTTTGTTAACAATTACAGAACTCAAATCTTTTCTCTAGTGAGTTACAAAAAATTACTTTAATTTGGTTGTGGATAATTTACCTATCTTTTATTACCCTGCTCGTGCATTTCAAATCTCCATTTAGAATGTTAGTTCGCAATTTATTAAATTCAGCAGCAGTTCTCGTATCTGAATTATCTGTGTCGAAGATGGTTTGGTTCTCGTAGTGTTTTACAAAATAATTATTGTCTAAAATTTCTGCAAAGTTCTTTGTTATTTGCATAAATCCAACTAACTACTCCAAACTTATAAGTTTCATGTCACAAAATAATTTGAAGAATGTAAGTTTTGCTTGAATGTTACATATTGCTTTACCGCGAATGAATTTGAATTTTGTTTCATTACTCAAAAGTTACATCTTAAATGTCAAATACTGTATGGATGCTTAATACTGACTCTCGAAATAATCTTTATTCAAACTTACATGGTTGCTCTCGTACAATGAATTAATTCTAAATGTTAATTACTTTCGTTTATATACAAAATAATCTTAATACCCCTAATTATAGGTTTACCCAAATTAGAGGGGTCTTTAGTAAGGAACCAGATTAAGACAGGTTCTCGAAAGAGAGCAGCAGCTTTTTCGGAACTTAGAGTGACAAAAACCTGAACTATAATAAGGCACCCGGTATAGACAAGGTGCAAGCAGAAACTCTAAAAACCGCTGGACTAGCAGTAACAGAACGTCTCTTCCAACTCGTAAGTTATATGTATGAGACAGGCGATATCAAACCAAACTGACGGTTGAAAATATTTTCTATAAAGTCATGTCTTAATATGCTCATAATTTCGACGAATGTAACCTTTTTAAAAACGCAGGTGTTTGTTAATTATTGACTGTTTAGCTCAACAATTCTTAAATTTTATATTTCGTCGTATTTGTATAAAACTGACGTTTGCTTGTTACTATGAAAACCTTTTGCCTTGGAATTATTGATTTTCTTACCCTAGTGGGATTTTCTTTATGCTTTTACTTGTTGAATTAAAATAAATTAAAATTAATTATGCGTTTTCTATTTGTTTTAAAACTGTTTTTCTTTATGTAGTTTTAACCTTTCAATCATTAATTATAAAAATACGTCAATACTTGTCCGTTCTCCCTAAATGAATTAAATAAATTTTGCGCGTAAATAATTTGTTCCTTTCTCTATACAGGGTGGTTGAAATTTTATTGTTTACCCCAAATTTAACTCTTTGAATCTACAACATAATCCCCCTATTTCAATTCGAAGAAAACTCCCCAACGTTTTCTTGAATTTAAATATATTCATTCTTACCACCTAATCTTACATGCTATTCTTATACACCTATCTACTCACCTAACACTACCTATACCTATTTATCCAACCTATCACTACTTATCTACCTATTTCTATCTATCTCTAATTATTTCTATCTATCTACACCTATCTTTATTTATAACTACCTATTCACTCCTATCACTATCTTCTACCTAACTATTTCTATCCATTACTAACTTTTCACCCTCTAATTCTATCTATTTTCTCTTTTTATTTTACCCTTTCGTCATTTATTGACTCTTTAAGTACCTCACTTTTATACTTTTCTACCTATCTTCACTTTTATACTTTTCTAGGTATCTTCTACTTATGTCCCTCTGTTATTTTTAACCTTACCTACTAACACTATTTGTTTCTTATCCTATCTATACACACTTAACTCTATATATACATTTAACTATCTTCCCATATTTATCCTATACCTACTTCTACTTTTCTATATACACCTCTCTATTTTTAATTGTCTTCCCTTATTTATTCTATTCCTACTTCTACTTTTCTATATACACCAATCTCTATCTCTACTTACTTAAATTCTACGCTATCTTTTACCTATCTCTATATTTTTATCTATTAACATGTCTTTTTCTTTAAAGGTGACTCTTTTCTTGATCCTGCATGTCTTTCTTCTCACTATCCTAATACACTTTATCCCTGTTGCTTCACATAAAATAAAATCATCCCTATTATCCTGCCTCTTAACTACTTCTTCTTCAGGCCTTATACATGTCTGTTTCTCATTTACTATAATTCCTTCTTCTGCGGACAAACCAAACGATACTATCTCAACATCTTCATCTTTTCCCTCTAAAGGAAACTCTTTATCTCTTCTAGACCCTTTATGTACAATTTTCACCCCGTAAAAATCTCCTAAATTCAAATTATCAAAATTATCTTTGCCACTGAACTCACTTATGTCTACTTTTACTTCTTGTGTGTCACATAATGCTGTTTTCGCCTCTACTTTTATTAATTCTGACTCGTTATACTCTAACAATGTTGCACTCGACTTAACCTCTATTTGTTCAGGCTCTTCGTTGACTACCAAATGTACCTCTTTTAACTTTTCCTCATTACCTTCAAGTGTGTCGATTTCTTTCACCTCTTTCTCATCTAATTCTATACATAACACCGTAGTCACTATACCAAAAAAGAAAGGTGGAGATAGATGTGAAAACTTTCGAATAATAAGTTTGACAGCACATGTGTCCAAAATATAAACTAGAATTGTACAAAGACGAATGGAAAAACTGGGTGAAAAAATACTAGGAGAAGATCAATTTGGGTTTAGGCAAACAGGGGAACATGGGAGGTCATTTTAGCTTTAAGGGTGTTAATGGAGAAAACAATGAAAAAAGAAAAAGCGTGTATAATATTGCAGTTGTAGATATGAAAAAAAAACATTTGACAATGTAACATGGGAAAAAATGTTTGAGATACTCAAAAAGATTTGAATGAATTATAGGGACAGGTGGATAGTACGTAGCTTATACAAAGCGCAAACAGCTGTAATAGAATTAGAGCAGGAACGTAGAGAAATAAATATTAGGAAAGGGGTGAGAGAGGGATGTGCTCTGTGCCCATTAATTTTTAACTATATATCGAAGAGACAATGAATACTGTCAAATGCAGAAAGACACTTGGAATTACTATGCAGGGACAAACGATTCATATGCTTAGATTTGTAGATGATATAGCGGTATTAGCATCTAGCAAGGAAGAGTTAGAAGCTGCTCTTAATGAAATGGAAATTGTTATAACAGAGAGATGCGGTATGAAAATTAACAAAAATAAAACTAAAGTACTAGTATGGAAAGGAGGGGAAAATAAATAAAAAACAAGAATACAAATAGGTAACGAGAACTTGCAAAAGGTTAAAGATTTCTGCTACACAGGAAGCCAAATAATACAAGATGGGAACAGTACAAAAGATATAAAACAAAGATTAGCACAAGGTCGTGCTCCATATAACAAAAAAAAAGCAACTACTATGTTCAAAGACAACAAATATAGAAACAAGGGAAAGATTGCTGAAAATTTATGTGTGCAGCACGGCACTCTATGGCTGTGAAACGTGAACAGCGGGAGATGCGGACAGGAAAAATGTAGAAGCCTTTTGAATGTAGTGTGATGAAGATATCATGGACAGACAAAGTTACGAACAAAGAGGTTCTCGAAATGATAGGGGAAGAAAGAGTGTGGAAAACAGTAAACAATAGGAGAGATAGCATGATAGGATACATACCGAGGCATGAGAGAATTGTGCGGAACATATTAGAAGCAGAGATAGGAAAAAAAGAGTAGGGGTAGACCTAGATTAGACTATTGCATGCAGATAGTGGAAATTTCAGGAAAATGTACAGGTTAGCTCAGAATAGGAAATAATGGAGGTACGCATCCAACCAGTTCTAAGACTGAAAACCTATAGATGATGATGATGTAATAGGAAAAGCTACAAAAATAGTTTTTATCTATTTATAGCACTTTAATAGTCATGGAAGCTCCTGTACTGGAGATTGTTCATTGATACAAATAATCAACTTATTTAATGACTTTTAATATTTCTAATAAAATGACATATTCGAAAATTCTTAGAATATTTTATTTAAAATCTTATAATGTAAGTCAGTTTGTGTCCCCATAAATTTAATAACAACAATAAATGGAAGGTGATTTATTTGAGATTTGCATTTTCATGTGAACAAACAATTTCTGTACAATTTCTGCTTTTTCTTGTTAAAAATAAAATTCAGGTAAGTTGTTTGTGTTACGTTTGTATCCAAACATTTGTGGAATACTGAGGTTTCATGCAAGGTGGAAAGTATTCATTTTATAGTGAAAAATAATTGGTAGAAATGAAATTTCTTGTGGGCATCATGTTAAAATATTATTTTATGTTGTTGATAAGTTTAATTATAACTGAATTTCGTACACTATATTTATTATGCATACAAATTGTTTTTATCAAAGTGAATACGATCCAAACTAAAGTGCAAATAATTACCACAGTTTACTTCATATAGACCCAAATATTATGAAAGCAGTTGAATTTGCAAGAAGTATTTCATTTCATCTTACTTTATTAATTTCTAGCTAAATTGCAATATTCATTCCACTGTAAAAACATCAATTTATGTTTAAACTATTTAGCATCTCTTTTGATATAAATTTTTTTTTCTAGCACTAGGAGATCCATTAATAAAAGGTCTTACAGAAGTTGCTAATAAACGTCCGGAAGATCCTATTGCATACTTAGCACAGTATCTGTATAATTTTGCTAATAGTGACAAGACACAAGGCAAAACTGAGGTAAGAATAATTTTTATTTCTTTTCAGTTAAAATATCATAAAGGAAAAAAAACGGTGATCCCTAAATTTTTATAATCTTTAGGGTTCCGTACCTTATAAGGTATAACGAAACCTTTATAAGATCACTCTCGTGTCCATCCGTCCGTCTGTCACAGAGGTTTTTCTCGAACTATGTAACGTAGAAATTTGAAATTAGGCACAATGCTAGGTCTTTATGGCGCGCACATATATTGACAGTCAGAAAATAGAAACAAAAATTTTAGATTAAAATGACGGGGGTTAATTCGGTCAAAAAAAAAGTTTTAATAAATATATCGTGTGAGGTATCATTTGAAAGGCTTCTAAAAAAATTTTTTTTAGAATTTTCGGTTCAGTAGTCTTCGTGATATAGCTCAAAATGTGCCAAAAATGCCCCCCCCTCTGTTCTCTTACATTTGCAAAATTAAAATTTTGATTTTAATAGGGATAGTAGCTATTGAGTCATAAATTATTGGAAAACAGCAGATTTTTTTGACAGCGTAATAGTTGCTGAAAAATATACATAAAAAATAAAAACAGCTTAATTTGGTTTATTTATTGCTCACTGTAGTATTGGTACGGAACCCCAATAGTGCGAGCTCAACTCGCTCTTGGCTAACTTTTTTTATTGCATGTACAAGGATAGTTCAACAGAAACATATTTGATCAGCGTAGCCATGATTTCGTTTCTTTCACAACAAAATTCATTTGTGCATACTATTTGTGTAAGTAGTGCCGATGCATCTGTGAATAATATTTGCAGCTTACTTTTTTCTAAGTGTTGTGACAATTAAAATGTTATCTACGATGGAAAAACCATCCAAAAATAATCTGTGTCATTATTCAGTTTTTGGTCGCCGAAATAATGTTGGCCGAGTTTGTTTTTTATTACCAGGATTTGCAGTTCTTGGTTTTAAAGAACCCGGTGTCAACATTAATGCTGAGTGCTATGCAGTCATCTGAAAAGGCTTGCGTGCCAGTATTAAGAATAAACATCCCTGGATACTCACTAATGGTGTCATTCTTGTTTATGATATTGCTCGACCCCATGTAGCAAAGACGATTCAAGATGTACTTCGCCATATGTAATGGGAATTTTTACAACATCCAGCTTATAGTCCCAACTTGTCCCCATGCGATTTATAAGTGTTTGGCCCATTAAAATAATCATTAAAAAGGAGACGGTTCAATTTGAATGCTGATGTAGAGATTGCTGTTGTAGAATGGTTCCACAAGAATTTTACTTGCAGGGAATCTATAGACTAGTGCACCAGTGGGACTCATGCTTTAATGTTAATAGAGACTTCTTTTAAATTCGTTAAATAAATACTACTTTACAGTCTCTAATCGTATTTTCATTGAACTATCCTGGTATATATTAAATTCCAAAACATTTTTTTTAAATTGCAAAGTTAGAGTATTTACTTTCAATTTTTATATTAATATACATAGAATCCATTTCGAATGGACCTGCACCTTGCCGAAGTTCTAAATTACTAACAGGTGAAATGGCTTGCGTGTTCTAATGAGTTAAAGAACCAAACTACAGGTCCAACCAAAGTAGTAGGGTCGCTAGTGATGAACGAGACTAAGACAGGTCCTCGAAAGAGGGCAGCGGCTCTTTCGGTACTTAGATTGGCAGAGACCATAGGGGTCGGTATGGCAGTCTAAGACACACTACCGCGATGTGGAAGGCAACGTGAAACCACCACATTATCTCCCAAGTACACAGCGTACTTAAATTGTAACAAACATGATGGCATTCTCTGGGGTAAAAGATTCCGGAGCTAAAATAGTCCCCCATTCGGATCTCCGGGAGGGGACTACTTCGGAGGATGCGATCGGAAAGTTACAAATAAGAGTCGAGAACATTCTGCGAGTCGGAGCATGGAATGTTAAAAGTATGAAGCAAGTAGGTAAGCTAGAGAACCTAAAAATCGAAATGAATAGGATATCACTAGACATAGTAGGGATCAGCGAAGTTCGGTGGCCAGAGGCAGGGGATTTTTGGAGTGGAGACTTCAGGGTAATTCATACAGGAGCAGAGGAAGGAAATTTGGGTGTGGGGATAGTTATGCGGAAAAAGATAGGATACTGTGTAGAAAATTACTTACAAAAGAACGAAAGAGTACTCATGGTTAGATTAGAATCTAAACCGGTAAACACAGTAATAATACAAGTATATATGCCCACCTCTAGCTACAGTGACGAAGAGGTAGAAGCCATTTACAAAGATATCAAAGACATATTAAGATACGTAAAAGGACATGAAAATTTAATAATTACGGGGGATTTTAATGCCGTGGTAGGTGAGGGTAGGGAAGGACCGGTAATAGGTTTATTTGGTTTAGGCACGAGAAACGACAGGGGAAATAGGCTGGTAGAATTTTGCAACAAGAACAATTTAATCATCACAAACACATTATTTTAACATCATGCTAGAAGACGATATACGTGGAAGATGCCAGGAGATATAGGAAGATATCAAATAGATTACATTCTTGTTAGACAACGATTTAGAAATCAAGTAAAAGACTGTAGAAGCTACCCAGAAGCAGATATAGACACTGACCACAACATCGTAATTATGAAGGCCGCACTTAAATTTAAAAATTTCAAAAAAGAAACGGAAAAAGGCACTTGGACTTAGAGAAACTAAAAGATAAAGATATTCAAGAAAGATTCGAAAAAAAGTCAAATGAATTGCTCAAAGATATCGGGAAAATATCTGATACTAAGGAAGTAGAAACAGATTGGAATAACATTAAATCAAGCCTAGATATGGCGGCCAGAGATGTTCTGAGGTATACACAAAAAGAAAATAAGAAACCATGGATAACAAAGGATATGCTGAATTTAATAGAAGAAAGACGAAAATACAAAAATAAATCAGACGAAACAGAAAAACAGAGATACAAAGCCATAAAATGGGAAATTATTTGAAAATGCTGGAAAGCTAAAGAACAATGGATTGATGAAAAGTGCAAAGAGATACAAACGAAGATGGAAATAGGAAAGACAGACGAAGCATACAAATTAATTAGAATGAATTTTAGGGATATAAAACCGTATAGCAAAAATATAAGGGACGCACAAGGAAACGTCATCATAGAAAACGTAGAGAAAGTGGGTAGATGGCAAGAATATATAGGGAATTTGTATGCAGGAGATGAACTAACTGCATTAGAACAGTAATCAGACATTGAAAATGATGACTTGGGATATCCTATACTTAGATATGAGTTTGAATTAGCATTAAAAAGTCTAAAAATGGTAAGGTGCCGGGTACTGATAAGGTGTAAGCAGAAACTTTAAAAGCCGCTGGACAAGCAGTAACAAAACGTCTCTTCCAACTGGTAAGCTGTATGTATGAGACAGGCGAGATACCCAAAGATTTCAAACGTAGCATCATAGTAACTATTACCAAAGAAGAAAGGTGCGGATAGATGTGAAAATTTTCGAACAATAAGTTTGACAGCACACGTGTCAAAAAAATTAACTAGAATTGTGCAAAGACGAATGGAAAAACGGGCGGAAGAAATACTAGGAGAAGACCAATTTGGGTTTAGGCGAAACAGGGGAACACGGGAGGCTATTTTAGCTCTGAGAGTGATAACGGAGAAAACAATAGAAAAAGTGGAAAGTGTGTATATAGGGTTAGTAGATCTGGAAAACGTATTCGACAATGTAAAATGGAAAAAAATGTTTGAAATACTCAAAAAGATTGGAATGAGTTATAGGGATAGACGAATAATACATAGCTTATACAAATAGCAAACAGCAGTAATAGAGGTTAAGAGGTTAAGGATTTCTGCTACCTAGGAAGCCAAATAACGCAAGATGGGAAAAGCACAAAGATATAAAACAAAGATTAGCACAAGGTCGTGCTACATTTAACAATAAAAAGCAACTACTGTGCTCAAAGACCACAAACATAGAAACAAGGAAAAGATTGCTTAAAACATTAGTGTGGAGCATAGCACTGTACGGCTGTGAAGCCTGGACAGTAGGAGAAGCAGACAAGAAAAAGGTAGAAACCTTTGAAATGTGGTGCTACAGACGTATGATGAAGATATCATGGACAGACAAAGTTAAGAACGAAGAGGTACTAAAAATGGTAGGGGAAGAAAGAAATATGTGGAAAACGGTAAAAAATAGGAGAGATAGGATGATAGGCCACATACTACGGCATGAGGGAATAGTGCGGAATATATTAGAAGCAGAGATAGGAAAAAAGAGAAGAAGAGGCAGACCTAGGTTAGACTACTGCACACAGATAGTAATAGATGTAGGCTGTAGGGGTTTGAGGGAGATGTGTAGGCTAGCCCAGAATAGAAATCAATGGAGGTGTGCATCCAACCAATCCCAAGATGGATAATCTAATGATGAAAATATAACTGTACTTAAACATGATGATTATTATAAAGTAACTACAAGAATTGGTTGGGCAATATTCTCGAATAAGGTAAAGTGTGTGGAAGGATTTACTGGAAAACCGTTACTTCAGCAAATGTCTAAGTATTGGGGGATCTTGGTAGCCACAGGTTGCGTAACCCCCTTCACTGAATCTCGGTGTAATAGGACATAAAATTAGAAAACAATAGAAGGGAAACGAGCTGTATACACATGCTGTGTGAGAATTTCAGGGAACTATGTAGGCTAACTCAGAATATAAATAAGCGCAGGTACGTGTCCAACCAGTTTTGAGACGGAAAACCTAATGACGAAGAAATAAGCGCAGATAAATGTGATGATTTGTATAAACAACTAGTTGTTGGTTGCGAAATATCTGCAACTAATGACTGTGCGAAAAGATATATTGGAAAATCCGATAGACTAAATACTCTTATGTTAAAATATTGCTGTCCTTATATTGTCCCATACTTAGTTCACATACTAAACACCTGTATTTTTGAAAATATTTTTCCAGACTCGTGGAAATCAGCATTAGTTGTTCCGTTGCCTAAAGTTGATAACCCTACTTCATTTAAAGACTATAGGCCTATTAGTATTTTACCCTCGTTGTCTAAAATATTTGAAAAAATTATCAATACTCAATTGCGTTGCCATTTAGAAGATTATAATATATTGCCGCATTGTCAGTCTGGTTTTAGACCTTCCTATAGTTGCACTACAGCCTTGTTACATTTAACGGATGACATAATATCTTCTTATGACAATAATTGTTTCACAATTCTAATTCTACTGGACTTTACCAAAGTATTCGACACCATCGATCATCAAATGCTGTTAGCTATTCTCCATCACAATGGAATAGGTCCTAATGCATTGGAATTGTTAGCAAGCTACCTTAACAATAGGAACCAAAGAGTTAAAATTGGAAGTAATTTATCAGTCTTTAAACATAACAAAAGGTGTTCCGCAAGGTTCAATCCTAGGACCATTATTGTTCTCAATTTACACTTGTACTTTTCCACAGCAACTAAGATTCTGCAACATTCATCTGTACGCGGACGATACGCAAATTTATTACTCGTTTAGAAGCGAGGATGTTAACGATGCAGCCCAAAAAATAAATGCTGACTTAGATACTTTGTCAAGATTAGCGCACCACCATGCTTTAATTCTAAATCCGACTAAAACTAATGCTATATTACTAGGAAAGAATCTAGATAAAATCACGTTGTTTGTTCCGCCTCTTGTAATAGACAATGTACAAATTCCGTTTGTTAAACACGTTAAGAACCTCGGATTAATTATGGACAGTTCTTTCAGATTTACTAGACATATCTCTAAAAATATTCAAAGTGCGTTTTGCAATTTAAAGCTGTTGTTTCCGCACATATCATACTTAAACATAAAAACTAAAATCGCGTTATGCGATGCGTTAGTACTATTCCACTTTAATTACTGTGCTGTAGTATATGGCCCATGTTTAGTTCATGCCACCGTTCAAGGAATACAAAGAGTGCAAAATACCTGCTTACGGTTCATATACAACATACCTTAGAGCTTCACATATTTCTCATAAACTAAAGGATGCGAGTTGGCTAAGCATGAAAAATAGACGGTACCTTCAATCTGTAACGTTTTACCACAAACTCATCACCAAAAAGATACCGCCGTATTTATATAATAAAATTAGCTTCAGAACTGATGTACATCATATACACCTTCGTCATAGGGGTCTCATGTCAATACCTAAGCATGCCACTACTTTGTTCAAACGGTCCTTTAAATACAATATTGCTAAAGGGTACAATGATGTTCCCGCAAGTTTTAAAAGTTATTCAACTTCACAGTTTAAAAAGATGTATCATGTATTGCTGGATTCTCAGTAATTTAGTTTTATCACTCTATCATGTGCAACCTAACATTATTATTATCAATCCACCTCAATTTCAACATGTATATAGGCATATGGTTTATTTGATTGTGTAATTACTAATACTATAGGCATTTTGTACAACCAATATTTTATAAATTCAAGACGATAGTGGAAGAGCAGTCTGTACTGAACTATCGTCTTGGGATTCTGTGCCGTAATCTGATAATATGTTCAAATTTATTTTACTTATAGTTTATTATCATTTAGTGTTAAATAATGATATTTATTCATTTCTGTGATCCTTGTAAATTTAATCGGCTCAGAATAAACGCATATTTATTTATTTATTTATATTCAATCGGTAAATGGTTAAGTGTTGGGGGAACTTGGCAGCCACAGGCTTTACCTCCCTTCACAACCATTGAAGGTCGGAAAAATAGGGTATATAATTGTAAAACAATAGAAGGTGACCGAACTGCATCAAACAAGAAAGAACAGCAGCTATGTTCAAAGACAACTAACGTAGATACAAGAAGAAAATTGTTGAAAGCATATATGTGGAGCACAGCACAGTATGCCTATGAAATACGGGCAGTCTGAAACACAGACAAAAAAACGGTAGCAGCCTTTTGAAATGCTGTGCTTCAGTTGTATGAGGACGATAGCATGGACAGACAAAGATAATAACAAATAGGTTATAGAAATAGTAGGGGAACAAGGATATCTGGGGAAAAAGATAAGAGAAATAGAAGGGCAGAATACGTTCTAAGGCATTTTTGGGGAATAGTATGGGATATATTACAAGCAGAGATAAGAAAAAAGAGGTAGATGTAGACCTAGATCAGATAGTTATAGATGCAGACTACAAATTTCAGGGAAATGTGTTGGTTAGTTCAGAATAGGAAACAATGATGGTACGCGTCTAACCAGTTCTAGGACTGAAGACCTAATGATGAATGATGATGATACATAGAATATGTCTTCAGCTACCATGAAGAAAGATTTGCGTCGTGCTATGTTCTACAGATGGAAAGAACACTGTTTTACTTCTGCTATAAACGTAACACATAAAAACTCAGTTCTTTACTAAGGGTTGAACGCTTAGAAATTAGATTGTATTCCACTCGTAATTTATAGGCTATGACAGATATGGTAATCAACGTAAATTAGATTATCAAAACAATGTTTAAGCTCTTTGCCTTAAACTTACGCAAAAATGTACTAAATTTGAACAAATTTATTGCAAAATTAATGTATTAGAAAGTTCGGATTACTTGTATATTTAATAATTCGATAAATTATTTCGAGAAATGCTAGCGTTTCATAGAATGTCGTTTGAAAACCTTTGGTTTACAGTAAAAAACATGTAACTATGAATTTCTCTATGTAGGACATTAATCTAGGCCAGAAACCTGTGCATGTTTTAGCGCTGTATTCGTAGTTCACGACGTGCCGCTAGGGAAATGGAGGGCGATTTTTACATGCAGTCTTATGGAGCATCCGTTATTTTTCTCATAAATAATTATAAATTTGGATTTTATTCAAAATTTCAGTCATTGGAAGTTGAAATATACACAAATTATTAACAAATACCAATTTAATACTCGCATATTCCTATAAGAATTTCAAATTATTAAATAATTAGAATAGCATGCTGGGCAATGTAACCATACATAAATAATATTTATTCAAAGCACTTTTAAAACATTTTATGATACAAATACAAGCAGCTATAAAACAATAGGGGATGTCGTTCATACGGAGAAAGAATGTTTTATCTCTGGTAACACTAGTTTTCAGGAGATCAATTTAATGTTGTTGTTAATTTATGTAGTTAAGTCTTATACTATAAAAATTAGAAATTATAAGACTTTTAGAATCTTTGATGGTCCAGAAGGATGAAGTACATGTATCATTGAGCACACAAAAATCTGATCATTCTTTTGGGGATAAAATAGCGATTTTATTGAAGCAAAAAAGTATTATATTAAACAAAATAAAACAACGGTATATTTCACTTTCTTTTATACACACTTTTAATTAGAAATAAAAATGTATTATTATAACAAGAATCGTATTAGAAACATATATGCTCCAGTAGATACTTAAATTACAATTTCTACCATCCAATGCACATAAAAATAAATTTCATTATACATTAATATATACACAAATAAGAAAGAACCTTGTCACTTCGAGGAATAACTTGTCTCCACTTTTCTAATGTTTCCACATCCTACAAAGACACATATTTAGAAACTCAATAGTATCACTAAACACCAAAAATACCTTCGGAGCAGAATAAATACGTCTCCTTGTGTTTTAATGATTTATATCCGGATTTGCATCCAGGGACAAAACAACACTTCATATTTTATATCTATAGATAAGTTATAGCTGCAAGTTTTATACACAATTGACTATCACAACTATAAAGTACCAAATATAATAATAATAATAATAATAATAATAATAGGGTTTTATTTCTTACCTTTCATGAAATATATGTGACAATTAATAATAATATAAATAAATAATATACACAGTAAGGTATGAAAACCGATGGTGATCAGATAGCTTCCTACTGAAGGAGAAAGCCCCTGCTCTACCCCACCACCGCGTTTGAATATCGCGTAGCAGAATTCACAAACCGTTTTGTTGATAACACTTATTAAGTTATGGTTGAATACTATCCAATTTTGTGAACATTGTTGTCGCAATGCAAGCTATATCTTAAGCAATTGTTTCAATTATACAATATATTCCTATTTATATAAGAAAGCACAACGTTATGATAAGCTGACTGTAGCAACACAACCCAAATAAGTAACTAATTAAAAACAAATAAAAAAAATAAAATATATTTTAAGGCTAGTTTTGAAGTTTGAGCCATAGCATCACATTATTTCGAAACGTACCGACCGTCATTTCTTTATAAGTGAGTGGTATTGTATTGTAAACCTTGGTTATATGATATGTAAATGAACGTTTATATAATTCCGTGCGATGTCGAGGTATACTCAAAAGGCCTCTGTGGCGTAAATTTAAATGATGTAGATCGGTACGGAAACTAATTTTGTTATAAAGATATGGAGGTGATTTTAGTTGAACAATTTTGTGAAAAAATACAGCCACGTGCAAGAAACGTCGTTTGTCCATTCTAAGCCAGTTAGTTTCCTTGAGTTTGTACGTTATGCGGTCTCGCCGTCGGATACCGTGCACCAATCTCAGACAAGAGTTTTGCATCAATTGGATCTTCCTAGCCGTTGCCACATCAATGCACGGTCCATAAAGAACATCGCAATAGTTGAAATGCGAAAGCACTAATGATTCGCATAGCATTTTCTTGATATCCTTGTTCAGAGATCGTCTATTATCATAAATTAATTTTAAACCGCAATACGATTTGCGTAGGCAAAGATTTATGTGTTCTCTAAACCTAAAATCTTTATCCAAAACAACACCTAAATTTTCGTACGAATCCCTAATAGGAATTGCCACATTTTTAACTTTAATGCTTATTTTTTGTAGAGCTGCAGTTCTATTAATATCGGAACCAAAGACTAAAACCGCCGACTTTAAGGGATTGATACTAAGTGAATGTAGTTCAGCCAACTCTGTTAACCGATTTAGATCTTCGTTGATAACATCACATGCAGTTTGAAGTAAAGACAGATTGAACGACAGATAAATTTGTGTATCATCCGCATATTGATGAAAAGAGCAGTGTTTAAGCGCAACATTGCATAAATTTATTGAATACAGTGTAAACAATAATGGCCCTAGTACGGAACCTTGGGGGACACCACGTCGGACGGAGCATAGTCGTGAACGATTACCGTCTAATACAACACATTGAAATTTTAATTAAGCTTATAGCACTATTTTCAAACCCGTAATGATTCAATATAGCATAAAGTAATTTATGATCAATTGTATCAAAGGCTTTTGAAAAATCAATTAAAACTAGTACTGTAAGTTTACCGTCGTCCGTGGCTCTCAGTAGGTCATCAGAAATATTAAGTAAAGCCGAAGTACAGCTAAAATTACGTCGAAAACCTGATTGATAGTCACCTAGAAGAGAATTTCTATCCAGAAATTGTCGTATTTTGGATTCCATAACTTTTCAAAAATTTTTGA
Source organism: Platerodrilus igneus (assembly GCA_036346225.1). NCBI lineage: Eukaryota > Metazoa > Arthropoda > Insecta > Coleoptera > Lycidae > Platerodrilus > Platerodrilus igneus. Next base: position 482,644 of record JARFIW010000727.1, on the reverse strand, counting down.
CACCACTGGCAAAATGCTGATCGGCCTTAAATCTTGCAAGCTTTTTGGATTTTTATTTTTTGCGATAGGTATAATGTTTGCAATTTTCCACGCTTGCGGAAAAATGCCCTGTATTATCGATGAATTAATTATGTGTGTAATAACGGGTATAAGAAATGGACAGCATAGCCATATTAGAACTATATTTAGGTTATCATTACCGGTTGCTTTAGTTTTGATTGAGTTAATAATTTTACCTAGCTCCTCCTCAGAAACAAGCGTAAATGAAAATGTCATACTTAAACTAGATTTTTTATAGCTATACATTTTTAGTGTACTGTTTTTATTTTCCACAACTCCATTTATTGAACTAAAATATGAGTTAATATCATCCACATTTTTTAAGTGACTGGGAAAATCACAATTCTTCAGCTTGGAATATATTCCACAGCGTTGTAAATCTTTCCATAACGTTTTTGGATTACTCTTATTTAATGCATTGATGAGATAAGCTTTTTTTTCATTTCTAATCGAAAGTGTGGTTAGGTTGCGAAGTGATTTATAGTATATCCATTGTTCTAGTTTGCGGTATTTTTTAAAACGTTTGTAGGCTGCATCCCTTATATTCATCAATAACCTCACAACATCGGTTATCCATGGAGATTTCTGTTTCCTAAATACAGACGTTTTAAGGGGAGCATATATGTCAAAAAGAGTAATTAGGTTTTTATTAAAGTATGTTATTTTTTCATCTACGTTATTTAGGGAATAAATGAATGGTCAGTCAATATTTTGCAAGAAGTTATCAAAATTTACAAAGTCAAATTGACGAAAATCTCTAAAGGTGTGTACTTTAGGCAATTGTTTATATGTACTGACTAAGAAATTGCAGAAGACAAGTTCATGATCTGAAAATCCACTCATATGTTTAGTGCCTAATTCACCAATAGTGTCAGTATCAGTTACTATTATGTGGTCTATTAGTGTATGACTATTGGATGTTATTCGTGTTGGATCTTTAATTAGTTGAGTAAATCCAAAACTATCGAGCATAGAGATATAATATGCTGATTCTGTACTATCAGGTTTTAATAGGTCGATATTAAAATCGCCTACACATATCACTTGTTCATACAAAGGCAGCATAGTACTACACACACGTTCAAAATTATCAATAAAAGTCCTATACCTATTCCTATGCGGCAAATATATTGTACCTAACGCTATCTTTTGTTTGTTGCAATTAAACTCAATCCAAAGCTGCTCATAATCGGTAACATCCGGAACATGGATTTGCCTTATCTCTAAATATGACTTTGTATACAATGCAATACCGCCTCCAAACGTTTGTCGATCCTTTCTCAATAAATTATAGCCTGGTATTTCAATTATGTTATTAATAATGTTATTGTTGAGTTAATAAAACATGTTCACGAAACAAATAAAAATCATTAGTTATCGATTGCGCGTTTATGTGTGCCACAGTCAATCCATTCATAATTTTGCACCAGTAAATAGCAGTAATAAATAATAAATTGCAATGACAAATAAAAGTAGAAACTTAAATGCTAATATAAGTAATAGTAACCCCAAAAAAATAAAAATTATTATTACTTACAAAACCTACACGCCAACTAAGACAGTATTTGCAGGAAATTTCCTTTTATTTATACTACCCACACATAGCCGCATCCTGTTGCAGCAATGAGTGATTAGTTTTAATACCACTTTTAAATCATATTTTACTAAAGAAAGCAATAAAAATATAAGAGCTAGAACTTTAAATGAAAAACTTAAGGACATGTTCATTTAAGCAAAACAGGTGTCCATTACTAGTTAAGCAGTAATGATACCAAACAATGTGTAATTATATTTATCAAAACTAATCTAACTAAAACCTCTCTATTCGTAAAGCAATAAGAAAATATTCAATGTTTAGAATTTGTTTTGAGATTTCATTAAAGAGTTCAATTCGCTTCGATTATTAATGGAATAAACTTTATTACTTATTTTAATTTTTATTACTCCATCAAGCGTCCATACACATGTTGGACCAAATTTTGCACATGCCATCTTAAAAATCTCTAATCGACTTTTGCACAAATCCTCTTTAATAATTATACCCGTATTTTTAAAATACTTACGATTGCTAATTACTAAGTACCTGTATTTGTAGCTAATAAATTTAATAATCACAGCACGAGGCTTGTTAGTAATCGCACCAATTCTATGACAGCGCTCAATGTGATCCGTGCTGATAGACACATTTGCCTTTTCCTTTATCACCGCTATCACTTTTTCTTCCAGATTCTCGCCTGTACTTTCTTGTAGACCAAAGATACGTAAATTATTAAGTCTGGAGTATTGTTGAACCTGTTCCACTTGATTAGTAAGTGCTTTATTTTCCTGTTTTAAGATAGTCAACGAGTTGTCCATCTGTTCCTTGATGCAATTTAGTTTTTCTTCCAACTTTATCCATATATTGTCTATAATTTTTCGAACAAATTTATCATCATTCATAAAGGTCGATATAGTTTCTTTTATTACATCTACTAGCTCAGATTTTTGCTCACGCGTGATAAATGGCATTCTAAATTATATGTTATTAGCTGCAACGGAGCAACTACAGAATACGTCTACATGACTCGCGAGCTCGACATCGAATGATCTTAGTCTAATTAGACCTCACAATTTTATAAAAATGTGATTTTAATACTAATACGCCATAAGACACAACAGAAAAATGACCCTCCTTTTCCCTAGCGGTAACATTATTAACTAGAGATTATTTGTCGCAGTTTTATTGTTTTGCAAGATAGGAAGATTAACATCCTAAGTAGAGGGGTTCATACATGTAACATAAAAACTAGTGTTAATGAATTTTAACAATATTTTGCTGTTACTACAAGGCAGCAATATAATCTTCCTCTTTAGCTTACATTGTAGTTGCCTAGAACTACTTTACAGTAACTCTAGTCCTTTTGTTACAGGAAAATCGAGAAGTCATCACAGGCTCGCCTCAAATTGACAACAATAATGCAGTACCAACAACAATCGATGTTGTCACTGTTCCTCCTGATGGTGAAAGTCAAATTGAAGATGAATCTGCTTTTAGCATCACTACTAGGGCAAGTTATTCAATGAGTATTTTGAATAATTCTGATAAAGGTTTGATAATAGGATGAACATGGACAAAGCATGTTACATTTTGCAACAGCTCGATCTCATGGAAGAAATGCTTTATTTCAGCTACTGCAAGAGACTAATATAAATGTAGGATATAGGGATGAACTGTATCGAACAGCTAGGGATATCAGTATTCAAGCTAGCATACCAGAGAATACCTATGAAATTGATAAATATGTTATGTTTATTGCTTGCAAAGGTAGGTATTGGAGATGAAGATATTTGATTTGCATTTTATTTATCTTCTTTTAATTTGTGTAAAGCAGAGTAACTACAATATTGGATACTTCAACACTATGCATGCAATAAATTTGCTTCTGTATTTGATATAAAAAAAAACTAAGACAATAAAATCTTGGTTTAATAAACACTTTTAACTGCTAAACTAACAATTTCTAGTGCCAAAAACCGTTCCAAAATTTTTATTTGTTTTACTGTTACATGCCGAAATTCCACATTCCACATTTTGAAGTGAGTACATTTTATCTTTTTAAGGTGCATCTTGTATCACCGTAAACATATTTGGTACGTGATACAATTTGACACGTAGTTATGTCGTAATATCTTTTGTTGTGCAATAATGTGAACGTAGATAGTATCCGTGTTGCCAACTGTGGAAGTGGCTCTGAACACGGACGCGGGATTATAACAGTTGCGCCGGGAATATAACAGTGGCATCCAACATGGGACTGTTATATTCCCGGCGCAACTGTTATAATCCCGCGTCCGTATGTTCAGAGTCACATCCACAGTTGGCAACACGGATACTATCCACGTTCACACTATTGCACAACAAAGATATTACGACATAATTTCGCGTCAAATTGTATCACCTACCAAATATGTTTACGGTGATACAAGATGCACCTTAAAAAGATAAAATGTACTCACTTAAAAATATGGAACTCTTCACGATTTTGCGGTCATTCTTGCGCAGGGGCCATGCTGATTTCCATGGATCTCGTTTGGGCGTTGTTTAGGCGTGGGTTACGTTATGCCATCGTTGAATCCAGATTTAACGTTTTCCCTCTACTTCTATTTGTAGGCAGGACGAAGGAATAAGATGAAGACAACAATAGACGGTAGAGGTAAAAGGAAACCTATATTCTGAAAGAGAAAAGACAAAGGAACGACACAGGTAAACGTCACTGTTCGACGTCTCGTTGGCTAATCCTGTCGTGTCACACACTGCGCACTTGCGCCATCACTCCGCGTCTGCGCATTCCTTTTGCGCAAACGCAACTGTTCGAAATGACGGAAATGCACAAGTCTAAATATGATACATAGCCGAATTTCGGCATGTAACATTACTTACAGTTTAGAATGTACAGGGTGTTTTGAAACATCGCTTAAAGATTTTAAGGGTATGCAGTACGATCGAAAATAAGGTTAAAAATCATAATAAACATATGTCCACAAATTAACTGTTTACAAAATAATAAATAAGTAAACGATAACATATCCCAGTAAACAGGTGCTTATCAGCTTTTATTTTATGTTTTTTGCAATTTATAGCAATTACAATGGTTGCGTATTCTAATGCTGAAATGAGCGATATGGTATTCATGTACGGTCGTGCTAATGGAAATTCTTTACAAGCACGTTGCTTCCATGCTGAAACGTTTCCTGATCGCCAACTGTTTTCGCATGTGATGTTTCAGATGGTTTTTCAACGCCTAAGAGAATCTGGTTCGTTTAAAAAGCGGTCTTATGATACTGGACGGCAGAGAATAGCATGTACACCATAGATAGAAGATCGAATGTTGAATATTATTGATGAAAATCGCAAAACTAGTCTTAGAAAAATTTCTACTCAAGTGGGTGTAAGTAGCTATTTTGTTTGGAGAACTCTTCATGAGCAACTCCTATACCCCTACTATATCCAACGGATACAAGCCCTTACTGTTCCGAATTATCAAGTGAGAATCACTTTCTGTGAGTGGTTTTTGCGAACAGCTGCTGATCGACAAGATGTCGCTGATAACATCCTTTTCACTGATGAAGCTGGTTTTACTAAAAATGGAATATTTAATTTTCACAACAATTACGTTTGATGCTATCATTGAAGCCAGACACTAGCAACGTTTCTCTCACATCTGGTTAGGCATGATAGGGGAACGGTTGTTACGACCGAATGTTTTGCCATAATGCTTAACAGGTCTTGCATACCGTACATTTGATTTTCCAATGCTCCACCCGAAGGTACTACGTTGGCCAGGTTTTGCCGCCAACAGAATTCATGAGGACAACTGAGAGGGATTGTAATGGACTGTAAAATAGGGGTTATAGAGGTTTGTCATTTACAGACGACACAGAGAGAAATGGTTTAAATACACTTACCCCAAACTTGGCTTCTGGTAGACCAACACTCACTTACTGATTGTTATCTAGGACTAGGGTAGGGGGATATGAATTGAAGGAAATGGAGTTTGACCTGTGTGAGTCATTGTAGTAGACGAGAGCGTGATAATAATTTAGGAGTTTATTATCCCGCGGTCCGTACGAAACTCTCGCTTGCACTAACATCAAAGGCCGTCGCGGAAGGGGAAGCGGGGGATCCCGAACGGCGCGTCATACCGCCCATCTTAAAATAACCAACAAAAGAGAAAAGAAAAAATTTAATGGGGGGGGGAGCTAAACATTTCCTCCTGGACATGAAATACGGTTTACACGCCGATACTCGGGAAAAGCAAACAAACGCCAAAAAAAAGAACAAAAAGTTAATTCAGAAAAAAAATAACCAAATTAGAGAAAAAAGAAGGGAGAAAAAATAATATACAATAGTACCTATTCTTTCGGAAGAGGCACTAGTTTGTTGACCGGCCGAATTAATTGACCGTTCGGAGTTTTCACTGCGGCCACGCAAACCACTCTATCGTTGCCAGGAAAAAGCCTTTCTATAGAACCAATGGGTCAAGACAATGGCGAAGTGTTCACACCCGAAATAAATACAATGTCCCCCACAGACAAAGGAGTGGTCTCACGATTCCACTAAGTCTTCTGACTAAGAGTGTTTAAATAGTCACGAGATCAATGATGCCAAAAATACTGAGTACGTTGGCATAAACGCTGCCAGTGGGGATGTAAACTGTCGTCCTCCAAAAACTGGACCTCAGATAAGCTCAAAATAGGCCCTTCAATTAGAAAATGGCCTGGGAAAAGATAGTCGAAGCAATCTAATGCATCGGAAAGATAAAACAACGGACGACTATTTAGAACCGCTTCTATACGAGTAAATGTAGTATAATAATATAGCATAAGAGCTCGTGCTGTCAGCGGATATTAACTGCCTTTGTCAGAAACTAATTGTTGAAGTACCCGCTAAGCAAGAAATGCAGAAGGAGAGAGACCATGCATCAGAGTTTTAAGTTGATACTCTTGAACACTTTCCAGAGTAGAAGGACGCCAGAATATGTGTTGATATTTGCAATCGAAGGGTTGAAGTAGAATTTGACGGTACATCATACGAATGTCCGCACAAACAGCTACTGCATGGGACCGAAAAGAACAAATTATTTCCGGAAGACCCCGTTGTAGCTTGGGAACCGCACATAGCCTTTCAGGAGCAGAGCCATTGAATACTACCCGCAGCTTAGTAGTACTGCTTGTAAGTTTATACACAGCATGATGGGGTAACATATAATTAGCAGGAGGTCCAGAAATGGTCATATGTCCCAAAGCCAGATACTCTTGCAAAATTCGTTATAACTTTGTTGATGTAGTATATTTCGCGACAAACAATTTTCTAAGTTGAGGTAGCTTTTATAAGCTATCGAGCGATTTGTCCCCAAAGGTTCAACATTGGTCTTGAAAGGGAGGGATACTACGTAATGACCCATTTCGTCACACATGTGTGTTTCGAGAAAATGTGATTCACAATAAAGATCCTCCGGATTGATTTGAGAAGGGGTATTTATTTTTTCTAGCTCCCAGAATTTTTTAATTCCATTGCCAATAGAAGTAAACGTTATAAAAAGTGAGGTAACATTAACTGAATTATTCAGTGTCGAAACTTGCCCTTAAAGTACATAACCAAACATGGTCTGAATGGCTAAAGAATTTCCTTATATTAGACCCGCACGTTCAGAAAACAGAACCTGGGAGCATATTTCGGCACCTAATAAGATATCCACTTGAAAAGATTTGTAAAAATCTTTATCCGCTAGTTTGAGAATTTTAAATTTGTTGTACACTTGAAGGGGTAGCGTACAATCTGGAACATTTCCCGTAATCTTAGGAAATATAGAGGCTTGAAAATTAAGTTGATGGTTAGAATAGTTAGAGCGAATAGTGCATCCAACTACCCCTTTCGAATTTATCACTGCATTAGAAACTCTACACACTTAATGGCAATCGCGAATGCATCAAAACCCTAAACGCTGTGCACATGAATTAAAAATCGTATTTATTTGAGATCCAGAATCCAAAATACAGCGCACTGGTTGAAAATCGCCATTATTATCTAATGCTAGACCTTGTATTGCACCTAAAAGTACAGTATAAGTTTCTGTGGAATTTGAAACATTACACGTGGGGACCACACATCATGGAAAATACCTTCAACGACAGAATTAGACACGTCAACTAAAGATGCAGCATCAATCGCTTTATGTAATAGAGTGTGGTGACTTATTATAGTCGCGTCGACGTGATACATGCGCCACTAATGGCAGTTGGTAACGATATTCCATAATGTGAAAATTGACGCGCAAATTTCGATGACGTCACACAATATGCAAATTATGGCACGTAATTACACAAAATTTAAAGGAAATAAATTTTAAAGAAAACCCCCCAAAGACGGTACTCACGTGAACATGTAAAGCTTCCTTCAGAATTACTTCATGATGGCGGCGGCTTCCTTCAAAATTACTTCATAATGGCGGCGGCCTTGACTCATCTTTCTCGGGTCGTGGAAACAACTAAGCCAGGTTGTATCCAAATTTACCTTGTCTTCTCCCTATGTAGAGGTAACGACGGGAAAGGGTTATAAAAAACGATAATCTAAAGAAGGCAAAAAGGGACCTACATAACAGAAAGATACGGTAAGACACCACACAACCACTCTTCGCGTTTCGGAGGCAAGTCCCAACGCGTCTTTTCGGAAATTTCCCACTTACTTCTTCTGCCACACGCGTTGACGCGAATCTCGCGCAACGCACTTCTGAAGTGACGGAAATACGCGCAACAAGTTTTTTAAATTTATGGCGCGAAATTCTCACATATTAAAACTTAATTGAAAATATCTAGTGCCGAAATTTTTGGCACGTAACAATCGCGACAAAGCCATAAAAGAAAAAACAAAAAAAGAAAATGACTGTTAGCACAGTAATATCTTAAAATCTAAATCCTAACCACCCTACATAAATCTTATCTTAAATCCTACAAAATGTTTATTTGAGGCGCCACCTGGTTTTTCGACCGATAACGTCTTTCGGATTACCAAGAAACGAAATATGTAGCCCCATTGTCTTTGACTACATTATAAGTGCACACACGCAGTTATAATCGACAGCACAAATTTGCCGGGAGCATGAAACACTACTTAACCTAAAACAAATGCGACAAGTCGCCTAACCTATATACTAACCTAAAGCTAACATTACACTTTCCTACGTGCAGACGCACATGAGCGTTGCATCTAGACTGTTTCTTTGTTGGCAAAAAAGTGCCCAAATTTTAAAATGTTCAAAAGAGTGAGTTACTCTACACTCTAGCAAATTTTTCGTTACTAGTACTTTGGTTTAATAACAATACACATCAAAACTTGTCCATGACATGGTTGTGAATCAACAAATTTACCAAAAGTACCACCTTACTAAATCCTTACATTGCTAACCTAACAAATTACATTTCTACCATCAGGTTAGCTTTTTTACTTAATATTCAAGAAAAATAATTCCCACGTCTGGTCATAAATACCAAACGTTAGGAAGATAAAAAGATAAAACAAGATCTCAAGTTGTTATCGAAGATAATAGATATGATAACGATATTGAGCTTAAATTACTATCAAAGGTAATAGGTAGGATAACGATATTAAGCTTCAGCTATTATTAGAGATAATAGATAAGATAACGATATTAAACTAAAGTTATTACTAAAGGCAATAGGTAAGAGAACGATATTAAATTAAGGTTATTATCAAAGATAATAAATAAGATAAAGATATTAACCTAAGTTATTATCAAAGATAATAGATAAGATAACGATACAGTGGCTCCTTGGAGCCGTTATATGGGAATTTCTCGTACCCCCTAAAAAGAGCAACCTGTGAAGCAGGCCCGTTTGCAGTAAACGGTACGAGGGACCGGCAAAGGCATTTGGGTGCATCCCTGCACCCGGCGTTAATTGCTATCGGTGATATATTCACGCGATATCCACACGATATATCTACATACACTCACACATTCACACACTCATACATACATTCACTGTTAGCGACCATGTGCGCTGATAGCGGCACCGCACGACCTCACGAAAGATTCCCAGAGACGTGGTCCAGGTGTCCGTGAAAACCCCCCGCGCAACCACACGGTGACTAACGGAAATGAAAAGGCAGTAGAAATAGGAACGGTAGAAAGAGGGAGGTAGGTATTTGGAATGCATAAGAGGCACTTCCAGGTAGAAAAAAAATAGAGGAAGGGCTCGCATTGAGCTAAAGAGACAGAAAAGGTGGATAGCAAAGCGCTACTCAACCAGCCAATGTAGTCAGTAGCCCGGAGTGAGGGAAAAATCACTCTTATGTGGTAGACGGGTGTTACGGGACGATAACAGGTCAACCGAAGGAAAGATAAGGCAGAAACAGAGACAGCAGGATACGAAAAAGTAAAGTTTTTGGACAAGCGTCCGAGAGAAGGTAGAGAGTTGTCCCTATTAAAACACAGATCGGTTTGAAGGACCACCTGCGATATTAATCCGACAAGTTAAGGTATATCATAAGTTAAAAAAATTCACTAGACTCTTAAGAGAACTAGTACGATCACTTTCCTAACGAGTGCATCCACTGCGATAAGAAAATCATACAAAAGTTGACACAACAACTTAAAAGTATCATTACAGATACATTCACACAATACAAACTGTTTCAAGGTAATTTTTAAAACGGTAACACCCTAGACACATTAAGATGCCTAATTATAAGTAGGGCTGGGTCGGCGTATCGATATATCGATACGTATCGATACGACCCCCGTATCGACCCCCCCGATACAGCAAAAAATAAATATCGATATATCGATACTCGATATGTATCGATACGTATCGATATGTATCGATACGCATCGATACGTATCGATACGCATCGATACGTATCGATACGTATCGATACGTATCGATATTCGATATAGAATATGTATCGATATTCGATACGCAAAATCCCGTATCGCCCACCCCTATATACATACTTATGTCACAAATATTAAACTTGAAACTTTAATTATTTTGATAACAAACAATCTTAAGTGGAAGATCGAATTGTCAGTAAATACATTATTTTAAAACGATCTTGTGATTTTATTCCCAAAGAAAGAGTAGAAAAATTTATAGATGCGTATCGATTCGTACCGATAGGTATGGCTACGTCTCGATATGTATACTTATTCTACACATCTAAACGTTCCGATACGAATCACTATATATATATCTATACGTACCGCTACGTATCTATACGTATCGATATGCATCGATACGAGTCGATACGTATCGATACGTATCGATACGCACCGATACGCATCGATACGAATCGATATGTATCGATACGCACCGATACGCATCGATACATATCGATACGCATCGATACGTATCGATACGCATCGATACGTATCGATACGTATCGATATATATCGATATTCGATATATCGATACATATCGATATAGAATATGTATCGATATTCGATACGCAAAATTCCGTATCGCCCACCCCTAATTATAAGCAATTAAATACAGACACACTGTCCCAATATGCTAAAACAACCGAAAATTTAATAAGATATCCATAAGAAGCGATAGCACCTCACCAAGTTCAACAAAAACAACGAAAAAAATGTTTATATGTTATGGTGATTTAGTAGGAAAAGAAACAAATAATGATATCGAGTAATGTGAGCGACTGTAATAATCCAGAGAAAAAACACATGGAATAGAAGGTCTTAGTTTTTTTGCAACTGCGAATATGAACTATTTCTTACAATGGCATAGGCCGCGTCTCCTATGTGAGCCCAAAGAAGAAACCATCCACTCTAACATCAGCTCAAACCAATAATAAAAATTCAATGAGTTATTACAACCAAAGTTACGACAATTACCACACAATTAAACGATGTAAGATAAATACTAAAAACCAAATACTCTATTGTAGGAAAAGTTCGAGGATTAATTAAATGAAGCGACAGAGTTATACTGGGGAATCTAGAGAATAAAGCGATATATAAGTAACGGTATGTTCAAGGAAAAGTCTACCAGAAGCAAAAAGGTTTAAAGTAAATAAGTTAAACTTATAAAAGGTAGGTGTATAAGAGAAGGAATAAGTAATTAAAGTTAACTAATTGGTCGTGGGGACTAAAAACATTAGATACATTGTTAAGGAAATAAAACGTGAAAAAACTTTTAGATGTACGTAGGGTTGAACGATTTTAAAAATAATTTTATACCCTCTAATGTGGTTTAAATCGATATGTGAAGAGATAAGAGTAATCAAAGCTCGATTTACTGATAAAATTTTTGAAGGACAGAAAGATATCTTGTAATACATATATTTACTAGGATGAGAAGCTCTCGTTTGAGTTCCACCCAAACTAATAAAGAAAAATTTCAACATCATTCTTAAAAAAATTATTTACAAATTGCTAAAACGACAACTTACCAACCAAACTCTCGTCTAGAGTTACGTAAAGCTGAGCGACAGGCCCTTCGATGGGTCTCGTCTAGACTTACATACAGCTGGGCGACGAAATTCGACAGTAAATCTCGCTTAATAGATCTTAAAATGCTACGTTTAAATATCGATATATCAAAAAAATATGCTATCACGACAAAATCATACTCGCTATACTTTTGTATATTCTACGATACATGTATAAAGAGAACAGTATTCCAAATTATTAAAATATTCTTTTGATATCGCGGAAATTATCAAACTATCGTAAATGAGCTTAAATATAAAACGGTAACGACAGTTTCATTATTGCAGTGTTTAAAGGAGTAGATATAAAGAGATTTAGTTTATTACAGCGTTTTGAAAGGTAAAAGCTATAGTTAGATAATTGCGTTACCTGTATTTGAAGGGAAATTCTTTAAGAAGGCATTTAGGTTACAACTATTTAAATTACTAAAGGAACACTTTTAGAACGGTATCAGGGCAAGATAGTATTTAATAAAAGACATACATCAAGATTACGTTACCATAACGCTTTAAAAGACATACTAAAAACTCAGTTAATTGCGGTAACTGTTTTAAAACCGTAAGTTTTCTTTAAAAAAGATTTGTAAGTCATAGCTAAATATTTAAATTACTAAAAAATACTTTCAAAACGGTATCAAAACAAGATAGTGTTTGTACATAATTTAGAAACAGTTTTAACAGTTGAGCCCAAAAAAACAGGCATATAATAATGTTTAATATATTATTAACCAAACAATTTCCATAAAGAACAATGAATAAGGCATGAATTAATTAATTATTTATATTTAAATGTACTTACAAGCAAAATTGTATCCACTCCAAATACGAAAGTTATCTAATAACCACTCCTAAAAAAAACACTTAATTCCATTCCAAACAAACCGGGCACTTATTTAAGACAATTCAAATTAGAAAGCACACTACTTTTAAAGTTATAGAGAATTAATTGGATTAGCAAAACAATATATATAAAAAATATACCAGAAAATCAATAGTCAATATGGCAGTTTATGTTAAATTAACATAACAGCTGTCATGTCATTTCAGGTAATTCTACAGTAAGTTTCAGAGCTGCCACTCTAAATTTTTATGAGTTAATAGATATTAAAAATGCAGATAATTTAATTTTTTTTTAATGAAAAAGCTATATATATCGTTAATTAATACATTATAAAGTATAAAAACAAAAGAAAAGATTTTTATTTCACAACCTCACACGTTGAATGCGCCATTATTATAGTCCCGTCGACGTGATACATGCGCCACTAATGGCAGCTGGTAACGATATTACATAATGTGAAAATTGACGCGCAAATTTCGATGACGTCACACAATATGCAAATTATGGCACGTAATTACACAAAATTTAAAGGAAATAAATTTTAAAGAAAACCCCCAAAGAGGGCACTCACGTGAACATGTAAAGCTTCCTTCAGGATTACTTCATGATGACGGCGGCCTTGACTCATCTTTCTCGGGTCGTGGGAACTCCTAAGCCAGGTTGCATCCAAATCTACCTTGTCTTCTCCCTATGTAGAGGTAACGACGGGAAAGGGTTATAAGGAACGATAATCTAAAGAAGGCAAAAGGCACCTACATAACAGAAAGATACGGTAAGACACCACACAACCACTCTTCTTCGCGTTTCGGAAGCAAGTCCCAACGCGTCTTTTCGGAAATTCCCCACTTACTTCTTCTGCCACACGCGTTGACGCGAATCTCGCGCAACGCACTTCTGAAGTGACGGAAATACGCGAAACAAGTCTTTTAAATTTATGGCGCGAATTCCTCACATATTAAAACTTAATTAAAAATGTCTAGTACCGAAATTTTTGGCACGTAACAGACCCCACAAAGCATATATTTTGCATGTCTCGTCGGATTTGCATTCCTGGATATGATTTCCGACTAGGGCGTATTTTTGTGAAAAATGCTTTTCAAGCGGACCGTGTCGGGATTTGAACCCGGGACCTTGGGCATAGTAGTCACACGCATACAAACTACACCACAAAGCCGCCTGTCTTTAATACCTCGAGTTCTTGGAAAATACTTTACCTGAACTTTTGAAAGATTTACCTCTAAATCTGAGACTGAACCTCTGGTTTATGCAAGATGGAGTTCAACCGCACTTTACGCTTGCTGTTAGGGAACATCTTAACAATGTATTTCCTGGAAGATGGATAGGGCGAGCAGGTCCCATTGCTTTGCTTCCAAGAGATCTCTTGATCTAAACCCATTGGACTTTAGTATCTAGGGTTATTTGAAAAGTTTAGTGTACGCAGCACCGGTAAATGATCTTCCATAGTTGCGCCAACGAATAAAATACTGTTGCTAGATAATTCGAGAAAAACTCTTGTTTTTTGAAAGAGTGTGCGCTTCCTTTGAAAGAAGATGTAGATCCTGTGTCGAAATGAAAGGACGTCATTTTGAACAACTTCTTTAGTTGTAATCTATTTTATGTTAAAATGCAATAACATCTTAATAAAGCAAACTTATTCTGCAATTGTGATAAAATCGCTGTAATCTCCTAAACAGTTAATTTGTGGACGTATGTTTATTATGACTTGCAACCTTATTTTCGATCGTACTACATGCCCTTAAAATCTTTAAACGATGTTTTGGAAACCTTGTATATTGTGTAGAAATAAGCTATATGGTAGGAATATCAGGATCAATAATGAAGTTATAAAACAATATGAATTAATAATAAAATTATAAACTAGCAAGGGGCGTTAAATAATTCTCAGTATAAGGATGCATAACATATTAGCGTAGCCCTGCCTAGACAATCTACACATGTGTTTCAGAACCAAAAATTTAACAAAACCAATTTTTTTTTCTTACCTGATGTCTTAATAGCTAATACATACACCAAAAAGACATATTATTTACACATTCATAAGTAAGTTTACACAACTTGAAGAAATTTATTATACCCCCGTCGGTGCGGTACGCGAGCCATTACGTCAGTTGGCAGTACAAATTAATATTTGCCAAATGACGCGCAAACAGGGTATTACGTCATATAAATGTTCAAATTATTATCACATAATAACAATGGTTATATTAATTATAAGGAAAACCAAAAGGTACTCACGTAAACTGTAGGGCTTCTCACAGCATTACTCCATGATGACGGCAGCGGGGCTCCGTTGATCTTTCGGGCGTGGGTAATTCGTTGGGCCCCCTTGTTGAATCCAAATTTAAATTTTTCTTCTTCTTCCTATGTAGAGAGCGACAGGAAACGGGTACAAGGAACGATAATTGGGTAGATAAAAGGAAACCTACATAACAAAAAAAGAAGACACGATAAGACACAAAGATAACTACATTCGTCCACGTCTGGCTCACTAGTCCCCGACGTGTCCGGACATTCACCACCAGCCTTATTCACACTCCGCGTCGGCGCAATCTCGCGCAAACGCAACTATTTTAAGCGACGGAAATACACGCACGTCTTTTTAAATTATTGGCGCGAAATTCTTACAAATTAAAACTAAATTTGGAAATGTTTACGGCCAATTTCTCGGCACGTAACAAATTTGAATTTCAATTTTATGTATAGTAATTTAGTATTATGTTTAAGGGTGAGGCGTCCTAGAATATGCCAATATTTCGAGCGGTTAAGGATAGTAGTTTCGGAATAGCAAGTCATTGTTTACTACTTGAATTCTGTACTGACTGCTATTTTTTATCATTTGTTTTAAATGCTGTTTTTTCATGTATAATAAAATATACGCCTTGTAATAGTCTCAGCTATGTTATGTGCATGTTACTTTAGATTAAAGGGCACTGGGAAGATCCGGTATTAGTAGATGAGACCTGTGTGCTTTGGCCGCAGAAGAACGTGCCTTGCAACAAATACCTACCCCAGCGCGTGGTATGAACGTTGTAGCAAAACACGATAAGATTGTTCTAGATGTTGTCAGGGCCGGGTGCTTTTTTGTTTCCCCACCTTGCAATCGCTAGAAGCACTTTATTTTCTATGAAGGAGGAAAGGTTCTCCTCCTGTCGATTCCAATGCCTGTTGCCATTGCCGTTTTGGCGAATCATGCTGTTCCGTAGATCCGCTTGACTGTCCAAGTCTTCCTAGGGATTATCATCAGGTATCGGCTCTTTTATTAGTGCCTTTGCCGAATCATTCTAGTTAGAGGTGTTTCCGTTATCCATCTGTAGGGTGAAGTAGATGGTTGGTGGTCTGATCTTATCTCTAACTATCCAATATGGAACTCCCCATACGTCACGTCTCTACAAATTTGTCCCGGATCCTCGCTTGAATGTTTATAGCTTCGTTTCATATATAGCTTTTGTTTCTCGATATCTGGCCAGGTGGTATCTCCTTTCGATTTCCGAGATTGCTGATGTTTTCCTGACTTTTCTTGTTTGTTTTCTCAATGTCGAAAACTCCTCGCACCCTGGTGTTGGCCTAGGCCCTCGACCCTGGCTTAATTAATTATCATCATCATTTTGTTTTCGACCTTACTTAAGGTCGGTTTGATTCAGCTTTAACTTCTTTTCTATTCTGTGCTAATCTAAAAAGTTCTACATATCCTTCACCACCTAAATTTCTAATAATTTGACTAATATAGCTTGGTCTAGGTTTTCCTATACGCTTCTATCTTTTTCCTGTCTACCTGACTCTACATAGATATTAGCAACCTGGTGGTTGTTAAAGAACTCCAACATGTTTACATGATTCCCATTTATAAGGAAATGAAAAATACCCTGGTTATCTCCTTCAAAAAAAGAAAAGTGTTAAATTATATGCGAATCGCTGCCAACATGCCAGACCGCTAACTAATTGTGAGTTATGTCATGGTGACATTTGCTTAATTACTATTGTTTTTATTGTAATGTATATTAAATCTAATCCACAATAAAATAAATTGTGGTAGATTTTTACTTTACCTATCGAGAATTCTTATGTAACAGTAATAAGCCCAGGGTAAGGTTAGGATGGAAAATGACTTTTTGGTAAAAGAAAACTTTTAAGACTTTTTAGCTAACTGAGTTTTTACCCACGGTCGCATGAGATTGGGTCAATGGGTTTATTAAAGTTGGAAAATAAAATAATGGATGCCACCTAAATTTTTTTTAATGCAACTGACAGAATCAATTTGCGAGAAAAGAAAAATTTGGAAACCTAGATTATCGCTAACCACTTTAAATACAAAGTTTGATTGTCACAAATATGTTACTTACATCTGATCGTCTTCTTCACTGAACTAACCATGACTAGGGCGGCTCTGAAACATAAATACTACCAACATAGATACCCTTTATATCTTACGAACCAGTATAAGCATGAAATCTTTGTTTTAGTTTCGATTAGTTTTCATTGTATCATGGTACACATTCGTGTAAGAGAAGTTTAATGATTATAGAGTAATGAACTGAAGTCAAAAATAATTCTATATTCTCTTTTAAGATAAGTAATGAACATTTTAAATTATAAGTGTACTTAATAAAAAAATAAAATTCTTATAAATGTAGTTTCTTGAATTGGATACTTAACTTTTGGACATTATCTTTTATAATTAATAGTCTGCGGTAGCGCTACTAAGACTTTACAATTCTTTAAAAAATTTACTTAACTTGTGGCAAAATTATTAATTAATCTGAGTTTAAACTTCACTTTTCTGGACTTAGGCCCTATTAAATCAACATGTTGGTATTTTAAATTGTGGTAAACAAGATAACTATTAAACATGTAGCAAACAAATCATGATTATTTGTCTGCACATTTTACTATTGTCTTATATACAACCGGTTAGGTGCAATTTCCAAGGTTGAACACATCATTAATTACAAAAATTTGTTCTACTCATTGTAACTTTACATTTTAAAAGAATAAGCTTTTAGCAAATTAATTAACAAAAATTATTTGTGACGACCCATAATGAATTGTATACAACAGCATGAGGTATTTACAAGCTTTCAAAAAAAGAATTCACTACATACATAGATACGTAATGAACTTTGCAACATCAGCCTTATTTTAGAAACTTAAACAGTCTTACCCATGGCGGTAATGACCTATAACCTTCAAATGACATGTTGTTCATTAACTAATCACGCCAGGTGTAGCTGCATAGCGGAAATCCAATATTTGTTCAACAAAATTGCTTACTCATTTATATTTTAAACGAGTTCCATAAAATTTGCTTGAACCAAACCAAATTGAGTATGATCAAGACAACCTAAAGTTGTATCGGAGATGCACTGTAATAAATTTCATAATTAATTTTAATATAATTACACATTCAAATAAACCGTCGCCAAGATGAGTTTGTACACTACACATATATATACAGGTTGTCACAGACAACTTTTAAATAACTGTGCCTTTATTACGGCGTCTCTGCCAGGAAAACTTAATTTCCCGCACCATCTTGAGTGTTTTTTAACACACCAAGTGACCTTTCTGTTCAACGAGGAAACGAAAAGTGACTATCTGTCACGAATCGTCGGGACAACTTGAAAATCTTAGATACTACAAAGAAGTAGGAGCACGCGAATAGATTTGTATACATGTTATCAGTAAGCACGACGTGATACGTTGTAGATTGTAATTCTAATTGAAATTGTAGTGTGCCTTGAAGTTTGTTGGGATATTAAATATGCAAAATCGAATAAATCAATAATATAAACGTTGTTGAATAAATACTAAAATAATAGATGCATAACGGTAACGTCAACAAATAAATTTGCAGGAAAATTTAAATGTTACATTATTATTGGTTGTATAAAAATATACTAGGTGCTTTTTAATGTATTTATTTGTCCTAATTTAATATTCTATTCAAATAGTCATGTTACCAAATCTAAACCAATCAAGCTTATATAAATTTTTCAAAGTAATTTAAGTAATTTATATATTTGTTAGGTCTCTTAAAGGCCGAAAGGTTTTAACTTTATATATTCTATTAAGTACACTTTTTAGGTGATACTGATAAATTGGTGGAACTATTACTTAATGGGTACGATCACATTACTGATATTGTGGGCGAAGGGGATGTGCCAATTGTAGAAGCAGTTTCAGCTAAAAATCAGAATGATACAGTTGCATTTCTACAATCAATATTGACATTTGAGGTAAGTTGTACTTTATTGAAAATGTTTGCATCTAACGGTTTGTATGTTACAGGAAAAACGTGAAAGAGTTCATCATGAAATTCGACAAGGTGGTATTAATGAAGTAACTGCATTATTAGCAGATGAAAAAGAAACAGGGAGCGGAAAACTACTAGCCATTGGTAAAAATAGCTATGGCAGATGTTCTCTTCATATTGCAGTGCTTTGTCAGCAAGAAGAGATAGTCGATTTCTTAGTTAATACATTTCCAGAGACACTTTATGTTGGTGACAACGTATGTATTTTCTAATTTTGTATATATTTATATTTTATAATTCTACCCCATTTGGAATAGACATATCCTTGTTCTTAAATTTGGCAACATACCATTTAAATGCCATATGTCATATAATGGGCGTTTCAATAAGGACGCAACCCTAAATATTGTTGACATTTTGCAAAGATAAAAACATACCAATTTTCGAATTGCAAATACAGCACAACCATTCATTGGTTTCCTCTGCAAATTGTTGGCAAATGTGTTAGTTTAATTAAGATCATCCATTTCACCAGCTAGAATTCACAACAGAAGGGCTTACTAAATTTTCTACAAAAGCGAAATGGATTACTCGGTCCAACTTTTAGATAATGGACCTTCTTGATCTAACCTTTCACATGTCTATTCATTATTGGTTTTTGATTAATTAATTCATTCTTTTCTATCGAGTTTCTAACTCGTGTCCCCATGCCACCACTTTTGCTGCTACCGAGGGATATGTCATTAATATTCCTATTACGTGAAGGATGTATACCTGGTATCTATGTTTTATGTAAATTAGCAACACGTATAAAAGTTATATAACAAATACATTGTACTGTATGACGATGCTTGGGTGGTAACTTAATATCTGCGGATTTCATTAATTCATCAGCTCTTCTAATTAGACCTTGCAAAACTGATATATTTAAAAGTTAAAAATCTCTTTAAACAAGGTATTTGTTTTTCGACATGAGATTTTGACATAGATTTTGATAATTTTAGTTTTATTTGACTCCAAGACTTCGCTTTAGTTTTGCAATAAAGAAAAATTCTGATAAAACTATTAATTTCAGTTGGAACGTACAGCATTACATTATGCAATGGGAGTAGAAAAAATGGAATCTATCAGTAAACTTTTGATAAAAGGTGGTGCTAGAAGAGTTGTAAAGGATCTTAAAGGACGTCAACCTACTTATTATTTCATGAATAAATCAGACATATTGAGACTGCAAGAAGAAGAGGAAACGTTTTAGCATAATTAAATACAGATATTACAAATTTTAAAAATTGTGCAATTTACTGTTAAGCACTTTTAAATGGTTTTGTATAGAATAAGAATTTACAGATAGATTAGTTCATATGTTAGCACTTAGAGAAATATCTATGATGTTATAAAGTTGTGATAGATTATAATAAAAGATTTAAAGATACAGTTCTAGTTTTTATTTATAGCTAGCAACTGTCTTTTTGTTGTATAATTATTTTCTATATAATCTGTTTTAAAATAAATTGTTACAGGAAGACACGTGTGACATTCCCTTAGCAATAATTGTAATCACATTTCATTTTAATAATATACGTACAAGTTCACTAGTAGGATTAGGTTATTCCCTTCAGGAAGTATAAGTTTTAGGCTTTTATGAATTCTAATTTAAGAAAGAATTATTTGGAATCATATTTGATCTATAGTCAAAGGTTATAAAAATTCATGACGAGTTTTTAAAAAAGTTAGGGACGATGTCATCATGGTAATTAATACAGCTTGATTTTGTTTTCTCTAGAGAATATATAATTGTGCCGATGATTTCATCATTCTAAGAACAAAGCAGGTCTATACAGTTTTGCTCAGATTCAGATTACATGTAAGGCCCAAAATATGTAAGTTTAAATATATATAAAAGGTTAGATAGAGAATACGACATCAAAAGATGTCAAAATTTTGATTCATCCATCCGAAGTTTGCCGAGAATGCTTCGTGGAGTTTTAAAAAGAGCAGTTTCTTTCTTTGAAGCAAGACCCCATCGCTAACATCAAGACGCTTAACAGATTGCTTTGGTAAGGCAAGTACCTTGATTAGAGGTTGTAAGCTAAGCTAAGTAGCCTATTATGTTCGGATAATCCCCTACAAAACAACTCCGTTTATTTTTTTAAGGGCATATTGGTTCCCAATTATTCAACCCCTGTGTTGGAAGTAGGTTGAGATGTCAAAGTTTTGATGGAGGAAAAAATCAATCATGCAATGGTAGTTTAAAAATTGGAATAATAACCAAAGGCTGAAATTATACTTGTGCAAAGGTTTGTTACGTTTATTGTCGACGATGGATTCAGATACGTCCTTTTTGTGGTAATTCGTTTTCGTTCACCTAGCTTCTGTTTCTATTCAAAACCCCATACTGTATTTTTACCTCGTTACAATAGTACGTGCAATCATAACATTTCTAGTCAAATCTATTCATGCTAAAAACGAAAATTTGTACAATGGTTAAATGGTTTATATCCGATATATTTTATTTTCTACAATGAATAGGCTTTCTAATAATTCCTCAAATCAAACCCATTGTGCTTTAAAAACAAAACTTTATGCTATAATTAGTTAGTCGAAACCTTGTTGAAGGTATCAGTTGATTTGTTAAACATTCCGATAACATATAATTACTTTCTCTGTTGTTTCATTCTAACCCTTCGTCTAAATAGTGTATTGAACTATTCCGATAAAACCGTATTTTCCAGTTTTAATCGTGCGATAACGCGAATGTTTGCATTTCAAATTCGTGTTATTTGAACTTGACCCTGCAGCTTGTGCGTCAAGATGTTTGTTGCATGATTCGTCACCGTACTTTGAAAGCAATGCACGCTTTTTTTTGTTCGACAAGTTAGAGATGGCTTGCGTGTATTGGTGAGTTTTCCCGCGCTTACTCATTCTAATCTGATTTTCTTTTTAGCTTTTTTAGTTGGAGGCCAAAGGGGTCCTTTCTTTGTGTAGTCCCGACTGTTCGTTGCCGTGAAGCAGTTGTTTTTTTTTGGTGGACCACTACTGTAGGTACGTCGCTGTGTTGACTCAACCCACACGGTTGGCAAGATAAGTATCCTGACGCATAGAGGTATGTGCCCTGCTTTCTTTTATACATGTCAAGGATTTTTATTTACCAACGGTTGATGGTGTGAAACCAGTTCACCATACTTGTTGAACAGCTGGCTGAGCAGGTGCTTCTATTTATACTTCGTTAGTTCTTACTACAACGTGGCCTGTATTTAAAGCTTACATTTGACACCTGTACTATTGAGAAAATCAACATTCGTTATTTTTAATTTCAACATTTTGCTATTGAGTAAATTTACATTTAATGCGTAAATTTAACACCCGTACTATTGAGAAAATCGAAACATTAATCTTTTTTTTTCTTTTAAGGAATTTTATTTCATGTTAGCCGCGAAATGCGCACTTCGTGGATCCACTATCAAATTTGTCTTTTACAATAGCACTAAAATTTAATACTTTTATTTGTTCATGCGAATCAAAAAAATTTTTTGTTTTTATTTATTTTTAATTGTTAATAGATAATCTTGGACGATGTGCTTAATTTTTTATGTGCTTTATTTATTTATTTTTTTATATTTAGGTGAATCTCCCCACTCACCGCGTCTGATAGCTAGCCTGGTACTTACGTTTCGTCCGACTACATCATTGTACGTAGCAGGTTAGTACTTCAATGTACTATTGACTATAAAAAGGAACTTACTTAAAAGAAACTCTTTTAATTGCTTTATAAAAAAGTTGTATGTTCTGTAAAAATCTAATTTCTTTAGAAAGATAGTGAAAAATTTTAATAGCTAAAAACCTAAGGGTGGATCTTCCAATTCTAAACTTAAGGTTTGGCAATTTTAAGGTAAAGTTCTGTATTGTGTCATAATCATGAAAATTAGATACAATAGGAATGGTGACTTGATTTACAAAAATAAATGAAGCTAGTTCAAGAATAAGTATAGTTGACATATTTAATAAGCGTAAGGATTTAAAATAAGGTCTGCAAGAGATGGTTTTAAAAATACCAAGCAAGCTTCCAATTACTCTTTTCTGACATAGAAAAACGAGCTGAAGAAGTACTAGGAGAAGATCGATTTGGGTTCAGGCGAAACAGGAAAACACGGGAGGCTATTTTAACTTTGAAGGTGATAATGGGGAAAACGATAGAAAAAAGAGAAAGCGTGTATATAGGATTTGTACATCTGGAAAAAGCATTCGACAGTGTAAAATGGAAAAAAATGTTCGAAATACTCAAAAAGATTAGAATGAGTTTAAGGAATAGACGGATAGTTCATAGCTTATAAAAAGAGCAAACAGCGGTAATAGAATTAGAGCAGGAACGTAGAAAAGTAAATATTAGGAAAGGGGTGAGACAAGGATGTACCATATCCCCATTAATTTTTAACTTTTACATTGAATAGGCAATGAATACTGTCAAATTAGGAAGACATTTGGAATTACTGTGCAGGGACAAAAGATTGATATGCATAGATTTGCAGATGATACAGTGGTATTAGCATCTAACAAGGAAGAGTTAGAAGCTGCACTTAATGAAATGGAAACAGTTCTAACACAAAGATATGGAGACAGTTCTAGCAGACAGATATAATATGAAAATCATCAAAAATAAAACTAAAGTACTAGTATGCAAAAGAGGGGAAATAAATTAAAAACAAAAATACAAATAGGTAACTAGAACTTACAAGAGGATTTCTGCTACCTAGGAAGCCAAATAACACAAGATTGGAAGGGCGCAAAAGATAGAAAACAACGATTAGCACAAGGTTGTGCTACATTTAACAAGAAAAAGCAATTACTGCGTTCAAAGACAACAAACATAGAAACAAGGAAAAGATTGCTTAAAACATATTGCTGTGATATTACCCTTGTATTAAGCCCCACGACTTGGGCATGTCATATAATGCTATGTTATTTTCCTGTAGGAAAAATAAAACCCTTGTTATTCTCGCCTCACGAATTGGGCAGACCATAAATGTTATGTTATTTTATTTACGGTTAACAAGCTACCTACGCTTGGGTGCAATAAATGCTGTGTTATACTCCTGTTATTACTCAAGCACTTGTAAAAATGTTAAATCTCTTTGCCTCAACTAGCTGATTCAATTAAATAAAGCAATTCTACAATACACAGTATAATGATTAAATATTTACAACCTTTTCAAATATCTTCCCCCTTTTAAATTATTTACATCTGTTAGATTTTTATAAAATAAAGCCAGCAAAATGAGATTTTATTACATTTAGAGATCTTTTGAAACGTTTCAAGATGCCTATTGCCTTTCATAAATTTGTCCAAGAAACCCCAGTTTGTCAGCTTACATTTTGAATTATTATTAAATAAAACAGTTTGTAGAAATAAATTATATCAAAACATCTAACCTGAGGTGGTTCAGCAGGTTCTCTGCATCCCCAAGAATTTTTGTGTCTAGTCTGAATGTTCTGAGTCGAATTTGAAGGTTGACATCCAACCAAAATACTATCCAAATCGTTGTTAGTGAGGTTGTTCCAATAAAAGGTTTTTTATCTCCGCAATTAATGAATATTTACCATTTTCAGAGATTACCAAATTAATTTAACAGGCAGCATTCTCCAGAGTCTTCTTGACTCGTATCCAAGATTGTGTTTAAGATCGTAATTAAGATCGTTATTAAGAGTTTTAACTGGAGTCGTAACAAGATCTTTATTAAGAGCCCTGTTGTATTTATTATGAGACATTGTATAATTTCATTAAATCTGGTTTACTTACGTCTGTAGAAGTACGGCTCGCTCACACAATTTTACACTCTTTAAAATGATTTTCACTTTAATTTAATTAACTGTTCGCGTGAATATTTAGCACTTTCGAGTATAGTGACTGCCCAGTTTCAAAAGTATACTAACCCGTTGTTCAATTGTCATCATATTTATAGGCCCGGCCCCTTTTGTTTGCGATTCGTTGAATCCACGTGCTGGGCGATACTAAATGTCTTATCTCTTGTTATTTTGGGAAACTTTACCAATTGTGTAGTTTAATTGCATGGAGGACGCATAATTTGTCACGTAATTTCATTCTTATACCTCACTTTTAATTCAGAAATCCCAGGAATCTTCGTTCATAAAATCACGTATTATTGTTGTTGGTTTTATTCTAATCTGAATGGAATAAATTTGGTGTTTGTTTATTTCCTAGTTAAATTGGATTTTTGAACAAATGTAATACTTTTTTATCACGTACGCTTTTCAAATAATGCATAATTTCTGCCTGCATTTATGGTGATATATTAACGCGCTTTTTGAATATTTATCTAGCCAATTCATACAGGTTTTTTATTGATTTAATTTCGATGCGTTTCGTTACATTTTTAAATTCTTATCTTTGCTCGAAGCTACTCTTGGATATGCGTTTAATCGCTTGTACTGCTATATACAGTGTGCTCTCAACTAATAATATTTGTAATGACCTATTTACTCTTCTAATATCTGTAATTATGTGCTTTTGTTACTTGGGAGTTTCTTTTGTTTATTCTACGACCCCTATGACTTAATTTACCTCTATATTAACCCTATAATTACAGCATTAAGTGTGAAGCACAGCACTGTACGGCTGTGAAACCTGGACAGAAGGAGAAGCGGGCAGGAAAAGATACAAGCCTCTGTAGTGCTACAGACGTATGATGAAGATATCATGGACAGTCAAAGTCAAGAACAAAGAGGTACTAGAAATGGTAAGGGAAGAAAGAAGAATGTGGAAAACAGTAAAAAAAATAGGAAAGATAGGATGATAGGTCACATTCTAAGAGAAGTACAGGTAGACCTAGGTTAGACTATTGCACACAGATAGTGAAAGATGTAAGCTGTGGGAATTTCAGAGAAATGCGCAGGCTAGCTCAGAATAGAAACCATTGTAGGTACTCCTCCAACCCGTTCGAAGATTGAAAACCTAATGACGAAAAAAACTGTACTTAAACCTGATGATTATTATAAGCAACTACATGTATTGGTTTTGCAATACTCTCTAGTGTTAATTGTGTGAAAGCATTTACTGGAAAACTATTAATTCAGTAAATATCTAAGTGTCGGGGAATCTTTGGTAGCCACAGGCTACTTAATTTTTTTCACATACCAGCAAATCTTGGTGAAATAGGGCATATAATTAGGAAACAACAGAAGAGGAACCAAACTGTATCTAGGCTGTGGGAATTTCAGGGAACCGTGTAGGTTAGCTCAGAAACCTCGAAAACCTAATGAGGAAAAAAATAATTGAAATTACATTTGATGATTATTATAAACAACTACAGGTGCTGGCTTTAAAATATTTTCAACTAATGTTGATTGTACAAAAGGTTATATTGGAAAACTGTTAATTCGATAAATGTTTAAATGATGATCTTGGTAGCTGCAGGCTGATTAACCCCTTTCACATACTACTGAATATCGGGGAAATGAGGTTGAAACAACATTGCGCCTAAACCAGTAAGTGAGGCATCGGTTTGTATATAAAATCTTTCGTCAAAATTGGGCGAGATTAAGATAGGTGCG
Organism: Platerodrilus igneus; assembly: GCA_036346225.1. Taxonomy (NCBI): domain Eukaryota; kingdom Metazoa; phylum Arthropoda; class Insecta; order Coleoptera; family Lycidae; genus Platerodrilus; species Platerodrilus igneus. The sequence goes on along the minus strand of JARFIW010000727.1, from coordinate 455,899 downwards.
GAAGTGATTAACGTTTTAATTTGTTCAAAAGCCTGCTGAGCTTCTGAATTCCATTCGACAGATTGACTTTTCTTTTTATTTTTAATTAAGGCAGTAATGGGTGTAGATATAGTTGAAAGATTAGGTAGAAAAATGCGATAATAGCTAATCATTCCTATTAAACGTTTAATTTCGGTGACGGTTTTGGGTGTTTTAAATTTAGTAATAGCATCGACTTTAGCAGGATCTGACCGAAGACCAGTTCCATCAATAATAAAACCAAAAAATGTAAGAGAAGAACAGCAAAATTGACATTTTTCCTAATTTATTTTAAAACCTGCTGCATTTAGGCGTTCAGCAACTTCATCGAGTGTAGCGATATGTTCTTCAAAGGAACTTGAGATAACTAATATGTCGTCTAAAAATACAAAGGCACGTTCCTGGTGTAAGATAGGACCTAACGTTGAGACCAAACGGCAAGAAATTATATTCGAAAAGACCTCGATCTGGAACACAAAAAGCAGTTTTTGGGCGGGAAGATAAGTCAAGAGGGACCTGATAAAAAGCTTGTTTAAGATCGATAGATGAGATAAAGTTAGCATTTCGAAGCCGACTTAGAATAGAAATAGTAAGAGGTATGGGATAAGCATCGGCCACAGTTACAGAGTTAAGCTTTCTACCGTCAAAGCAAACACGCCATTCGTCATTTTTCTTACGAACTAATAACACGGAGGACGTCCATGGCGAATTTGAAGGAGAGATGATACCAGATTCGAGCATTTTATCTATTTCGGAATGTAAATGTTTTTGTAATGCAGGCGACAAGGGATATTGACGTTGCTTAAAAGGAACAGCATCACCCGTAGAGATAATATGTGTTGCGGTAGTAACGCAACCAAGTTCATAGGTATTTAATTTACGAAATTTGTCAATTGTAGAGTTAAGAATTTCATTCTGGGAATCGGTAAGAGAAATTTATTAGATATACCAGCCGACGCACAAGAATTTGTTTTGAGAGAAGCTTGCCAAGAAAAATATTGGAAATATAGAGATAAAATAAAAAGTTTACAAAAATCCACGCCAAGTAGAAATGGGTAAGCTAGTGTAGGTATAATTAAAAATGGAACATCACGTTTAAGTGATTCTACTCCAATTTTTAATTTAAGGGAACCAGTTACATATATTTTATTGTCGTCAGCAAGATTTATAGAGGTTTTTTCCGGAATAACCTGAAATTTAATGTTTTGTTCAGATAATTGCTGTAAGCCTTCGTTATTTATAAGAAAACATGACAAACCAGTGTCCAATAAAGCGATTACATTTAGGGAACCAATAAAGATAGGTGAGTGAGCGCGGATGTCGAGAGGTTTTTTAACAACTTGTAAGGTATTGCATTTACATTTCCAATGCTCCACCCGAAGGTACTACATTGTAAGTTGTAAGAAGCATTACATGTGATTTTCCAATGCTCCACCCGAAGGTACTACATTGGCCAGGAAGCGAATTTTTTTTACCTGGAAAATTTTGAATTTTGCCGAATCCTTGCTGTTCCAAGCAAGGTAGGGATCTTTAACGTGCGTGACAACACTCACACACGGGACCTCCATTTTACCTCTCATCCGAACGAGGGTGTATTTTTGAGAAAAATGCTCGCCTAACATTTTTCAAGCGGACCGTGTCGGGATTCGAACCCAGGACCTTTGAATCCGTAGTCTTACGCTTACTAAATTGATCCACGGCGACCCCTAAGTTGTAAGGCATTATAATTTGAATAAGGGCCGCTATAGTTGCGACCACGTCCCCAATGCTCCACCCGAAGGTACTACATTGGCCAGGAAGCGAGTTTTTGTTACCTGGAAAATTTTGAATTTTGCCGAACCCTTGCTGTTCCAAGCAAGGTAGGGATCTTTAACGTGCGTGACAACACTCACACACGGGACCTCCATTTTACCTCTCATCCGAACGAGGGTGTATTTTTGTGAAAAATGCTCGCCTAACATTTTTCAAGCGGACCGTGTCGGGATTCGAACCCGGGACCTTGGGCGTAGTAGTCACACACATACCACTACGCCACGGAGCCGCCAAAGTTGTAAGGCAGCAGAATTTTTATGATAAAAGCAATTAACTGTTGTCAGCCAATTTGACCATTCGGCCGGGGTGGAACGACATACTTCAGATACGGGAGGTAAGTTCTTCTGTGAGTTTAAGGTAGCGGTATTATTATTATTAGATACATTAGATAAAGGTTTAATATTGGAAGTAATTGTTTGCTTTAAATCTATTGACGTCTGGGTGCGTTGAATAGTTGATGTTGAGGACGATTTTGATTCCTTGATATATTCACGTCCCGAGTAGGAATATCTCTGCAGAAGTTTTCCGATAAATTAGGGTTACAATTTGTACATCTAGATTTGTAGGTATTGTTACGACCACAGCCATAACAAAAAGATTTTTTGTGTATGTGCAAACATTATAGGTATGTCCACTTTTCTTACAATTCCAACAGGTAATTGAGTTAGTTGAAGGGGAAGCAGGAAGATTAATACTAGATAGTTTACGAGAGGGTTCAGACTGACATACTAGGTCTTGTTCTAATAAGCCAGATTGTTTTTCTGGGGGAGGACGGTATTTATCTACACGTAATTTTACTTCTTGAAGCGAGCGGCATAAATCTTTAAACTGAAGTAAAGAGGAGATATGTTGTAAAACTAAACGTTCGGAAAAATATGGATTTAAATTTCTGAGATGTTGGTCTATAATTTCAATTTCAGATGGTTTTTTTATCTAATTTGCTATATAAAGCTTCCATTGAGGTAATAAAATAGATTACGTTTTTGTTAGGTCCCTGGATACGATTTTTTATTTCATTCCAAAGATCAGTTATATAGCCAAGAGGTAATAAGCCGCGTTTTAAACACGTAACTAGTTCTTCCCAGGCAGAAATCTGGTTTCGTATATTTCTATACCAAATCAAGCCAGAACCGGAAAATAATTCGCCTGCTGAGACAAATAAATATTCGTCTGTACAATTACGAGAAATTTTAAAATCATTTACTCTATCTAGGAATGACATTCAAGAAATTTTGGAGTCAAAGCCCTGAAAAAATATACCCCATTTGTATACTGGTATCGATTTTGCAGACGGTATAGAAGGTTGGGAAATTGTTAAATTTGAAAGAACGTTAGGTAAATTTGTATCTAAATCTAAGTTAAGTTTTTCGAGGACGATTCCTTCAAGTAAGAGAACGTTAGCTAAGAAAGTTTGCTTGGTTTCGTTAGCTTGATCATCTTTAAGTAAGGATAATAAATCTATTCGCTGTTTTAAGTGCATTATACGCGATGTAATGCGTTTAAGCTTTATATCGGTAGGTTCTGAATTGGTTTTATGAAGTATATTGCTAATACCGTCTAAAGATTGTTTAGTATCAAAGGTATTTTGTGATATATTGGACACCAATATACGAGGAATTTGTTGAATGTTAGCTTCTTGAGCTAATATTGCTTTTAACTGTAAACGCCTGTCATTTTGGTTTGTTGCAGATTGAATATTGCGCGATTCCAGCTCGAAGATCGTTTCAAAAGATTTAAGGTGTACTGCATTCATTGTACTTTTGCGTTTTAGAAAGTAGTATACCAAGATAAATTTTCAGGGAATTTACGATAGTTGTGTTTAAGGAACAAAATTTTCTCTAAGAAAGAATCCCTATAGTTAATTATATAGATTATAAGAAAACGGTTTAAATCATGGCAACCAAAGATAATATGATAGTTAACTCAAATTTTACCTAAAAACAAGCTTTTAATAATCTAAAGAAATTTCAGGTTCAAAATAATTATTTAACCAGATTTGATGTGATTTTAAGGAATTTTTTAATCATAATGAATGGTAAATAAAGCTTTTTATCTATGACTAAGAATACTTAGAAGAGGAATTATTTAAATTCAAAGAAACACATTTCAGTTCACCCACAAGTGAGGTTAAGATAATTATTAAACACATCCAAGGTATATATACATATATATATATATATATATATATATATATATATATTGTGATATTATGTGATATTATATGATGAGATTTGAACCTTGACGCACTGAAGTACCACTCAGATATAGACTTCTAGTTCGTAAAATGATTGATGAAGGAGATGGTGAGGGCAGTTACTTGTTAAAGATATGTGAAATGATATTTAAGAAAAAATGAAGTTTTAAGATTTCAAATTAGGTGTTGGCGATTTCGTAAAGTAATTTTGAAAAGTATGTGCCAATGAAGTGAACTCCTGTTGCTTGTATATCATAAAATTTTGTTTAAATATTTAAAAGGAAATTTCACTGCCATGTGAATATGTATGTATAGCTAAGATTTGAAGTAACTTAGTATGTTTTCATTTGATTTGAGTTAGGTATAAGATGTTAAACTTTCACTTTCATTTGAATATGTACGTAAAGCCTAAAAAAAGTCAATTAGTATGTTTTTATTAGATTTAAGTTAGTTATAAGATGTAGAAATTTTATTTACTCTTCAGTATATAGTTGTAAGTCTATTATATCATTTGAATTTCACTTCTTGAAACTTTGTAGACATCCAACTCATCTAAAAAGAAATTATTTAGCTCTTGTTGTTAGGATTAAAATATCAATCAAAATTTATAAATTTTTGGCCAATGACATTTGGGTATTAGTTTACTCCAAATTAGAATTTGACAAGAGAACTAAGATCTATTAATGAAAAGTTGGATCATAGAATGTTAGTTGGAAAAGAATTGTAAAAGAGTAGGCTGGTTTAATGTTTTAAGGGGGCATCTCCATAGAGATAAGTGACAGTTGTTGAAATAAAAAATTAAGAGAAACTGATTTTGAAAAAGACTGAAAAAAGAACTTTACAAACTATAGAACGAAAAGTATAATCTCTTTTGAAACAGTTTACGAATTGTATACCTTTTATTATTGTAATCTCCAACATAAAATTCAACGTATGTAAAATGTATCTGTGATATTCAAAGTATAAAGGAACTGTTGATATTAAAAAGTGATAAATGCAAGAGTCCTTGTCATTGTCTTACTATTGACCATTTGACTTCTGGGAGTGTTTTTGTGTAGACAGAGGAGTTCCGAAGTGGTGCTATCAGAACGCTGGGATTGCTGAACCTTTGGTGTCGAGCACGGTGTTGATTTCACGGAGCTAAGTTTCCTGAAAAGACCAACGACGATAAGTATAAATGTCTCTAAAGGATTTTTGGCGTACCTTAAACCCTAAAATAAAAGGCGTAAATTCAGTAATACAAAATTTTAAAACATACTTATCCACAGGTTTTAAGAACCCACATCTGGTTCGAATCGTCGCTGTAAGCAATGGAGCTTCATTGTTCAGCAGCAAGACGTTTCATTGGAAGTCAGGTAGTATTATTATTATCAGTGTCATATTTTAACCACTTAATCCGTTATACTCGATTGAAATCTTAAATTATTAACTAATATAAACTGTTTACTGTGCGTATTTTTCAAGTAATTGTTTACACTGTCACATTTAGAAATTGCTTTAGTAGAATTAACTAGAGGTCATTTGACTGGCAGTGTCACATACATCTGTATATGGTTCAGAACTCACGCTGTATGCAGATAAAAATTTATTCACAAAATTTCCCTGAGATAGGAGTTTCATTGGTCGAGGCGCAGATTTAAAGACCCAATAAAGAAGTTAGTAAATTATTAATTAAAGAAAGGAAATTATAGGGCAATTTGGTGCATTGCTAATTTGCTCATATATTATAATTGTCAACCAAAAAAGGGGGGTTGGTAAAATCAGTCATCAACACTTGTCACTTATGTACTTTAGGAAAGTACAAAAATAGTACGAGTCAAGATGTGGTACAAAGTATACACGTACAAAATCCCCTGGACTTAGTTGCTATTGATTATTTGAGTAATCTAGTTTGAAGTACAAAGGGACACAAACATGTGCTGATTGTGACTGATGTGTTTTTGAAATTTACAAAATTATATCCCACTCGGGATTGTAACACAGTCGGAACAAACAAGAAATTGGAACAATTTTGTAGGGAAGTAGGAACTTTTAAACGAGTATTAGCAGACAATGCAGTGGCGTAACTACACCCCTGCCAGCCCCCGCTATGCGGGGGGGCCCCAAGTGCAAGAAGGCCCAAACGATAATAAACTCAACTTATTCATCTTCAACGTATTTGGCAGGTAAGAAACGGTCAAGAAAATATTGCAGATAATTCAGAAACCGCAGGTTAACTAACGTTTTCTTGATGTTACTACTAGGAACTGCTGAAATACAAGAAATAATAATTAAGATAAATACTGAACACCACCTGCAGCCTGCATCCTTTCTTCTTTCTATCCGTTCTGTCCTATTTTGTAAGGGTTAATAAACAGATGAAAGAGACTGTAAACTTTAATAACAAAGATGTCTATATTATTCTTAAGTGATAAGTTGTATAAAGTGGTAAAGCATTATTAAACGACGTATAGTAGGGTTAGTTTGGTTTGTGGGATTTTAAATAGGAATAAAAGGGCTATTGTCTGTACAGTACAGATTCACAGGATGGCAGGTAGCTTAGTAACCTTCGCTTTCTAGAAATATAATACTAGAAAGAAATTCATTTTGTGGTTTCTAGTCAGCTGGTTGCAACGTATTTGCATTAACTGCATTATATATAACGGAAAGGAAGTAAAAAAGCATTCCAGTACGTTTTTCTCAATAGTGTTGTGTTCGTATTACAGGAGGTCTTTCATATTTAAACGTAAGTATTTATATCTATTTTTTATTAAACTACTATTGATTTGATCATAGTTGAAGTCGCGCTGAGAAATACATATAAATAAATCTTTAAGCATTCAATAAAAATCATTTATATTTTGTTAATTAAAGCATTTAAAGCAAAGTATGTATGTGTTATTTGTAATTTCAAAAGGCTTTTAAATAATTATTACTTATCTAATTACATTATAATTAATTTCATTCAAAATTGCAGGAAATAATATACAATGAGCACTACAAGCGGCGCTGCAAAAAACGAAAAGGAAACTATTGGAAGAATCAAAGAGCAAGATTCCAAAAATAAGTTCCTTTTTACTTCTAAAGAGTCCGAAAACAAGAACAATCTATGAAAGAAATTGGGCTTTCGACAGTAGCATCTACTAGTTCCGCTACAGACGAACAGCAGTCGTCAACAATTTTAAAAACTCTCACCCAGGGCGCAAGTACATCACATAATGACGGCCGCGATAGAAATTTGGAACTAGATACCACTACAATTACAGAGGTAAATGTGAGTAGTACTTTTCACTTAATGAACTATCTATGGATCTGACGAAAGAATATCCAACCGATTTTGCACATTTTTAAAAATCAATGTTTTACAACATGACAATTTAAGAAAAGAAATAATTAATTACGGATTGTGTAGACCAGATGGTGCGTTTCCTAAAGATAATAAAATAGAAGTTTTTCAGTTCACTATTATTACTTAATAACTGCAAGCGAAAATAAAAGCAATACGTTAAACTTACCACACAATTCAAATGGGTGGTTGTGTTATTCTAAATTAAAAATTGTGTTTATTGTCAACCATGTTGGCTGTTTGCTTCAGTAAGGTCAAGTTGGACGACCGGAATTAATGATTGGCAGGGTTTATCAAAAAATTAAAGAGCATTTGCTTGCTCAATCTCATTTAACTTGTTGTTTTATTTACGATATGTGGAAAAAAATTATACCATAGATAAGAAAGATACTCTACTATTAAAACAAGAAACTGAATTTTGGAAAATGTTTTACACAGACTTTTCAATGTTACTTTAACACTATCCCAGCGCATGCTGTCATTTCGAGGACATAGAGAAAGTTTTTCTGATTCAAAAGACAGTTACAACGGTAATTTCTTAAGTTTAGTTCATTTAATTAGTAACTATGATCCTATATTACAAAAAGTGCTTGAACGACCCAAAGGTTCAATTATATATCTTTCCCCAAAAATTCAAAACGATATTATTAATACTTTAAGCGCACACTTAAAAAATATTTTATTAAATAAAATTAGATCCGCTCCTTTTTTCTCAATCATAATAGACACTACACAGGATATAACTAAGATTGATCAATTAAGTAAAATTGTAAGATATATTGATTTTAAAAAAGACAGCTTGGGAGAGGTAACCAAAATAGATATTTGTGAAACTTTTGTGGGTTTTACAAAAGTAGAGTACCAATCTGCTGAAGGACTATGTAATACTATATTAAGCAATTTAACCAACATGCAATTAGATATAAATAAATGTAGAGGGCAGGGCTACGATGGAGCTAACGTTATGAGCGGTACGTATTCTGGCGTGCAAAGAGAATTTTAAACATAGAGCCTGCAGCCTTATATATGCACTGTAGTGCCCATAACTTAAATCTAGTCATAAATGATGCCGTTAAAGGTATAAAAGAAATAGAATCGTTTTTCTACTTTTAGAAAACATATATACATTTTTGCTAATAGTATAGTAAGATGGAATTGGCTTTCTGTTTTTAAAGAAAATTTCACACAATTGAAACGCTTAAATCCGACACGTTGGGCGGATCGAGTAAAATCTTTAGCTGCCATAAGAATTCGGTATAAAGATATAGTAATGTCTCTTAATAAAATTATTATGATATCAAAAAACAGATGAACGAAATGACGCAAAGCAAATATTAACTAGCATGGATAATTTTAATTTTATTTTTTAAGTGTTTTTAAGTCAAATTCTAGAAGAGCTTAACAAGCTCTCACAAACTGCTCAGAGTGAAAAGGCGAATATTAATCAGATAACTCTCTTATTTCAAAAACTTTAAAATTTTTCAAGGAAACAAGAAATAACTATTCCAACATCAAGGAGGAAGCAGCGAAAGTTGCAGGGCAATGGAATATTAAACCGGAATTTATAAAAAAGGCAACCAAAAATAAAAAACATTACGATGAATTATCCAATGATTATCGATTTAATGATGAAGAATTTAAATTTAAAATAAATGTATTTTATCGCGTAATGGATATTATAATTTCACAGCTGTCGAATCGTTTTAAATCGCTTTTTCATGTAAACGAAAAGTTTAATTTCTTAGAACCTAATGTATTTTTGAATTTAACTGCAGACGATATTTTATCTAAGGCAAAACAATTGCAAAAATTTTACTACAAAGATTTAAATGATGCTATAGGTATAGAACTTACTACACTCAAAAATAATAGACTTATTTGTGATGAATTAAAAATGTTAACGGTATCTTACAATTTTAGAATATCTAGTACTTTCCAAATCTACAGGTTCTAGCAGTTTTCCAAACACCATAACAGCCTTAATGTTATACCTAACTTTACCCGTTAGCGTTGCAAGTGCGGAGAGATCTTTCTCAAAATTAAAAATTATTAAAATTATCTTAGGAACCGCACTTCACAAGATAGATTAGACGATTTATCCCTCTTAGCAGTAGAACATGACACTGCCAAAAATATGAATACAGAGGATACAATAAACGCGTTTGCAGCAAAACATGCAAGAAAAACAAAATTTTGAATTTGATTTGGAATGTCTGCTAGCTCATAGGTTTTTTTACTGTATCAAATTTTTAGGTGTAAATAATTTTGTGCGGCGTATAAATATGTAGATTTAATATTAATTAACTTATAAGTTTGAATTTATGTAATTTGGTTTTATAATTAATAAAGCACTTGATTAATATAGTATATGTATTTAATTCTATACTGCTTCCTTCTCTACATGTACTATAATTTAAAAATATGGCTAAATATAAGCCAGTAAAAGTAATACATTTTAAAGAGAGCCCACTTTAAAATTTTTGCGGGGGGGCCCAAAAATCGTAGTTACGCCACTGAGACAATGCTACATATTTTAATAATCAACGGTTTAGGGATTATTGGGAGAGGCAAAACATCAAAGTGGTGTTTTGCAGCATAAGGCATCCTCAAGCTAATCCAGCTGAGCGATATATTCAAGAGACAGTTAAATTCTTGCGTTTGGCTTCACATAGGAATCATCGTTTATGGGAGGACAATTTGTCCAAGGTTGAATCTTTTATCAATGAAACCCCTAGTACCGTGACAGAAACCAGTCCCATTATGCTTATCAAGAAACAGTATCCCGAAAGACCATGGCAAATTGTGCCTAGGGACGATGAATTTCAACAACTTTTGGTAGATGTGAGGGAGAGGTTAAGGAAGAGAGCTGAAAAATATACAAGGAAGATGAACGCGAGAATTAGAAAGAGGGTAAAATTTAAAGTGGGAGACCAGGTAGTAGTAAAAAGCTAGAGAGTAGGGAAGAGAGATAGAATGACATGTGCTAAACTACACTTGCCCTATGAGGGACCTTTTGAGATAGGTGAAGTAGTAGGGGAGTGCACGTATTTATTAAGGGAAGTAGGGACGGGAAATGAGAGGGGACGGTTTCACGTCAACCTACTATTCCCTTATACAGGAGAACCAGCACCACAGTAGAAATAGGTGTATATAGAAGAGTAGAAGTAAGTGTTTATAGAAAATAAAGCTAGGTATAGGATAAATATGGGAGATAGTTAGAAATAGGTATATAGGATGAGAATAAAAATTAAATGTAGGAAAAAAATAAGATAGGTTAAGTGTAGATATTTCTTATAAGATTAGTGGAGAGTTAGGAATAGAATAAGATTAGGATAGGTATATAGGATTAGGTAGGGGGAAGTGAGTATAGTGAAGATTAATTAGAATTTAGGAATAGGTTAGGGATATAGGATAGGTGTAAATATTTTTAGGATTGGATATAAGTTAGGTAAGTTAGATAGATAAGGGTAGAGAGAGAGATAGGTAATTTTTTTTGTAAATTTTTTTTGCAGTCTAAATGTTTTATATTTGAATTCAAATAAGTGGAATTATTTGTATTCAAATAGGGGGAAAATACTCAAATCTAGACCAGGGTAGAAAATTAATTAACGACATCAAATAATTTTAATCACCGTGTATAAGGAAGCTTTGGGAAAAAGTACGCGTAATTAAATGCCTAGTGTAAAGATTTAAATCATTCAATTACAATATAGGGTTTGTATAGAAGTTTATTAAATAATACGCGTTATCAAAACCGTGGAGCATACAAATTTATTCGTTTCATTAAAAATAAGGGATTTAAATTATTCACTAGACGCTTTCTATAAAAAGAAGCAGAATTAAAATGCTCAACGTGTATTTAATTTAATTGTTCCAAGAAACAAATAGAAATTACGTGCAAAATTTATATTAATTGATTCGATTTTTGGGTAACGGGTGTTAAACGGAGTGTACAGATAATGATTGATATTTGGTTAGTATTCGCTAAAAATTAAAGGGTAGAAGTCAATGCCATTCATTATTATTTTAATTGGAGTTAATTGAACCATTAGTAATACATAATATGCATAAAAGCTTTCAAAAACCCAATAATACCAAATATGAGACGCGTTGCTAGCCTACAAATATATCAAGAAGGTTAAAATACGTAGAAGTATTACGATTGAACACCTGCGTATTTTTAAATATCAAAGTTCTAATAAATTTGAATAGATAAACATGAAAATTCTGCGTATATTGCAAACGGTCGGATAAACCGTAGCTTATATTAACGGGAAGGCTAGATACGGAGTTATTTAACTCAAGTAAGTCACGTCGCGAATCCACGTGGATTGAAATAGCCCATAATAAAGAATATCGATTTGTACTACTCAGATAAGGGTAGAAAGAGATGGATGAAACGCGCATAGCTGAGACGCGGATAATAGAAGGCGTGATTTGAGCAACGTCACTGGGTTTGCGATTGGTGGAAATAAGATGCAGATATGAGAGGTGTAAACGTAACGATTTCTATACAAAATTAATTAGTTGTTCTTGGACGTGTTTGCGAGCCGTGTGAAAATTCTTAAATTTTCAACTGGCGCAAGTGCAAATTTTGTAGAACCGCGTGCCGGACCGTCGAAAGGGGGAACAGAGAATGCGAAATTCTAAAAACTGGCCGTCGCGGGACAAAACCGACGTGCAGGCGAGCGATTATATAAACCCGGACTTTAAACAGTTTCGCTCTCTTAGATTTTCGATTTTGATTCAATACTTTAAACAGTTTGCTTTTATATTTTGTGATCATTGAATACTTTAAAACAGTTTGCTCTTTACGTGCTACGATACAAGTTATTATGCATTAGTGCACTTAGAAAAGAAGATACAAGATAATAAAGTCTAGTCATATTTGCGAGTATTACTGTACCAATTATCCAAATTTGCAACGATAAATGAATAAACAAAAGTAGGCAGTTTTGGGTATAGCGTGAAAGAATTATGAATTTCAGTGCTATTTTTCGGGGGTGTTGATAATCAAATGTTATTCGTAAACGTGATTGGATCCACAAAACAAGATTTAGATATACATAGATGCGTTCCTGAGAAGCCCTGAAACTTTTTAAACGAATGGTGTTGTAGATGAATTTTAAAAGGCGACCAGGAATCTGAGGAAGGAAACATAACCCAGTTGGAATGGTGAAATTAGCAAGGACGATGTACATTGAAGCCACTAGTGCAGTAACTTTCAGGTAAATTATACAATTTTGTTCGAACTTTGATGTTTTGGTGTGTGTTGGATATCTTTATAATTTATTTGATAAAAAAATGGACAGTAGTGAATTTGTATAAACAACAAATGTTGAATTTAAGGTAAAATTTTCTTGTTTAAGTAGAAAGGAGTATTTAGCAGTTTATGTTTTGATTATGATGAAAATTTGGGTCTGTCTTTGAGCTCAATTAGACTAATCTGTTTAATTAACGTAAAGGGGTGGAAGATGCTCCCTTTTATTCAGACTTAGGTCTGCACATATTGTAACTTAATTAGTATGCATCCTACCAGGACTTTAATTCTGGATGCAAATTAAAACTGATGACAAATTTAAACTTGAAATTTTATGATACTGAAATTTATGCTGAAATTTAATTTTGAAATTTTAATGTATTATGAATATTGATGTAAATAGATTTAACGTTGATGTTTGTGGTAGGAATGTGTTTGGTTTTTTTTATGAATGAGGGTGAAAGTTTTAACTAGGTGAGCAGCCGAGGCCGAAAGAGTAAAGAGGCGATTATCAGAAGAGATTCAACAGGGCGAGCATCACAGAAAATCTTGGTGCCCAGTTTGAGAGGCTCGAATTTTTTTTTTTACTCTGGTGAGGCTTTTTGTAGGATACACAGCAATATATATATATATATATATATATATATATATATATTAAAATATTATAAAATGATTTAAAAGATATCTGAGGGTAAACACATTAATTTACCACTCCTATCAATGTTTTCTAAATTTAAAACACAATAAACTGAGGATTGTTAAATAATTACTTGTTAAACTAGGCTAAATTGCTATTTACTGGTGGTGAAGCGTTTGAGATTTAAAAGAAGTGTTTTGGTTAACTGTTCTTCAATAAAAGGTTTATCTAATGTAATTCCAACTGAATGAGCTTCGGTTGATTGTAAATTTCATGTTAACTGTTTGACGGATACTCTATTTCATTAATTAATTAATGTACCATAATACCTGTAAGAGAATTTATTTTAGCATGTTTAGTTAGCATTCAGTAATTTTAAGATTTGTGGAATGTCAACCAATAATAAGTAGTATAAGTGACACAATAAGTATCTAGCTGTTCCAAAATAGGAAGTATACATAATGATAATGGATCAATGAGTGTAGTTCTTAAACATTTTGTAAATAGTAAGCAAGTTATAAATTTTGAGACAATCTCCTAGATGATAAGTGTTTAGAAAATAAGTTAGTTGATTTTGAAAATTTTTGATGAATAGACGATTTTCTTGGAAGCCTGTATTGTATTTCAAAAAGAGAAAAGAATATATGTTTGAAATTTATCCCTTTTATTTAATCATCGTGTTACTGAAGCAATGTAAAGAATTTAATGTTTGTGGAAGAATATGAGTGTATCGTATAATAATTAATAAGGTTTTATACAACCTAATGCAGTTAAGAAGAGTGATTCCAGTTATAGTAAACAGAGGGTCATCGTTAGTATTGGTGAAGAATAGCACCAGTGAGCTTCGAATATTTTGCAGTGGTTTCACAATCAAACAAAACAACGTATAGTTCATAGGTGATCGTGTATTACAAAAATATAGCGGATTCTAAGTATACTGTTTCTGAGTTATTATTTTATTAGTCCTAGAACATAAAATAGAGTGAATCTAATAAAAACATAAAATTAAAACTTACTTTCTACAGATATTAACTGCAAGCGTCCGCAAGACGATTTTGTTTTATCATTGAAGAGGTCCATTTGAAAAACTCAAGCACCTTTGATGGAATTACAGGCATTTGAAATTCATCCTTGTATAAGCACGGTTTAAAGATATTTGTTAGTAATTTGAATCTCAAACGTTTATCTAAATTATACATTTGCGATTATATTTATCAATCTTTGAAAATAATAATGACACATCTGCACTGCGAGAGGTTAAGTGATCTTAACTAGACGACGCTTTACGTGGAAGTTGTTAATGTGCCTGTAAGATGACCTTAGCCCACGTTTTTTTACAGAGTAGAAATATCTTGATATAATAATCCCTGAGAGTGTTTCAAAAGCCGTGGCATAAATAAACAAGATTCTTCCTTTATTTAATTTTACAGAAATACAAAACGTTAGTAGAGTATTTTGCATAGTGGTTAAATATAATATACATGTAATTAAGGTTGCGGTACTCTCAGGAAAAATTATCGCTATTTCTAAATATTTGAAAGGCCGACACCACATTTATCTGTGCAATCATTTAATCTTTAAACTATTTATTTTTATCAGATTAACATTCACTATAATATATATATATATATATATATATATATATATATATATATATATATATATATATATTGGTTTAATCCCAAATTAGGTTAGGTAATTATTTAACAGAAATGCAAATGCCAATTAACTAAGTTTAGAATAATATACATAAAAAGTAAACAAACACTATTCAAAAATAGCAGTCTTAATAATTTTAATTGACATTAGAGGCTCCCCCAAATGTCACCACGGCATAAGATAAAAAGTTACTAGATTTGATGTTGCCAAATTGCGTTTTTTCTAAACGCCACTAAATATTAAAAAAATTTTATTTTTTCTTACATTACTTGAGTAAAAAACCTTTTGTAAAAAACAATTTTCAAATCTATTTCTTACAAGTTAAATTAGAGGTTAATTATGGACGAAGTTAATATCAACAAGCACGTGTACTAGGACGCCATTATTAAGGCGTCCTGCGTTCCTACTATTGCGCAATTGTTTAATGTAACGTATAAATACGCAGCAAATTACGCGCCATTTGTATCAACTACCAAACACCTTTAAAAGTGATACAATGGTCAAAGTTTAAACAAAATACAAATAAAACGGTTACTCACTTGTATTTCTTAACATCTCAGGATCCTTGTTGTTTTGGGTGGGTAGGCTACGCCATTGTTGACACCAAATTTTATCGGTCCATCCTCTATGCTCGTTCGTAGGTGGGACGAGGGGGAACAACCGGGTAAAGGGACGATAGAAGGTAAGATACAGGAATATATATGCCTGCAAAGAGAAAAGACACACCACAACCCAGATAGATGTTCTTGGCTCGAAGTCTCGTGGCCTAATGACTGTTCTTTCACACCGCGCGCACTTGCGCCATTCCCTCCGCGCGTGCGCGACTCGGGTACGACGAAAATTGACAAGCTCATTTAAAAATATTCGCGGGAATTTACTTACATATTTAAAAAAATGTACATTGCCAAATTTAGGCATGTAACAACTCAACAGCAGTGTTCAATGAATTACAATATGATATTACATTTTATATTTATCTAATTTGTATACATTTCCAAGCAATACATTTGAAATTTCCGCTAAATGCGCAGATAGCGCTCATCACTAGTTTTAAATTTCCCGCCATATCAAGTAGTTAAGCTTCAATCTGCATGGTGGCGCTAGACTTAATTGTAATTGTATGTACAGTGACGCATCTCTTGTATTATTGGTCTGTGTGTATATCATAATAGGTTAAGAACACAATAGTATTCTAGGGTTAAAGGGAGTAAACTAGAGTATAGTATTATAAAAAAAGATAAAATGCCTAATGAAAAAATTGTTTAAAATAAAAAATAAATAACTAACGCGGGTTGCATATTTTACTCCAGAATGTAATGCTTCGGTTATAAAGTATAATTTTAAAGTCCCGACGGGTAATGTATGAGAGCCACTACGACAGTTGGTAACACAAAAGATATTTGCAAAATATTGCACAATAAGCGGTTACGTCATATTTATGATCAAAATATTATTACATGCAAAAAAGATAAATGTACTCACGTAAACTGTAGGACTCCTCACAGCATTGCAGCTACTCTCGCGTCAGTTGAGCATTGTGGGCGTGGATCATCCTTTGCCCCCTCTTCGAAGTCAGATTTGATTTGTCTTCTCTCTTCTTGCGTAAAGGGACGACCGGAATACAGGTAAAAGGAACGATATCAGGTAGAGACACGACAAAGGAACCTACATCACCTGAAAGAAAAAAGACAAGACAAAAGGCACACAGACAACCACACTCGTCGACGTTCAGTTCACTCCCCTTGACGTGACGGAAATCACTCCTTCTTTTTTCCTCCGCGCGATCTCTTGCGCAAACGCAACTATCAAAAGGGACGGAAATGCACGCACAAGTCTTTTAAAATATTGGCGCGAATTCACTTGCAAATTAGAAACTTACAGAAATGTTTACGTGCCGATTTTCGGCATGTAACAAGGAATTCCGCAAAGATCTCCCGAATGAAATACATGTAAATTGTAATAACATAACCTTTGTTAAGATTTTCGGGAAATTGCAAAAGGTAGTGATTCTACTTCTGTTTTTGTATAACTTATATTATTTGCATAATGCCTTTATTAGAAAATAGTTATTAAAGTGTAGAAATAAATCTAAGTAATCTTGAGTTATAATAGCTACAAAAAAAATCCTCCTCAAAGAAAAGGAAATTACATTCTATTTATTTATATCTAGCCATGATCTTTCTTTAAATATAGGTATACAGAGCGGAACGGTCAAACGGAAAAAATTTAGTGTGTATTTAAAAAATTCCTCTACAGTGAATTTTAGATTTTAAAATGACATTCCACCTCTATAGCTCATTCGCTTGAACTTTGGGGTGATGTCAATTGTAATTTTGAAGTGTTGGTAACTACATGCAAATAAATACCTAGATTTGAATTTGAAGGATACTGTTATTTAACACAATAAAGGTTGGCAATTCCGTACGGTGTTGCTATCAACATTTCTTGCAAAGGGAAGTATTTGTCATTCTTTAAATATATTAGAATTTAAACTAACATCCTAAGATTAAAACGTACGATTTATATACTAGATCTATCCAATCAACGCCATGACGTCATAAATAGTAATTCAGGTAGCCAAATTCTTAAGGATAATGTCTCTAAAAAGATATAGTATTTTGTTTTATGCTATTCGTATTGCAATGCACTGTTGCAAAGCCTGTTTTGTTCGGTTTCAATTTAACGCATATCTTCATATGAAGTCTGTACATATCTTCAACACTTGTTATACTCTAGGTGTTCTGTTCAAAGGTATACTCGTTAAAGCCCCGGCGTAATTGGCAAGAGCCACTACGAAAGTTGACAACATAATAAACACATACGTAACATTGCGCAATAAGGTGTTACGTCATATTTATGTTTCAAATTACTGTATCACATGCAAAAAATGTTTATTGCAATTATAGGAAAAGACAAAATGTACTCACGTAAACTGTGGAGCTCTTCGCAACATTGCAGCTATTTTTGCGGCAGTTGGGCGTGGGTCGTCCTTCGTCTCCGTTAAAGTCAAATTAACCCGTCTTCCCCCTCCTTTTTTGTAGCGGAACAACAGTGTTACGAATTTTCTTTTGCTGCACTAAAAGCACCAGCCCCGCGTCGTGAGCCAGTGTAACGAATTATTTCAAATCAAATATATGGCAAGCCCCAAGCATGGGTGCCAGTGAAACTTTTTTATTGGTATTTACTAGCGTTTCTCTTTTTAATACATATATCTGACTTTAGAAGTTGGGTGTCAGCAAAACAAAGTCTTCCGACATAACTAGGGGTCTATTCCTTGGGTAGAGCTATGAGCAATGGGGGTAAGTCGAAATCTGTTGGGGGGGTCACACTCAAACTAAAACAAACAGGCGCCACCAAGTCCAGATTAATTCATGTTAATAGCATGGCATATTTCTAAGGGCGGACGTGGAGACCCAAAGAAAAAAAGATCGCCTTCGCTGACAAAAACCTGTCTTAACAGAATAAGACGCTGTTCCTGTAAGAAAGAATAATAATTAAGTCACATAGAAAATGGGAACACTGTTTGTGTCCCTCAAATATGCCTAAAATGCAAAAGAATATTTTCTACATAAGGGTGGCATCAAAATTCAACTCTTATTGCTTTTCGGTTGTTAAGTTTGATCATACTTGATCAAAATAAAAAACTTTAAGCTTGGATTAATAATTTACTAGAAGGAATCTCTTTTTCTGTAAATAAAATTCAATGCAATAAAATTAAATAATTATTTGAATTACTTTAAAAAATTAACGTAAGGTTTATCAACCTGATTCTTGATCAAATATATTACAACAAAGTGTAACTGGTTACACTAATACTTTCTAACCCATTCAGATCTGATTCGGTCGGTTACATTATAACAAATTTACATTATAACAAATTAAAAAAAAACAAAATTTTCTCGTTAAGTTAAATGTGCTAATTTTATTTTAAATGAGAATGTTCACAAGGATATTCTCGTTTTCAAAGGTGGTAGTAATATAATACTAAACATCTGCTTCCGATGATACAAGTGTCAGCAGCATATTTCAAACAAACAAGTGACGTAACAACAGCTGTTAGGTTATGCTGAAGCAACGTGTTGTTACTTACACATTAAACTGAGTGAAATTTAAATTTGATACTGGAAAATCCAGCCTAGTAACAAATGAAGTGAATAACAAAATCGTATTTCTACGTATCGAAGCAAAATAACGTGCATTCAGAATGAAGCACAACAGAATTTCTTAAAGCTACTACGAACCAGACAAAACTGCTTTCCTCTACTGGATTGGGAAGTGCATCGTCGTGCGGAATTTACTGCAAATATCAAATCAAAGTAGTATCTTGGCTCGGAGCAACAAACGGCCTCCTACTAATTAGATCTGCTTTCCATCCTCTAAATACACGTGTTAAAGTGATGTGGTTTTCTTAACGTTGATTCAAAGTTCTAAATTCTTGTCGCCTAAACTGTGTAGCGTAATCTTTCATCGTCTAATCTATTTAAATGTAATTTAATTGGTAAACGTATTACGACTTTACTTAATAAAGGTGTTTTAACATTTGTTGTACCTTTAATGAAGAGATTTATTAATTCAAAAATAAAATTGTTACAACAGAAATAAGGTGAGGAACGATAATAGATACGACAGAGGAAAGAAACCTACATTACCTAAAAGAGAAAAGACAAGATAAAAGACACACAGATCAACCTCACTCTCGACGTTTCGTTTACTAGTCCCTGACGTGAAGGAAATCAGCACTTACTTCCCCACTCCGCGTCTGCGTAATCTCGGGCGCCGACGCAACTGTCTGAAGTGACGGAAATGTACGCACAAGTCTTTTAAAATATTGGCGTGAATTCACTCGCAAATCAGAAACTTACAATGCCAATTTTGGCATGTAACACACTTAATAACATAGTCGACAGCTAACCATATTTTGATTTTACCCTTTTTGAGTTTCAATAGCAACCCCTGTGTTAGCAGCAGAGCGTTATTTTCTGATTCCACAATATTGGCACCAACACAAATTCTTGTTTGTACTAAGTGTACACTATTTATTTAATGTTCTCCAAAAATATTATAAAATTCCTAAAATCGGTAAATTTTACAAATATAATTAACTAACTACTGTCTATATTTACATTTAGTATTCCTGCTTTTCTAACAAATTCATAAATCAATTCCGACATTTATTAAATTAAAGTTCTTAATGTCACCAACCTGCTTCGATTCCTGCATTCACTCTCAATCTTTCATCTAGCGTCCGTTTTAGCGTAGTGTCGCTACACCGTTCGTAACACTCCCCCCTGGTATGGCGAAATTCTCAGTCGACTTACCATCATCCATCTTACAGACGACGTCTAAAACCGCTAGATTTACTGCTGGTCTTTCGTAGATCCCTGTAGCTGTTTGAACAATAGCTTTTCTAATTTGCCCGTCTTTTCCACTAATCGTTCTCAATACACGTCCTTTTGGCCAACAACTACGCGGATTGCTGTTGCTAACAATTACGATATCGCCTACTTCAATGGGCTTAACGGGGTGAAACCATTTATTTCGTCGGGTTATGTTAGGCAAATATTCCACTATCCAGCGCTTCCAAAATATGTTGGCCAGTTGCTGAGAGGTACACCAGTTTTTTTTCATCACTACACTGTCATCACTCAGGCGGCTTAACGGCTTGGATCCATTCGACGTACCCAAAAGAAAATAGTTTGGGGTTAACGCTTCTTGAGAAACGTCATCCAGTGGTAGATATGTCAGCGGGCGTGAATTTACTATTGATTCTACCTCCATGAGCAGGCCGCGTAGGAGCTCATCGGATGGAGTTCGGGCAGGCAGGATTTTATAAAGCGTTTTCTTTACGGACCGCACCAACCTCTCCCAACTTCCACCCATGTGTGGACACTCTGGAGGATTAAAATTCCACTTCATTGTTAGGCTATTAAATTCTTTTGCCAGATCTTGGCAATTCACCTGTAATAAAGCGGAGCGCATTTCTTTATCAGCTCCTCTTAAGTTGGTCCCATTATCGGAGTAGAATTCCAAAGGTTCTCCTCGTCTAGCTATAAAATTTCGTATATTTAGTATGCAAGAGTCCGTGGATAAGCTATGGGCAATTTCGATATGAATCGCACGTGTTGTTAGGCATGTCAGCAAAACACCCCACCGTTTTTCTACTCTTCTTCCTAAGGTTACTGGCATTGGACCAATATAATCGATGCCTGTATATGAAAATGGTCGACAAAAGGCTGCTAACCTAGCTTTAGGAAGATTTGCCATTTGCGGTGGATTTGGCTTTGCGTAGTCATTTTTGCAAACCTGACAGCTTTTAATTTCACGTTTCACAACTGCTCTGAGACGCGGTATACAATATTTCTGTCTTAGTTCATTTATAACCGTTTCGTGGTTATGGTGATGGTACTTTATATGATAGGATGATACTATGAGATGTGTGATGTAGTGGTCTTTTGGTAGCAAAACGGGATGTTTTGTAGCGTATGATACACCAACCATCGCGTCAATTCGACCATAAGCCCGCATTATACCGTCACTATCTAAATACGGCCCTTGCGTATAAATTGGACTGGACTTGGGTAACTGTTTACTCGAACCATAATTGTCCTTTTGAAGACACGCAATTTCTTCGGGATATGATTCTTGTTGAGCCAACCGATACAAGAAATTCGTTGCTCGACGTAACTCATCTTGCTTTAGCACACCCGTTTGTCTAGTTACATGTCGCATAGCTGCCGTTAAATTATTTACGTAACGGAATACGTAGGCCATTGTACGCATTAAAAATCTCCATGATGATATTCGTTCTATCAGTATTATTCTTTCATATATCTTTGCTTTATGATAGAAATGAGGACGTATTTCTTCGGTGGTCGTTACTGTGTTCATTTTATCACCTGGCCACTGCTCTTCATTTTCCAACAAGAATTTGGGACCAACGAACCAACGGCAAGACATATCTAACCCCGGACAATTTTTCCATTTCGTAGCCTCGTCAGCAACGTTCAAATTAGTTGGAATCCATTCCCATTGATCTTCTTGAGTAGTTTCAAGTATTTCACCAACACGAAACGCCACAAACTGTTTATATCTGCGGTGATCTGATTTTAGCCAAGACATAACGGTTTTTGAATCAGTCCAAAAATGGCAGCTATCGATTTTTACAGTTTGGCTTTGAACTATATTATTGGCAAAGCGAGCTCCCAGTACCGCCGCCTCTAACTCAAGCCGCGGAATTGATATAATTTTAAGTGGAGCCACTCTCGTTTTCGCGCCGATCAATGATGTCTTTATAACATCTCCATGTTTGATTCTAAAGTACGCTACAGTAGCATACGCCACAGCACTCGCATCTACAAAAACGTGGAGTTGCAAGGTTTGATTTTTACGCAATGTGGTACCGTGCCACCGGGGAAGTCTTATCTTCTCAACAAGTTGCAACAATTTTAGCCACGACTGCCACTTTTCATTTTGCTCATCAGTGAGTTCATCATCCCAGCCGATTTTGGATAGCCAAATTTCTTGCAAAAGTAGCTTTATGTTGATAGTATAGTGAGCGATAAAACCCAAAGGATCAAATATGGTCATAAGAATCCGTAGTACTTCTCTTTTTGTTGGCCGAAGGTTTTCATTCAGAAATTTTTTGCTTGGTTTGTTGTTCGCCAAAGAGAACGTAAAGGCGTCTGACGATATGCACCACCACATTCCAAGAACCTTTTCGATTGGTGATTCACAGCCCAAGTTGAGATCCTTTTTGTTTTGTTCGCCGCTTTTACTAAGTGCCCTTAAAACTCTTTGTGAATTACTCATCCATCCCACAATTTCAAAACCTGCTTTTGCATGGATCGACGTTACATCATTTGCTAATTTGAGTGCTTGTTCCTCGGTGTCTGCACAATCCAATAAATCGTCAACGTAATGATTATCTGTAATTGACTTCACAGCTCGTGGATGGTCGTTTACAAATTCAAGGGCATGTTTTTTCATTACGAATTGCGCAGTACTCGGCGAACAAGTAGCACCAAAGCTCATAACGTTTAGTACGTATGCTTGCGGCTCTTGTGTTGGGATATCGCGCCATAAGAAGCGTTGTGAATGTATGTCATCGGGTTGTATCCGAACTTGGTGAAACATTTCACGAATGTCACCACATATTGCAAATTCACCTTCACGAAATCGCAGCAGTATAGAGAACAATGAAGAAAGCTGATCGGGTCCTTTCAGTAAGCAGGAATTTAATGAGATGTTATCGGCTTTAGCTGCGGCATCCCACACTATTCTTACTTTACCGGGTTTATTCTGATTGTACACCGGGAATATTGGCAAATACCAAACTCGTGGATGCCTAACCATCAATTCAACTTTTGCCAATTTCCTAGCGTACTTTTTTTCTACGTATTCAGCTATTTTATTACTCATTGCTTTTGCTAGTTCGGGCTCACGCGAAAACCTTTTTTCTAGACACTCAAGGCGCCTTTTTGCCATGGGATAGCTGTTTGGCATTTCAATGCCATCGTATTTCCACAACAAACCTGATTGATAATGACCATCTTTAAATACCGTGGTCGACTCCAATATCGTAAGTGCTCGCAGATCGTCTTTTGACACCGGCGTTGATTGATTCTTAAGGCCACAAACTCCTTCTAATGAGAAGAACTGCTTCATTAGCGTTAGTAACGTAGGGTCAGCATTTTTGCAGTTACATATGTGATAGTTATAATACGTTGGTGATTGTATAGAATCGCCATTATTGTAATAGCCAGATCCAAACTTGTCTTCTTTTCTGTAGCGGAACACAGGAATACAGGTAAAGGACGATACAGAGCAAAGCTAAGGAACCTACATCAAAAAAAGACACGATAAGACACAAAGGTAACTACATTTGTTGGCGTCTCGATCACCACTCCAGACACGTCTCCGGAAATCCACCACTTCCCCTCTTGGCACACCGCGTCGGCGCAATCTCGTGCAAACGCACTGTCTGAAGTGACGGAAATACACACGCGTCTTTTCAAATTTATTGGCGTGAAATTCTTACAAATTAAAACTTGAATTGAAAATGTTTAGTGCCAAATTTTCGGCACGTAACACCCATTACCTTTCCTTCATTACCTTAAAATATGCCTTGTTTTGCCTAAAAGTGTAGGTTCACCGCATTTCACCGCCAAAATCTGAAGAAACTGACTCCCAAGCCACCTGATCTACCTGAAGACATCAGCGAAGGAGGTTTAGCTGCAGTTATTAATTAAGCAAATTCCTTTGTTTAATTTTTAATGGCTTTCTGCATGTAACTCTTTAACTGTTTGAAGGCAATAAATTACGACTAAATTTAGATGCCTAATAAATTACGCATGGGAGTTAACGTAATAATTGACTCCAAACGATGAAAAAAATTATGTGTAAAACACTAAACGTACTTATTGTAACGCCGCGAACAAACATTTCATAACACCTAAGGATTAATATGTGGACTGAATTAAACTGATCATCAGCAAGGACAGTATTTATATCTAACCACACACCTTCGTGCCTTTCTAGAAATTACGTGTTCATATTTGAATCATCCCGTTGGTTCGTTTTCTGTAGGTTCTTTAAATATACTCAAGTAGCTGTCAATCATTTCATTGTTCGCTCAATGGCTCTATCCCTTTCATTTCTAGACCATCCGAGTTCAATGTTACAATTTAGAATGGAATTTAAATCTAGGATATCCTTTTATCTTTAAAAACAAATTGAGTAGTTTAACGTCAGATCGGTTACGTCAATTTTATTTTATTCGTACCGCTAACAAAACATTTTCAAAAATCTGTAAAATACTTTAAGTTGTGCTATTTTTCCAAATTTATTTATACTATTTTAAAAGAGAACATTTCCAACAATTATACATAATTTTTAAAGGTGAGTATAACGATACGCATACTATCAGCTATAAGTTAAATTTTTTTAGTAATGTTCATATCTTCAAATCAAAAATATATAGAAAGTAGTCATAAAACTGAGTATATTACGAAAAGAGATCCAGATAATTTAAAACCAGGAATCATACGTAGATATATGAATGGTGCTGTGTTAGTTCAATCAACTGTTGATTCGCTTTTGAATGAGTCCGACTCTCTCGCTGAAACTCAACCTACTGCTTCTAACGTACCACTTCCAAAACGAATAAGTTGTTCTTGTAATTCCGAGAACACTTGTGATTTGCATACGAACGACAGAAAATTGAAAACCCACCAGAAGATGGCCAACGAAACTAGTAAAATAGATGAACATGCCACATTCGAACAAAACGCAGATTCAGGAAATGACACTGAAAATTCAGTTTCCACCAGACAATCACACGAAAAAGGTAGTCGTTTTGAAGAATGGGTTTCCAAAAAAGATAAAGAAAAGAAACGGTACGAAAGTACAAAATTGCAGCTTCTTGAAAAGGAAGAAAAGGAAAAGCAAAAGCGTTTAAAACAACAACAAGAAAATTTTAAGCGTTGGTTACGTCACAAGAAGCAGAAAGAAGAAAAAGAAGCTGAAGAACAAAGGAAACAAGGGTTGTTAAAATTGCAAAGTGAGGAAAAAGAACGTCGGAGTGTAGAGTGCGACCTTAGATATCAATTATGGCGAAAGCAAAAAGAACAGGAACATTTAGGTTTGTACATTTTTTAACAAACGAGTAACTTTAATTACATCTGCTTAACTTCTAAAAGAATTACAATTATGGAAAAATGTTGATTATGAAATAGAGAATGTAACACTAGCGCGTTACTTTAGGCAATAGTAGAAAAGAATTAATTAATTTCAGTTGTTAGTTAAATAACCTTTTAGCACAAAAGCATCCTGTAAAATTTAGAAGCTTTGATTGTTTACTTTTAATAACGTTCCTATTCCAGTATATTAAATTAGAAAAAAGTAATAAAATGGGAAAACACTCAGTACATTAAGTACGAGTAGTAATAAATATCGGTGCTTTACACCCCCGTGTTAAATTAAAAAAATTAGATAGAAACCGGGGAATAAGCGGGCACATTAAAGTTATTTATATGAAGCATTTTCTATCTCGTACTGCTTATAATAAAAGACATTTAAAGCCTTAAAAGACAATGGAAATATACTATGAGAAAGAATACCTATTGCAATTAAAAAAACAAGAAATATAAGTTGAAAAACTTATAAACGCGCCTATGACTCTTTAGTGAAATTGTGTTATTTGGAGGTGGAGTTTCATGTAAAGCTTTGAGTCTATCAGGATCAGGCCTAATAGAATGAAAGAAAATCAAATATATTAAGTATATCGAACGAGAACAAACTTGCTGTTCGTATTAATTATGACCAGTTTGAATTTCTGAGTATCATCTTTATAAAACCTCGGATATCCTTCTTGTTAAAAAGTGCTAAATTTTATATGCCCTTATGTGGGAAAGAATCATCTCTTGGTCTAATTAGTAAATATACATACCTCTGCTGCAGTAGTTGCAAGTGTAGATAGTTTTAGTTTAATTTATTACAAATTATTGTGTTTAGCGGCGACTCTCCTCTAACTGTGTTCAAAGTAATCAAATAAACAATATTTTGTTACATGCCGAAAGGCTATGTATCATATTTAGTTTAAGTATAAATATGTGAGTGAATTCCCGCCATTATTTTAAAATAGACTTGTTCATTTCCATCATTTCGGACAGTTGCGTCGGCGCAAAAGAATGCGCAGACGCGGAGTGATGGGTAAGTGCGCGGTTTGGACACGACAGTGATTAACCAACGAGACGTCCAACGGTGACGTTTGCCTGTCTTTTTTTGTCTTTTCTCTTTTAGAATGTAGGTTTTTTCCTTATCTTGCCTTATCGTTCCTTACCTGGTTGTTCCATCGCCCTGCCTACGAACGAAGAAGAGGGAAGACGTTAAATCTGGTTTCAACGATGGCATAACGCAACCCACTCCCAACAAACGAGATACCCGGAGATTAGCATGGCCCCTGCGCAAGGATGACCCGCAAAATCGTGAAGAGTTCCACATTTTTAAGTGAGTACGTTTTATCTTTTTAAGGTGCAACTTGTATCATTGTAAACGTATTTGGTACGTGATACAATTTGTCACGTAATTATGTCATATCTTTGTTGTGCAATAATGTGAACGTGGATAGTATGTGTTGCCAACTGTGGTAGTGGCTCTGAACACGCGACGCGGGGGTATAACAATTTAAAAACTTGGTTTGACATTTTTCCTTTCAATGTTATTTTTAAACATCATTTTCAATCCCCTTATTCCTATGGTGATCATTTTATTCAGTCAAAGATAACTTTGCATTATTTGAATGAAACACAGAAACATATAGCAAAAGGAAAATTTGTAAACAATTATATACAATAATAATAATCTATAGGTTTAGCTTTATATACAGTTGAAGCTACCGCCCAACAGTCTCCCTCCTTGTAAGTCGAACCATCTAATATCGCTACGAGGGATTAGACTTCCTGTTGCCCGATTCGAGTTCCAAGACTGCTACCTTTGTTGCTGGACGGGTGTAGCTTTCCTTAACTGTTTTTACAACAACTTGCGGTACCTGATCCAAATTACGCCCGGTTGTTGTTTCCGTTACAATACCTTTAGTCCAGGAATTACGATGTCCCTCGTCAACTATAACGACTGCATGTCCGGCTTCGATTGTCTTCACCCTTTTGAACCATTAGGCGAGTGAGTATTGGCATATATTTACGAAGCCACCTTCTCCAAAATTGCTGAACCATTTGTTGAGAAAAGGTGTAGTTTCTCTTGAAAGTTAACACGCTATCATCATACTCACAAAACAGTTTGATGCTTCCTGAAGTCCTGAGCAAAAATGATTTGGCACTTCAGGTTCATCTGGTTGGATTGGTATGTAAGTTAATGGTCGCAAATTCACAATATTTTCGACTTCAAGAATGTAGCATCGGAGAATCTCATTGCATGGTCTTTTTGTTGGCATCATCTGTAGAAGACATTTTTTTATTGATCGCACGTGCCTTTCCCAACATCCATCCATATGCGTAGCAGCTGGAGGATTTAAATGATTTCATCAAAATAACATTTGATGTCATCAAGAGGTATTTGATTAATCAACTTTCTTAGCTCATTTCGGACTCCAATAAAATTAGTGCCATTGTCGGTTCGAATTTCTACTGGCGTACCTCAGCCTGGCCGTGAAACTACTTTCTGGTAAGCGTAAAAAGTCCGGACCTGTAAACCATCTACTATCAGATAATAACGTATGTTGATTTTTTCACTTGGTCGCATCATCCGCCGCATTTGATTTTGATGTTACCCACCGCTAATCTGCCACGTTGGTTGTTTCTAATACTTCGCCAATTCGAAAAGCTACGAATTGTCTATACTTTTTTAGATCCGATCGTAACCACAAAAGGACATTCATAGAGTCCGTCCATAAAACCACACGACCACGCTTTATTGCAGCAGTAAACAAGCAATCTACGTTTGTGACCGTACTAGAACGAAAGTTGGAGATTCTCGTATTTCTTTTTAAAATAACATCTTGAAATTTTTAAACCCTAAATGTTTGATAAGATTTGAGTCCATTTTACCCATATCTTGTATTGTTCGTCAGTTATAGGTTGATCGCATGAAATTTCAGACCGCCAAATATCTTGGAGGAGTATTGTCAGAAATACTATGAATGATGATACCAGTCCAAGAGGGTCGTAAATCGTCATGAGTTCACGTTTTGTAGGTCTTTGTTCCCAAGAGATCGTTGTTCAGCCGGTTGAAGTTTAAGATAAAACAAATCGAGTCCGATTCCGTTTTCCACCACATACCAAGAACCTTTGAACATTCAGTTTCACTACTGACATTCAGATTCTTTGTTTCTTCATGTTGCAACTCACATCCCATTGCTTTCGTATTTGAAACCTAATTTCGTATTAAAAATCCACCAGCACTGTGTATTTGAATTACTTTTTTCGCTATTGTTGCCGCTTTCTCTTTGGACTAAAAACTTTGTAGCCAGTCATCATCATAGTGGTTGTTGCAAATTGCAGCAACAGCTTCTGGACTCTCAGCAGGAAATCGCTGAGCATTAGCCACACATGGAGAGCATGTAGCATCAAATGTCATGACGCTCATAACAAAGACTGTTGGTTCCAGGTTTTGATTTTCTCGCCATAAGAATGTTTGGCGCTGTTGGTCTTCCTCACAAACAAGTGCTTGGTGATACATCTCTTTTATATCGCTTGCAAGGGCTACCGGTTTCTCTCGGAATTGGTACAGGATGTTAATTAACGAGCATAGTAAATCTGGTCTCTTCAATAACACTGAATTTAGTGAAATGTCATTTACAGTCGCTGCTCCATCCCTCACTATTCTTACCTTCCCAGGTTTATTTGAGTTGGTAACAGCGAATATTGGAAGATACCAAGTTTTTGGGGGTTATCTGCCAAGCATATCCCTTTGAGAGATGCTCATGTATTTGCAATTTGATTTTAACTGCAAGATCTGGATTTTGAGCCATTTTGTTTTCTAAGCATTGCATTCTCCCATTCGCCATTTCATAACTATCAGGAAATCTTACTTCATCATAACGCCACAACAGACCAGTCTCGTATATATTTTCAATCTTTCGTGTTGTTCGTTCAAGTATGGTTTTCGCCCCACTATCATCCTTTGATTCAGGTGCAATTTCTGGAGTTTTTACACCTAAAGCGTCAACAGAAAAGAACTCTTTTACAATTGCATGAAGATTTTCGTCCGGATTACATGCACAAATGTGGTAATGGTAGTACGAAGTATGTGCTTCCGTAATTTTATTCCTTCCAACCAATGTCCAACCTAATCTGGTTTTAGTCGGCTTTGGTTCCCCCATTTTCCTTCTTTAATATCAAGCAGTAACTGTAACGTCCGTTTCTAATTAATACTAACTGCAAGTAATGGCTATTACAATATCATAAGTTTTCTTTTTTTAATATAATAATATTGTATATAAAAGCAGAAAGAGAAAAGCACTATTGAATAATTATTGTTTTTCTCTACAAATACCACATGGTGTGAGCAATGATTGGTTTTAATTAAAGTATAACTCAGCAGAGAGCATGAATTTATTCAGGGTGGGTCCGCATACAACTCTCAAAATTGCCCCTCTTTGTACACTCTTTTTTAGGTTGCTCCCTCAGCAGCTTTTCACTCCATCTGTATCGAATACCTCAACATAAACCCTATCTTATGTGGTGCAGTTACTGAAACTACTTAATTGCACATATATTTAATACAGCGTTCAACTTTAATACTTACAACAAAGTAATTAGCTTTTAATTATGAACTATACATATAACGGGAAAATGTAAGCAAATCCCTGATCTTTTGGCCAATAAGATTGTCTTATAAAACTAAAATATTCACTTACCCTTATACTTAACTATTTACAATTAATGGCTTCTGGTTCTCTTCAAAATGGTGATCTAACTATTGTGCTTTCTTCTTAAACAGGACATTTAATCTATAGGCGTTCCAACTGCTGATTGAGAGCTTCCTATTCTTATTTCTTCTGCCAACTTAAACTGGACTTTTGTTTAAATTGATGACTTCTTGACTACAGATTGAACTTAAGTACAAAAAATAATGGCTCTATTGTTAGAATGTGCTCACAAGCACCAACTGATTTGCACCTTGCAATTGTTTTAAGTTCTAAAAATAACTACCCAAACTTATTAATTATAATATAACTCAGGTGGATGCAGCCAGCACCAACTAAAATTGATACTGCACCACCTAAGTCTCAAGTACAAGTGCCCTGTCTTTTCATATATACAATCATCCCCAAGCTATTCAGAAACCAGTAAGGACTTAGAATGTTACTTTAATCTATTCATACCAGTTTAAAAGAATAATCAGTCCACTTCTTTCAGCCATTCGCAAACCAGATCCTGGGTGTTCAAATTCCTAGAAATGATAGACTATTGCTATACCTGTTATATCTTTACACAATGACTAATGTTGCTTTCTAATTGAGAATTTTCCACTAACTACCTTTATTTTAAATTTTACACAGAGCTGTCTCCACATTATTCTAAATGCAACGATTACTATTACAATGTTTTGTTAATAAAAAATATATGTATATTTTTTAAATCTTCCTTTAGCTGAGGATTTAGTCATTACAATACTCCCGGTTTTAATTTGATAAATTGGTCGTTCCTTAATTTTGAACAATTAAAATCCTAAACTTAACACTATTTACACTTTGAACTGCAACTTTCATAGATCACACTCCCAAGAGTTCTAATATTCCTTAGTCTAGTTTACCCTTCACCCTTATGCACTAAAAATTGACTCCCCCGTTCCATGATTGTATACCCTACACTAATCATTTACAAACTACCCAGTACTATTTCTAACCCTACAATTATTTGACTTTTTTCTATCTCTTTTTTCTACCTTATTGAATTATTTGTTCTATATGGTATCAAATTTGTCACGTTTTGGGTATATTTTATTTTATGGGATTCAGGGTCTTTGAGAACGTAGGCATTTTCATATATTCTTTTGTCAACCTCCAAAGGTCCTTCATAAAGTAAGAAAAACTTTTTAATTTCCCTTTCCAAAGCCGAGAATTTAAAATGTGTTTTTACAAGTACTAAATCTTCGGGTTCATATGTAATGGGTTTGACATTGCGATCATGCCCTGAGAGGGCAGGATCAAGCAGGATAAATTTTTAAATCTTCGTTTAGCTGAGGATTTAGTCATTACATAACCCTAGTTCCCAATGTTCAATACCTATGACTAAGCGCGGTCGTACATCTTTGTAAGTGCTTATAGACAAATTTTGCAAATGACTGTAGTGTGTTTGTTTTGGATCAAAAACGAGCGATTGACTTATGAGATTAAGAGCGGTAACCCCAGCTATTTGCATAGATACACGGTGACTATTTGTCTCATCCCTTGATGTGTTTCCGGACCACTTTAAAAGTAGTGGATCAATAGGTCTGTACAATGCGGTAACAAAACTACGATAGCTAAGTATGAGAGAAAAGTGGACTGTATATAAAATTAAGTGATAATTGAACAAACAACATATAATTAATGTTTTTAATCAGATCAAGCGTTTACTAAAAGCACTCATCTGTGTTTATGAAGCCATGCCAACGAAAAACGATGTAAACAAAAAACTACTCTGCTTTTTGCGAGTGTAGCGAAGCACATTTCTGTCAATACCGGTTCTGAAGAAAAGCGGTTCTTCAAATTAAGAGTTCTACGTAAACATGTAAACCAGCGATGCGGACTGTTCGAACGACAAATCGATTCTCCCGTTTCGTGGATTTTCCAGTCACTACACTGTTTGCACATGCGGAATAACAGAGTTTTATCATTCGCGGCACTTGTTGGCGTGTACTTGTACTAAACATGGAAATTTACTCTAACAAATTTAAATATACCGAGGCGAATGTAAATAATCAACAAACTCAATAGAAAATAAAATGTATCTATAAATTATTTACAATATAAACGGAACAAGGTTCCTCAAGTTGTAATTCCTTAGCGACCTCTTCGTCAACAAGAGTTCCAGATGACACTTCATCTAATGTAAAAATGCAAAGGTTTGAATGCTCCTCGAAGGTCCATATAAAACAACAGGCAATATTCTAAATAACAGCTGTGATGGCGGCAATGAGTGTACGAAAACAACATTTAAAGACATGTTGTTTGTACTCTCGCTTGCTAGTTCAGGGACTGAGTGCTTTGCGAGATCATGCAGAAAGCGATGATGTTTAAATGTACAACCATTTACTCCAAGGGCTTTGCAACTTTTCCAGTGGTGTTTTCGTTAACTTTTACAACAAAGATTGAAACGTTTAACATAGTTCCAGCGACCATCCACAGTTTTCTCTTTAAATGTTAAGCAATCAGACACTTTGTGCTTATTGTTGGAACAAATTTTGCATATACGGACTTGTGATGAGGTTTTAGACTGATTTTTGGTATTCGGCGTTATTATGCACGTTTATATTTTCAGAACGCACATCACAAAAATTCTCCACTGTTTCCCAAAGCGGCACTCGGATTTCACCTCATGTTTGCGTGACAGTGGTGGAACACAGGGTAGTATTGTCATAATTCTGTCGGTTTGTGTGGATAGCCAGTCGGCAAGCATGGAAAGGTTTTCACAGCGTCCATCTGTTTCACTACATTTTAGTTTATAGTTGGCCCATTCTAATTTCAATGTTCCGGGTAACTTTTGTACAATCTTGTTTAATAAAACTGGATTGTTTAGATAATTATCGATGCTACTAGCTTTTATTGTCACACACAAATTTTGCACTGCCAATGATAACTTGATCATTGAGTCTAGTTTTTCTAATGCCACTTTAGGTAAAGCTTTACCCTATTCCGTCAATTTATAAATAACTGGTTCAGGTCGCCCATACTTCATACGCAGAGGATTGTTTACAAATGGAACACTTCTTCTTCAAATGCGAGATGACTTCTTACAAATTCTCTTGCTTCTCCACTTAAAGGATTTTTGAAGACGACAAATTGTCAAGCTTTGACAATTTCAACGCATCTGTCGTTCGTATATAGGCTGATATTGTCCACTCTTTTGGCCCATCTTCATCTCCTTTAAACTTTGGTAGTTCAGGTATGTATTTAGAAAATGTAGTTCTTGATACCCAGTCATGCCCCGTAGCTTCATCTTGTAGTGTAGTGTTTAAAAATTTGTGCTGGTTCTTAGCGCTTAACCAAGGTAACGGTTTCAATGTGGAATATAATTGATCAACTTCCTCCGGCGCTTCCGACCTTTGAATTAGTTCGTTTTTAGACCCTTCTTAGTCTGTGCCTTTCATGCTTGACTTCTGAACGTTAGGATCGGGCCAGTTTGATGTGTCAGAGTCGTCTTCTTCATCGGAGTCCAAGAGGAGTTTTTCGAACAACTTAATAAGTCGTTTTTTCTTGTTTCGTTTTGGTGTTTTACCTGTGCTTGGTTTTGGTTCTGACTCAATTTGCGATACCTTTGTAATTAAATTTGCATCCACAAGGTTAACATTTTGATTGCCTACCCTTTGTGCTGCCTTTTGCATTTCACATTCTTCTTTTGAGTCTGTACGCATCTTGGTTATACATTTTTGACACCAATAGTAATGCGGTTTTACAATTCCTGAAGTAACTTCAACACAAACATAGTGGTACCAGCAATCACAACCATCACATTGGACCATATCCTGGTTGTCAGGTTGGTTGCACCAAGGGCGGCTAAAGCTATATGAGGAAGCTTCATTATGCACACTCATGTTTTAACTGTGTTCTACATTTCTTGTGATTCTTCAAACAGTAAATGTAATGAACCCAGTGGTGATTAAGTCAGTTTTTGCGGTAACATTACACCGAGCAGCTCCGTGGCGTAGTGGTATGTGTGTGACTACTACGCCCAAGGTCCCGGGTTCGAATCCCGACACGGTCCGCTTGAAAAATGCTAGGCGAGCATTTTTCACAAAAATACACCCTCGTTCAGATGAGAGGTAAAATGGAGGTCCCGTGTGTGAGTGTTGTCACGCACGTTAAAGATCCCTACCTTGCTTGGAACAGCAAGGGTTCGGCAAAATTTCAACTCGCTTCCTGGTCAATGTAGTACCTTTGGGTGGAGCATTGGAAAATCACATGTAAGGCAACATTACACCAACCAATTCAGCCAAGAAGCAAATAATAATGATTTGTAATTTGTTGAAAAATGCTAAATTTTATATGCCCTTATGTAGGAAAGAATCATCGCTTGTTCTAATTGGTGAATAAACAGACCTCCTCTGCAGTAGTTGCAAGTGTAGATAGTTTTAGTTTAGTTTATTACAAATTATTATGTGTTTAGCGGTGACTCTCCTCCCACCATGTTCAAAGTAATCAAATCAACAATATTTAAAAACTTAGTTTGACATTTTTCCTATCAATCTTATTTTTTAAAACATTATTTTGAATGCCCCTTATTCACATGGTGATTATTTTATTCAATCAAAGATAACTTTGCATTATTTGAAGGAGAACCATAACTAACATTAAGCTACATTTAACGAATGAAACACAGAAACATATAGCAAAAGGAAAATTTGTAAACATAATTATATACAGTTCAAGCTACCCCGCAACACTTCTTATGTTCCTTTTGGTACCTACCACAAACAGTGACATCATACAGGTATGTATACCTATCTCATAATTTTTCTGGGTCAACAATGTAGTCTATGTCTCTCTATTTCATTCATTACTCCAAAAGGAATTCACTTAAACTGTAAAAGTATCCCACAAACTTCAAATGCAGTATATGGTTGGTCTTCCTTTTTGATAAGAAATTGGTGTTGTGCACCTTTCACGCGAAGTTTACCGAAGACTTGAGATTTAGATACATTATTTACATCTTCAATACGTGGCAGACAATATGCATCTGAGTGAATTTGTTGATTGTCTGAGAATAATCGATAACAAGCTTTTGATGATTTTCTGAAGAAGTAACTAACACTTATGCTCATCATGGTGATTTACTTTCTTCAATTATATCAGACACTAGGGTCTAATTTCAATTTCTATGAATTTTGAATCACTTTCAGTTTGTCTGCGTGGTTTTGTGATAATTGCCCTTTATTTTGGTTGTTACATACAGTTTGGTCCCACAAAATTTAGTCGGTAATTCCCAGAAAACTCTGTGAAGTAATCTGCTAAAATCCTGTTTCGGTAAAATACCGAAAATCTCGACAAGAATGGTTGCCGACTAACTTAGTGCAACGAGTGGTATAAGTGTTTGAAGAGGGTTCTAGCATGCTAGGTAATTGCAAAATAATTTACTACAACGAAACTGTAATCATACCTTCACATTAATTGAGAAAAAAAACAAAAATAAATGCTATTAGATTCTCAACGGTATTACACACACATGGTACTTACAATCACATGATAGACATTCTTTAGCAAATATTAAATACCAAATATATCACAAATTTACTTTACTCACTTCTTAACCTAATCACACATATGTACAGTTCATTCAATGAATGAAAAATGTTGTTATTTTACAAATTTTAACGGGTATAATTTCAGATGTTTTTCATAAATACCTGAAGAGTGATTGTTGACTGTAGCTAAAGTGGACAACATTAAATGCCTATCTCAAGGTTGACTTTGAAACTCTCAACACGCCTATGTCCAATTGTCGAGTTGAGAAACAATATACTCCTAAAATTGAAACAACCAACTTGGTAGGGTTTTATCCGAACTTGATTGCCCACTATCAGTCGGTTCGATAACCTTTCTCAAAGGTAGCTAACCTACTCAAGTTGCTTGTTGATTGTTTAGATGGTAAGTACGAAATGCTTTGAAAAATGGATCTTCCCTTTATAAAATAATTCGAGACATCTTCGACAAATTCAGACAGCTGAATTGACTGTCATTTGAAAACATGTTTGTGTCGTTTTCTCTTATTAATAAATATGTACAATTAACTTAAAGATAGGTTGACTAATCCAGAAAAAGGAACCCTTTATTTATGTGGGTCAGCACAAATCTACTTGTGGAGTCTTTATACTGAGACGATTAGATCATCACGTACTAGCGTAATACATTATTAATCAAAACAAATGAATCATAAAACTGTCATAACTTAAAACAAAATTACGATGATTATATCATCCCTAACCATTTAAAACCACCATATTAAATTTGACAATCTTTGAATATAAACAATATATGATACAGAAAAATTCATCCTTAGATCAAATATTCATGTAAACTAAAAATTATATTCATTAAAAGAAATTGTTAAACCCTATTGGGGATTTACCAATACAAAACTACCAAAATGAAATATGATTATAAAAACCTTTCAAAGCGATGTCACAAGGTGTTAAATTTTTTAAGAGTTACAGGTTCTATACTAGCGGTAACGAAAGCAAAAATAATTTTTCACACTCTTTAAGCCACTAAATTCAACTTCCATTTTAGAGTGTTTCATAAGATCGTGACCAATTATTATATCAAGATGGGCGTGGTTTTTGTATACCTCGTCGGCTCCGTCGTGTAATTGGTATGCGTGTGACTACTATGCCCAAGGTCCCGCGTTCAAATCCGACACGGTCCGCTTGAAAAATGTTAGGCAAGCATTTTTCACAAAAATACACCTTCGTTCGGATGAGAGGTAAAATGGAGGTCCCGTGTGTGAGTGTTGTCATATACGTTAAAGATCCCTACCTTACTTGCAACAGCAAGAGTTCGCCAAATTCAAAATTTCCAGGTAAAAAAATCTCGCTTCCTGGCCAATGTAGTACGTTTGGGTGGAGCATTGGATAATGACATGTAGGGGTCTTTGTATACGGGCGGCTCCGTGGCGTAGTTGGTATGCTTGTGACTACTACGTCCAAAGTCCTAGGTTCGAATTCTAACACTGAAAAATGTTAGGCGAGCATTTTTCACAAAAATAGGCCCTCGTTCAGATGAAGGTGAGTATTTTTCACAAAAATACGCCCTCGTTCGGATGAGAGGTAAAATGGAGGTTCCGTGTCTGAGTGTTGTCACGCACGTTAAAGATCTCTACCTTACTAGGAACAGCAAGGGTTCGACAAAATTCAAAATTTTTCAGGTAAAAAGAAGTCGCTTCCTGGCCAATGTAGTACCTTCGGGTGAAGCATTGGAAAATCACGTGTAGGGTCTTTGTATACGAAGATTAATAATATATTGTTCAGGTGTTCTTGAATTAAAAGAGGTAGAACCTATTGTTGAATTCATGACTACAATATGTTGTATTTTATGTCAGTAGATAGAGTTGCCAAGTCAAAATAAATAGGGAAACTTTTCAAAGAATGCTTCTATAAAAGGAAAGTTTTAGTTAGTGTGTTTACACAATGTGTGCTTAAATTGCTGCCATAGAAACGATTCTTAGAATACCCACACAGCTTGGCGTTCTTTAGGATCAATAGTTTTTCGAACCATCTTAGCTGGGTGCAGCGGATAGCAGTACAACGACTGGACACAACATTAGTGGTAACTGTGACAGGATCTTCAGATGCAGTTCAAACCACAAATTTGAACAGGCTTACAATGTATCCTTTATATTTGACTTAATTGAATATGGTAGGATATGGATAACGAAGTTGAAGCGAAAACGAAAAGTAGATGTGTGCTTAGGGCTAACTTTACCAGAATGATGAATGAATTAGAATGATAATTGGAAACTGAAGTCATAGAGTGTATCGCTCTTGCAGCTTTGTCTCACTGCTTGAAATTGAAGCACAAAGATTTACGAAATTCTGACATCTTGTTGTATTAATCTATGTTAGTTGAATGCTGTGGAGAGTAACATTAGATGAGCTAAAATTGCAAGGTTTGCATTCAAAGATTTATTGAATTGAATTCAGGATGCAAAATGGTACTCAATAGAACGTGCGAGTTTATCCTGTATTGGTAGTGAGGGTGCACTACAATCAAGACGCAAATTTAAACTACCCCATCATCATTAGATCTTCAGTCATGAAACTGGTTGGACGAGTACCCTCATTGTTTCCTATTCTGAGGGAATGTACACATTTACTAATTCACACAGCCTATATCTTTCACTATCTGTGCGCAGTAGTTTGATCTAGGTCTACCTCTACCCCTCTTTTTCCTATCCCTGCTTGTAATCTTGTATATCCCATACTATTCCCTAAAAATGCCCTAGAACGTATCCTGGCATTCTATTTCTCCTATTTTTTTTCCACAGAATCTTTATTCCATTACTATTTCTATAACCCCTTTATTATAAATTTTGTGTGTCCATGCTATCATCATCATACATCTGAAGCACAACATTCCAAAAGTCTTCTACCGTTTTTCTGTCTGCTTCTCCTACTGTCCCTATTTCATAGACGTACTGTGTTGTGCTCCACAAATATGCTTTCGACAATTTTCTCCTTGTTTCTATGTTTGTTGTCTTCTAACATAGCCACTGCTCTTTCTTGTCAGATGCAATTCGGTTCCCCTTCTACTCTTTTACAAATACCAGTGATATGT
Source organism: Platerodrilus igneus (assembly GCA_036346225.1). Taxonomy (NCBI): domain Eukaryota; kingdom Metazoa; phylum Arthropoda; class Insecta; order Coleoptera; family Lycidae; genus Platerodrilus; species Platerodrilus igneus. The sequence continues at coordinate 417,005 of JARFIW010000727.1, read as the reverse complement.
GAAGGCGGTTAAGCAGCCTGCTGCTATCAAGATCCCCAGGACTTCAACATTTGCCGAATCAATAGTTTTCCAATATATACTTTCGCACAATCAACATTAGTTGAAAATATTTCAAAACCAACACGTGTAGTGGTTTATAATAATCATCAGATGTAAGTGCAATTATTTTCTTTATTAGGTTTTCCGTCTCGAAACTGATTGGATGTGTACCTTCACTTATTTCTATTCTGAGCTAGCCTACACAGTTCCCTATAATTCCCACAGCCTAGATACAGCTCGGTTCCCCGCCTGTTGTTTTCTAATTATATGCCCTATTTCACCAAGATTCAGTGGTATGTGAAGAGGGTTAAGCAGCCTGTGGCTACCAAGATCCCCAACACTTAGACATTTGCCGAATTAATATTTTTCCAGTAAATTCTTTCGCACAATTAACATTAGTTGAGCATAATTCAAAACCAATACCTGCAGTTGCATATAATAATCATCAGGATTAAGTGACCAAAAATTTTGCACAATTTGTTGGATTCTTATTGTCTTGAATATTGGTGACGTCAACAACAGGCACAGTGGTGATAGTTCGGCCAATTAAAAAGTGACTTGGCATCAGTGGACGAAAATCATTTGGATGTGATGAGAGAGGATATAAAGGTTGGGAGTTGAGAATACCTCCGATTTGTGTTAAGACAGTTAAAAATGGTCATATGTCAAAGTAGCGTTACCAACTACTCTTTGAGAAGATATTTTGTAAACTTAACGTCGGCTTCCCAAAGTCCTCCTAAGCTAGGCGAATAGGGTGGCAAGAAAACCCAATTGAAGTTTTCGTTAGCACACAATTTAGTTATTTCTTGGTTGTTATTAATCAAAAAACTTGCCTAAATCATCTAATATAGACTTAGCTGCGCAATAATTACGACTATTATCCGAATACATCTTGTTAGGCATGCCTGGACGTGAGGCTAAGTGTCAAAGGCATAGCATAAAGGCTTTACTAGACAAATCTGTCACTGGATCAAGGTGAATCGCCTTTGTATTAAGAAAGATGTATAAGCACACATAACACATTGGATTTCCACCCACGACTAGGTTTGTCCTTGATTAGAAACGGACCACAGTAATCTGTTCCTACAATTGAAAATGAAAAGTGAGTTAAAATTTTGTCATTAGGAAGATTACCCAGTAGATTGTGTATATCTCTGGGTTTAGAATGAAAACAAGTGATGCACTGAAATACAGTTTGTTTGAATAAGCTGCGGCCATTTACAGGCCAAAATAGCCCCTCTCACTGAACTGAGAAGCTGTAAGGGGCCAGCATGGAGCAGTCTTTCATGCTCTAACCAAAATAGCAATCTAGCAAAAGCATGTTTTGAGGATATCAAGATAGGGTGTTTTTTATCATGGGAGTAGGCAGAATTAGAAAGTCTACCTCCTACTCTCAACACTCCATCGGCAGTATCATAGAATGAGTTTAATTTCACTAAGGGGCCTTTCCTGGGCAAAACCTATTGTTTGATAGGGCATTAATTTCATTTGGAAATGATTCCATTTGAGAAAGACGAGCTAATTGAATAAAGGATTTTTCAATTTTGTAAAGGTTAGCGACGTAAACATTCTGTCCTTTACTGAAGAGCGACAGTTATTTATGAATCGCAGGCAATAAGCTAGTACTCGTTTGAGTTTATTAAGATCAGAGGAGTTCAAACTGAACAAAAGATTTGAACGAAGAAGAAGCACTTAATGTGAACGCGGTTTTAATTTTAGCATCATCTGGAATGGAAAAGTAACAAAACTTTGGGTTTTGCAAATCGGCATCGATATGAAATCAGGACCCTTCCACCAAATGGCAAAGTCAGGTAGTTTGCTGGCAGGAATGCCACCTGTAACTAAATCGGCAGGGTTTAAGTTGATTGGAACAAACTTCCATGAAGTAGGGCAAGTAAGTGTTTGAATTTGAAAAATTCGGTTAGACACAAATGTTTCCAATAAATAGGGTTCAGTATTGACCCATGAGAGAACAATGGTAGAGTCAACCCAATAAGTTATATTATGAATATCGATATCGAGAGAAGTTTTTACAGAATCTTAAGTGAGCCATTAGGAGAGCACCACATAATTCCAGAAGTGGAATTATTAATGATTTGAGAGGTGCCACTCTAGTTTTTGAACATAAAAGTTTCACAGTAATTTTACCATGTACATCAAGCGAACGAAGATACAGGCATGTATCATAAGCAGTTTTGCTGCCATCTGAGAATGCATATATTTCAACTAGTTTAGAAGAACTAGAAATGGCTTGTCTAGACATATGCATCATTTAGTAGTGGTAATTCTTGACAGAAACCTTGCCAGTCGGATTCCAGTTCAGGAGCTAAGGTTTGATCCTAATGTGAATTGCAAAGCCACAATCGTTACATAAAGATTGTAGCGGTTATAGTACAAGGGTTAAGTAAGCCTAAAGGATCGAATAACATGGAAATATATGACAGTATGGTTCGTTTTGTAACCACCTTATAAACATTTTCAAATTTTATTATTTCAAAGAGTAAATAATCTGAGTAACTATTATAAAATAGTCCTAAAGTTTTTGTCTTTTTGGTGGGACCAAATTCTAAGATATTAGAAATATCGATAGATGGAACAATATCAAGAGCGTCCAGACAATTAGAGTTCCATTTACGAAGCATAAATCCTCCTGATCGTAAGACCTTAGTCATGTTATTGCAAACGTGTTTGGCATTTTCAAGAGTCTCGCAGCTAGTAAGCAAGTCATCGCAATACATATCCTTACGAATGATTTTTGCAATCTCAGGGTAATTCTTTTCGTGCTGTTTAGCCAGTTTGAACAGACATCTAACTGCAAGAAATCTAGAAGCTCTCTCTCCATAAGTTACTGTACATAACTCATAGATTTCAAAAGGTGATGAGGGTTCAGGTCTCCAAAATATTCTTTGTTGAGAACGTTGTTCGCTTTCAACAAAGATAGAGCGGTACATTTTTGCACAATCGCTTGTTAGAATGTACTTAAAGCGTCTAAACCTTAATAAAATAGAAAAAAGATCGTCTTGTAGTACAGAGTCATTAAGTTGGAAGTCATTAAATGAAAGACCAGTAGAGGTGGGTGTTACGTGCCATTTTGGCACTAAACATTCTTTAGCTTAATTTTGATGTGCGTTAGTTTCGCGCCTTAAATTCAAAAGACTTGGCGTGTATTTCCGTTACGTCAAAAGTGGGTTGGACGAATAATTTCACGCCGACGCGTGAAAGGACAAAAAGTGGGGTTTTTTCCGATGCTCTCTGTAACGGGGGTGTTTGCCGGGAAACTTCGGACAGTGTGGTGGTGTCAGGTATCGTATCGTGCCTTATCTCGTATTTATGTAGATCCTTGCCTTTGATTATCTTTGTTTGTCGTCCTTATACCTGTTCCTGCCCTTTCCCTACATAGGTAGAGGTAATTTGTAGCAGCTTGCCGAACCGCATTCCACGCCGGAGCACCATCTTTAAACACTCCGGAATGGAGCTCTGAGATCCAGTCGAAGCCATTTGGAAGGACGCTAGGCGTACCCTCCGTTAATTGCCTTAAAAGGGGCAATCAGTAGCCCTGATGGACGTCAACAGAAGCCAACTTTAACTCAACCCCGCAGGACGTCGGATTTCTTATGTAAGTACTTTATTTGCTTAATCTGTTCGCTAATTTAATATATATTTTTCCGCAAATTGCGCATTTAATTAGTATATTGGTGACGTCATTGACAGATGGGCGCGCTAAAACCGGTGTAAAGATTGGAGCTACCACCTGTCCGTGGGGTCGCTTATTACGCGCTTGCGCGATTGTAATTATGAACTTTTAAATTGTAAGATGGGGCTGCTAGAGTTAAAAACAACTTGTAATTTAGTAGTAAGACTGCGTTCTTTGTAAACAGCATGGTGTGGTATAAAATATTGAAAAGGTGCATTGTCTGGACATGTCAGCTTAGTCATGTGACCTAATGCTTCATATTCCATCACAAACTCTACATATAAACACTTGAGTTTAGAATTTGATTGAAGTCTTCTCTCCAAAGACATAAATTGCTTAAGTGCATTTTTCTTAGAGTTTCCCAAGACACTCGGGCAAGAGTTTAGCGGTATGGAGACAGTAAAGGAACCATCTTCATTGCGTTTATGAGATTTGACAAAGTGCGTCTCACATTGTTGTATTTCAGAAGAAAAGGTTTGGAAGCGGTAATGTTTTCGATTTCCCAAAACTTAGAGAGCTGACGAAAGATCAAACATAGTAAGATAGCAAGATGTGATAGTAGATTGATTATCGACAGCAAAATTTCCAGTAACAACATAACCTAGTTGGGTGTTCCATAGATAGGGATATTGAATGGCGAGGGGTTAGTCAGACGATAGTATCTGCCAGAAAATATCAACTCCTAGTAGTAGGTCAATTTTAGTTTTATCGTGAAAATTGGGATTAGCGAGAGGTATAGCATCGGGTAATTTTATAGAACGTAAAGTTGAAGAAATAGAAGGAAATTCGCTAGAAATATTTTGAAGAAGTAAAAATGATAGTGTAACTGTAAAATCATTGTTGACAGACTTTATTTGTGCACATGTAGTTTCAATAACTTTAGCTTTAGATTGAGCAATGCCAGAAATGGAAATGTCAACCTTTGTGGTGAGTAGTTTTAATTTGTTACATAACAAAATAGTCATGTCTGACTTCATTGAGGCAGAGTCGAGAAGTGCTATGCATTTGTGTTGTCTGCCATAAGCATCCTTTATACAGACTACGGCAGTTGGAAGAATTGGAACAACTTTGTCCGTTAAAGTTAAACGAGACGAAAAGACAGAAGTCAAAGATTGAGAGTTAAGTTCCATATTTGAAGCATTAGCAGCTTGTGAAGTGGATTTTGAGGATTTCGTATCAGCATTGTGTAAAAGAGTAGAATGTCTCTTGTTACATTTCCTGCAATTTCCCGATTTACAGTTAGAAAATGCATGATCATTCCTTAAACAATTGGTGCAAAGATTAAACTCTTTGGCTTTAGCAATACGTGAAGTAGGCGGCAAATCATGAAAGATTTTGCAATGCAACATTTTATTATTATCCTTCCAAAACACACAATTCTCTTGTGGGCGAAATGAATTGGAAGCAGATGCAACATGAGTGTAAGTCGATTTGTTATAATGAGGTTTGTGCTGCTTGGCAGTACGAACAGTTTGAGATGATAAATGATTTTCTGAAAGTTTGATAGACTTGTTGATTTTTTTTAACAATCGAGCCAGAGCTCAAAACAGTATCTCGTCTTCTAGTTACTGACTTTTCTTTATTTCAAGAGTTTTCAAGTCTGATCGTCTTGAAAAAGTCTTATCTTATTGTTTGCATTTCTATCATAATTGTTTGTGCCCTAAAGGTGAACGTCTCTTAGGCCCTCTAATGCCAAAAGAACTAAACAAATCTTTATTAGTGTTAGTTAAACTCGTTCAGGCTGAATCATTTGCTAATGAGTTCAAGCTGCTCTCCCAAAATAAACCCTTACAGAGTGCTTCATCTGTGCTAAGCCTTAATCCTTTCTTAGATTCTACAAGAATAATTTGTGTTGGAGGTAGATTGAAAAACTCTCAATTTTCCTTTGACAAAAAACATCCGATTCTTCTGTCAATAAAGCATCTGTTATCAAAACTCATTGTTGAGCATGAATATAATTCGGCTGTTGCACGCTGGTCCTCAGCAATTACTTTCTTCTCTGTGGAAAATTTTTTATTACTTTCGGCCGCTGTCTTACAAAACAAATTGTCCATCGTTGCATCAAATGCTTCGCACCCATTTTATGTTACCGAAAAGGTCGTGGATGCAAGGTCTCAAAAGTGTTACATATGTTTATACGTCTGCTTCTAAACCAAGGTCGTTCATCTTGAACTGATGACGGACCTGGCTACAGGTTTTTTACTTTCATTTGGAAGATTTCTATTTCGTCGTGGTAGACCTCTTCATGTCTACTCCGATAATGGTACGAAATTCGTTCGTGCAAGTTCAGAATTGAGCGAGCTGGGCAAATGTCTACAAGGTCAATATGTTCCGATTTCGGATGAAGTTGGAGGATTATGGGAGGCGAGAATAAGCTCCTGCAAGTACCATTTGAAACGTATAATAGGTAACTGTATTTTAACTTACGAAGGATTAAGTACGTTCTTAACACAGGTTGAAATTTTAAATTCTAGACCCTCGAGTCCCATTTCCTGTGATCCAAATGACCTATAACCTGTCACATTTTTTTGTTGGCAGGTTATGAACTTCAATACCAGATCTAGATGTATTTGATCTTAGCGAATTTTGTTTATCAATATTTCAAAAAATCCAACAAATGAATCAACATTTATGGAAACGTTTGGAGTCTTGAGTACATCTTGGAACTTCAAGAACGCCATAAATAGAAAATTCAACAGTGAGACCTCCAGCAAGGCACCCTAGTCTTGATCAAGGAAGAGAATACTCCTCTTCTGAATTGGAAGCTGGCGAGAATTATTCAACTGTTTCCTGGTTCCAATAACGTGAATCGCGTGGCATCTGTACATACCTCTTCAGGTGTAGTGCACAGATCGTTTTCTAAACTCTGTCCACTGCTGGTGGAACCACAAGTGCGTAAGTTATTTGCGCTCAGCATCATTTCAAAGCCTACGGCTTTGTTATATTTAATGATTTAATTATAATGTTAATTTTACATTTGTCTATTATGTTTTTTTTTCTTTCACTAGAGGCTTCTTGTCTATTTTTAAGTGATTTGTCAATGAAACTCAAATTGTAAATATATTTTCTAATAAATTTCCAATTTGCCAGGGGGTAGGTTAGAAATTAAATATGTAGGATAATTTCTTCGATTGGTTTTATATTATTTTACTGTTTTTACTATTCATCATTGGTCGATTAATATTATAAGCTTTCTAACTTTAGTTTACATACAAGCGCATCGTTTGAACGCCGACTATGTTTTCTTTTGTGAACAACTGCATTATTTCTTAATAAACTCTCCGCAACAAATATGTAGACGCTATCAGTCCCCTCCGTTTTAATGTTGTAAAGTAAGTTGTTGTCAATCCTGTAACCATTCGCAACCTATAACTACCGTTATCTGAAAATTAATTTAACAATCATTTCTCCAATTTTATTTCATCAGCGACAATTTGTCTAAGCCCATTAAATTGTTGATGTGCCGCCATCCTTCCAAACAGGTGTATGATATAAAAAGACTCTCCTCCTGCAGATCGGTATGCATGAAAGTAATTGTAACTTCTTAAAGCTTTTGTGGAAAGATGAATTACGCAAGAATATTGTATATCATTATAATTTGAATTAGGGCCGCTATACTTGCGGCCACGTCCCCAATGCTCCACCCGGAGGTACTACATTGGGTTTAAACGCAAAAAATAGTCGTGCTCCTAATTTATTCTTACTTCATAGTTGATTCACCCTAAATAAAAACTAAATAAAAATCTAACAAACCTAAAAATCTCACAAACCTAACAAACTCTAACAATCTAACAAACCTAAAAATCTGACAAAAACTGGAACAAAAACAAAACAAAAAAAGAGTTGTAAATAATGGTATCCCTAGCGCTGACTTTCGAGTGTAATATTGTATATCAACATAATCGAGTTGTTTTTGGCGTTAATTGTAGCCATTTTCTGCTTGGCGCTACCATTGAATCATTTTTCAAAACGTTTCCAAAAGTGCTTATACGGCCATTGTTTTCTGCAGAGTTGTAACTGAAGAAATTGTGATGGTGCATTTATTGGCTGCTAAGTACAGGGTTTGCCCCCTTAAAAAATGTGACGATTCCTCGTTTGGAATTATTAGGGGCCAATAATCGAGGCAAGACTGCATAACCAAGTAAACGGTAGCCTGGACAGCAAATTTGAAAATTTCTCTGGACTGATACTACAGTGATTCTCTCATGGATTAAATGCAATGATGAGTGGAACACGTTTGTCTGGAATCAGGTGACCGAAACACAAAAATTAACACTAGTGGATTGTTGGTGCTATATACCTGGAACTTACAATCCAGCAGATATGCCGTCTTGCGGGTGTACTACTAAACACTACATTTGATTTTCCAATGCTTCGCCCAAAGGTACTACATTGGACAGGAAGAGAGTTTTTTTAACAGGAAATTCTGAATTTTGTCAAACCCTCTCACACACGGGATCTCCATTTTATCTTTCATTTGAACGAGGGCATATTTTTGTGAAAACTGCTCGCCTAACATTTTTCAAGTGGACTGTGTCATTGAGCTGCCTAGTGTCCAGGTGTAGCCATCTGAGACCTTCCTAGAATTGTGATTCCAACAGCTGTTTAAGAGTACAAGTAGGTGTTGTAGAGTGCTAGTAAAGTCAAAAATAAATAGATTTTTCAAAAAAGCGAAGTTTTAGTTAGTGTGCAATGTTTTTGAATTGCCGAAAGAAAGCGAGGGAGGGAGCGAGCGAGAGAGCGGGTGGGAGGGAGTGAGGGAGATGGAGTGAGACAGAGGGGACCTTTTTAGAACTCTGCTTGGGGAAATTCCCAGCAGATAATATCGTACAGTCGGCGTCTATGAAAAGTTTATGGATATTGAGGTTATTGGCTTATCTTTGTGGTCTGAGATTATGCTAACACGACAATTCTTACGGTTGGAACTGCGTTGTCCCCACCCACGTGCATCAGAGTGTTTCAACCTCTTGTGGGCGGGGTAGTCATTTACGTGAGCAAAAGCTCGTCATTCGAGACTGGCTGACATGCGAGTACTTCGATAGTATCAAACTAGTGGTTTCTACCTCTCATTACTTCTTCCTTATATCGTATCGACACGCAGAGCAGCAGGAAGCAACGAAGGAGCCTGCCCTTATGACCGGAATCTCTGCATCAGCAGAGGGTTACTAGGGTAAGTGTTTTTGTGCATGATAATTACTCCGTATTTAAATCTGAATTACGGAAATTAGGTTATAATGCATAAATGCATCACAAATTTGTTTTAAATGGCATTTCTAAAGAGAATGAAAATTTACAGACGGATTTCATTTGTACTAATGAGAATAACTTCACGATAGGGCCTAAATAAATAAATTGCTCCGACTAGCTTAAATTACCATACATAATTCTTTAATCAAAACGCCTGAATGAACGCCACAAAACAATCTCTCACAACACTTTACTCTCAACCTTCCAAATGGCCCTCGTAGATGACGCTATTGTAAAATTGCAAAGACGGTTTTACAAACAACTTATACAAATTAATAAGAATTAAATATAAATTTAGAATAATGCATGTTATAATTAAAATCTAAAAAGAACACAAAACTCCTATCTCAGGTAAATTTAGAATATTTTACATTCAGGTCTAATCCGGGTTCAGCTTAGACCTGAATGAAAACAAAATAACTTGGTGCCCCCTCTCTTATAACAAGCAGGAAACCAGTTGGATTAAAGCAAATTACAGTTTTATACTACATAACTATTTGCTTATAGTGCTTTTATATTAATTTAAGCCTCCTTATTATATTAACAATTGCATGACTTTTCAACATTAATGCACTTTCAGTTTGATACATGCGTTTTTCTTATTAATAATTTTCTTTAATAATTGAATGAAAAATGTGCATACAATGCTCGTCAATTTAACTAATATAAAGCCTATTTTCATATACCAATCTTTTAATTTTGCAAATTAAAAAATTTTAGAAAAAAAGATCAAGCAACAATTACAAGTCGAAAAAGCAAAAAAAGAAAAGCAAAAGCGCGTAGAAGGTAATGAAGCTGCCTTTACTATGTGGTTGAAGAGTTCAGTGAACAAACCGAAACCTATACCTTCAGGGCTTGGCCTGGATAGTACGTTCTTATATTCACCAAAAAATTTTTTATACACAATTTTTGTTTATAGGTTTGAGATCATCTCAATCGGTTACGTATATAAATCCTATACCATGGAGTTCCAATGTGGAAAATCAACAAAATGCTCAAGTTCAGGAGCAGTATTTTGTACCATATCGGGGTATTCAGAAAGTAAGTTTAAAATAAAACGCCTACATTCTATGAGAAATTTGTTAGTATAACAGGGCAGCTGTTATTAATCTATATATGTCATTATTATCAATAAATGATATCTTTTAGTAAGTTATTGGTAAACATTTATGAACATTGAAAGAGTTGAGTTGAAATGCTTGTTATTTAACATATCCCTATGTTAGGAGACATCAATAATAGCATAATACCAGAGCGATTGCTATTAAGCTATTAAGCAAATTGCGCTACTTAAATTAAAATAAACGATCTTGTTCCTATTAAAGTACTTTGGATTACACCAATGAAGAAAAATACTTAATCTGATTAAGTTTAATGTATTTATATAATCAAAAGTATTATACGCAATACTGTGTGCTCTGTACTGCATTTCAATGCAGCAAAATCTGCGAATCATTCGTGTTCAAATTTAAAAGTATTCTTTGGAGTAACTAAAATAATGCTTCATGGATATCACCGTACATCAGTATCACTGAGGATTGCCCCTTATTAGTTTTGAAGGCGACTTTTACATATTTTAAGTGAACGTGCTGAAGTTGTTTTGAGTTTTATCAATTATAACATACTAAGGGCATTGTAAGTAGTATTTTTGTGTTCGTTATTTGTGAGCTGTATTATTTGTATACCTGCGCTGATCTGCAATACCAAAAAGAATAAAATACAAAAGAAAGACAAAGTGTAATGTTTACTTGCAACACTGAAAAGAGAAATACCATTGTTTGCAATAAATTATATGTTTAGATCCTATTGTAAGAGCTACTACGGTATATAATTTTACAAGTTGCCTTGTAATGCTAATGTGTTAAATAAGCATACATATGTATATGGGACAACATTTATTGCTTTAAGTTTTTTCACAAAATTGAAGTGTATTGTATTAAACAATTAACTAATATTTGCAATTAAAAGACTTTATAAAATACAGATAACAAGTCAAATATTGAAACTATAAAATAAATATTTCTTTCACGGTCAATTTTGACTCAGGTAAAGTCCCTAGTATGCTAGCTGCATTCCACGTTGTATTGCTAGTGAAATCCTTTGGGGTAGCCTGATTCCTTAGCCAATATCGAGCTTAATTTGTCTAAAAATAACTTTGATTTTTTGCACCACTGTCCTAAGGTCTCGAAAGCTAGTCCCTTGAAAATAAAATTGGATGTTTCAAGTTTCTGTATTTGTCGTGTTTATGCTGGCATGGTGTCTCGACTATAGATCCAAGTGTCACTGATTCTGTGGTAAATGTGTGTCGACACAGGTCATATCCCATATTAAACCTTTGCCTTTTGACCACGGAACTAGAGTCATTCCATACAGTCTTTTGCCGTCATCTCTAAAAAGTTCTGTTGCTTCTAATGTGGAATGAATATAAGCGGTAGACAGCACGTTGGACAATTTGGTTAAGTTCATTATGTCGTGTCAAGTGTCTTTTACTTTCCTTGCATGATAAGCCATGCACTCCTTCATTAACCAAGGTGCCACAGCTGCAGATGTGACTCTAGAAAAGTTTACAACCCAACCTTAGACCAACGCAAATTTGAAAAGTCTGATCATCTAGTAATGTTCCTACATTTGCGAAAGGAAAAGTTTGTAGCCAAGCTCCTGATTCTCTTACTCCTAAAGCAATGAACCTGGCAATGTCCGTTGATGATGTAAAAGTTAATTTTTTTTCTGATTGTTCTGGTAAGTATGATATTGTCCCAGTTCTTCTAAACATGGGGATTAGAGGTAATGATGTCATCTTGTTATTCTTTCCACATCAGCAAAGCTTGTTCCAAGAAACCGATATTGACCGTTACATCCATATTTCTGAAACAACATGAGACGAGGTCATTGCATCCGTAGACAGAAGCCAGAAAGGCAGGAAGAGCAATATCTAAAATTTTTCTTATTCCAATTCCTCCATATTTCACGGGTAATGTCACCTGTATCCATTGTTTATCTGACAGTGAAAGATTGAGGATTTTCTCCAAACATTCATGTAGAAGGTCATCCATCTTTTTCAGTTCATTAGGGAATTTTAAAAATGGAGATGTACGTAAAAAGTATGTCATCTTTGGAATAAATAGACCATTTTTAAGTAGGAAGTATGCGGTGCGAGTCTTTAAATTTTTTAGTCGCTACATCAGCAAAACAAGCTTCTTTCTTCTTTTCAAATAAGGTTTTAAATGCATTTTCAAAAACAGGAGATACAAGAATTTCAAGTGAATCTTTTCTTTGAATGCGAATGCCTAGTGACAAAGTGTTAAAGCGGCTTTCTATTTCCAGGTTCACTTCATCAGAACAGAAAAATAGTTCACATTTGTTCAAACCGAGGTCAACCGTCAGATCGATTATCGTTTTAAAATTTTCATAAACTTCTTCTGGATCTCCACCTAGAGTGGCGTCGTCTAAGTACCAAAGGTTGAAAGACTTTCAACAATTGGATCAACAGACAGGCAGAAGGCTAAGGGTCCACAAGGATCTCCTTGTTGGCATCCGGTTACAGAGGAAATTAAGCTGTCCCCATAAAATAAATGATTGCTTTGCATAGCATTGTTGTATGAAGTAAAAAATTGATGGGGTCTTAGCCTTTATCTGGCGTAACATTTGCTCTCTGTCGATCATGTTGAAGGCATTTGCAAAATCGATTTTGAGAAGAATTTTGTTATAATTTGTGGGATGAGTGACGAATGCAGTTTTCACAGCCCAACTTCGTTGCCACTCCAAACTGATTCGGCCACAGATAACTCGGTAGGTCTTTTGAACATCTCTGCAAGCTAATTTTGCAGTTAATCTGCGTATTGTATTTCCTACTGCAATTGAGCGAAATCCGCCATCTTTCTTGGTAAGCGCACAGAGCGATGCTCCGTAAATAATTGAACATATCTCCTCATTCAGCTTGCCTTCCAGGAGAAAAGTGCACAATGGTGTAATACTAGCAAGTGCCCGTTGGCCAGCTTCTCCAGCAGAAGTAGAAATTACTTCCTTAAAGAACTGAGGCGAAGACCGTCGATACCTGAGGCTGAACCGGAAGGGAAGGAGTTTATGGCTTTCATTACGGAAGCTTCCATGGGAGTGAAAGGAAGACATTTCTCGTTGTCGTCCTCAAAGGTTATTACTTTTATTGACGTCGGATGCTTGGCTTTCAATTGCAGAAGCATATTTTTGTCATATGGAGCTAGAGAATCTTCCGAGAAAAGGTTTTTATGGAGCTTTTTACATCACAGTTGTGCATTTTAGCTTGGATTTTATCTTCAAGGGATGCTCGATAAGTTGTCTTTTTTTGTGGCGATTGATTGTATCAAAAATGATATAACATTTTCTTTTACTTTTGCAGTAAGCTTTCCTTTCGATGTCTTGTCTACATGTAACGTTTTGTAAGAGAAAGGGAGGAAATTGGCCCAGGATTGGGTGGAATTTTCTTTAATTTCGTCGTTAACTGCTTGTGTGAATTTATCTGCAATGGAATATCGGGCTTTAAGTTAGTTAGAAATCAGTGCAAAAATACTTTTAAAATTTTATAAAACCTGGGTAGTTTACAGTTTATTATTGGGCTATTCAAGTATAATATTAAAATAAAATACCAAAATAAACAGGGAAAGTACCCAATACATTCTTTACAACCAGCAATAAAAGGGACTCTCATGTCAAATATCAAATTAGAAAAACACATTTATACATAAATAATCATTCCACGAACATTCGTAAACATTTTTACTCATTGCAGAGACACCAAAAATATCTGTAAATCACTTAAACTAGCAGAAACACAAAATATAAAATTTAAGACATACTGACTCAGCCATGACGCAGGTGTTGTATGAAATGGACAGTGTGAAATACCAATAATTATTCTCATGCATCGAGACAACATTGACCTCGAACTTAAAACACTTCTGGTCGTACAAATCCTGTGAACCAGAACATCACGTAAACATCTGAGAATATTTTAACTTATACGCTCATAGCATAATAGAAAAAATCATGCTTTTATCTTGAGTTAGTCATGTGACAAGCATGATCGTCAAGCAGGTGAATCGGTTTACACTAATTAACGTAACAGAAATTTTGAATTCCGGTTTGTAGGAAACATCACAAATGCAAAAGGTTCGTGGATTTAATAAAGTTTTGTTACATTATGAAAGTTTGGACGTTCCGGGAAATATAAATCGGTTAAGAAAGGAAAAGAACTAATTTAAAACAACTTATTAGATGAAGCATCTTGTATAATTTTGATTTCAGTATAATAATTTTTAATAAGCTATTGCAATAACTATCAGTGCTATAAAAATCAAATTTAAAAATCGCAAAAGCATCATTTTATTTCTGTACAATACATATGACATAAAACTCCGATTCATTAATTATTTTAAAAGCCGCCAATAAGGACATTTCAATACATTTCCCATAAAATATAAATAAACCTTTTGTATATTTTACATTGAAAATATTCCATTTAATAATACACCTACATAATTACAGATACTAGTTACAATATATGCAAAACGCAATAAAAACTGAGTTGTTACATTGTAATGCATAGGAGAAAGCCAAGAGTTGATGAAACTCGCAGAAATTGATTTCGAAACGGCCATACTAGAGGAACGTGTTCAGGAGATCAATATAAACAAAAAAAAAGTCATATAAACATGTCCGATTCTTAACCGTTATGGAGATATCACTTAAAAAAATTAAGCAGCACTTCAATGATGAAACAAATCATTTATTATAATGTACTACGCTATACAAGAAAAACAGTTCAATGTAAAATATTTTCGAAAATACCACCGCCAACTTCGATGCATTTACTAGCTCGTTTGTGGATTGCACGTGTGGCTCTATGGTCATTTTTTATAATAGCGGCAGAATTGACAATGCTGTCTAATGCCTCTCTTGTTTGAACTTTTGTAGCATAAACTAAAGATTTTAGCCACCCCCATAAACAGTAATCGAGAGTGAGGTCCGGAAACCTCGTCGGCCAATTCTGTGGTCCTCCTCGGCCAATCCAGTGGACGAAACTGATTATCTAACTAATTTCGTACAGTATTGTGGTACCCCGCATATACCCACCCAATTAATTAAAAATTGTAAAATGGAAAACTAGTAAAATTAGATAGCCTCGTTTGTAGAAACAGTATTTAAAGATAAGTTCAACCTATGCGCTATTTACAATAGAGGAAATAGCATATTACAACATAGAAGCAATAGCATATTACAACATAAGGGCCAGCAAAATAGCTTATAATTTCGAAATAGACAGGCACAGCAAAATGATAAGAAAGTCAAAGTCCAAGCAGAACCCATTAGGTAGCTGCTGGTCATCAACCAAAAATATGCTAAGTTAACAATTTAAAATAAGGACAGAGTCACTGAAAAAAAATAGCGGCAATTCCACTCCAGATTTCACCTGGACTACGGTGTGCAACATCAAGAATCTCTTCTCTACATGCACATCAAGACCAATTTCTCATTCCAATGTGATTCTTGCACTGGGAAATATGCCGGTTTTGCGGAAAGTGACAAAAACTGATTGAAATACACTTCTGTGAGGGGTTCTTCTGTTAGGGTAGCGGTGTTGGTATTCAGCAACGGTCCGTCTAGTGTTCCCGTTGCAGTATCTATAAATAAAAATCACGCCGGCATATTCTTGATGTGTAAATATCACCAGCATTGCGGAAGTGTGTAGCACTAACAATAACAGATGGATGTGACAGCCACAAAAAACAAATGTCTAATATTATTTCTAACAATAACAGCTGAACGTGCTAACCACAAAAAACAAATTTGAACTATTTTTTCACGGTTAATCGCTTACTATTAATAATTAATATCTCTGTAAAGGTTAGGAATCGGACACATGTTTATATGACTTTTTTATTTTGATCTCCTAAACACGTTCCTCGGGTATGGCCGTTTCATTACCAATCACCCTGTATACTAATAACATACACTTCTAAAGCAGATATGTGTGGATAATGCCATCGTGAGACAACCACTTGAACAAAAATTTCAATTCCTTCAATCATTCACACAAACATGTAGGGTTAGAAGAAATAGTAAAGGTTTGGTTTATCGTTAACACCCTGTTGATTATGCAATAATAAATGAGGGTCACGTGATTGAGCACGGATTTTCGACATAACCTACGAACCAAAGGAGAGTGGGATGGTTTGTTTTCCACCACAATATCTTTGAATTCTAGGCCTAAAGCATGAAAGAATATCTCTTGCTTCAATGGAATTAGTTACATGTAGAATAAAATTGTTATAGATGTGTAATTTGGCGTTTACACAGCATTGCCGATGTGTGGTGCTACATTTTTAGGAATGTAGGGTTTATACATTGTGAGCTTAATTATAAGTAATTCAGATATTTAACTATAAAGGTTAGATGCATTAAAAGTGAATTGATACTGAATTTTACCAATTTTTGTTTAATGTATGTATTTTGTGAAATATTTGTAGGTCACTAACCTGCCTATTGATGTAAGTACATTTAAAAATTTGTTTTATGCCTATTTGTTCACAGCAATGCTTAAATAATGTTATTTTTGAATAGATTTACTTCAAGTGTGTGGAGAGTAGTTTTATTTGTTCAGACAGATCCTTTTGTAAGGAAATTCATTTCACCAAGAGAATACCCCATAATTAACAATCCCTTAGTTTACACGTCAGCCAGCAAAAATTCTATTAACCCAAATGTAGATATCACCTTTTAAATTTGACGGATTGAAAATCTAATAGGGTAAGTACTAGTAATAACGTAGCTTGAAATCGCACCTAAGTAAAATTTCGACCATTACTCATTTTTGTTTAATTTTCTGCCATTTATCAATATAGCAAACCACTCCTGCACCACTGTAGTTTGTCGGTGCATCCCTATTGTGTTGCGGATTCCAAATATAAAACTTAATGCTTTAAACACCCTTAACAAGTTTCTGAAGTGAATACTTTTCATCAGTACAAGTTGGATACACAGATCACTGACACCCAAGTGAAAGGGTTGTTCGAACTTTGCATTCGATTATATGATAAAATTTATTTTCTACGTGCTATATATTTTGTTGACATATTTTATTAGTTTTATATAATTTATTAGTATCCAAACTTTTATGTTGGTGTACGCTTAGTTACGAGTATAATGAAATTAAAACACCACAATTATCATGATTAGGTTCTTCATTATTTCCTATTCTGAGTTAACCAACACATTACCATGAAATTTCCACCGCCTTCCTTCACTATCTGTGTGCAATAGTCTAATCTAGATCTACCTCTTCTCCCTTATTTTCCTTTCGCTGCTTCTAATATATCCCACACTATTCCCTCATGCCTTGAACATTTCCTATCATTCTATCTCCTATTTTTTTTACCATTTTCCACATATTTCCTTCCTTCCCCCTACCATTTATCATACCTCTTGTTCTTAACTTTATCTGTCTATGATATCTTTATCATACATCTCTAGTACCACATTACAAAGGCTTCTATCTTTCTTCTGATCCATGCCTCACCCTTTTCCTAATATTTACTTCTCTAGGTTGTTGCCCTAATTCTATTACAGTTGTTTGCTGTTTATATAAGCTATGTATTATTCGTCTATCTTTATAATTCAATACGTTATCCTTTTCAATGTCAGTTTTTGTTCTAGCGTGTCTAGTTCTTGTACTGCATATAAATTTCATATATATTTTTGTCATCCAATCACTTTCTCTTCATTTTCCATAAGGATGTCTCCTATGCACCCCTTATAAAGGCTTTTACTCCTAAAATTCATTCCAATTAGTTTGTATGTTTTGCCCGTTTTTCAAATTTCCATCTTAGTTAGTACATCTCTACACATTGCTTCTATTGATTGTTCTTTAACTTTCCGGCATTTGAAAATAATTTCCCATTTTATGGCTTCGTGTCTCTTTTCCCTGCTTTGTAGGGTCTAATTTTGTATTTTTGCCTTTCTTATATTAAATTCAAAATATCCTTTGTCACCCACAATTTCTTTTCTTTTTGTTTATACCATAGAATATTTCTTGCCGCAATGTGTAAGCTGGATTTAACGATATTCCATTATGCTTCTTCTTCCTTAGTATCAGAAATTTTCGCAATGTCTTTCAAAAATTCGTTTGTTTTTTTTTCTCAAATCTTTTGTGGGTATCTATCTCTTTCAGTTTTTCAATATTAAGGTACCTTTATCTGTTTTTTTTTACAAATTTTTTTATTTAAGCACATTTTATAGTTACTATGTTGTGGTGTGTGTCTATATTTACTTCTGGGTAGCTTCTACAGTCTTTTAGTTGATTCTTAAACCGTTGTCGAGCAAGAATGTAATCTATTTGATACCTCCTTATGTCTCCTGGAATTTTCCATCTGTATAGTCTTCTATCACGATGTTCAAAAAATGTATTTGTGATGATTAAATTGTTCTTGTTGCAAACTTCCACCAGCCTCTTTCCCTGGTGTTTCTTATGCTTAAAACAAATAAACCTACTACAGTTCCTTCCCTACCACACCTACCATGGCATAAAATCTCTTCAAATTATTAAATTTCCATACCCTTTTACGACTCTGTCTTCGATATCTTTGTAGGTCGTTTCTATCTCTTCCTCACTGTAGCTTGAGGTGGGCATATAAATTTGTATTATTACCTTATTTACCTGTTTAGATTTTAACCTAAGCAGGAGTAATATTTCGTTCTTTTGTAAATAGTATGCTATCTAATTTCCTATCTTTTCCCTCTTACCAAACCCCCACCTTCATTTCCTCCCTCCAATCTTGTATGAATTACCCTAAAAGTTTCCTCTCCAAAAATTCCTCGCCTCGTCACTAAACGTCCCTAATCCCTACTATATCTAATGCTAATCGACCCATTTCAATTTTAAAATTTTTTAGTTTAGCTACTTGCTTCGTGCTTCTATCATTCACCGCTCCAATTCGCAAAATGTTTCCAGTTTTTCTTTCAAACTTGCCGAACACAACCTCCAAAGAAGCCATCTCCTGGAGATTCCAATGGTTGACTATTTTAAGTCTGGAATCATTTACTCCAGAAGGTTGGTACGGTGTGTACTTGCGAGGTAATGTGGTGGTTTCCCATTACCTCACGTCTCAGTAGTGCGTCTTAGAATGCAATACCGACCCCTATGGTTTCTACCACTCTTAAGTACCAAAAGAGCTGCTGACCTCTCTCGAGGACCTGTTTTATTCTGGTTCCTCACCAAAGCGTCAACTAATTTGGTTATACCTGTACTTCAGTTCTTTAGCTCACTGAAACATGCTAGACATTCTACCCGTTCTAGCATTCTAGAACTTCAAGGTGCAGGTCTGTTTAGAATGGACCACAATTCGTTGGCTTTAAGCCAGAACGGCACAAGCGCCAAAATGTCTTAAAAACAGTTATGAATACAGCAGCATAGAGAATTCAATTCCGCATCGAAGTGTATCTGTGGCACATCCGCCAAAGCATCCACTTAGTTGGAATATCAGTTTAAAGTTTGCACATGCGCCAATAAGTCGCCCACTAGCGGAGCTGTTTGACATTGCTTTCACACGTGAGTGGTTCTGCTTGTATTCGCTTAAATGTTAACTTTAACCGTGAGTCGATTGTATTGTCTTATAGTACGTTTTATTCATAGTAGTATAAATACTGTGATTTAGCGTATTAGAAAAAAGGTAAGTAAGTTAAAGGCTTTTAAAAACATGGTGCTTGTGCCAGTTTCAGCATTAATTATTGTGTTTGACACAAACGCCTGGTCGTAATGCTAATTAAATGTAAACATTTTATGCATTATTCAAACACTAAAACTTCTTACACTTAAAAGTTCATAATTACAAATCCGCAAGTGCGGTATACTAGACACCACGGGCAGGTGGTAGCGCTAATCTTTATACAGATTTTGGCGCGCCCATCTGTCAATGACGTCACACAATAAGCAAATTTAATTGCGCAATTACGGAATATATAAATGTTCGAAAAGCAGTACAAACAAATAAGGTACTTACATAAGAGGTACGGCTTGCTGCGGGGCTAAGTTAAAGTTGGCGTCTGCTAACGTCCATCAGGACTGCTGATGGCCCCTTTCAAGACAATTAACGAAGGGTACGCCTAGCGTCCTTCCAAATGGCTCCAACTGGATCTCAGGGCTCCATTCCGGAGTGTTTATAGGTGGTGCTCCGGCATGGACTGCGGTTCGGGCAGGCTGCTACAAATTACCTCTACCTATGTAGGGAACGAATAAGAAAACAAGTATAAGGGGCGACAAACAGATGAGCAAGGCAAGGATCTACATAAATACAAGATAAAGACACGATACGATACCTGACACGACCACACTATTCGAAGTTTTCCGGCAAACAGCCACGTTACAGAGTCCTACGGAAACTTCCCACTCTTTTCCCCACTCGCGTCGGCGCGAAATTATTCCACCCCACTTCTGACGTAACCGAAATACACGCCAAGTCTTTTGAATTTAAGGCACGAAACTAACGCACATCAAAATTAAGCTAAGGAATGTTTAGTGCCAATTTATTGACACGTAACAAACTGCTAATTGTAAAATACAATATTCTTTTTGAGGATTATTTCCTAGTATCAATTCATTTAAAAGCTCTGAAAACTTAAATTTGTTTTTACAAATTGCTGAAATTAGCTGTTTTGTCAACATGTCGCTTATGCCGTTTTATTTTTAATACTATTATGGAGCTTATGACAATGGTATATTTTACAGGGCCATGAACAACAACTCAAGAGGTAGTAAACTTCTGGAACTAGCTTGTTCAATGTATTGTGAACAAGATAAGGAAAAATTATGTAATAATAATGAAAAAAATAATTCAACAGTTCCTAAGGCGGATGAAATTAATTATTTAGTGAATCCTGAAACACAAATTCTGCCACCAGAAGATATCGAAACGGTTGTCCCTGTTGTATTTAATTTAGAAGCTGCTATAGATAAAGATATAATCATTTTAGGCCACACAGAGCTAGATTTAAATAAAAGTGTACCAGGCCCAAATGTTATTGTCGAACAACTATATTATACAGAAGAATGTGAAATTGAAATACTTTTAGTTGGCAGCCAGACCTTCATGGAATCTGATAACGACAATATGGTTTTGCATGACCCTTATGCTGTTATTAGCGACCCACAAGCAGCTTTAGTACTGCCGAACAGAATTACAAGTGATGGGAATGAAACTGGAGAAAGTGAAACAGATCACCCTCAAACTGATGAAAATTATATTCCAAATGAAAAGAATGACAGCAGTAGTGAGTATGATAGTGAAAGAAGAAGTAAACTGATAGATGTGAAAAATACAAGAAGAGGAAGCAATAAATCGTCTAGTGTTGCAAAGAAGAGAAAATCCAGTGACACAGAAAATAAAGAAAATTCTTTAATTAAGACAAATAATGTAAATGAAGAAGATGTCACTCTAGATTGTGTAAAAGCAATGGCTCTTAGAAAAAGCAAAACCATCACTAAAAAAGCTAAAAGAAAAAAGCAAAAAGATTTAGGACTTGAATACGTTAACACTGCCGGGGATTCGATTTCAAGAAAATATATGAAGCCAAATCCTTGTCAGAATAGCAAAACTTGTACCAATCAATGTAATATTTTCTCTGACCAAGACTGACAATATATTTTTGATTTATTTTAGAAATTGGGCTGCAGTACAAAACAAAAAAAGTTTATAAGTGACTTGTGTATGCCCTGTTAAAAGAAGACGTAAATCTTCTGGTGCTAAAACAAGAAATGTGACAGTAAAGTACTATTTCTTGGAGAACAACGTTCGCAAGCGTATTTGTAGACAATTTCTGATTGATACATTATCCATAACAGTAAGACTTTTGAGGACCGCCATAAAAAATAAAGAATATGACAAATGTTCAGAACCTGACTTAAGAGGGAAGCATGTGCCCCACAATAAAACTACCGATGATCTTATTACTAATTTCAAGGAATTTGTTACTTCTTTACCAGCTGTCCCTTCCCATTACTGCCAAAGTCCGTCTTCCAAAACATATTTACCGGCGGATATAGAGTTTTAATAATATATACCGAATGTATGTTTTTTCTCAAAAACAAAAATGTTACTATTACATGAAGAACTGTAAATTTTTGGAGTTGTTTAAAAAACTATACAATATTGGTATCCATATTCCACACAAAGACAAATGTCTAAAATGTGAAAGGTATAAGAATTTGCCTGAAGAAATAAAAACAGAGTCAGAAATAAATAGTTATAAAAAACATATTCAGAAAGAAAATCGTATTAAAAAAATTTTTTTGGAAGATCAAAAAATTTGAGCTGACAAAAAAACACATTTAGTTGTTAGTTTTGACCTACAGAAAGTATTAGCTACTCCAGATGGAGATAGCATGTTAATCAGTTTTGCTAGAAAGTATGCCCTTTACAATTTTTCTATTTACGAATAGACATTAAAAAAAGGATTTTGTTACATATGGGAAGAAAAAGATGCTAAATGGGGCAGCAATGAAATTTGTACCAATATCTATCATTACTTAAAACATATTGATGAAATTGCTACATATATAAAGATTTCAATGTACTGTGATAATTGTAGCGGGCAAAATAAGAACCGCAATTTATTTGCAATGATTAGGTACTTTTTAGATAGTCTGAATTCGTTGAAGAAATTTCCGTTACCTATTTAATAACTGGCCACACCTACATGCCTGTAGATTCAATTCCCGCTGTCATAGAAAAATGTGTAAAAAAGAAAGTTGTTCAAGCTCCATCTGAATGGCCAACAACTTTACGTAATGCGAGAACCAATCCAGAACCATACATTATTGTAAAGCAAAAATTTTCAGACTTCCTTAACTTCGATAGTTTAAACATTGAGAAAGTGAAGAGAGCTCTGTTTTCTAAAAACGACTATAATCTTAAAACACAATACAGTTTTAATGAAATAGTTTCTGAAAATAATACCATAAACTTTAAGTTAAGACAAGGATCTCCTAAGCCAGCTTATACTACCGAGTTGCCAATAAGCACTAAAAGTATATTGATTAAAAAAAGTTATGTGAAACTTTGGTTATAAAGCCAGAGTATCGCATTGAGTATTTGACGCTTATTCCAACAATATGTAGCTGTAATTTTTTAGGTTTAAACGGTTTCAACGTTTAGTGACTCTTATATTATTCGTTTTCAAAAAATATATTTCGAGTTTTAGTTAAGTAACTTGAGTTTAAAATTTATATTTTAAATAAAATCTACTTGGTTACCATCTTTACTATAAATGCCTTAATTTTAAGTTTCTAACTATTAAAATGTTCCATACAGTACAACAATATTATAATTTTTACTTATAAGGAGTTTTTGAATAAAAACAACACTGCAAGTATTTTTATTTAAAATGGCATAACTACCACAAACGGTGTTTGTGTTAATATTCCAAAAATGGCATAAATCTAGTCAATATCGAGTTAACCATCACTTTTTGCAAATCAATATAATAATCGGTTGGCACAAATGCCAATGCATATTTGGAATAAACACCATGCAAAAAAATGTTTTGGCATAAGCGCCTAAATCATCTTCTTTTGTTGACTCCATGACTATCCAGTACTTTTTATAATGCCATGTTGAACTGAAATTATAAACCGAAAATAATATAGATTTCAAAAAAATACTTTTGTTACAAGTCATTAAAAAAAGGAACTATGATGTTTTTGTCCCTGCTGTAAAATTTGTGGTATGGCGTTTGTGCCGTTCTGGCTTAAACCCAACGAATTGTATTCACATATATTTATATATACTAGTGAAATTTGTTCGATAGTTATACTTGAATAAAATGTTTCTTTTCGTTTACATACATGCAATCTGGCTAAGGATAAAATTTAGTTAAACTGTCGTTGGTTGTGATTATTAAATACTAGATTTTCATGTTTTGTTTAATGCAGGTTAGATGAAAGTCTTGCAGTTTTATTATTATTTGTGCATAGTTTAAATTAGTATGTGAGAAAGAAAGTGTAACAGAATTCCATCAATCTGTTTGGCAGAAATAACCATTTAATCGTCTCTTACACCACCCATCGTCTAACCAAGACCGAGAAACATTGGTATATCCCTAAAAGTTTTGCATTTGTTTTCATACCTCGCCACTTCAAGCTAGCTGGTGTATTATTACCGTTACGTCTGCAGTAAATTAGATTCGTCATTAGCATCAATTTAACATGTAACGGCCTCTTGCTATTAGACATTTTTTATTAGGGTAAATACGCAATTATTGGACACTTAAGAAAATTTCAACTTCAAAAATACGCAACTGGTAGAGTTTTCAGGAAATCTAATTGAAATTTATACAAAACAAAAGCTAAAACAATTTATTATAAAATGTCTGTAAAGCTTTAAAGAAATTCTTAAACATTTTTTAGTACTACATATTTAATAAAAAAGCATACAAAAATTACAGCTATTGGACAGTTGCTTAGTTATAGGACACTCAAATTTAGTTATTGGACAACTGATTTGCCACACTGGAAAATAATATAGAAACGAACTAAAACCTAATAAAAAAAAACGTGTTTGAGATACCTATGCATTACAACTAATTTTTACAACTAAGTTAAACTTTACAATTGCTTCCGAGCTTCTTTGTATTCCGTGAAAAGTTCATCAATTTCTTCATCATTGATGTCTTCATCAGATTCGCCGCCTAAGTCACTATCGTTTAGGTTGTAGCAGTTATGGCATATAAATAAGTCATCCTCGCTGGGTATGTGCTGTTTATGGTCAACAGGAATACAAAATTCATGATAGTAAAGATGACAATCATCGCATCCTAGTTTATTGGATTTAATATTTTTTGAACAAATAGAACACTAAACTTTTTGTTTCGAATTCTTCTTATTGCTAGACTGTTTTTTATTTAATTTTCCCTCTCTCTTCAGTTTTCTTTCTTGTTTTTGCTTTTCCTGCTCTTCTTTTAACTCTTGCTTTTTTCGTAACATTTTTTCGTATCGTGCAGACGTTATAGCAAAGGGAAGTTGTTCGATGTTACGTTTACTTTTTCTTTCTGGTGCACACGGAGAAGTTAAAAAACTGCCTAACAAATTGTGTTTAACAATAATTTTACTGATAGATGGTATGTCATAAATATTATGGTTATTTTGTTGAGTTGGGAAGTCAGTATCGGGTTGAAGAGAAATATTTATAATTTCGATACCAATTTGTTCCGATTCAATTTGAATGTTTTTAATGGGAGATGAGATGACTATATTTTGTATAATATTAATTTTTGTTTCTTGATTCACTACTACATTTGAGTTTACCGAATGTTTTGGATAATGTTCAAAAAAATTCCAAATTTTGATAACAAACTCAGATTTTCATTGGTATGCAAATTACTCCTTGGATTTTTTTTTAACATCCTGTAAACTTTGAATTTTTTGAGGACCTAAGATATTTACAAGGGTGGTATAGTCCAGCTTGGGTTACTTTTGAGATTCTTCTGGAATCTTTAAATCTTGAGTTAATTCTTTATCTAAACATTTTGTGTAGTCAACGGCATCTGCTTTGAATGGAAATAACCCACAAGTTTTGAAACCCTTCACCACTGTTTCTACTTTAAAGCTTTTTTTCATAGCTTGCTCTAATATAGAAACATATACAACTTTATTCACCACTTCACCTGGATGTTGTTCTTCCCATTCTCTTACTACTGCCGCTAAGCTTCTTTAACTGGACGAAAAATAGAAACATCGCAGGGTTGTAAAATGCTTGTAGTATTAGGATAAAGTGCAAATATTTCAATTTGCAGTTCATTACATAAAAGATTTAATTGGTAACTTAAGTGACTCTTGTAGCCATCAACGAAAAGAATGACCGGCAGTTTAATATTGTTTTCAGTTAAGTAGGGGTAAAAGACATTTGCAATATACTGGTAAAACGTTTCTGCTGTGATCCAGCCATTATCGCTTCTGTCCACACCCCATTTAGGATGAATACTGTTAACAACTTTTTCGGGGATACGCTGATAAGGATAAATAACCATGGGCATGCAAATTTTACCGTCTGCTGAAAACGTAAACATAACAGTGATGTTTTCTTTTGAACTGCTTTGTTTGACACTATAGACATTCTTTGAACCTTTCATTGCAAATACTTTTCCAGTGGAAGGGCATATTTGAAATCCCGATACATCCCCATTAAAAATTCTTGATGGATCTTTAATATCTTCTAGCTGTTTTTCTTTCATATAGCCTTCAACGTTGGTGAACCTGTTTCTAATATCTTGCTCCGACACACATGCGCTAGCTGCCGTTATTCCTTCACTTGTCCTTTTAGAAACTTCTGGATGTTGTTTCAAAAATCCCTAGTGTTAAAAATAAATCAAATCACAAAAGCTGATTAAAGTACGTGTCTTGATTACTTACTTTTAGCCATCCATCCCCAGGCCGATTATTTTTAAGCTTGTTGGGGCACGGATTTTATATCAAAAATCGTTTTACACTACTTTTTAAATCATTAGCCTTCTTTTTGGAATCCTTTCAAAGCAGTGTCTTTTATTCATCTGCAATTATTAATGCTGTTGACTAAGATTAAAAACGATAACCATAAAATAGGAGACGGTCCTAACGTATCTTTATGTTCAGGATGTTTTAATTTAAATTCAATAATAGATTTTGGAATTCCATATTTTCTGTTCTGTTCGATATGATTCAATGCCATTTTGGACATCCTTAACAGTTTCCTTAAGTTTCACCTTGTATTTCCTAAGTTTCGGCATAGTTAATACCACAATCCTAAAACCAATTTCAGTGATTGGACGGATAAATCTAGTTATTGGACAAGTGTCCAATAACTGTCAAATTGATTAATAAGTGATTTATACTTCAACCTCTAGCTAGTTATACGTAAATACACTGAAAATTATAGGAATATAGAGTAAGTATATTTGTCCAGTGATTGGACAGGTGTCCCATAACAAAAGTAATTAAACTTTTTAGTTTAGTTTTTGGACAGTCATAATTACATCAAACTGAATATGCCTATTGTTCTACACCATGTAACATAGGGAGTAGAAGTATGTTCAATACACGCTTGTAACAAAAAAATAAAAGCTTACCTCAATAAATAACACTTGGTTTGTTACGGTTCAATTTTACGTAACGCGTTTCCCAATTTTTAGATATACTTCGTTCCCAAATACGACGCCTATGGTTTATTTCCTTATTGTAATTTATCAAGTTTCGTTCATAAATTCAAGTTTTAATTTTTGTATGTTGATAGTGTGCAAAAAACTACTTCTTATCACTTCAATACGAGTCATGATTATTTGTTCTATTCTTAATTTGATCCTCGATGCTTGGTAACGTGCATCTTATTGTGAACTAATTTGTAGTTGCGCCCTTATATTTTAATTTTGGGGAATTGATGATCCGTTACTTAAGAGCGAATTATTAGTGAAAATTTTATATTTGCTCTGCTCTTTTGAGAATTTTATAGAAGTTAGAGGTAAGGTTATTTATAATTTTTATGCACGTAAACTTCATACAGTTGTTATCTTTGTAGGACACACATTTGAAAACTCGTAGATAACATCAAGTTTTGTTCTTATGATTTAAGCCCGTTTTGTAAAGGAACCGCAAAACGGTAAAGTAAATAGTAGGTGTGTTCACATCTAATTATAACATTTTAGGGTTCTAGTTTGCAATTTTGCAGTGCTGTTGAAGATATTGTTAGTATTAAATTCAAGGTGCTTGTTATTTCAGTCTGGTACATTATGTATGTATTTTATTGATACTAACTCAAGTGTACTTGCAAGATACGATATACGCGCTCAGGACCTGTTCTGGTAAGATCTTTCCAATATTATATTTTGATTGTACGTGCCGCTAATCTGGTATCCATGCTAGCATTGCCACCTGCAGATAATATTATAGAGCCATCTCACATTATAACTGATATTGTAATTTATTTTAATATCATTTTTGTAATAGTTGTGTGTCGGAATTAATTTAACCAACTAATTATTGTACACATTCGTTTGATAGACGTTTTTATCTGCATAATCGTGCGCACAAGCATTGGTACCACCATGAGCAGAGTTCGGCAGATTTTAAATTTATACAAAGTGGACATAATGAAAATATACTGCAGCTATTTAATTTCTTATAAGTGTAAGTTACATATTGTAAAGTAAGTTGGTTTCATTAACCCAAACGCTTGAATTTAAGCCTAGTTAGGTTGTAACATTGATGTTTATGTTCAACCTTATGAATATTAGAAACCATAACTTGTGTCAGTAAACGATTATATGTTACTTGTATTTTCTTGTCGAGTTTTATGTCCGTTAAGCATCTACAGATTGTGTGAGAAATTTCCTAGATTGATGCGGGAGGCGTACAGTTCCGATTTAGGTGGCGCTCTCCAAGACTTGTTCACCGTGTCGACCTTAGATTATTTGTATCTTGGTGCATATTCCCACTCCCCCTCACCGCCCAGAGTCTAGTCGTGGTAAAATACGGTTACTCCTGCGGCTAACGGTGTGTATGTTTTGTTTGTGTTAGGAAACCGTGTTAGGTTTACAAAACAAGTCAGAACCAATGCTTAACACAAGGCGATTTTTCGCGACATAAACTAAGATACTTAATTATGTGTGTATGTGTTAAACTTGCGTTTTCGTGATAAAATTTACTGGAGGGGAAATTGTACGACACCATTCTATCAGATAAACGAACATACCCTGTTCTGTACCAGGTTATGCTTGTGTATGTTAAACACTTGACTTTTACCGGGTAACTATTCAAAGCGATGTTAGGAAACTACAATACATTTTCGCGGTGCAGCACAAGTAAATGTTTCTTAAATGGTAGGGAGATACTTCAACATACCATACTCGAACAATTCAAGTATGTCACGAAAAATCGCCTACAATGTTTAACTGTCATGTCACGCATAACCTAGTAATATTTACCGCCATTATCACAAGTAAGTTTAAAGTCAGAAGGTAGGCATAAGAATTGAAGCAAATTACGTACAAACACTGTCATCTAGTGAAATATAGTCTTTTAGCACTTATAGAAATCTTATGATGTTAAGCTAAGACTGTAATGTCCAATAATTGTCTTGTGTGCAATAACTGTCTATTTACCCTACATCAATTTAAACTAAATTCTTTTCATAAAAGCATTGTGTTCCATTGATGCGTATTAAAGCATTATATTTTTAGCTATAATCAGTTAGATTATTTTCCCACGACTATACAGTAATGCATTTCTTATGCATTTAAGAATGAATCAATAATAGTACTCATTATTCTGTAGGTGTATATGAAGTCTTAACTCAACACCTTTAGCCAATCAGGAACACCCAGGTCATGGATTATTATCATAATCCAACACCTCCTGTGACAATCAATTTTTGAGGGTTTTATTGTCACTGATTTTTGTATATTTGTATCTGTGTTTGTTGCATGAAACTAGGCTTTAGCAATGTATACTAGTTTTAGTTTGTAATTTAGCGTCACCATTAGGATTTTCAGAAACTCTTACTTTATCGTTGGGTAGAAAGATTGTTTATTCTTCCAGAGTTGAGTATGTGTGTTACGATTGTAAGATTCCCTTAACTAGTATTTATTTATGTATATTTAAACAATGCTTTGTATTGTTAAAAGCGTTACAATGAATATTTACTCACATTTCTTATTTTAGTTGATGTAGACCATCTGCATGCATTTGGCCAATTGTTTGTTAATTATTTTGTTTAGTTTACTTGTACTTGGAGCAGATAGATAGAACGTGTTTCCAATAGATGTTTCGATATACCTCGGTATTATCAATCCGCAATAGTTTAATATAGAAGGCCGATGAACCTGTTCTGACTGAGTCTACAACGCTCTCAACTTTGGACGAATAACCGTAAGTATTTATAGCTAGTCTGGGATTGAGGTAAGTGCATTGAGTTGCCTTTGAAATACCTGTTCCTATATTATTTCCCTCCCATACTGTGAAGCAGCCCCTTCAAGTAAATTTAGTATAACACAATTCCCCGTTATAAAGAAAGTTTACTATACGTAATTTGCTCCGTAAATTACTACATAATCCCCCTAGCAAATTTGGGAGCGTGGCCCCGTCATACTCCGAGCAATCGGTACAAACCTTGATTTTTCATAATCGCAAGGTATAATTTTCGTATCATGCTAAGTAGGTTGTTACACTTTGATAAATAAAATTTTGCTTGTCAGTGTTTACGATATTGGTTTAATAGTTTAGAAAATATCTGATAATGAAGATTTGTGTAGTCATGGGAAAAGTATAGTATTCTACTCGCGAGTTGCGGCCATTACGCATTCGGATTACGCCATGAGTCCTAATGGGCTCACGGTGCAAACCTTCCGAATGAGTAATGGCTATCATAATTTGCTTTTTGAATAATATATTATTATATTATAGAAACAAGTAAGGATTTTACTACAATACTTAGCTATGAATTGAACCTTTATGTTGTGTAACACCATAAAGTGTATACGACACTTTAGTATGGTTTAAATTGAATGTTGAATGTTTTTGACATCGTTTTAAACAGAATGGCGTAAAATGTAGTAATTTAAAATTAGTCAGATAATTTTAATTTTCTGTGTTTAATTGACTCAGTTTTTCATAAGTGTTACACATGTTAAAAAGTTATGAAATGGAGATATTATTTCCATATTCCATATCGCACTAAACCATTTGGTTTAAGTTATCTTTTCGATGTCACTTAAAGATTGGCTATTAACCCTATCGAAGGAAAGTATTAAGAAAAAAAATTACATCAGCTGGTATTTCATATGAATAATTAGTATATTCTTAAGCTTACGCTGTACAATTGTAATTAAAAATTGATAATGCAGACAGGTACACAGATTGACCAATACCTACGATTCCTTATTAAACTTACAGTAATTCTATTTACAATATACGAACATACAAAGTACTTATTTCAATTATCATATATGAATTATTGTACTTAGAAATTGCTAAAACTATGTACATGCTAAAATAATATATCACAAAAAGAATTTGACTACAATATAAAGATTCATACTATAAAACAGAACCGAATGCATATAGTAATCAGAACACTTTCGGAATCTGGTGAAAAATAAAAATATGACACTTTGAAACATCACATACACTATAGTACACTATAGCAGATTATTTCCATTACAATGTTTGTGGCAGTTCCTTAGTTGTGTTGTACAACTAAATATTATTCCAATTTGACATTGCGAGCTCTACACATTCATTCTATAGCTATTTCTTCATCCGATATTAGTTGCCAATTTAACCTGCAACAATGCAGCTAATTATGGAAACCTAAAACTTATACTTGCACCCAAAAACTGCATAAAACCACTTAAAAATATTTCCCCCAGATATGCATAAAAATGTTTTTTTATAAGTTTTAATTGATAAAGACAAAATGAAACCTCTCTATGGTATTTCTTATTATTGTACATTTGAGTGAACGTCCATCAACAATAATTCTTCTGCAAGAGTCGAGTTGTCTATTTATAGGCTAAAGTTAAAAATCTTTCATCATTTACTACCTCCTGGAAAAGAAAATTAACAATAATTAGTTGTGTTGTATATAGATCGGGTGTCTTAGGAAAAACTTCATAAACTCCATAATTCATATACTAATTTTAACAAATAAAATGACACTAAAAATCAAAGAAATTGAGTTTTTAAATTAATTTCAAGATGAAACACCTTTCGATTTTTGTTTTTCAAATTCCTCTGTATATTTTTTATTATTGTCTACAGTTGAACTTTTTCTAAATCCAATTGTAGCAATGTAACTTTGGGAATGTCAATTTTGATAATCTCCATTTGTCAGTAATATTAATTTTATATACACTTTAGTCTAGTTGACATTATCTTAAAAAGCTTGTGATCAAGGATAAAAAGAAAATACGAAAATTTAAGTATTTTAAAAAGTACCTTTAATTCTTGCCATCTGACCTAAAAATCCAAAAATGAAGAATATTAATTATAATCACTGCAATGTTATTATTCAAAGACATTATATATATATATATATATATATATATATATATATATATTATTAGGTAGTTAATTGCACAAGGTAAGTTGATAAATACTATCGTATTACAGTGAATAAGATGAAATAATAACTTAGACTTTTATGCAAAGACCAAATTATCATTTCAAGTCCTGTTCAAGACCTTATATTTTCCTTCTTTCAATTACTAGCTCGATTTGAAATGATAATTTGGGCTTTGTATAAAAGTCTAAGTTATTATTTCATCTTATTAACTATATATATATATATATATATATATATATATATATATATATATATATATTATAGTGGTTTTAAAGGGCTAAATTTAAGTATAAACAAGGTTAGAAGGAAACATAGAATATGCATAAGAGAGGAATAGCGTTAATACAGGCAGGGTTTCAAGACGTCATTGAATATCTTATTGGTCTATATAGTTAGTAGTATAACAGACAAACACGGGAATATTGAATGTTAATTTTTCGGAAAATATAATAACGACGCGCTAAATTTCGAAGATTTCGAAAACGGTTGAACCAAAATTTTAAGAAGTATTATTTTAAATGAGGTATTTCACGGGAAGAGTGGCCGAGAGGTGGCATTCGGAATGATATAAATGCTCTAAGAGAATTAGCATCGCTCTCTTTTAACTTCGATCTCTTAGTATTTTATATATATATATATTTTATATATATTGTAATGTCAGGGGGGGGGGTACAAGGCTTCTAAGGGTAGATTTGTGTTAAAAGGGATGTATGCCAAATAAAATGATTCATATATCAGATCCAGTAATTCAAAAACTATATTTTGCCGTACTTTACATATGCTAAAGTATTCACCATGTTAGTTTGAAACGTATGTGCCAAAAGGTAAACTAAATGACTTGATGACGTTGATAAAATGCACAGTGCTCAAGGTTTTATACTAAGTTGAAATTTAATAAGCCATTGAAAGTACATTTGCCGTCTGAAAACCGGATGCGTCTACGGATGTCTACTATCAACCAAGCATCCAGGTCTTGTGTGAATTATTTTGGCTTTTCATTTAAGTAGAATCAACTTTTGGACGAATTTGTAAATTCAAAATTATAAGTTAATAGCAATATCAAATATAATTGGAGAATTGTGAAGTGTTTAGGACCAATGATAGAATTTAGGAATGTGTATAAAGACAATAGTGAAGGTATTTGTGACACTAAAGAAAGGACAAATTGTTATTGGATATTTTTATGTATTTAAAATGTAATTAAGTAAGCTAGTTTTGTTGTGCTTATTGCCTAGGGGAGTAAACAAGATGATTCTTTTTCGATAAAATTTTGTATAAAGACGTGTTTTTACAAACCTGCGTTATAATTGTTATATATTTTGAAGAAAATAAATGTGTTTGAATTTAAAATAGTCTGATTTATTAAAGTGGAGGTACAAGAAGCATCGGTGGTAAAATAATAGCGACGATAAAAGAAGTATTTAGAGTGGTTACAGTGCGACGGGAAAGCAACGAATATTTAATTAGATTTGAAACGAGATTGGAATTGGATTTGGAACGATATTGGTTTAAAGGCAGTAGGACATTTGAGTGGTTATACAAGCGACGGCGAAGCAACGAACATATAAATAATTTTGGGAGTGATTTGGATATAGATTTGAAGGCAGTAGGACATAGAGTGGACATCGAATTTATAGCAGGGCATTGATTGATTTGGAACAGGACGGCGAGTTAGATTTGGGATTGACTACGAAAAGGCGGACGGATTAATTGGAGCACGAAGAGGAAAAATAGGAGAGCAGCAATTACAGGGGAAGATTCAACGCAGAAACAAAGGGAACACGGAAGGATTAACGCAGGGGAAGTAAATACAACGGTTTGTCAAAATTCTAAAATTCGGGTTATTCATTTCAGATTTGGGGTCATCAAAATTGTACTAAGACACCTGGAGGCGATACGCAAGTTCAATAGTGATTGTGAGTCCTTGTAAAGACGCATACGGCGACTAAGATCGTGAGCCAGCAGCATTTAAAAAGGGAATCAGCGAAGTATAATTCAGGTGAGTACCGTGCAATATCATTAAACGTCACAAAAGTCAGAAATTGTATACATTAATTAATTTGGCACAAAGCTACGTTGATCAGTAAAATTTGGCATATACAGCAGTAATTTCATATAAAAGTAGTGAAACAAAAGAGTGTGCAGTTTGGTTGGGCAGTGCACATCTACTCACGATTGAACCCACGGTGAGTAGGTGAACACTCTGAGATAAAGAGTTCATATAGTCGAGGCATAAATAACAGTAAACAGTTTAATTAGATAACCAACCAAACTTTACTAAAGCACATCATATAGAAGTCATTCATTGAATACTAAAATAGGGGCGACGACAAAAGTAGTGTATCATAATTTAAATTTAAATAAATAATAATAAATAAAAAAAAGAGGGTGGGGGAGTCAGTAGAATATATATATATATATATATTTTATATATTATATATATATATATATATTATATATTTATATATTATACAAATTTTTAATTTAAATAGTACTGTGTTGGCCTCATAATTTGATACGCGGATAGTGCCGAGTCTAAATTTTATTTGGGGTGCAACATTTATTTTAAACAAGCTCGTGAAGTGAAGTAATGAAACGTAAATTAAATTAAATTAAACTAAAGTACGCAATTATAACTGAAGTGTAATAAACTTGGAGTTGGATTTGGATGCATCGTGAAGGCAGAGCATGCAGCACAACTGAGATGATGTTCATCTACAAATAGCTAGAAGCGGCCAGCAGAGCAGAGCAAAACAACTTAACGGCTTCGTCAACGGAGTAGAGATCTTCAAGAAATTCCAGGTAACGCTTTTGAATTTGTTGTTTTTATAAACTATAAAGATGGTGGTAATGTGTGAGAGTGAACTATGAAGGTATTTTGCATTATTTTGCGTATTAAAAATAATACGCATAACGAACTTTTATTATGGTATTTAAATATAGATCTAAAGGTGTATATAAAGCTTATTAACGATCCATCAGGAATTTAAATTTTTATTGTTACAAGTACATGGGTTTTTTGTTTGCAGTAAGCGTATGCGAAGTACAAAAGCATACATTATTCATAATTAACTGGGTTATCATGAGCTCACCATACTCCAGAGTGTCCTAATTAAAATTAATTATAAATAAAGAACAAAAAATAAGGTATTATTCAGGGCCCATTTACTCCGGTTACAGTCAATGTGTTTAATATTCCTAGTTAAAATACAGGACTTTACAAATAGGATTTATTGAGGTGTAACTTAAACACTGAAATGTAGATAATATTAGATTTTTATTTGTAAATAGTGGTAAATAAACATTGTATGATTGTTGTATTATTTTGTGGTTTTATTGAGTGTGGGAGTGAACGATAAAGAGTATGATAGTGAATCTAGGTATCCAAAAGGAGACCCAACTGAGCTAGCCAGGGAAGCGGTTGAAGAATTAAGGTGATGAAGAGAGGAATCTGGGTAAGAAATTTTTTTGTTGAAAAATTTAACTATTGTGTGCAATTTTCGAGTTTTGGAAAATTAATAAAATCCTCGAATGTAATTTTTTTACTCTGTCGATTATTTATAAGAGTACGACGGCAATATATATATATATATATATATATATATATATATATATATATAGCTATGATAAGAGGGCTATTTAGGGGTATATTGAATCATAATGGTCACACAACACATGTAAATAGTACTAGAAGTTAGAAAACTACATTTATTTATCATGAAAAATATGTAATTCGCATATTATGCAAAGAGCATACATATAAGGATCACAAATGAGTTTAATCAATGCCGGGAAGCATGTCCTTCAAAATAAAACACATTCAGCAAGAGAAATATCACACGCAATCAAACTCGTTTTAAACCAAAAAGTATTCATAAATTGTAAATAGATATGCAGGTAATACGGTAAAAGCTAGAAAATCATGACGCAATGTCTATTAAAATTAAACATGCGATAATGAAAGAAGATAGTAAAGTGTTCTGATAATAAACGCACCTTTCAAAAGAAATAAGTTTTGAAAACGCAGAAGGTAAACAGAAATATGTTAATTTACGTCATTTCTCCTACGTAATTTTCTGCGTGAATTTTATACAATACCCAAAGTATTATCTTTACAAACAAAAGCTGTAAGTTAAAATTACATGCCAAGGCGAATTAAAATTTCCTGTAGTAACATCAAAACAATGGTCAAGGATCAATACATAATAGAAATCCTAGTAAACTACATGACCAAGAAATCGTTTCGCCGAACAAATTTAAGACGTATGCCTGTAAAATCCCAGAAATATCCAAAACATCCTATGGCTGGTTGTAAACTTTGAACGAACAATACCGATAACCAATGTATTTTAAATGGGGTGGTGCTTATATAACAGGCAAATTTGATAAGCAGACAGTATTCATTCAAACAATTCACGTCGCTTACAGTCAAAAACTTACGCAATGAGTGAAATTGAATAATTAAATATTTGTAAACGTGATGTTAAAAACTTCAAAGTTAAAATTAGTGAAGAATATATAATACAAGTTTGCCGTTTGCTGGAAAACGGCTCTAAGTGGCTCTAAGTAACTATAAGAAACCCTATGCAAATCTAAGAACATACTGGGTAAATTGAAACTATTGATTAAACAGGGTAAAATTCGGAAACTAAATAAATTGGGAAGAAGTCTGAATAAAATTATTGGTTTAAACGTGAAGGAGCACAAAACAGAGTATTGTTATAAGGAGTGAATGAAGCAACTCTATTAAAAATAATCAAGGGATGCTGATCCACTGCATGCAGTAGCAGATCGAGGGAGAACAAAAAGAGACGCACCTGGAAACTACAGGTCAGAGCTACTAGCTTAAGGCATTATTTTCTTTTTATTCTGAACATTGACTATATTTTATCATACCTGAATATTTTGTAAAGAGCCAACAACAATTTTTTTATACGTGAAAATTTATGTAAAGAGGGAAAAGGTTTTGAACGTTCAGAAATTTTCCAGTAAGATATAGTGTCATTTTTGCTGGCTTTAACTTAAGGAAAGGGAGCTATAATTTTTGGGGAGAAACAATTTAAATATTATGATTATTTGATTCAGGGATTGATTTTGTTATATACTACAACATATTAAGCTGTGAAGTGTATATAATATTTAATTTCTCATTATACAAACGTTAGTCGATTTCGTTTTTCTCATTTAAAATTGGAAAAGTATTAGATAGAGGGGGGGGGGGGTGTAAATTATTTGTTATCGTAGCGTTGTGCACTCTGTATGAATTAGATTGAGCTAGCCATGGCATAATTAAAATTAAGATATTAAAAGACACAGAGGTGGCAGACAGCAGGAAACTGGACGTTTATTACATCGGCGTGCAGCGTTATCGTATCAATATATATATTGAATAGTTTTTACACAAGGTAAGTTAATAAATACTAACGTATTACAGTTAATAAGATGAAATAATAGCTTAGACCTTTATGCAAAGCCCAAATGATCATTTCAAATCGAGCTAGTAATTGAAAGAAGGAAAATATAAGATCTTAGACAGGACATAAACCTGTATCTTAGTCTTTCCAGGACTATGCATTTACCAATTACACCACTGAGACCAATGACGATAATTGGAAAATTTACAAATCTAAATCGTATACACAACTATACATAAACCTAACTTTCAATTACGTTTAGCATTTTGTCAATCATATTGCTGCGATAAGGGCCGTACGTTGAGACTGATAAAAAAAGCCCACGTTGGGACGTTACTAAAAGTTTGCTGTGATACAGATACAACAAATTGTACAATTTAAAATTATTTACTTACATTCCTTTCTAACTTTGCCTGGCTAGCTCAACGGAAATGTGAGAGTTTTCAAGATGAAATCAAACACGGCAATATTAAAGCATTTATACAGTATGTAATATTTTCTCTCATACAAAAGCACATAGAACATTTACAACATAGTTGTTTCAAACAAAATAATTTCTAAGAAGTACTTATTATAAAAAAAGCTCCTTAGATTATTTTAAATTTACATAACTAAATTTCTTCTTTTATGGATATTTTACCTCACTTTGTTTATTCCCACGCTTGTAAGGTTTGTTTGGCCAAAAAATCCTTGACAGATAATCTATTAAAAGGTCAGAGTGTTTCAAACTCTGAACACAAACTCTCCTGGTAAAATCTCACAAAAAATATTATATGATTAACACTTATTATTCTACCTTAAATTAAATTACAAATACTCCAATATCAGTTAAAAATAAATCTGAAAGTAATACTTGCAGAATCCAGAAACGCGCTGCTCGTAATTAAATATCTTCTTATTTTAAATTGACATCAAATCAATTTACAAGATTTTCCATATTTAAAAATTCTCATTTCAAACAACAGTTTACCAAAGTACATTTTTGGTTAAATCTTCCTTTCGATTATTTAATAAAATTTTTTAAATAGCGTTATTTTGAAGAATTTTCCCTCTTCATTGTAATTTAATAACACTTGTTCGATATGCTTGTTGACTGCATGAATAGCCGAATAGTCTTAAGGAAACTATTTTGAATGAAATAAATGAGTTGTGCCAAAAACTAAATATTTGTTCTCAAAAGTCCTGTTTACTTTGAAACACAGCTTTTACATACCATGTGTTGATTACGACAACCGAACATTCGGACTTAATATATAAAATCAAACATATGCCATTTCCTGCTTCCCAAGTTTTTCTACAAAAAAATTCTTCAAATAAACGTTTTAGGGTACACTTTGTTACATCTAAATCAATTACTAAAAATTTTATAGGAACCTTCCTAACGACAGGCATTAGGTCTAATGTTGTTAAAAATTGACTGAAAAATTGTAGTGGCCGTGGTGTTGGACAAAGAACAAAACAGATGCTAAACGTTTGTCACAATGATTTTCTATTAGTTATCTTGCTCCTGTCATAACAACCAACAATTTAAATATTATATCCGTAACTGATAATACTTAGAATAAATAATAATGCAATTTTATTTGGTTACTCTAGGAAAATAAACATTTTATTTTACGGTACAAGAATTAATAATCATGATTACAGAAATTTATTTCATAATCAGAAATATGAAATATAACAACTGCAAATAAAACTACAGTCAAAATTGCCACTAAAGTTAAGAAAGATCCCATCAGGTTAGCTCCCAACATCCCAAGCCAATCATTAACCGCCCCTCTGTATTCGGAATTATTATTTGAAACCAAATGTTGGTTGTCTTCATTTCAATATCGCACGCTTTGCTTATTTGGCTTTTTATTTATACTGAATGTTCCTTCATCTGAAAAACAAATGTTCTTTCTAAATTTCTATTATTATTAGCCATATCCATAATGATTTCAACAAAGAACCATTCGCTTTTTCTTTTTGATAGTTATCCTAACCCGGTGAAGTGGAAAGCTTTTATAGCCAAAGTGTGGGACTCTCCTGTCGGCATACCCATTAAAACCACCCCCCCTGGCAGGTGCATCTGTCAAATGGCTCCGCCACACTGCAGCCTAAAAGGCTTATTGTACTGACACTGGTTAAATATTATACCCGATCTGCAAAGCCTGCACCGCGAATTATAGAGTACAGGTCCCTTGATGAAAAGATATCGACTTCATTCGGGTCTAACTTTGGTCGCCCGAATAGGTGCTGCCTGTGAACGCACCTTTATATATTCGTAACATTCAATTTAGAGGTTATGTATTTTTTTTTGAGTTGACATGATTAGAATGATACACTTTTACTTTAAATTAAAATATAGTTATAATGACTGTGTTTTGTTTTAATAATAATTCACTTAGATCCACTACATTTCACACTGCCTCATTCTACCAAACGCCGCGCATCTGCATAGTACATACATTGCAGTCTCTGGTTCCTCTAAGCATAGTCTGCAGTCAAGGTCTTCGTTATATTTTTTCATCCTCTGGAGGTGAACCTTGACAGAAGTGTGTCCTGTCGGGAACCCCACAGTGATTCTAAGCTGTTCCCTGCTTAAACTCAGCAGTTCCTGAGTTCTGTTTTTACTAGGCCCCTTTACCAGCACCTTGGTATGGGTTAGACCTAGTCTGTTCTGCCAGTCTCTTAGGTGTTGGTTGCACATCCATTTGCTAATATAGCTACGGATGGCAGCTTTTGTGACTCCCAAGGCTGGTTCGGAACCGATAAACGGCCCTTGCACCCCCTGTCTTGCGAGTTCATCTACAATTTCATTTCCCTTGAGATCTTGATGGCCTGGCACCCACTGTAATGTAACAGAGTTTTGTTGTGCCAGTTCATTAAGTGCCTCAATAGATTCCCATACCAGTCTAGATGATACTTTCTGACTTGTTAGAGCACTGAGTGCTGCCTGGCTGTCAGACACAATATAGATGTGTCTTTTAGTATAGGCACCCCTTCTACTTTCCCGCACACTTTGTAGTATGGCATATATTTCCATTTGAAAAACGGTAGCGTTTGCCCCTAAGGGGGCGCTTAACGTACCTTCGGTCTCTCCCTGGAGAGTCCAGACCCGGACCCGGTTTCACCCTTGGAGCCATCCGTGTACCAGACCATACCGCCCGGAGGTAATCTACCCTTAATTTTCCCCACTCCACATCCTGGGTAACAGTCTTGAAGAGTGTATCCAGCGAATGCTGGGGAGTCATTTGGTCCGAACGCATCTCGAACAGATGCCCCCAATTTCTCCAAAGCAATCTCGTATGGTCCGTACCTACAATAATCCTAGACTGAAGGTTCTTAAGTCTGTATAGTCCAAGTCTTGCCTTCCCCACTACCACCAAGTGTAGTGGGGGAAGGCCAAGGAGAGTCTCCATAGTAGCTGTGGGCATAGAACACATCACCCCTGTAATACTTAGACAGGCCAGTCTCTGGATACTGCCCGACTTCATTCTGGTGTTTAATTGTTCAGCCTTGGGCCACCATACAAAGGTTACATATGTTATTACTGGTGTGACCACCCTAGTGTACAACCAATGTACCATGTTTGGTCTTAGCCCCCAGGATTTGCCGCAAGTGCGTCTAACTATTGCTAAGGAGGTTTCCGCCTTGCGTACGATCTTATCGATCTGCAGGTTCCATGTGATTTTGGAGTCCAGAGTGACTCCCAAGTATACCACTTCGCCTGCCAGCCCGATTTCGTTACCGTTAAGGAAGAGGGGTGTTATGCCCGCAATCTTCCTTCTCCGGGTGAAAGGTACTAAGGTGGACTTTTGGGGGTTGACTTGAAAGCCTTCACTCGTTGCCCACCTCTCTATTATTTTCAGGGTTTCCTGCATTCGGCCCCTGATAATATTGTTGTATTTACCCTCCACTAGGACTGCCAAATCATCAGCATATCCTAGCGAGGTAAACCCTTCTCTGCTCAGCTCCCACAACAGCACGTCTATGCTAAGTTCCACAACAGGGGGACAAAACTCCCCCCTGCGGGCATCCCCTTGCCACCCGGACTGCCATGGTATAACCAAGCAGTTCTGTGACTGCCACCCTTCCACTTAACATGCAATCTATCCACCTGTAGCAAGTTTGCTTCAACCCAACTGATCTAGTGACCGTCGAGATGGAGCTAAAGGATGTGATATCAAAGACTCCTTCGAAGTCCAAAAAGACACATAGAAGGATTTCTTTGTTAGCTAGAGTCTTTTCAGCCCTGGGAATCAGCTGGTGAATAGCTGACTCTGTTGAAAGTCCTGCTCTAAAAGCAAACTGGTTCGGGTGTAATGGGTTAGTTGCCAAAACACTCCACCTGATATGCCTGTCAAGCAGTTTTCCCATCGTCTTAAGAAGAAAGGACACAAGACTGATGGGCCTGTAGGATTTTGCCTGTGAGTGATCCGTACGACCAGGTTTAGCAATAAAGGCTACCTTAGTTAACCTCCAACTGCACGCAATGTATTGGAATGCCAAGCTAGCCTTCAAAACTCTGCAGATCCAGCTCATCAGAAGGTTTGATCTGTTTTGCAGCATGGCTGGGATAATCCCGTCAATGGTTTGAAAGTATTTATCGTCCATTTAATTTTTTGGAAGGTAATCATCAAATGTTAGTTGTCTTCATTCCAATATGGCACGCTTTGCTCATTTGGCTTTCCATTTATATTTTGAATGTTGCTTCATCTGAAAAACAAATGTTCTTTATAAGATTTCTATTATTATTAGCCATATCCATGATTTCAGATTTGCTTAATATATTCTTCTTCAAATATTTCTTGATGATATGCAAATTTAAAAGACCTAAATTTGTTTTTCTTAAGTATTTTAAAAGCTGTGGTGTGGCGAATCTCCAACCAGACTCAATTTCTCGTTCTTGGATCATAACTCCACCGCAGTCAACACATATATTTTCATTATGTTCTCAGTTTCTCCTACAGGTACGAGTTCAATATTTAAATTCTTGGTTTGCACAAAACAAAGACCGCAAACCTCTGGATTTTGTATAATACTTGAATTGTCGATGCCAACGTAAGTGGTCTTTCAGGATATAAATCAGCAAAGAGGCCGTGCACCTGCGTTAAACTATTTCTGTCATGATATAGTTTTAAAAACTAATTTTTTTCATTGACCATGTAATTATCGACCATTATTCTCAAGCAAAATATGACAAGAGCAAGATAACTAATAGAAACCATTGTGACGTA
The DNA here is from genome assembly GCA_036346225.1 of Platerodrilus igneus. Taxonomy (NCBI): domain Eukaryota; kingdom Metazoa; phylum Arthropoda; class Insecta; order Coleoptera; family Lycidae; genus Platerodrilus; species Platerodrilus igneus. The sequence continues at coordinate 374,278 of JARFIW010000727.1, read as the reverse complement.
TGTTTAGCATTTGTGTTATTTTGTTCCAATTCCATGGCCACTAAAATTTTTCAGTCAATTTTTTACAACTTTAGACCTAATTCCTGACGTTACAAAGGTTCCAAAAAAATTGATTTAGGTGTAATAAAGTGTGCCCTAAAACATTTCTTTAATGAATTTTTCTGTAAAATAGTTTGGGAAGCAGGAAATCAAATATGTCTGATTTTATATGTTAAGTTACTATATTCGGAAGTTCTAGTGAACACACGGTTTATCTATATATGTATAATAAAAAATTACCTGCAAATGTTTTGCATGCTGCCGTGAACTCAGCAACTGTGTTGATTGCTCTTAAATGACCATAAAAAACATCTAAAGCCATTATCACTTCATGTGGTGACTTTTTAAGGTGCTCAGAAAAACTTTCCATAATATCATTTACTAACTTTGTACCATCCTCTACTAACTGCTGCATTTCAGGTTCTGTTTCGAAACTGGCCGGTGAGTTAGATTTTTCTTCAAGATCAGGCTCTGGCTTTATACATGAGTGATAATCATCAAAGAGTTGTTTAGGCTCATACGATAGTAAATAACTTCCTTTTGCAATAAAATAAAACTTATTTTGAACTGCTTCGTCATCGATTGATTTAATAAAGTCCTGCCGATTTGAATATAAACAAATCCAATTAGTATGTTTGCAGATATAGCTAGTGTTCGCACGTAGTTGGAAACATGAACAAATTAACACTTCGGTGTTAACAATGTAAAATACTTCGGGTGCTGAGTCGCATGGAACTAAATATAAATGGTCAGCTACTTGCTGAATTTGCATAATAATGTCTACTGAGGGTTTTTCAATAATTTGATGTAGAATAGTTTCTTGTGTGCAATTATCAGCTGCATCTAAAAGACGCTTTTCATAATAAATTACAAATTTGGTCAACATGAAATCTAGCGTTTGTAATAAATTAAATGCTTTAATTTTTTCGAAAATGTTGTCCTGTAGTAACCGCATTGCCGCTTCTGAATTGTTACTAATAGAATAACAACTGTTTAAATTATTCCTACAACATAACGTCCACAGATCCTTTTGCTCCCAATATTTTTGTAAATATGCTAAATATGGTGGATGCTTCAATGCTGTTAGCTCGGCAATTCTAAATGCAGTTTCACATTCAGGTACATCAACTGAAAACATTATTGTTCGAAACTGCTGAAACAGGACTTGTTGCTCATCAAGTTGTATTTCAGGCTTAGAATTTATTAACCACCTCCAAACGGAGCGTAACACGTGAAACGTAGATAATAAACAACGAGATCTAGGCCAAACCCTATCAAATGGAATCTCTTCTAATAAAGAGTCATTGACAATGAATACAGACGGTCCATCAATACTTCCCCCAAAAATTGTATCGCCCAAAATATCCTGTAGTAATTGAAAGCCACAGCTTATTAAATGCTCATCATCTGATGAGAACATTATAATCCCTAGTGGTAGACCACCACACTCACTAACTGTGGATAAAATAAGTATTCTACTTGCATGCTGGCCAGAAGTAGTTATAGAACTCACAAAAACTACGTCAGCGGCATTTTCAACGTACATATGAATTCTCTTCATTAACATTGGACAGAAACTGAAATGAGCAAAAATATTATTTTTAAATCACAAAATGTTATGAAACGACCACCACGTAACATGACTTCAAAAAGTACTTCGATGTTTGTTATGAAATGTTTTTTAGAATTGTAAATTAAACAAAAATGCTGCCAACTACCTAGTCATTCCACAAATATATTAACTTCAAAATTATATATTTTTAATTAATGCTTCTTAAGAAATCAGCTCTTGACAGTTCCTAAGTTGTTAGTTATTAATATCTTGCAAAAATATCTCTGAAAAAGTGCAAAATAATACAGTAAAATGCAAACAATTAGCTTGTTTTATCAAATCTAATAACTTCGTTCTACAATAGAAATAATGACATGCACTTTTCAAATCCAGTGCACTTGAATGTTCAAACATAACAGTAATTTTTCAACGAAATGGTATATAATTAACACCTTACATGCTGCAGTGGTACCTGATGCCCACTACTATCCAGATCATGGCGCTGGGGTGTTCCTACAGGAGTAACGTGTAGATTGTAACTTATTTAAGACAAAAGAAGATAGTGAAACATTTTTAATAAAAACTTATTATTATATTTGAGACTTACACATGAAATGAAAATTAACTTAACAATATATTCTAAAGTCAAACCTAAATAATCTTTTATTAGAAAATTGGTGAAATTACTGAAAAGTCATTTATAAAATTAAATATCATATATTTTCTTTCAGATTGAGTATTAAGGTAAGTTGAAGAGAGCTTTCTGCAGAACTTTTAGTGGTTTGTTAACAGGTAATATTTTATGTGCTGTTAGTATTTATAGTCCGTGTGGTCCATGAGTTTCAGCATCTTCTCATCATTTAGTATACCACCTTTATAGGGATTCGTTAGTTTTTATAGATATTGTGATGCCCTTTTGTTTTGTTATCTGAGTCAATAAATTGGCCTATAAACACTCCATGATCTACCCCTGAACTAAATGTTCAGATTAGCCGTTCGCATTATTGGAGGTTTCCCTTACTTGCTAGTCATTCAGTCACTATCTTCTTTTGGCATAAATATAATTATTGACATGGAAATTGCAGTTTGGTTCATAGTAGCTTACAACGAGGAACAACTCTCATATTAAGATATATAAAATAAATTTTGTTTTCAATAGTCAGCTTTTGTCTATTCATACCTCTTTTCCAGAATCCAAATTGTAATGAAATGCTACCCATTTTAGGTTTTAATTAAAACTTTACACAATATGATAACTGAGAAGATAATATATAACAGCAACCCAAGTGACTACCGACACGGTAAATTGATCAGAATGTTTCCACCACATTTAGTTCCATTAAAACAAAATGATAAAGATTTAAAATATATGAACTTGGGGTTCCTATTGAAATGTGTTGACCGCCAGATTTGCTCTGTCAGCATCCATTGGATTCTAACACCCTCCAACTCAGACAAGCCTTCATTGTTTATTTCCTGTTTGAGGGTTACTTTCAGATTCTACATCGTGCCATTTAAAAGTTTCTGTTAAATTTTGTATTTGGGACACTCGGTTGGCTACAAAAGAAGTCCAATGCGATGCCTGAGAATCTATCCAGCAAAGTGCTATTTAAGAATCTGTCCATAAATTTACCGAATGGACACTAAGTGTGTTGTCTGAAAAATTTTAAAAGTTGTGTAATTAGCCTTGAAAGCAACATAGTGCATAGCTCTACTCTAGGAATAGAAACAACTTTGAGAGGGGCTTTAGACTTTAGACTTAGAAGACACTAAATTGCAAGAAATTGTTCCATCTAAATATTCTGTCTGAAGGTAGACACATGCTGCATACACCCTTTCATTTGTATAGGAAAACCCCTGAAACTAATTTCGTAAAATCCTTTTATCAAGGAATAAATATCATGGAATTTGTAAATGTGATAGAAGGTGGAGATTTTTGGCAAAGGTCTTCTATTTAGTGAGAGAATGGTCTCATCTGTCACCTCTGTGTCCCAATTTACCTTGAAAGTCTATCAGTTTATATTAATAATTTATCAATTATTATGATAGGCGATAACAAGCTAAGTGAGTTATAACATTGTGCAACAACTGATAAAAGTATACGTTTAGTTATGGGAGCCTTTAAGGAGATTTTGAGTACAGAAATTAACAAAAAATCTTCATTTGGATTATACTTCAAACCCAGTATGGTATTTGAAGAATTTTCTAGAGCTACGTGATATTCTAGAGTTTTTTGTGTAATTTTCTCAAGAGTCCAAAATTTTGGAGTAATAGTTTCCAGTCTTGCTCTGTTATCTGAGCACACATTGTAACAACCGGCGAATGGTTTTCGAAAGATGTAGTAATGAGTGAAGTACTGAGCTCATGTTGCAGACAATAACAAGGTGCATTACCAGCAATTGGGTATTTTGCAATATTGAAAGGTTTTTACCTAACCTAATTACTCAGTTTAGTAGCAAATCACAATAACAATCTGCCCTTATCAACAAATCTATTTCCAAAAGTTTTAAATACATGGAATCTGCTAATTTTATATCTCTTGGGAATTTAATTTTGTAAGAATTAATGAGAACTTGCAGTAATTTGCAAGTAATAAGAGCATTCAAGACAGTACAAGATATCTTAAATTCCTGATACAGTTAACGTCTTATTATAGGGTTTGTAATGCAGTTTTTATACAAATCCTTTTGAGATAAATGGTTCTGACTGCAAGGATTCAACAAAACTTTAGTGTGGCTGTGAGTTCCTTGCATATTATAAACAAATACACTATGGGTGCCGAGTAATATGTGTGAGTTTTTGTGGAAACTGCTGCTAGTGAGCTAGACTGTGAACGAATATGGATGGTTTCATTGTTTTGCACTACAGCACGAGAGGTGTTAATAGGGCTATTTTTTCAATGTTAACTTCGCTATCAGTATGCGACGAAAACTCTTGGTACTTGAGATGCTAAAATTCTGATTTGGGTAAGAATCATGCGACCTTTGTGAATTATAGGGGCCATTTCGTGGCAAAGCAGAATCAACTTACAGCAAGTTTGGTTAATTTTTTTAGAACGTCATGTGCAATAAATTATGATGTTTACGATTACAAAATGCACAACCTTTACTTATACATTGTGCTAGCGTATGCTGAGTGTCTAGGCAGTTATAACATAATGACTAGATTTTAGAAAAGTCTGTTTTTCAGAAACCAATAAGTTTTTTAACTTACCAGTGTAACAATTTTTTTTGTATAACAAAACTTCTTTACAATGTAACAAAACTGCATTAAAGCAGGAAGAAAAATGAAAAACTTTGTTAAAAATTATTTATTTGAAAACCTATATATGTTTTCGAATTCTTAATTAATCTTTGGTCCCATACGAAAAACAACGAACGATCTGTTATTCCTAGTTTAATTTAATTACAAGGCTAAATTCCACATTTTGTACTAATAATAATTTTGAAAATAATTCAGGTGTTTTGAAATCTTGCTTAGAATATTTTAAATAGCATGCTTATCATTAAACGTCCGTGTAAATAACTTATTGTTCACATATATCTCAAGGTTTTCAACTTTTTTCATAAACATGGCAAGTGGTTGGCAAGCATTTGTTCTAATTAGCAAAAATTGCGGGAAGATAAAAATCCCCCAGATTTTCCTAATCTGCCCACTTCCATGTTGATTTTGCGAGCAAAGCGGAATGGGAGTCGATGTGCAAAAACTTTCAGATTAATAAGTACCATAATTCAGAGTCAGTATGGGATCCGTTAAATTTCATACCTGCAAGTGAACAGCAGAAGTTGAACCTGATCATAACCAATGCAAGGGTAGCAATCAATGACCAGTCGTTAAGTGTGAGTCTATTGCTTTTACTGAATCTTTCACCAAATTTATTTAACAACCCCCTTCTTCACGTATGGTCAAATTACTACCCATAAAACCCCTAAAACTGGAATATATATATATATATATATATATATATATATTCAAGTTTTTTTATTAAATTTGTGACTGCCAAATCTCACATTCTATTATGTAACAAAATTTTGTTCAAGGATTTTAAAACTAACGAATCTGTGATATAATTTAATTGATAAATATGGTTGTTATATGATTTTATTATTTGTTATGAAATAGACAAACTCACACAAGCAATTCTTCATTTAAGAACACGCATTTGTTAAAAATGTTTCAACGTTGAAGACGCCTGATCAATTATGTTGTAAGTCAATCTAAGAATCTAAGTAGAAAAATTTAGAATCATCAACTACGAAAGAATTTTCTGTATCTATCCATTTTTTATTAATACTTGGTAGATACAGTGGCATCCATCTATAGGCTTAATTGTTTTCTGTTTAACTACGAAAATTTTGGTCCAGACTCATCTCTTGGGGTGATATTCAACTTAGCCGTCAGCCAAAGAGTTTTTGGTCTTGCCATCTTTTAAGATTAAAAACTTTAGTTCTTTAAAGTATTATTACTAGAGCGAGTCACATGCAATAATTTGTTTCCTTATCATGCCCGCTTTTATATAAAAACCTGTTTCATTAGCGTCCACAATGGGGGGCGTAGTTTCTTTAAGTACACATAATTTATTAAAAATCTGGTTACATTGTCTCCTAGATGTGGGACATGAATTGTTGCTCTAACTCCTCCCTTGAGGCAATATCCCGGAACACGTTTCGTAAGTATCTGTAACATTAAAGCCATACCGTAGGGCATTCTTAATCTTGGTAGCTTAACAGTACAAAATTAGCACATGTATATAGTATTTAAAACTGTTTCACCACAAGCATAAATCTTATGATTGTGCTCATTACAAATGGTACAAATAGCAGTTGGCTTTGAAATCCGTGTGTAGCATTAGTATGTAGAGAAGTCACATTTACAGAACTTTTAGTAGCTGATAGATTTTCTAGTACCATGCATCTTTTATTTAAAAACTCCAACAAATTCTTAAGAGTTGGTAAACTGTTCAGATCACGTTCACTTTCGAATTCATAATTGGTATTATAATCAAATTTCTGCTCCAATTGATAAGTTAAAATCAAGTCAAACATTTTCCTTTCGGAATAATTTAAATTTCTTTAATGCTTCAAACCCTTTAGTTACAGTCGTCAAAAACTTCCTAAGCTTCGTTGCAGTACCCTTAGTTACTAAACTTATACCTAAAATAATTTTTAAATGTGTGATAATTACTGATATTTTATTTTAATTTATTTTTTTTTAGAATTTATATGGCAGTGCCAAAATTTTCATTTGTCACTCTCAAGTTTTCAATAAGTTAAGTGCTTCAAGCGATAAATAAGAATTTAAATACAAAAAACGCTGTATAATTGTGGGTGAGGTATTATCAGTGATTAGCGCTCTGAACAATTGATAAACTGACTGCCATTCTTCAATTTTTACCTGAATATTGTATAATATTAATTTCTGGAAATTTTACCATTGCTGAAGATGCGTTTTGCTGTGCTACAATAGCTTGAGATCCTGCGGATGAAGTAAGTGTTAGTTCTTTTATACACGTTCTTTACAATGCAAGCATATAATATTTTAGTCCAACTAAATCACTATCTTCATTATCAATAACTTCATCATCTCGTTTATTAATTTTTCAATTTCATCCTGGCAATTATCATATAAACGAAAAGCTTCAATTAAATTTTCTTCACGAGTGCGAAATTCCTCGACATTAGTCCAACTTCCCTTATTTGCTAAAAGCCAATTACTTATTCTAGTTATTTTCGCCTTATCACTAGTTCGAGTAAATTCCAGTGCTTGATAATCCATCTTAGCTAATTCAGCTGCTTTAAATTAAACACATACAAACAACATTGCAACAGCTTAATACAACCACACTTTTTCTTTTATTTAATGAAGAATCAATCTGATTACATATAAAATTCAATTACAAATTCGGTTTCAAAGTCTGATCAAAATTATGTAAGGGAAACTCTACACAGTTCATCTAACAGAATGGATTGAGCTCTTTAAATTCGATGAGATTTAATGCACTATATTTACTGCACTGGATTGCTCTTTCTAAGTGGACAAAGTGAAACAATGTGTTGATGTTATTTACCTTACGTTTATTTATAAACTACATGAAAATGTTCCACCAATAAACTGATAAACACATAATTACAACAGTTTAGCGTAATTACAACAATCAAAATTGTCACTAACACTATAGTGATATTGACTTTCAAATGTTATTACACTACTATTGGTGATAGTTTCTAAAAGTCGGTAATACAGTTACCAAAGTTCATAAGATACATCGCGCAAGCGCAATGAGAAAAGCGGGCTACGCCTCTGGCGGAGGAAAGCGCGAACCTTTTACAGATTTGGGCGCGGTCCTCTACCAATGGCGTCACCAATACAAATTTATATTGCGCAATACTTCGGAAAATTTAAGAATTTAAAACAAAACATAATTTACTCACATGATAGGTCCAGTTTTCCCCAAGGTACGCCTATCATCCTTCCGGCTAGGTAAAGATGGTATTGCTCCGGTGCTGTTGGCTGAGCATGGACATCCGGGTCATCTCTGGTCGTGGGCTGCTCCAGGGTCGTATCAGAGTCCTAAATGTAGTGGAACGACAGGAAAGGTTTGTTAGGAAAGACACACAAAGATAAGCAAGGCAAGAGAATCTACATAATAAGATAAGATACGATACCGGCACGACTACTTCACTTGATAGTTTTAGGCAAACAGCCCCGTTTTAGAGTGTCACGGAAACACTTCTCCCACTTTGTCCCCACTCTTTGTCTAGTATTCGCATACCCCTTCTAGGGACACGCACACTGCGCAAATGCACTACTATGACGTACGGAAGTACACGCCTAATCTTTTAAAATTCCCGCGCACCGCGTATTTGAAATTATGGCGCGAAACTTCCATACATCAAAACTTAACCTAAAAACACTGTTTAAGTGCAAATTGCACGTAACAATGTTAATGGTCTTAATTCCAATTTTACCTCGATTATTGAGTAGATCACTTCCGTTAATACATTCAAATGACCACCAAATCTACGTTAGTGAGAGTAGATGAATAAATAAGTAAATGCGATATACCAATAGAAAAACTTGTAATCATTTAGTTCTGTAATTATTTTTTTATGACAAAAGGTATTTGACATTGTAAAAATACAAAATATAGTTGTCATAACAACTGTTAGGACAGTGTTGCCAGATTTCTAACAAATACCTGCAACAAAAAGTATTTTGTGGTCCACAATCAACACTCCCACTGGAGTACAAGAATACAAAAGCTGCAACTAATCATTAGTTACTTTCAAATTTACAACTCCCAATTTTTTATATACTTTTCATGTTTGACTGAACCGAAACTTTCTGTCAACATATCTGCGGATCTATTGGCAGTTTCTAAATATTTTAATTCAACCTGATTACTGGCAATAACATCCCTTGCAAAGTGGTGCCTTATATCTATGTGTTTCGTACATTTATGAAACATATGATTAAGGGACAATTTTTGGGTGTCTAAATTATCATTATACAATGTTATGCAGCTCTCTATACTTGTCAATTCTATCAATAGGTTCCTTAAATATACGGCCTCCTTAGTGGCTTCAGAAACTGCAACATACTCAGCTTCTGTGCTAGAGAGTGCAACAGTACTGTTTCCTGCTTTCTCAAGATACTAGAACATCTGATAACATAAAACAAAATCCAGTATATGACTTTCTGTCATACGAGTTACTACCCCCAATCGACATCAACAAACCCTTCCAAAAAACCATCACTTTCACAAAACTTAAGTCCATAGTCTAAAGTTCCTCATAAATATATTAAAATGCGTTTTGCATGCTTCCAATGAACTTCGGTGTGGCAGTTATTAAATTGACTTAAATAACTAACTGAATAACAAATATCAGGCCTTGTTAAACTACACAAATACATTAAGCTACCAATAAGTTGCTGATATGGAAACTTAGTTTCATTAACTCATTAACGCGTGTGTGCGCGCGTGTGTGCACATACGGGCACGCGCGTGTGCGCGTATACCCACGCACGCACCTGCGCACACACACACGCACACGACACACGCACGCACACACACACGCACGTACACACACGTACACACACGCACGCACACACACACACGCGCACACTCAACACACACACGCACGCTCTCACGCACCCACCCACCTACCAACGCACGCTCGCGCGCACGCATCCACACACACCCACGCACACGCCCATGCGCGCACCCACGCATGCGCCCACACGCCCGCTCACACATGCACACGCGCGCGCGCACACGCACACATGCGCGCACACGCACATATGCACGCGCGCACCCACACCCACCCACGCACACGCATGTACGCGCGCATCCACCCACGCTCACGCCTAACATTTTTCAAGCGGACTCTGTCGGGATTTGAATCAAGGACCTTGAGCATAGTAGTCACACGCATACCAACTACGCCACAGAGCCGCCTGTAAATGCTACCTTACATGTGATTTTCCAATGCTCCACCCGAAGGTACTACATTGGCCAGGAAGTGAGTTTTTTTTACCAGAAGAATTTGGAATTTTGTCGAACCCTTGCTGTTCCAAGCAAGGTAGGGATCTTTAACGTGCGTGACAACACTCACACACTGGACCTCCATTTTACCTCTCATCCGAATGAGGGTGTATTTTTGTGAAAAATGCTCGCCTAACATTTTTCAAGCGAACCGTGTCGAGATTCATTTATTTTTATTTATTTACACCAAACAGAAGGTATAAATCTTCCAATGAAGGTGCCACAACTTTATAATACTGCAATGACAACGGAATTTTACAAATTCAAACTTGTCCGAAATATTAGATAAGTTCAATTGATCACTATCAACAAGAATTTCAGTAAAACGTCCCACTGAATCTAATGACGCCACTGTCTTGTTTGTATCCATACGTACTTCACTATGTCATTCATTTACAATTACATCTCTGCTTATTACAATCTTATTTGTTTCTGGATCATAAAGCCTACATCCTTTTACGTTTTCACTAAAACCAACCAAAAAAGTTTTTTTAAATTTTTTATCCCATTTAAGATGTCTTTCTTTTAGAATGTGCATCATAACGCAGCTTCCAAAAATAAACAAATTACTGACGTCTGGCTTTCGGTTAGTCCACACTTCAACAGGCGTTTTGAAAATGCCTTTTGCTATCTTAGCCGTATTTACTGCTTCAGTCCAAAATTGCTTCCCTAATTTTGAATCAAAAAGCAAACACCTGACTTTTTCAACTATCAAACGATTTAAACACTCAGCAGTGCCATTCTGTTGAGATGTATACAAATTCGTCTTTTGATGACTAATTCCGTGGTCAGCTAAATGGGTCTCAAACTCCTTACTGCAGAATTCGCTGCCGTCAGAACAAATGATATTTATTTTTGTTTCCTTTTGCTGTTCGATGAATTTCTTAAGTTTTTTAAAAGTTTCGAGAGTTTCATCTTTCATCTTTAAAAAATAGACAAAATTCATTTTACTGAAGTCGTCTTCAAGCATGAGAAAATATTTTGACCCGCCAATTGATAGCACTTCCATTGGTCCACGAATGTCTGCATGAATGATCTCTAGAAAAGTTTTAGCTCTATGACCCGTGTGGTTGAAAGGTAGCCTTGTTTGCTTCCTTCACAACAACCCTCACAGACTGCACTCTGACTAAAGCTTCCTTACACTCAAAGCCTTCAACTAAGCCATTTTTTCATCAGGTCCAATCTCTATAATTTACGTGACCAAACGTTCTATGCCATATCTCGCTCGTTATAGCTGTCGCTAATAATAAAGGATTTTGCTTTTCGTATTTGAAATTCAAACGATAAACATTATTTTCTAAATCGGCCATTGCAACGAGCTTACCTTTTTATCATATCTGAGCAACAGACAAAAGGTTTGCAGTCAAACCAGATACCTACAAGACATTTTTTATTGTTATATTATATTCTTTTTCACCAAAAGTAGTAATATTTGCATCACCTGCACATTCGACTGGTATGGACGTTTTATTAGCTAAAATTATTTCTTTTAACTTATGCTGTACTCGAGTATTGGTCAACCAATCACTCCTAGCGATTAAATGCATACTGCATCCCGAATCGATAAATCAGTCTGAAGTACTAAACTGTTCAGTAAAAAAACTGTACTAAAAACACTGTTATTACTACCCCTTGTTTTGGATGTATCATTGTTCACATTTAAATCGGGACATTGGTTCATGAAATGACCTTTTCTCTTACAACAAAAACAAATAATATTGCTTCTGTTAACTTTACTAGGGTTTACAGAACTGCTACTACCATCAATTGCTTTATTTTTAAATCTCTTTCTAGGTTTAGCAGCAAACGTGCTTCCTTCGCGACTACCAACATCTAAATTCATGTTTAGAAACTTCGACTTAATTTCATCGGTTTTTATATCAATGCCGGAATGTTCAATGGCTAAAATCATTGGCATATACTTGTCTAGAAGTCCGGTTAACCCTTTCGCTGCTGAATTATGAAACTGCATCACTTGTGTGCTGAATTAAGAAAATCTAAAAACGTATATATACGGATGTAGCATTCAGAATTACATAGAACATATAATTACTGACATAGCATATATATTATATAATTTGTGGTGCGTTCATACGTTCATAGCATACCTGTCAAACTTAGATATTGAAAAAATGCAAATAAATACTACACTTTTTATTATGTAAATAAAAATCAGTTGTGCTAAATATTTTAAAACTTTTCAATGTGTGAAATAGTTCAAAACAGGGTACCGCGCAAAGTCTGACATCACAGTCGGGACAACAATATCCACTGTCCTTTCTTCTTTTTCGGTAATTGCTAAGCTTCCTTATCAGTAAAACCGACATATCCTGCCATTATACAAGAATTTATACCTATGCACTATTTAGCAGCAAAGGCACCTGTGACACGATTGAAAATCTGAGTATGACTAAATCTAATAAAACTGCAAATACTACTGAATTACGAAATACATATATGCAACTATAAAATAGAGTAGGCAAGCTTCTCGTACGTATATTTACTGACAACGCACAGATTTTTGAAATTATAAAATGTATATTTATGGACGTAGCCCTCTAAGTATGCATTTTGAAAACGTACATTCACAGTTAAAGGGTTAAAAGAAGAGAGCTAACCCAAATATCATCAATCTTAAAACCTGTGTGATTTAACTTTTAAGCTGTCTCAATAACCTGACTTACATAAGACTCCATCGAATCGCAATTGTCCAGTCTCAAAGAAATTAAAGTTCTGAGTAAACCAATCTTTCTTGTAAATCCGCTATCCTCATATAATTTTTTACGGGTATCCCAAACATCCCTAGCTGTTATTGTACTTTTCACGTGCATAAACAAAAAGAGATACAAAGTCAAAATTAGCTTTGCTTTGGCTTTTGCAACAAGCGCCATTACCCTTCAGTTCCAACAAGGCAATTTGATAAGTCTTCGAGAATAAACACATTTTCTACCGTGAAAGACCAATCTTGGTAATTTTCTCGGCCTAACAATCGTGGTACACTGGTTAAATAATTTACTGCCATATTTTTTAACTAATCCAATTCTGATATTCAAATCGTTTTACTTAATGCGCGAAATACACTACACTACACTACTAGTCCTCGCCTGAGCCCATATCCTGTTGGTGAGAGTAGATCAATAAATAAATAAATGCGATATATCAATATAAAAACTTGTAATCATTTGGCTCTGTAATTATTTTTTTATGACAAAAGGTACTTGACATTAGAAAGATACAAAATATAGTTGTATAACAACTGTTAGGAAAGTGTTGTTAGAATACATACAACAAGAAGTATTTTGTGGTCCACAACTAACAATCTATATGGTACTTAATTTATAACAGACCTTGATTCCATGAATACTTTCAGGGTGTCTACTCGAACAACTGAATAAAAATTCAGTACTTTTTCTGTACTTTTTAGTACTTTAATTGAAAAAATTCAGTACTTTTTGTTACATCAAAAACGAAAAATAAGCGTGATTAGAACATTCAAATATTTGTAGTTAAAAGTAAATATACCTACATATTCACGAAAAAAGTGCATAGAGAATATTTTTATTTATGAACTCTTCAGTCTCTTTTTTAATTTTTCTAATTCAGCATCGAACTCTAGTTCTTCTTCCTTGCGCTTTTCTGTTACCTCAACTTTCTTTAACTCGAGTGTCTTGATATCAGCATGCAATTGTTGAACCTCTCGCTTCTTAGTAATTTTTTCATTATGCTTAACTTTTAATGCTTCTTGCCTTCTGGAAGACGCATTTCGAAACTCTAAAAGTATTTTCTTAGAAATTGTAAATTCGGAAAGGTGTTTTATTTTAGAAGTTAAAATTTTGTCATAAACAAGTCGTTGGGCAACTAGCGATTCATTTTAAGTATTTTCTAGGAGGCATTCTTTATTTATCGAAAAACTCCTTTCAACCGAAACATTGCTGTGAAACATGATTAAATTTTTTTAAATAAAATTTAAAAATACAAATTCTCACACTCACACTCACACTCTTTACACAACCTCATTAAAAATATGTCCAATCTTTCCTTTTTTGGGGAACTGTTCCAGTTTTCCAAAGCATTCTTCTTGTCCTTACATAATTGGTGTTTAATCAATGTTTATTTGCCAAATTAGGCTCAATCGATATAGTGGACTGTAATAATTAATTGCTGTGCTTAATCACGTTTTATTAAACAAAAGATCCCACTGAAATGCAAGCTGATAATACAAAATATTGTAAATAATACTCAAGCAAGGTAACTTGAAATGTTGATACAACGACGTGTTTCACGTTAAACGCTGTTACCCGACTCCCTGGTATTGAGGGGTTGTTACGATTAAAGTATATAAACTTATACCAAATTCAATTAACTCATAGTAAACAGTACGTGTAAACAAGTACTCATCACACAATAATGGGTAATGGGCACACTTTGGCAATCCCACGTTTTAACAATCCACTGGCTGTTTTAATCATAACCACACGCACAACATTATCGTTTCCAGAGATGAGTTTCTGTAATTCTTCCCAGCAACCATTTGCAGGGAGGTACATTTTCATTTTTTACTAATACAAGTACACCTGGTTGCAATTCACAAACCTCACGTTTCCACTTATGACGTTGTTGTAAATCGCACAAATATAATTTTGATCATAATTTCCAAAAGTTCTGATGTAACTGTTGAATTAGTTGATATCCTGATAATGAATTAAGTTTCACTTTTTTGGAAAACAATGGATCTGGTACAGTATTAATGGCCTTACCGATCGAAAAGTGAGGTGTCAGGGATGCATAATCATTAGGATCGGATGACATTGCATAAAGTGGCCTGGAATTCAAAGTTGCCTCAATCTGTACGAGTAATGTATAAAACTCTTTGTATGTTAAGACTGTCTCCCCGATCACGCGGTATAAATGTGCCTTTACACCCTTGACATTGCTTTCCCATAAGCCACCGAACTTTGGTATACTCGGAGGTATGAAATGCCATGTGATTCCTTCTTGTGCGCAGCTATGATATCTTGATCATTTTTTATAAAATCAAACAAAAGTTTCAATTCTTTTATGCACCAACAAAATTTGATGCTTTGTCCAAAATATGTGAGTTGGCTTTCCTTGACGGGATGCAAATCGTCTTAATGCTGCTATAAAAGCTTCAGTTGTTAAGATCGTAACTAATTCTAAATGAACAGCTTTGCTAGTAAAGCATATAAACAAGCATATAGAAGATTTGTATTGCTTTGAACTGCGGCCTTTTCGATCTTTCAAGGTAATTGGACCAGCATAATCTAGACCTGTAATTGTAAAGCGGCATGAAACATTTACACGAGTTTCTGGTAAATCGGTCATAATTGTATCTCCTTGAGTTGGTTTATATCGAAAGCACCTTATACAATTTTTTACAACAGTCTTTGCAATAAACATGCCAGATATAGTTCAATAATTTTGGCGAACAGTATATAAAAGAAGTTGCGGACCTGCATGCTGCAATTTTGCATGTTCGGGCTCAAAAATTAACCGAATAAATTTATGTTTGTTACCTAGCAGAAGTGGATGTTTTTCGTTATAACTCAGAGAAGAGTTTTTTAATCGTCCACCCAAACACAACAACCCATTTGTATCGACAAACGGTGCTAACGAAGACAATCGATTTTTAACCTTAACATCTTTCTGAGAAAGAATTTTGATTTCTTGTGAAAATGTCTCGCCTTGGGCTAATTTCACTACCTTAATTCTACTCTCACTTAAGTCCAAGACACTTAAAGAACCAGTTTCCTTGTTTGGACGTCTAAGATTATGAATAAATCGACAACAATATGCCACTACCCGAATTAATTTTGAATAACTAGAAAATCGTGAAAATAGATCGAACGGCTCATTAATAGTTGTGGTAAGTGTTTTTTTGTTTTGACCTTAGTTCAGGAAAATCACTTGAATCACTGAATTTGAAAGGATCTGGCTGATAATCGTGGAGTTGGAGAAGGGAGGGTCCCTTCCACCATAAGTCTCAATGTGCAAGCTCATCAAGTTGTAATCCTCGTGTAGCTACATCTGCAGGATTTTGGTCCGTACTTACATAATTCCATCTATTGACATCAGTCAGGTGTTTAATCTCAGACACTCGATGAACGACAAATACTTGAAGTTTACTTGGGCAAGTATTTATCCAATGTAAAACAATTTGTGAATCACACCACATATAATAATCAATATTGTTAGTCAAAGAATCGTGGACAGAATGCATCAACTGAGCCAGTAAACGAGAACCACAAAGTTGGAGTCTAGGTACTGTAATAATTCGTAAAGGAGCAGCATTTGTTTTAGTACATAATTAGTTTTACATATATTTCATTTTTTGAATCAATAGTCCGTATGTAAATTACTGCGCTATGCGCGTCTTTGGATGAATCGCTGAATCCATGAAGTTTCTTTACTATGGGATCTTTGCACATTACGAATCTTGGAATATGTAGTTCACCGAACTTATTTAAATTTGTACCATTGGATTGATAAATCCTGAGGCACTTCTGTGTCTCTATCAATTTTTATTGACCAAAGCCTTTGCATCATTAATTTTGCAATAATAGTGCAAGGATTGACTAAACCAAGTGGATCATATATCTTTGCAATAACCGATACAATTGATCGCTATGTAATTGCAGAATCTGGTTTTCCAATATAGACGGCATAAGATAACATATCCTGTTTGCAAAACCACTGAATTCTTAAAGTTTTATGCTTTCATTATCCCCTGAATTAAGGACTGATAATGAATCAGAATTGTCATGAAAGGTTTTTAAAATAATTGGACTATTTGAAGCCCGTTTTCGTAATTCAAATGTATATCGCTGATTTCTTTGCAAATTGTAATGACTTGATTTTCATCGGAAAATCGTGTAATTAAATCATCGACATAAAAATCCCTATCAATAATTTTTGAGGCTTTTTTGTAAAATTCCTCCAATCTTTTTCATCTTTGGAGAAATATACCTTGTGCTTGGGTTCTTCGATGACCCAGAACTTTTGCAAATCATTTTTAATGGATTGTGTCATAAAACAGCACTGAATAGTTTTTATCGGACGAGATAATACCCCCGGTACTACATAACCTAGAACTGTATTCTGAAGGTAGATTTTTTCCTAATGAAATCTTGCCATCACTAAGCAGCGTCCAAAACAAATTTGCACTAATCAACAAATCAATGGGTTTACTTACATAAAAATTAGGATTGGTTAATTGAATGTTTGGAGGAATGTTCAAATCCAAAATCATAAGCTGGTAGTTTTGCAGTAATTTGCGGAACAACGAAACAAAAAATCGTACATTTAAATCTATTATACAATGAATGAATCATAATCTCACATTTTTTGCTTAAATTGGAAGCAATATTATTAATCCCAGTTACACAAATGTTTGTGTCTTGTTGTTCTAAATCAGTTGTTTGCACAACTTGGCAGTCACAAAACACGATTGACTTCCAGAATCCAAAATAGCTAAGGCTGTATGCACCTTCCCATTTTTGTCATACACCAAAATTTCTGCCGTGGACAACAGAACATAATCTAAATCTGAATTTGTAACAAAGGAAGCAATTCCAGCATCAAAATTGTGATTTTCATTGGACTTCGAAACTGAATTTGTCAACACTGTTGAAGCTGAAATGGCGAGGCTGGGTGAAGTTGCACCAGCGTTTGTAATTGGGTTAGACGAATCCACAGAATTTGCAGCCTGTCCATGCATTTATGGCAAATTTTGTAACCTCTATGTTTACATTGCCTTGTAAAATGCCCAGTACCTAAACAATTACAACATAACTTTAAGGATTTAATCTTATCCCATCTTTCGGGAATGGAAAGCTTTAAAAATTGTTTACAATCGTAAATTACATGTAATTCCTTGCACAAGTTACATGATCTTTGTGGAGTGTTATTAAATACCAATGAAAATTGCTTAGACCTTTTTTTATATTCAGTGGGCCCCTTGGCTTCACTACTATTTAATTCAAGTGTTTCCAAGAAATTGGCCCGATTTTGCAAGAAGTCAAAAAATTCCGATAATGTTGGCAATTAGTTGTTCTTTTTAAAGCGCTCCCATTCTCTAGAAGTAACTTTGTCTAATTATAGAGTAACCATGTAAATAATGATCACATCCCATGCCTCAGTGGGAACCTATAACGTTTTCAAAGATTTCGAATGCTTACTTACATTATCTACTAAATTTCTTAATCTATTAGCCGATTCGTTGTTTAACGTTTCTATATTAAATAATCCCTTAA
This sequence comes from Platerodrilus igneus, assembly GCA_036346225.1. Lineage (NCBI taxonomy): Eukaryota > Metazoa > Arthropoda > Insecta > Coleoptera > Lycidae > Platerodrilus > Platerodrilus igneus. Next base: position 355,872 of record JARFIW010000727.1, on the reverse strand, counting down.
GATGATTATTCACGAGCATTCTCATGTTATCAAAGCGATTACACAAGGTCATCCAAGCGTGAATATAGTTACTTGAACTAAATTCTAAATTTTGAATAATCTAAGCTTTCTGGACCCAAACTCGCGTGCAAATAGTGATATTTTTAGATGTCCTATAAAGAATCATTTTGGTGAATAAAAGCTTCAAACCTATTTTTAAATTCAATCCACAATACATAATCAGAATTAAATATCGGCAAGGTAATCGCAGGCAACTTTACCTGATCAAAATTACTTCCTACTACTCGTTTCGACGCTTTGCAATTTTTTTTTGGAGCTAGTATCACTTGTACACGAATTGTTGTCGCCCGAACTTTCAGGTTTGGATAATGATTTAAGCAATCCCTTTGAAATCGCTAAATACTTTGAAAACCTATCATCAAGCTCTGTATGCTTTTCGTATTCGGTTTCTAAATCTTTTTTTGCACACAATACCTCAATCTCTAACTGAAGTTCTTCAAATTTTTGAAACAACAATAGGAATTTGTCTCTTTCTAATTGTAATTCATCAATTGTTGCATTATCAATCAGCTCCGACTGATCAAAGACATTTTTTATTTTGTTTAGATATTTTACAAAACTGTCAACCCTTTGTTCAATCGAATCGCGTCTACGAATTAATTGTTTTAAATCGCTATGACTACTAGCTATTTTCAATCCTTTAATTTGTCAATAAATTTATATTAATCAAGACAAATTCAATTTTGAAAAGGTGCAATGAAATAACTAATTATATTAATATACTACCCTTAATAAACTTAAAAAATCAACGTGTTAGTTTTAGCGCTAAATGAATCACATGACATTAATCCAATTACCAAGTCGTGAAGATACGGTAATCATTGATGACCCTGAAAAGATATGCGCTTTAATACTTAAATTGCGTTTAAAAAGAATACAATCATGAGTGTTTATACACAAATCGTAAAGAACATGCAACCTCAATAATTTAATGGATATCAAACTTATCACGGCTCGAATGAATCAATATTTAATTGCCAAATTAGGCTCAATCGATATAGTGGACTGTAATAATTAATGGCTGTGCTTAATCACGTTTTATTAAACAAAAGATCACACTGAAATGCAAAGCAGATAATACAAAATATTGTAAATAATAATTGTTGTAATTGTACGTAATAATGTATATATAATGCATAATATAATGGATGTTTATTGATTAACACTATTAATGCTTTTAACAATCTAATAATGTGGTGACCTACTGACAGCTAACATACAAGTGAAGTGAAGTATGTACCCTAATCATAGAACATAGAGTACAGATAGCTTCCCAACATAGATACATTTCTATAGAAGTTCAATGCACATTTATAACAATAATCAAGCAAGGTGGTAGCTTGAAATGTTGATACAAAACGACGTGTTTTCACATTAAACGCTGTTACCCCGACTCCCTGGTATCGAGGGGTGGTTGCTAGCACATGAACAATACCCTTAAGCTTCTTTGAAGTGATCATCCTGCTACATCGTGATATACAAGTGTTTGTCAGGTGCCAAACTAATCCAATTCAAAGGCACTGGATTCTCACGTAATATATCAATAATTGTCTAATTGGTTATAATGTTTTTTTACAATGTCTGCATCAAATGCAATTATCTGTTTTCGCTCAATAAATTCCTTTAAAGCAATATTTAACCTGGACGTTTTTAAGACGCTGCTATACATTACAATAGGTGACAAACAAGAAGCACCTTTGATAATTTTGTATTTCAAAGAACTTTTCTCTGTAATTTTTTGGAAAAAATGTTTTAGAAATGCTAAACAATCATTTTTAAATTTAACGACATCAAGTTCCTTCAAACAATAGATGCCCCAAAACCAATATCTACATTTGCAATTAACTTTAAGTTTGCAATTTTGGTTATATCAATTTTAATTAGTTTATTAGGGGTGTTTGCTTCATTTATAATTTTCGCACTAATGAAACTACTTCTAATAATACGCAAAATAGTAAACAATTTCTGATATAAAATTGGTGTTAGGGGATCGTCTGATTGAAAAAATTTTAAAAACTGTTCAATTTCTACACAAATTGATTTAAGAAATTGTAATCTAGCTAGCAAAAGTTTATCTGCTAAAAAACCTTTTAACTTTTGGAATGTTCTAGTCTCAGGACACTTCTTTAAAGCAATAGATTGTTCAACATATATCCTTACAGGTTTTATTATTTCAATGGCTCTGGTAATAACTGCTTGATTTTCCACTCAACGTATGCTGCAAAATCGTTTTGGAAATACAGTAGAACCAGAAAAGGCTGTATAGTTAGCACGTCTTGAAGGAAAGTCTTTAAAAAGATAATAGTGATCGTAAAAAAATCTTGCATTTCCCAATCCGTCTTTTTGTCTGCCGTTTTAAATGCCCCATGAATAACATGTATTCCACAAGTTCCATTGGAAAACAGTTCAGGATCCTCACTGCTTTCATCTTTTAAATATTTGCGCAAGTCTGCAAGTATTCTTAGATTAACGTTAGGACCATCCATTGTTACGTGCCAAAACTTGGCACTAGACATCTTTTTAGTTTAGTTTTGATATGCGGGAATTTCGCGCCACAAATTTGAAAGACTTGGTGCGCGTATTTCCGTTACGTCAGAAGTGCTTGCACGAGACTTCGCGCTGACGCGAGTGGCGGGAGAAAAGTGGAAAAATTTCCGGAAGATGCTGAGAAAACTGGGGACTTTTGCCTTTGAACATCGAGAAGAGTGGCTGGGTCTGATATTGTATCTTTATCTTATTATGTAGATTCCCTTGCCTTTTTGATTATTCGTCCCCTATAAATCTGTTCCTTATCGTTCCCGCTACATATAGGTAAAAGAAGACGAAATTTAGATACAACCTGGCAGCAGTTCACGACTCTAGAATGAACGAGTCCAGGGAGCCCTGCAGTAGCTAGCCGGAGCAATCCTGATGGAGGTCGCAGACACCATCTTTAAATAATTTGGAAAGGGGCCACGAGCAACCCTGACGGAAGTGATTCTGTAGGAAGCTGGACCTATTCATGTGAGTACCCCGTGTGTGGGATTTTGTTTATAATACCTTTTATGAAATTGACATATTTCGTCATTACGTGTAATAATTTGCATATTGTGTGACGTCATTGACAGATGGGCGCGCTAATTTCCATATTATAGATTAGCGTTACCAACTGCCGTTGCGTCGCATATACCGCGTCGACGGTAATGTAAGAATCTCGTTTAAATGTAAGACCATCCCTACTTGTACAATTTTTTTCAGAGACAAGCCCAACCAAGTTATAGATTCAATCAATTTATTCATTAAATCGGAAGCAGTTGCATGTTTCAAGAATGCCGAATTTAGAAATCGTGTTTGTACAGCATTTTTGCCTCATCCCAAAATCTGACAATAATGTCCATCTGATCAAGTTGGGATATTTTATTAAGACTTGTCACATGACAAAGTATAAAATGTACACTCTTTTAATTGGTTAGAAAGTTCGTTTTAGATATAAGTTCCTAGTCCATAGGTTATAGAATAAGCTATCTTATCCTTATGAAACTGTACATTTTTTGCAACCACACTATCTGGAAACATAGCAGGAAAAACATCGGTAGCTGTTGCAAAACTTCTCTCTGAGGAATGTGTCGTAACGTTGTGAATACACCATAAAATTTCTGCTATACTTACTTCTTCTTTTTGAAAGTAGGTTAACTTTAATATATTACTATTGCTAGAATACATTGAACTATCTTTTGTTAAGGAATTAGGTGCATTTGTACTTGCTACTACTTTATCACCATCAGCGACGACATGTCCTGTATTTGTATTTAAGCGTTCAATACCCATGCTAATTGTACGTGCTTTAAAAAGTGTGCATTGAGTCCCCATCAGTAAAGGTTGCACAATTTTCAAATGGTTTTTACCTTTTGCGTGTGTTTTAACACAATATATACCACCTTGACTAACATCAAACTCCTTTCTGCACATATTACAAAGCGCACAAAATTTATCTTCACGCTGCTGTAACCACAATCTACACTCCTCTAAATCTAATCATAACGGATTAAACTGGCATTTGTTGGGCATATTAATAAAAAAAAGCACTACATTGCTAAATTTGTTTCAAAATATTAATAAAAACTCCCACAATTTAAATTAGCAGCACATAAAAAATCACCGCCGCCACGTTGTAACTTGTATTACAAATAACAGTTGAGTATGCTAAATTTAATCTTTTAATAAGTATAATGAGGAAGGAAAAACAATAGCTTACTTCTTTGAAGTAAGTTAAAAAAATGCAACTATGAATGAATGGTCCAGAAAGATCCTGTTATGACTAATACTCACGATAACAAGATGGGATGTTTAAACTAAAAATGTAAAAAACTGTCGATGCAATTAACGGTAAAACAGTTAAGTAATTGCAAAGTAGGAGGGCATGGAAAACTGTCAGAAATCCATTTTGTTGGCTAGAATACGGATAACAATTTTGAAATAATTATGTTTATCTTCTGCTAACAACTCTACAAATTTCACCACTGAACAACTGAACTACTTGCATTCGAAAGTAATTTAGAGGTTATCATGTTTCTTATTGACGTTTTTAATAAGTTATAAAATGAATTGATGCACCCTTTCGCCAATTCATTTTAGACTTGTAAAGTGACGATATATCAATTATCAACAGAGATGTATTATTCAGATCAATACATGCAGAAATAGACGGCCCTTGCTAGAGTGCCTAAAGATCCAGCATTAAAGCACTTAAATAATTTAATTGAGAAGAATGGATTTAGCCTAAAGAGAGATGTAATGTAATTTGTTTTCAATTATCAATGTATTTACGACCGTTGTATCCTTTCCGGCAATTTTTAGTAGTAAAACATTCCTAACAATGACCTAATACCTGCACACTATTTTCCCATATATGTACCTATATATGTTTAGGTACATTAGCAATCACAAAAGTTTTATTTTATACATAATGAAAGACTACAAAATAAAAGTCAGACTTTGTAATGTCTCAGTACGTGAAGTATAAATTCCACACTTTTTCCACATATCCAAACTTGCTCTACAAAATCAGCACTTTTTCAGTACTTTCTGGATTTTTCCGTACCAGTACACCCTGACTTTGCTTGCATAGCTTTTGATGACACCAATACGAATATTTTATAAATTGTAACTGTATAAGTGAGAGCACTGAGTTACAAAAGCACATGTAATCAAGCTTAGGATAATTCGTGTTACTAAATATTAACACTTTATATTTGCGAAACGCAACGCACAAAAATGAATGGTAGAAGTCATGCACTCTTAAATTCGAGATCGAAACATGTCGAATCTCTACTTGTGCAAGCAACCACGAAATAATAACAAGTTGAGTTAGGTTTTAATAGACACTTTCATCAGACTAAGAAAAACTTTATCCTTAGGTGCACCTGTCTTCACAAGAATACCATATATCTTAAGTGCATATTATCTAAACGTATAAAATTTTACACATAGATAAAGCTATTTATTGAAGATGAGGAAATCAAGGTATTGATTAAATTTTCAACAACTCAAAATTTCCCATCTAAATCTCATCATAAACATATCAAAAATTTCTCAGATCATGTAACTAATGGTCGTCAAGAAATGGTAGTATAAAATATTTACATATTATCCTGGCAACCATGAAAGAACATCAATCGTGTTTTGAAAAATGTAGCTCATTAATTAGCCAGTTCTATTGACATTGTTGACCTTACTGTTATGATAATTTCTATAAAATAATGCTCTATCTCTATATTGGTAAAACCTTTTGAGATATTGCTACAGAAATTAACTCTAATGTTGCGCCAAGAGCATGCCATTAAAGCAGGTTAATTAAAGAACGTTTTTACCTTTCAAAGGACTGCAGGAATGATTGGTAAGAGTTTGAGTGGATTTTCATGGTCGATAGGATATAAATAAAAAAAAAAACTTTACCTTATTACAAAATCATCACCAATAAATTTAATTCTTGCGCTGTTTTCCTCAATTTGATTATAGTGTTTAATCCTTCCTTCTAGATATTCTTGTGTTACTTGCAAAGGCCTATATTTTTTTTTAAAATGAGTCTTGTACAAATGATAACAAAACATATAATCTGGACAAAGAGCTCTATCAGACAGAATTTCTTGATAATTATCAGTGTTTAACTGTATATCAAATTTTAGAGATTTCAGTGCAGTAGCAGGAGAATGTCCACATTCAAAAAGGTTTAATAGTTTCTGCTTCGTTTCTTCTTTAACCGTCCTAAACCGGAGTGCACCTGCCCCTGTTATAGTATGATTATGAACAGGATTTAATCGAATTTCACACGGAAATTCAGGATCTGGTGCTTTACTTTGGTCTTTCCCACGATACCGCCTTTTAATAGTTCTTAATGTAATATCTATTATTGAAGAGCAATTAGTATTTCTAGTTCTTCTTCGTTCCGCAGGATTGTAGGTTGACGAGCATCCAGTGTTGTGCTTACAGTTTAGCCTTTGTTTAAATTTAACACGTAGTCCAGAACAGTTTTTTGTGGAACGAATGGAATATGAACATTTAGTCAATTCTTCATATTCTTGCACCCATCGTTTTGCATCCGATTCAGTTTTAGCAGGAATTAAGAAGAATAACTCGTAACCACTTCCATTTTCAAAGTTATGAACTTCTACTACTTTTGTATCCCATTTAGGAAGCATATTCTAAAAGGAAAATGTTACATTTTTAATATGTTTATTTTTGTGTAGATATACAAAAATACATAACACTGTTAACGAATATTAAAATTGCCTACCTGAATGTCATGTGCATTAAAGTTTAATGCTCCAATGTTTAATGGTTTTAAATCTTCCATATTTACAGTGGACAATACTAAAAGCTACATCAATATCTATAATAATAAGTTTAAAGAAATTTATGGGAAGATAACCTATAAATAAATTCTTTGATTTCGAAATATATAGATTCCAAAACTTATGTACATCCATACATGGTACAGGACAGATTATCCACTCTTAGAGGTGGATAATCTGTGGTATAGGGCCCTAACATAATCTTCCTTATTTTACAGTTATATCACCACGAAATAAAATACAATATTAGTCTGATATAATATGATCCAACATCATATACCGAAATTGCTAGAACTGATAGAACTTTAAAAAATAAGCACCTTTCTTTTCCAAAACTTAATATTAAGGGAGATACAACTCTCTAAGGGTGTGAAAATCTTTTTTTTAAATATTTTCCGAGCGTTTTTAGGGGTGCATATGTGACATTAAGATAAATAAATTTTGTTACCACTTATTCGGTTCCTTATGAATTACATTTAAATGTTGCTTAATTTATCTTTAATACTACGTCTATTAATTCCCGTATAGTATATAATATCACATTAACTAGGACTAAAATATATGATCCGTAAGTCTGATAATGTTTTTAATTTTGTTTTTAAATTGTAGTGGTTCTTTTATGCAATATTTGTTATTATAAATTATTTTCGTTAAAACGTTCTACAGCAATATAGATAATCTAGGTTTATAAAATTAAACTGCTGTTATCATTTTAGATGCAGAGATAATAGAACTCCTACACAAAGGTTTTATAATAGCAAAAATTGAATCGATAGGCTACCGTTTTTTAATAAAAAGGACTCAATAGTTTATGCTACTTTTGGAAATATGGTGTTTACAGATATCGTTTCAGCTTTATGAAATTTTAATATTATAAGAAAATCATAATTTCAAGTAGTTTATTTACCATAAGTTCAAAAATTTTTTATTACCATATATTAAAATTTTGTTTTAGTAAATTTTAAATATAACAAGTTTTAATTTATAGATGTATAGTATTGTTAGACACTACAGTATAAATTTGACAACGTCAAATTCAAATAGTTAATACTTCTAAATCCGAATACACAACGGTTTTTAAGAAAGCTACACTTGATTGTATATATACCGTGCTGTACTACATTACTTTATATTTATATATTTAACACGTTCGTTTATTAATTTCAATGGTGTTTTAACTCCATAAGTTGAAGTAATAACTTATTTTAAAAAATGAGCGCATTTGAAAGAATAGAGGAGCTGCTTGATACTCTACAAAACGAAGCCCTTGATGTATTGAAGCAATCGGAAGAACTTTATGAGGTAACTTTCCATTTATTATTTGTTGTACAAATAAGAATTGTCAAATACGACAAACATTTTAGTAATATTTTCAATGACTTGTAAACCACTCGATGTAGTAAAGATTGTTTAAACTAATGGATGGTTTGCACTATTTATTTATATTCTTAACTAGTTTGTGTCGAACATATCAAACCTGATAGCAATAGTTATATTGGTTTATTTTAAAAATGAATTTATTAATGCCGCATTTATTACTAAAAAAATTTGGAAGACAGGGACTACTGTTCAGACTACATAAACTAATCCTGGAAAACTACATTTAGACGCTTTAGATAAAGTAACAGAATTTAGTGCCGTTCGTCCCATACATCTTTAACAGCGTTTAGTTTAATGCTAAACCGAGGTTAAATCATACTATCAATTTTGGAGGTTTAATTATTTAGGACTAGTTTAAAGTCTTGTTTCATACTTAAAATCTTACTTTTTGTTTATCTTACTTTAATACTTGCAATTGATAAATTCAAATTCAAATTTATTTCGTATAGATACAGTGTTCAATTAAAACATAATTACAGCCAATCTACAGTATAAGTGTAACATTGAGATTTATACATTTGCACCTAGACTCAAATGGGTCTGTATGTGCAACAGTTTTACAATTAAAACTAATGCAGAATCAAAATATCAACATATTATTTAAGAAAACGCAGCCATATTTATTAAAGCCATTAAGGCCAAGACGAACTATAATAATTAGTATATAAAAATATAAAAATATAGCGCTAGTTTATTCTAAAGGCACCTGCAAATTGAAGTCAATAGAACTCAGAAAACACAGAGAAAGGTTTAATGACTAGGTACGTTTAAAGATAACTGACAAACCTCAGGTGTTTTTAATATTTTAATCATAAAGCATCTAAACACCTTAAATAATTAGCATATATAAACTCTTTACATTTTACGGAAAATTGCTTATCATTTGTTAAGCTCCTAATGCTATTAGGTAACATATTATAGATTTTTACGCCCAAACTTGTAATGAATAATCTATTTGCTTGCTTTTGGAAAAATTGAACAGAGATACATGCATTTTTAACTATCCTGGTAACATATTTATGGGCAATCAGATTCCTCAATTTCTTATTTCTAAAAATAAACTTACAGGCATTATAAAAATAAAGCATTCTAATATTTAGTATATCTTTAGAATATAGCATATATGTTGGATATAATCTAGGTTTACAGAATATTATTTTAAGGATGTAGTTCTGTATAATATTTAGAGGATGCAATGCATTCTTATACGAAGCTCCCCATATTATGATTCCGAATTGTAATAGTGATTCAACTAGGGCTTTATAAACAAGAATTAGTAATTTAATACTTAGTATTCTTTTAAGTTCATAAAACTTATAGATAAAATGTCTAATTTTAGTTACCAGATTATTAATGTGGGGTGTTCATTTAAGGTGGTTATCCACTAATATACCAAGATATTTGATAGTTTGTACTTCATTTATTGTTTTATTAGAATTTAGGAGATTTATAGTCGAGTAATCAGGTCTACTAGCTTCAGTAAGTGAAAACGCAATATATTTTGTTTTCTATATTTAGCGACAATTTGTTATGATCTAGCCAATTTTTATTTTCTCCATCCCATCCTCAGCTCTATGTTTAACACCAATCCATGTGGGATCACTAAAAATAAGAGCAGTATCGTCCGATATGAGATTATATCGCCGTGTATGTTTGCGAAACAATCATAGAATTAATGTAAACTATAAACAAAAGCGGGCCAAGAACAGTTCCTTGCGGAACACCAATTTGAACATGTTTTCCGACACTGTATTCATTTCCAATTCGAACTTTCTGTATTCTATTAGTAAGATAACTTTCAAACACCTTCAAGGCAACACCTCTCACTCCATACTGGCTGAGAGCATTTAATAACCCATGGTGAGGTACTGTGTCGAAGGCCTTTGCCAGATCTAGAAATATGCCAATACATTTATTTTGATATTCTAGCTTATCCTTTACTATACTTACTAATTCAAAGATGGCATCATTAACACTTAAACCTGGTTTAAAACCAAATTGTCGAGAGCTTAATATATTTAACCTTTCAAGATAGTCAAATAACCTCTTTACTAAACATTTTTCAAAGATTTTTGAGAAAACAGTGGTTAAACTGATGGGCCTATAGTTGCTAATGTTAGTAATCTTTCCAGATTTAAATACAGGAACTACTATAGCCAGTTTAAAATCATTGGGTACCTCACCATGTAAAAGTATTAGATTAATTATATGCAACAGAGGATCAATTAAGAATTCATGATACATTTTTATCAATTGTACCCGAATACCATCATGGCCAGGTGCAGTGTCATTTTTTAACGACTTAATGTGACCAATAAGTTCATTTTTTTTTACTGGGAAAAGAAACATTGAGTCTTTAACGCTAGGTATACATTTTTTATATCACTTAGTGGTTCAGATATTCTGGATGCCATATCAGTACCGATATTGGTAAAATAATTATTGCAAAAATTCGCAGCATCATGATCAGATGTAAAATGAATTCCATCCTCATTCGTAATAGAAATAGTTGGCCTTGTCATAGCTGCAGGACTGGTTACATCTTGTATAATTTTATATAATTTCTTCATATCACCAGCACTATTATTAATTTGACTAACATAATATAATCTTTTTGCTTCCTTAAAAACTTTATTAAGTTGATTTCTATAAACTTTATAATTTTCTAAAAGCCTGGCATTATTTTTATGAGCTACGACCTGCTTCTTCATTTGATCCCTTCTTTTTATTGATACGATAATTGCATAGGATATCCAGGGCTTTAACTTTTTATATTTTACCTTTTTAATCTCAGTGATTTGACTACTTTTATATACATTGTTGAAAATGTTGGTAAAAGCTGACCATGCATCACATGGGAGTTGCTTTCAAAAACAGCTTTCCAATTTACTCGACATATTTGACGAGAAAAACAAGCAATATCTATTTTATGTTTTACTTCAGTGATCAATTTAGGCAAAACAGGATTTTCATTCATAATTTGCAAATATACAGGATACTGATCAGTTATATTATGATTTATTACTGACGAATTTATTTTAAATTGGTTTTTGTTAATATTAGTCTTTACAAAGATATGATCAATACAGCTGCTTGATGTGTTAGTTACTCTAGTACATGTATTTATATAGGATTTGTAACCCATAGACATTAATATTGATATATAACTATTAGATAAATCTGATATACCGCTAATATCTATATTAAAATTCCCTATAAGGATATTTACATTTTTGTCAGAAGCATTTGTTAAGTAATTTTCTAAATCAATCAAAAAATCATTATCAGAAGTTGAGGGTGACCTATAACATGCCATAATGTTGCATGTTACCTTGCCACATTCAAATAGTACTCTGGATATAGTTAACATAGAGAGCGGCAGAACTGTATGCGTTATTTCACAGACAATTTTTCTATTAATCAATAATACTAAATTGATATAATCTTTTTAAGCAGCAATTTTCCCTACTTCTTTTTTTATTTTAAAAAAAAATTTACTGTAAATGCCATTTAGTGCAGGCGCATTAAAATTCTTTGTGATATTTAACCATGGTGCAACTTTTTCTCTTGAGGTAACGTAATTGGATTTTGTATCTTCCAGAAAATCTTAGTACTACTTGGTACAGAGATAATTAAAATTCTTTTTTCGTTTGTAAAATTAAAGTTTTGGATTAATTTTCATTAACGTCTTTCACTTCCACTTCAATTCCTCCATATACACTGTGTCCTAGATAAGGAGGGTTACTATGGTGATCTTGAAAATGGTATGATATACAAATTTGTTTAAATGGGAGAAAAGTTGTGTAATCAAAGGCCTAAAAAAATGGCGTTTAGAAATCCCCAAAACAGTTTTTGGTTTTGAGATATTTCGAAGAAATTGGATTTTCTTATTTTACATATTATTTTGTTCTGGCGTTAATATGGCACCTAGACCAAAACCGAAGGCACTTCTCCACAGCAACTTTTAATGTCCCTTAACATGGCATTGTCAGTTTTTTCACCTGACGTTTTGTCTTTGTGGAACCATCTTCAACTTTTTTTTTAAATATCATCCTGGTGATCTGGTATCAGATTCTGAAAGCTCTTTTTATGCCGAATTCAACGCTGTATTACACTTTATGGTTTAATTGCGTTTTCGTTTTTTTCGGCCTTGATCAAGAAAATTCATATTACGGACCTGTAGTGCATAGTTTTTAATTTTAAAGAATAAACAATTAGCTATACCAATTAATAGTTTAGTCATTTAGGTGTTTAGTATTAGTCTACTGGGTGAGTTTATGCACTAAATTTAGAGCATATGTTCAAACAAACTTCCATTATTTTCCAAACATAAATAGCACCTTCTAACTGTCAATTCTAAAACTCTAGTCAACATTTGTGGAGTAATAGCAGCAAATGCTTCCAGAACTAACCCCCTTAGGTCTTGTTCTGTAGGAAAATTTTGCTGATAAACATGATTCTTAACGAACCCCCATACAAAGAAATCAAGCGGGGTTACATCGGGTGAACGCGCTGGCCAGGGTGTTTCTAAATGCATGCTAATCACCTTCTCTGGAAATCTCATTGAAAGGTATTCCCGAACGGCTTTGAAATTATGTGCAAGTGCACCATCCTGCTGTATCCAACAGTTGCGAACTGTCGTCCGAGGCACGTTATCGAGAGCATCTTCTAAATCGTTTTGCAGCAAATGTAGGTAACGCTCTGATATTAAATTACGGTGGTAAATAAACAGTTCTACAATCGTTGTGCCGAATATCTCAGTCCACATATTAAAACCAAAACGGTGTTGATCCCTTGATGTTTTGTTTAAACGTGGATTGGTTTCAGACCAATAATGAACATTTCGTCTGTTGAAAATATCGTTATTCGTAATCATGCTTTCATCAGACCATATTATTTGATATGGAAAATTCATATCTTCCTGGCATTTTCTTGTATACCATTCACAGAATAAGCGACGACGTTCTAAATCACCTGGTCTAAGTCCTTGACAAATTCTGTACCTTTAGGGATGTAAATTTTGTTTTTGTAAAATACAATGTGCTGTTGATTTTGGTATACCAACGTTTTGTTTAATCCTCCGGACTGATGTTCCAGGATCCTCTGTAACAGCTAACAAAACATTATGTACAGTTTTTTCATTGCTGGCCTTTTTCTGAGAAACTACATGTTTTTAAAACTACCATATGCTTTAAGGTTTGCCACTAATTTGCTAAAAGTTCTTTTATTTGGCTGTCTTCTTTCGGGATATTTCTGCAAATACATACGCTCTGCAACAAAATAATTTCGGTTGGACGAAATGAAGCATGCCGCCATATCAAAGTTTTCTTCATTAGATAACATAATTAATGGAACAAATTACTAATTACTTCACAATAAATTAAGCACCAAAAACTAACGTTACTGTCAATCCAAATACGCCACTATCACATTCATTCGTTTTCCGAAGCAAGCTTTTAATTTTTTGGTCTTCTGTTAATTTAATTTTATTCGTTCATTATTTATTTTATTAAATTAGTGCATAAACTCAGCCAGTAGACTATTACTAAACATCTAAATGACTAAACTATTAATTGGTATAGCTAATGTTTATTGTTTATAATTAAAAACTATGCACTACAGGTCCGTAATAGGAATTTTCTAGGTTAAGGCCGGAAAAAAAACGAAAACGCAATTAAACCATAAAGTGTATTACATCGTTGAATTCAGCATAAAAAGGGCTTTCAGAATCTGATACCAGATCATCAGGACGGTATTTAAAAAAAAGTTGAAGATGGTTCCGCAAAGACGAAACGTCAGGTGAAAAAATGACAATGCCATGTTAAGGGACATTAAAAGTTGCTGTAGAGAAGTGCCTTCGGTTTTGGTCTAGGTGCCATATTAATGCCAGAACAAAATAATATGTAAAATAAGAAAATCCAATTATTTTGAAATATCTCAAAAACCAAAAACTGTTTTGGGGATTTCTAAACGCTATTTTTTTAGGCCTTTGGTTATACAACTTTTCTCCCATTTAACCAAATCTGTATCTCATACCGTTTTCAAGATCCCCATAGCGGCCCTCCTTATCTCGGACACAGTGTATATATATATATATATATATATTGCTGTGATAAGGGGTTGTTTAAGGGTGTATTATATAGCAAGGGTCATGTAATAACCATAAATTTGCATCGGAAGCAGAAAATTGCATTTATTTAGTAGAAAATTAAGTAATTTGTATATTATATAAATAGTAAGCATTTAACACCCTGTATATAGAGCACAATTAGTTTTAAGCGACGCAAATAAACACGTCTTACAACAATAGGACGCATATTTAGCATAGAAATAGGTAATTCATACATTAGGTAAAAGAACAAGTATTCAACTCTCGGTATATAGAGCTTTATTAACTTTAAGTAATGCAAGTAACAATATCTTTCAGTAAAAGCACGCGTATTTAGAAGTAAGGATAGTACATGTAATTAAACACGCATTCAAAAGGGTTCTAATTAGTTATAATATAATACGGAGATAAGAGATAAAACTTAACAAAGCTTTGTGTAAGTGCATAGAAACAATTAACATTTTTGATAAGAAAATGCAGTTCAAAAACGCATAAGATAAACATACACGAAAATCAAAATTGAAGTTACATCATGTATTTTTGTATAATATGGAAATAGATTGATTGCAAAGCATATAAACTTTGGGATAAATAAGACTTATGATATTGATTGATTGAAGGGTGTATTTTAATAATTTTCAAAACTTTTACATAATATTTCTTTTCATTATATGGAATTAATTGACTTCATTTTATAATTCAAACAAAGAGGTAATCATAAAGGGGTGGAGAAGAGAAGAAAAATTGATCATTGTAAAGTTGTGCACTCTGTGTAGAATAATAAAAGCTAGCCGTGGAATAATAATAATAATATTAGTGAGATTTAGAATTTGATTAGAAAACACGGAGAGGCGGAGTTATAGGAAAACGCCCATTGACACCGAGTACGGCGTTATCATATTAATTTTTATTGGACGGTCCAACGTCGGGGCTCGATTGTTCCTAAAAAAATACATAGCAATATATATATATATATATATATATATATATATATTGTCATGGATTCAAAGGGTTAAATTTTTGGTAAGCAATGCAATTTCAAACACCCTGTATAGAGAAAGGAACAATTTATTTACGCGAAAAATTTATTTCATTTATTTAATTTAAATTTACACGTATTGACGTATTTTTATAAGTAATGATTAAAAGGCTAAAGGTACATAAAGAAAACCAGTTTTAAAAACAAATAGAAACGCATAATTAATTTAATTTATTTCAATTCAACGTGTAATAGCATTAGAAAACACCAGGGTATAGAAAATCAATAATCCCAAGGCAAAAGGTTTCGTGGTAGCAAACAAGTACGTCAATTGTATCGGATACCGTGAAATATAGACTCCGAGAATTGTTGTTTTAAAACAGTCTATAATTAAGAACACCTGCATGTTTAAAAGGTTACCTTCTTCGAATTTATAAGCATAATAAAGCGGGCTTTAAGGAAAATAGTTCTCAACCGTCAGTGGCTTTGAATAACAAGCTAACAAAGTTTCTTAAAGAGTAGGTGAGATGCACGATCAGTAATATGCTACAGATAGAGACGGATATAAAAGCATTGGTTTCAAATGCACATACTGAACCCACATGGAGTGATGAGACGCGGTCAGCTATATCGATTTTCTATAACTCAAGTGGGGTTTGGAACACGACATCAAATATGCATAAGACAGAGATAAAAATATTACAGGCGGAGTTTTATGACGACACAGAACAGTATCATTGGTTGAAACGGGTAGTTTACAGACGGACGAACACGCGACAGATGGAAGCGATTTTCGGATTATATAGCGCAGAAATTTGCAGAATTGTTATTTTAAAATAAGTTTTTCGCGTGAAGTGTGGCCTAGAGGTGGCATTTTAACAGTATAAATACTTTAAGAGAATTAAGAGAGCTCTCTTTGTATTTCATCGCTTTAGACTACTTATAACAATAAACCGACGTTATAGTAGTCTTGTGAGTATTGAAAAAATTCATAATTCAGTAAATGTAGTATTAGCACTTATAACGTGGTAAGTTGAGGCCTTATAGTTATTAATGTGAGTAGTGTCGAGTGAATTAAATTAACCGAGGTCCAACTAATACCATAACAAGCTAATAAATCAAACAAAAGTATAATATACATGAATTTGTATGCTGTGATGGAATGGTAATTGGTAGCAAGGCGCTTGGCGTACACTGAGGTTAACATCTATAAATATCTGGAGGATCAGAGCGCATAGTCACAAAGCAAAGGGGTTCTGAAGAGCATCATCAAAGGAGATGGAGGCTTGAAGCATTTCCAGGTAACTCATTTGAATTTTCTGTTATCTGATAAACTTTTTGAATTATTTTGTGATGTATGAGTGAACTTTGGGGTTATGTATGGTTAACGTATCGGAAAAGATACGTGTACTTGACAATTATTTGGGTTATTTTAAATATTGAAAAAGGGTGTAGGAAAACTTACTAAATTTCATTATGAATTTAAATTGGATTGTTAAGGGTACATGGGTTTATTAGTTTTGTAAGTAATTTTATGCAAGGTAAAAGGCATACATTAATAAACTGGGTTATTATGAGCTCACCATACTTCAGTGTGCAATAAATATTGGGTATTATTTGGGGCCCATCTACTCCTATGTATTAAATGTGTTTGCAAATAATAATTTAAAACGAGGACTTTACAAAAATATCACTTATTGAGTTGTAATTAGTGTACCAATCTGTATATATCTGTGAATAATTGTTTGTAAAAATAGCGGTAAATAAAGATTGTATGATTGTTGTATTATTTGATGATTTTATTGAATGGTGTGTGAGTGGGAAGGAAGAATGATTGTAAATTTAGGTATCCGAGAAGAGGCACAGCTGAGCTAGCCAGGGAAGCTGCTGAAGATATTTTGAAGCAGAAATCAGGGTAAGAATTTTTTTTTGTTGTGAACTTTTTATTTTGAAAAGTATTTAATGACTCACTCTTGATTCTTAAACTTTAATCCACGGATCCACAGCAATATATATATTACATATATTACATATTAGTATGTCATCTGTATACATATGATATCGGCACCCTGACAATAATACATTTGGAAAGTTAGCTGTAAAAATTGCAAACAGCACAGGACCCAAAATACTTTTCTGCGGAACTCCTTGTGATACTTGACGAAATTCAGACTGTTCATTGTTTAATTTAACCGACTCTTGTCTACCAGATAGGTAACTTCTAAACCACTCAAGAACAGTGTCATTGCATCCATAGTAATGAAGTTTGGCTACTAGCAGAGTGTGACTGATAATATCAAAAGTGCTGAAATATAAAACCACAAGATACGTGATTTTTGATTCATCTACTGAACTTGCTAAGTCTTTAACTTTAGTTAAAGCCATTGCAGTGGTGTTCCCAGTACAAAAGTCTGAGTAGAAGGTGGACAGTATATTGCACTTTGTGATGTGTATCATAATTTGATTATAGACCTCATGTGCTTTAGCTTTGGACAGTATGCTGACAGGCCTTAAGTCCGCATATAGAGGTCGGTGATTTTTTGGCAATTGGCGTATCAGTTGAATAATTTCAAACATCATAGGGATTACCAGTTTGTAATTAAATATTAATAATTATTGCTTTCTATTTACACCTTAGCTAAGAATGGCTTAAAATTAGGTTAGGCACCTTATCTGGGGTAAGGGGAATGCAAAAGATCTAATTTTATCTAAGTTCCTTAGTAGTAAAAAGAACGTGTCCTCAACTTAGATTATTTTAACTTAGGTTAGAAATTATCTTAGGTTTTGGGCAAATAGAAAGCAACAAATGTCTGTTATTATATCAATACAAAATGGCATTATGAGTAATAGCACTTTACGGATAATACCATCGATACCATGGGCATTGGACTTCATTCTTTTGATTGATTTTTCTATAGACTCAGTAGTTACTGACTGAAAACTAAACAGGTTAGTTACTGTTTGGTGGCAATTTGTATGATAGTAGTGAAGCTCCTCAGGTGATTTATTTTGCCACGGAATACATTCTATGAAGTATGTGTTGATTTTGCTAATATCCTGAATTTCATTTGAAAGCTGTTTGTTTTTGAAATGTATTTGACTTATATAGAAGATGTGCCAAAGTTTCTTAGGATCATTGATGTTTAGCTTGCATTGATACTCAAAAAAAAAGTCTTTTTCTCATTTTTAATTGCTGTAGTAATAAGCCGTTCCGAATGGACCTACACCTTGAAGAAGTTCTAGATTACTAGAATAGGTGGAACAGCTTGAGTTTTCTAATGAGCTAGAGAGCCGAACTAAGGGTTTTATTAAATTGATGGGGTCTTTGGTGAGGAACCAGACTAAGACAGGTCCTCAAAAGAGCGTGGAATGTCAGAAGTATGAAGCAATTAGGTAAACTAGAGAACTTGAAAATTGAAATGGATAGGTTAGTACTAGACATAGTAGTAGGCATCAGCGAAGTTCGATGACCAGAGGCGGGGGACTTTTGGAGTGGAGGCTTTAAGGTAATTCATACACGATCAGGGGAAGGAAATTCGGGTGTGAGCATAATTATGCGAAAATGATATGACACTGTGTAGAAAATTATTTCAAAAGAACGAAAGGGTACTTGTGGTTAGATTAGAATCTAGACTGGTAAACATAGTAATACACAAGTATACATGCTCACCTCTAGCTACAGTGACGATGAGATAGAAGCGATCTACAAAGATATCGAAGACATACTAAGATACGTAAAAGGACATGAAAATTTAATAATTATGGGGATTTTAATGCAGTGGTAGGTAAGGGTAGGGAAGGAGTAGTAGTAGGTTTATTTGTTTTAGGCACGAGAAACGCCAGGGGAAATAGGCTGGTAGAATTTTACGACAAGAACAATTTAAAAGCACAAACACATTATTTCATCATGCTAGAAGACGCTACACGTGGAAGATGCCGGGAGATATGGGAAGATATCAAATAGATTACATTCTTGTTAGGCAACGGGAATCGAGTAAAAGACAGCAGAAGCTACACAGAAGCAGATATAGACACTGACCACAATATCGTAATTATGAAGGCCGCTTTTAAATTTAAAAATCTGAAAAAAAGGAACGGAAAAATGCACTTTGACTTTGAGAAACTAAAAGATAAAGATATTCATGAAAGATTTGAAAAAGTCGAATGAATTGCTGAAAGACATCAGAAAACTTTCTTATTCAACAGAATCAAATAACATTAAATCCAGCTTAGACATGCCGGCCGGAGATATTCTGGGATATACACAAAAACAAACTAGGGAACCATGGATAACAAAGGATATTCCGAATTTAATAGAAGAAAGACGAAAATACAAAAATAGATCAGATGAAACAGGAAAACAGAGAATCAATGGTATAAAATGGGAAATTATTCGTAAATGCAGAAAAGCTAAAGAACATTGCATTGATGAAAAGTGCAAAGAGGTACAAACTAAGATGGAAATAGGAAAGACAGACTAAGCATACCAACTAATTAGAATGCATTTTAGGGCTATAAAACCATATAGCAAAAATATAAGGGATGCGGGAGGAAACGTCTTTATAGAAATGTAGAGAAAGTTGTTAGATGGCAAGAATATATAGGGAATTTATATGCAAGAAAGGAACTAACAGCATTAGAACAGGAATCAGACATTGAAAATTTTGACTTGAGATATCCTATACTTAGAGATGAGTTTGAATTGGTATTAAAGTGTCTGAAAAATGGTAAGGTGCCGTGTACAGATGAGGTGCAAGCAGGAACTCTAGAAGCTGCTGAATAAGCAGTAACAGAAGGTCTCTTCCAACTTGTAAGCTATATGTATGAGACAGGCAAGATACCCAAAGATTTCAAACGTTACATCATAGTCACTATACCAAAAACGAGAGGCACAGATAGATGTGAAAATTTTCGAACAATAAGTTTGACAGCGCACGTATCAAAAATATTAACTAGAATTGTACAAAGACTAATGGATAAATGAGCTGAATAAATACTAGGAGAAGATCAATTTGGGTTTAGACGAAACAGGGGAACAAGGGAGGCTATTTTAGCTCTGAGAACGATAATGTAGAAAACAATAGAAAAAGGGGAAAGCACGTATATAGGGTTTGTAGATCTGGAAAAAGCATTCGACAATGTAAAATGGAAAAAATGTTTGAAATATTCAAAGTTTGGAATGAGTTTTAGGGATAGACGGCTAAGTGCATGGCTTATACAAAGAGCAAACAGTGATAATGGAATTAGAGCAGGAATGTTGAGAAGTAAATATTAGGATAGGGGTGAGAGGGGTGTGCCCTCTTGAAGAGGCAATGAATATTGTCAAATGCAGAGAGACATTTGGAATTATTATGCAGGGACAAAAGATCGATATGCTTAGATTTGCAGATGATATAGCAGTATTAGCATCTAGCAAGGAAGAATTAGAAGCTGCCCTTAATGAAATGGAAACAGTTGTAACAGACATATACGATATGAAAATTAATAAAAATAAAACTAAAGTACTAGTATTCAAAAGAGGAGAAAGTAAATTAAAAACTAGAATACAAATAAGTAACGAGAACTTACAAGAGGTTAAGGATTTCTGCTACCTAGGAAGCCAAAAAACGCAAGATGGAAAAAGTTCAAAAGATATAAAACAAAGATTATCACAGGGTCGTGCTACATTTAACAAGAAAAAGCACCTACTGTATTCAAAGACAACAAACATAAAAACAAGGAAAATATTGCTTATAACATATGTGTGGAGCACAGCACTGTACAGCTGTGAAACCTGAACAGTAGGAGAAGCGGTCAGGAAAAATAGAAACCTTTGAAATGTTTTGCTACAGATGTATGATGAAGATATCATGGACAGATAAAGTTAAGAGCAGAGATATATTGGAAATGGTAGTAGAAAAAGGAAGTATGTGGAAAATATGAGAAATAGGATAACAGACCACATACTAAGGCATGAGGGAATAGTGCGGAATATATTAGAAGCAGAGATAGGAAAAAAGAGAGGTAGAGATAGACCTAGATTAGACTGTTGCACACAAATAGTGAAAGATGTAGGATGTGGGAATTTCAGGGAAATGTGCATGCTAGCTCAGAATAGATATCGATGGAGGTACGCGTCCAACCAATTCCAAGATGGAAAACCTAATGACGAAAAAAATAACTGTACTTAAACCTGATGATTATTATAAGCAATGTAGAACCGCCACTGAAATTAGCAAACGCCGCTTTACGGCGCTGCCCTTTATAGTGACGGGTGCAAGAATATAAGAAGCTACCCGCTTCAAACACCCTTGCACAGGAACACTTTATGTTTATCAAAAGTAATACTCAACTTGTATTAAACTGTGCAATTTACTGGCATAAAATATAACTTTTTTGGACGAGACATAAAATTCACTCTTGACATATATGTAACAACACATAATAATCCATCGCCTACTACTTAAGTTTAAATACATATGAGGCGCGTTTGCAACATACTCCCACCTTGTGTTATGAGCAACCGAAGAACACAACAAAATTTACGCCCACTGTCCAGCCTAGTACGCAAGTCTTTCCGGCAACTTAACTTGCCGTCCACTTTAGTGTACACACGTGTTTTACTCACAGGTACAATGTTCCTTCTTAACTGCTCTTCTGAGGAATCGCCGTCATGTACTGCATTTTCAGTAGCTGCTCCCACCTGACCGTAGCTATTCACAGAATCAAGATGAACCATTTCACCTTCTGAACACTCCAACGGATAAATACGCTGAATTGGGCGCACCAACTGACCTTTAGCAGTTTTTAGTCGGACAACGCTGCATCGTCCATCTTTACCAGGTATCAACTCTGTTATGCGACCCAGAGGCCAGTCTATCCGTTTTGTCTGATCATTTCCAATCATAACGATCTCACCGACATTTAGTGAACGTATTTTGCAATGTTTGGACACCATACGTAATTGACCCAAGTATTCGCACGAAATCTTCTGCGTAATACATCACGAATCTTTTGTGACGTAACAGTCGCTTGTTCAATGATGCAGAATCAAATACATCTAATTCTGGTACTCCAATTTCATGCCGTTCCTGCAGAAACATATTTGGTGTTAACGGCTCCAAATCGTTCACATCACTCGAGATGTAAGTCAAAGGTCTAGCGTTTATAATGGCTTCACAATCACATAATATAGTATGTAGTCCGTCAAAATCCAGCGAAGCCCTTCCTAAAACTTTACGTAATAATTGTTTTAACATGGAAATCAATCTCTCCCAAAATCCACCCCACCATGCTGCGGTTGGAGGGTTAAACTTCCATACAATACGTTGCACCGCTGAATATTTTTTTACAGCGTCCCAATTCACTTTGCGCATTGCGTTATCTGTACCAACAAAATTAGTTCCATTGTCTGAATATACGATACATGGTCGGCCCCTTCTAGCAATGAATCTACGGAAAGAGTCAACAAATGTTCCAGTTGACAAGGATGTAACAAGTTCAAAGTGTACAGCACGATATATCGCACACGTGAAAATACACACCCATGCTTTTTGTCCATTTCTTAGAAACATAGGCCCGGCCATATCAACACCAATGATTTAAGACTGCGCGTCACGTACTCTATCACTAAGTAACGGCGGCGTAATTTCTTCCATTCTGGAAGCGTTTTGTCGTTACACACAACACAATTTCCAATAACAGTTTTTATGCTACGACGACCTCCTAGAATCCAATAGCGTTCTCTTAATAGAGATAAAAGTGTCTGCACACCAGTGTGACAGGACTCAACGTGCTTATCCAATATAAGCTTTTTAACCACTGGGTGCTTCCCAGGCAATAACAGAGGATATCTAAAGTTGACATCGTCTTCGCAATATGAAACTTTGGTATTCAGACGAATAATACCATTTTTATCAATAATTGGTTGCAATGAAGACAACTCTTTACCTTCTGGTCTTGAAACGATTCTTGTTGTATAACTTTAACAAGACACAGCTCAGCAGCTTTTGTTTCTTCTACAGATAAACATTTATCCAGAATTCGCCATCAGGAAAACGACAATTGTGAATGAAACGTAAAATCCACGCAAGCAAGCAAATGATTTCATTGTATTGAGAAAACGTTTATTATACCATAAGTCTTCACTGTTTAGCATAGATGCTACAAGTCTTTTGACGTTCTCTTCCAACCTCATCTTCATTGACCTCAAGATCCGCCTTAGGCCATGCACAGTGTGGTTGGTATAACCAGGACGGTCCCTCTAACCATTTGGATTCTAGCAATTGTTTGGGGAACAACCGCGAGATGGGAGGTCCGCTGGATTCAAATTTCCTGGAACATGGTGCCACATGTTTTATCGGTCAACTTACGAATTTCTGCAATCCGATTCCAAACAAATGCAGACCATTGCTCTTCTTGTTTTATTCAAGAAATAACAGTACTCGAATCGCTCCAAAATAACTTTCAAATTCGTTATCAATCAACGATTTCAACACGCCTTTACAGAGACGCATCAAGCGTGCTGCAATCGTAGCAGCCAACAATTCGAGCCGGGAATAGTCATTTCTTTTAAAGGTGCAATTCTCGCCTTTGCTTGAAGTAAACTTACTTTTACACCATCGACCTTTTCTACTCTTACATAAACTACCAATGAGTAGGCTGCCGTACTGGCATCACAGAATGTATGCAAGCTGATCTTTGCGAACCATCATTTAAATAGTCTATCCATCGAGGCACTTTAATTCCTAATAAGCATTCTGATTCCACATACCATTTCATAAATTCTCTCTTAACCGCCGTCTACTTCTTCGTCCCAATTAATTTCTCTCTCCAGAGGTGCCGTAGCAATGCTTTTGGGCGAATAGTAGTTGGACATACAAATCCCATTGAATCAAATATTCTATGAGTCAGCGATAATATAACACGCTCGTTATAGGTCCTTTGGCTTCATGTTCACGGTGCTCAAAATTTAGCGCTAAACTATCTTCCATTTTGTTCCAATTAAGACCTAGCACTTGCGTCACAGGTTTGTCAAAAGCGTTTTGCCCAATTGCGTATGCTCCCACCCTCTGAGGTCGAAATGTCCTTTGGCCATTACTGTACGAGCATTTTTATAAACCGGTTTAGCTCGCTCACAGTAGCAACGCTGTGTATGCAATTGTCAACGTAAAGCCATTCATCAATGTCATAATGACCTGTTTAACTTCTCTGTTCACAGTTTCATCGAGCATACGAGTCAAATGGTACTTTATAGTCATGCCTAGTAAATACGGACTAGCGCACACTCCAAAAACAACTCTCTTATGTCGATATATGATTTCACTACCCTGTAAATCCAACCAAATAAATCTTAATACGTCTTGTTCAGCAGAATGTAACCCCACTTGCAAAAAAGCTTTGGTGATGTCTGCAATCACACCTATCGGATTGAATCGAAAACATAATAGCAAGGCAGGTATCAACTCAATCAGATTCGGACCGCTTTCTAAACAATCATTCAACGAAGGACTACCCTTTTCGTGCGAAGAAGCATCGAAAACTGGCCTTATCTTTGTGGTTAGACTATTAGATTTCACTACAGCCCTATGAGGTAAATAGTGAGTAACAGCATTTCTGGGACAGCGCATCTCTTCTTCAGATACTACTTCAACTATGCCTAAGTCTTTCCACTCATTTAAAACTTGTACATAAGCTTCATACAACTGTTCAAATTGCAGCTTTTTATAACATGGTTCAATCGCCACGGGCAATTTCGTAATTATTAGCCAAAGGTGGATGACCTTGCTTCCATGGTAGACGACAACGTATCTTCCATTAGCATCTTCTTCTACAGTTTCCATGAAATATTTTTGTACATCGGAATTTATTTCATCTTTAGATCTTTTTTCCACCGGATCCATAATGCCTAACACGTCCAACTCCCATAGCTGATTTACCTTCAACTCACTGTAAAGTAATGAGATGACTTGCATAGTAGTGGACTTGCTACAAAGCTCTTTGGGAGCTTTTCCCATAAGCGTCCAACCAAGATCAGTCTCAATAGCCACAAGACCACAATTCAAAACATGTCTCTTACCCGTCAATAATTTTCCACAAACATCGGCTCCTATCAAAATTTCTATTGGCAATAATCACCCACGTCAGCTATTTGTATACCTTTTTTAGCTAGTTTGTTTATCCACAGACCATTGGGAACTGGAGCTACATCATCGCAAATAACGGGTTGATCTAAAACATCAAGTGGCAAGAATATTCACCAGTCAAATTAATAAGCTTTATCTTATAGACAATGTGAGCTTGTTCCGCTGTAGACGCTCCGCCAAACAAAGTATGAGTAATCCGCGTGTGACCTTGCAGGAAAACCCAATATCTGAGCAGTATTCTTCAAAACATATGATCTTTGTGACCCTGTGTCTATAATAGCCCGCACTGTACGTTCCCCATTTTTCCAGCGAGTTTTACTCGTAACGTTTGCAGGAACACAACAGGATTATACAAATTGGCAACATTCTTATCGCAACTGGTTGCCTGTAGTACTTTTTCCAGAGTTACTGGTGTAGTAACGTCTTCAGCACCCTTGTTTGCTGACAACTCAGGACACATTAATGGTACGTGTCTTTTGTTACATATCATGCAAGTTATTTTTTGACGACATTTTCGGCCGACGTGACCTACCTTTAAACAACTAAAGCAAGTCCTTTTCTGTTTCAAAATTTGACGTTTTTCATCTAATGCAACCTTTTGCATTTTGTGACACGACTCACTACTATGACCAGTTTCACAGAAAACGCATTTTACTTGTTTGGTAAACAAACCAGCAGCAGTCGGTACGTGCTCATGTTTTTCATTAACTTTTTTGCCTTTTCGCTCAGTTTCGTTAGAAATGGTGGCTGCAGAAAACCCTTCTTTTGCTAGTGCAATGCGTTGTTCTCCGTCAACTTATAAATGCCATCAAACCGTCAAGACGTTCTTTGAGCGTATCGCCTCTTTTCACCGATACATCGCCCAGCGATCTCTGCCATGCGTGCAACAGCTCTTCTGGAAGACAAGATTCTACCAATGGAAACAACATTGCGGAACAAGTGTCCGTCGTCACACCAAGCGTGTCAAGAGCTCTCAACTGCGTCGCAATCTTATCATACAGACTGGCTAAATTTAGCGTCTTTGGATTGAGTGCTTTAATTAAAATAAGTTAAAATAAGTTCTTCGGCTCGGGAACCCGGGACAATAACTTGCAACAAATAATGAAATTTATCTTCATTGGTTAACTCACAATCATTATGAACTTTATTAAAAGTGCTCCAGAACGGAAGCCAATCGCGCAGCTCACCTCCGAATTTTTTAAACTCAATGATTGGCAATTTGATTCTACGAGAAAGAGATCCTCCTGCGCCACTACCAACGTTACTAATACTGTCAATAGCAGGTGACCCAATAATGCGTTGGCAACGCAAATTCAACCTGCGATAAGTAAATTTATACTCGTCTGTGCTTTGAAGTTCTATTTCGAGTTGTTCCTCGCTGATTCCATCTGTATCCAACAAAAGGTCATAGACTTCACGATCCATTTGTTCTAATCCGGCTATTTTTTGGGTTAACATTTCACACCTTGTATTTATCTGGTCAACATCTTGTTGTTCGGCATCCAAAAGTTGTGTCAGCTGATTTGCAGTTAAAGTGAAAGCCCTGCGTGCTGCAGCTCGAGATTTCTTAAGTCTCTCCATCGTCACAGTCTTTCAATTAGTAACTCAAACGCGATACTGATAAACCAAACACCAACGCCACGCTAAATCGAACAATACCAAGTTGGGTCCTGTCACGGTCGCCAATAAATGTAGAACCGCCACTGAAATTAGCAAACGCCGCTTTACGGCGCTGCCCTTTATAGTGACGGGTGCAAGAATATAAGAAGCTACCCGCTTCAAACACCCTTGCGCAGGAACACTTTATGTTTATCAAAAGTAATACTCAACTTGTATTAAACTGTGCAATTTACTGGCATAAAATATAACTTTTTTGGACGAGACATAAAATTCACTCTTGACATATATGTAACAACACATAATAATCCATCGCCTACTACTTAAGTTTAAATACATATGAGGCGCGTTTGCAACAAGCAACTACAGGTATTGGTTTTGCAATACTCTCAACTAATGTTAATTGTGCAAAAGGATTTACTGGACAACTATTAATTCGGCAAATGTTTAAGTTTTTTGGGGATATTTGGTAGCCACAGGATGCTTAACCTCCTACATATACCACTGAATCCTGGTGAAATAGGGCATATAATTAGGAAACAACGGACGGGGAGCCGAGCTGTATATAGGTTGGGCTAATTTCAAGGAAGGGTGTAGGCTAGCTCAGAATAGAAATAAGTGAAGATACTCATCCAACCAGTTTCAAGTCGGAAAACCTAATGATGAAAAGATAATTGCATTCATATCTGATGATGGTTTTGAAATATTTTCAACTAACATTGATTGTGCAAATGTATATATTGGAAAACTATTATTTCAGCAATTGTTCAACTGCTGGGGGATCATGGTAGCCGCAGGCTGCTTAAGAGCAGCACCTATGTTCGAAGACATTACATGTGATTTTCCAATGCTCCACCCGAAGGTACTACATTGGCCAGGAAGCGAGTTTTTGTTACCTGGAAAATTTTGAATTTTGCCGAACCCTTGCTGTTCCAAGCAAGGTAGGGATCTTAACGCGTGACAACACTCACACGGGACCTCCATTTTACCTCTCATCCGAGCGAGGGTGTATTTTTGTGAAAAATGCTCGCCTAACATTTTTCAAGCGGACCGTGTCGGGATATGTTCGAAGACAGCAAACATAGAAACAAAGAGAAAATTGTTGAAAGCATATGTGTGGAGCACAGCACAGTACATCTATTAAATAGGGGCACTAGGAGGAGCAGACAGAAAAACTGTAGAAGCCTTTTGGAATGTGTGCTTCAGATGTATGAAGATGATAGCATGGGCGGACAAAGTTGATAACAAAGGGGTTATAGAAATAGTAGGGGAATAAAGATATCTGTGGAAAACAAAAAAAAAATAGTAGAAATAGAAGGGCAGGATACGTTCTAAAGTATTTTTGGAGAATAGTGCGGGATATATTACAAACAGAGATAGGGAAAAAAAGGTAGACCTATATCAGAGTATTGCAAACATAGTACAAATTTCAGGGAAATGTGTAGGTTAGTACAGAATAGGAAACAATGATGGTATGCATCTAACCAGTTCCAGGACTGAAGACCTGATGATGACGAGGTGTTTATCTTGCCAATATAATACTGCGACTAACAACATTCGCGAAATTACTAATTAGCAAAGATTACATGTTTATAGTCGAAACCATTAAAGAAGTCGTCTGCGTTATCACTTGTATTCGTACGAATTAAGTTGAAAAGTTTAAGTCAATGTAGCATGTAGTTAATAAATACCCAATAAATATTCCAATTCGGAAGTTTCCGTGAAGCTTTTAAAACTTTAAAAAGTATATTCCATTTACAAAAAAAATTAAGATAGATATCCTATTTTAAAGAAAAGACATAGTTTTACCAAAGGTTAGCCTATTAAGTATAAAGTTCAAAACATACGGCACATACTCTTCTCTGTTGTTTTCCCAGATAAACGTGTTCACGTATGTCTTTGTTTAAAACACGTACAAATCGTATTACTATCTTTATCATATACATTAGTTAAGCTTTTAAATAATCTTAAACGTTTGTTTTGAAGTGAGTTAGACAACTATGACCTAGAGGACTTCTTTTGTAGTTCCTACTATAGATAAGGGGACCAGACTTGGAATCATAGTAACCCATAAATTCAAATGAGTGGAAACTGAAATTATTTTTAAAGTAAAAAGGCAGTAAATTTTTTAATACAAAATGGAATGTAACAGATAAACAGGGGGAATTTTTTTATTCCTTAGTCATATTGTTTCGGGTAGGATTGAGATGAAGGACCTTGATAGATACGGTCTTAATAGTAACTTGATGTAGCACAGAATAAATAACTCAAATACAATTTATATTATTGTAAGTTTAAATAACGACATTTGGTATTGGTACTTACATTATGTTTGCAACTGGTTTCGATGTGCGTGTATTTGTTGACACGGTCTAACATACAAAAGCTGTGTGTGTGGTCTGGAAAATGCAGGATTCCAAGCACGCACTTATACAACAACAATGTATCGTGACGTTAGGTTAGTTCACCTTGCTTGGGTGATGGTTGAGACTCAAATCTCGCGTTACATTGATAACACCACATGTTGGCGGCACTTGCCCGGGATTGTGTATACATTTGGCACTATATTAGATTCATTCGCGGGAAATTATAAATATAAATAAATACAAAACATGAGCATGACCCACATATAAATACAATTCTTTAGTACATACCACAACATGTAACACATTGTATGCGAATTTAAGTGTAAAACAAACATTACAAAAATTGCAGAATAGGGAAACGAGAATCATATTAAGATGTAATTATTACACTCCAGTTAGTGCAATGTTAAACACATTAGGTTTCATAAATGTATCTCATAGAAATAATTTCAATGTATTAAAATTTATTTATAAAATGAAATATGGACTATTTGTTGCCTACTTATTTGTGTATTCAAATAGAATATATACATGATAAACATGCATACAATACTCGGAACAATACAAAATTAGTAATAAAAACAAAGAACAAAGATCATTTTTTTATAAAGGATTTCAAGCATATAATGCTTTACCAATAAATATCATCATCATTAGGTCTTCAGTCCTAGAACTGGTTAGACGCGTACCATCATTGTTCCCTATTCTGAACTAACCCACAGATTTCCCTGAAATATGCACAGTTTGCATCTCTAACTGTCTAATCTAGGCCTACATCTACCTCTTTTTTCCTGTCTCTGCTTGTAATATATCACATACTACTCCCCAAAAATGCCTTAGAACGTATTCCGTCCTACTATTTCTCTATTTCCCTAGATATCCTTGTTCCCCTACTATTTCTGTAACTTATTTGTTATTATCTTTGTCTGTCCATGCTATCGTCCTCATACATCTGAAGCACAGCATTTCAAAAGGCTGCTACCGTTTTTCTGTCTGCGTTTCAGACTGCCCGTATTTCATAGGCATACTGTGCTGTGCTCCACACATATGCTTTCAACAATTTTCTTCTTATTCTATGTTTGTTGTATTTCCTCATAGGCAAGGTTCTTTGTTGTTAGATACAGTTCGATCATTTTCTATTGTTTTACCGTTATATGCCCTATTTCTCCGACCTTCAATGGTTGTGAAGGGAGGTAAGCAGCCTGTGGCTGCCAAGTTCCCCCAACACTTAACCATTTGGCGATTTAATATATTTTCCAATTTATCTTTTTGCACAGTCAACATTAGTTGTAGGTATTTCGCAACCAACAACTAGTTGTTTATACTAATCATCAGATTTATCTGCGCTTATTTTTTCGTCATTAGGTTTTCCGTCTCAAAACTGGTTGGACACGTTACCTGCACTTATATATATTCTGAGCTAGCACATAGTTCCCTGAACTTCTCACACAACATTTGTATTCAGCTAGTTTCCTTTCTATTGTTTTCTAATTTTATACCCTATTTTACCGAGATTCAGTGAAGGAGGTTAAGCAACCTGTGGCTACCAAGATCCCCCAACACTTAGACATTTGCCGAAATAATGGTTTTCCAGTAAATCCTTTCACACTTAACATTATTCGAGAATATTGTCCAACCAGTTCTTGTAGTTACTTATAATAATCATCATGTTTAAGCACAGTTATCTTTTCGTCATTAGTTTATCCATCTTGGGATTGGTTGGATGCGTACCTCCATTGATTTCTATTCTGGGCTAGCCTACACATCTCCTTGAAACCTCTACAGCCTACATCTTTTACTATCTGTGTGCAGTAGTCTAATCTAGGTCTGCCTCTTCTTCTCTTTTTTCCTATCTCTGCTTCTAATATATTCCGCACTATTCCCTCATGCCGTAGTATGTGGCCTATCATCCTATCTCTCCTATTTTTTACCGTTTTCCACATATTTCTTTCTTCCCCTACCATTTTTAGTACTTCTTCGTTCTTAACTTTGTCTGTCCATGATATCTTCATCATACGCCTGTAGCACCACATTTCAAAGGCTTCTACCTTTTTCTTGTCCGCTTCTCCTACTGTCCAGGCTTCACAGCCATACAGTGCTGTGCTCCACACATATGTTTAAGCAATCTTTTCCTTGTTTCTATGTTTGTGGTCTTTGAGCACAGTAGTTGCTTTTTCTTGTTAAATGTAGCACGACCTTGTGCTAATCTTTGTTTTATATCTTTTGTGCTTTTCCCATTTTGCGTTATTTGGCTTCCTAGGTAGCAGAAATCCTTAACCTCTTGTAAGTTCGTGTTAAATACTTGTATTATTGTTTTTGATTTATTTTCCCCTCCTTTGCAAACTAGAACTTTAGTTTTAGTTTTGTTAATTTTCATACCGTATGTCTCTGTTAGAACCGTTTCCATTTCATTAAGAGCAGCTTCTAACTCTTCCTTGCTAGACGCTAATACTGCTATATCATCTGCAAATCTAAGCATATCAATTTTTTGTCCTTGCATAGTAATTCCAAATGTCTTCCTGCATTTGACAGTATTCATTGCCTCTTCTATGTACAAGTTAAAAATCAATGGGGATAGGGCACATCCCTGTCTCACCCCTTTCCTAATGTTTACTTCTCTACGTTCCTGCTCTAATTCTATTACTGCTGTTTGCTCTTTGTATAAGCTATGTACTATTCGTCTATCCCTATAACTCATTCCAATCTTTTTGAGTATTTCAAACATTTTTTTCCAATTTACATTGGAAAAAGCATTTCTTTTTCCAGATCTACAAACCCTATATACATGCTTTCCCCTTTTTCTATTGTTTTCTCCATTATCACTCTCAGAGCTAAAATAGCCTCCCGTGTTCCCCTGTTTCGCCTAAACCCAAATTGGTCTTCTCCTAGTATTTCTTCAGCTCGTTTTTCCATTCGTCTTTGCACAATTCTAGTTAATATGTTTGACACGTGTGCTGTCAAACTTATTGTTCGAAAATTTTCACATTTATCCCGCCTTTCTTTTTGGTATAGTTACTATGATGCTACGTTTGAAATCTTTGGGTATCTCGCCTGTCTCATACATATAGCTTACAAGTTGGAAGAGACGTTCTGTTACTGCTTGTCCCGCGGCTTTTAGAGTTTCTGCTTGCACGTTATCTGTACCCGGCGCCTTACCATTTTTCAGACTCTTTAATGCTAATTCAAACTCGTCTCAAGTATAGGATATCCCAAGTCATCATTTTCAATGTCTGATTCCTGTTCTAATGCAGTTAGTTCCTCTCCTGCATATAAATTCCTATATATTCTTGCCATCTACTCACTTTCTCTATGTTTTCTATAATGACGTTTCCTTGTGCGTCCCTTATATTTTTGCTATACGGTTTTATATCCCTAAAATTCATTCTAATTAATTTGTATGCTTCGTCTGTCTTTCCTATTTCCATCTTAGTTTGTACCTCTTTGCACTTTTCATCAATCCATTGTTCTTTAGCTTTCCTGCATTTTCGAATAATTTCCCATTTTATTGCTTTGTATCTCTGTTTTCCTGTTTCGTCTGATTTATTTTTGTATTTTCGTCTTTCATCTATTAAATTCACGATATCCTTTGTTATCCATGATTTCTTATTTTCTTTTTGTGTATACCCCAGAATATCTCTGGCCGCCATGTCTAGGCTGGATTTAATGTTATTCCATTCTGTTTCTACTTCCTTAGTTTCAGATATTTTCGCGATATCATTCAGCAATTCATTTGACTTTTTTTCGAATCTTACTTGAATATCTTTATCTTTTAGTTTCTCTAAGTCCAAGTGTCTTTTTCCATTCCTTTTTTTCAAATTTTTAAATTTAAGTGCGGCCTTCATAATTACGATGTTGTGGTCAGTATCTATATCTGCCTCTGGGTAGCTTCTACAGTCTTTTACTTGATTCCTAAACCGTTGTCTAACAAGAATGTAATCTATTTGATATCTTCCTATATCTCCTGGCATCTTCCACGTATATCGTCTTCTAGCATGATGTTGAAATAAGGTGTTTGTGATGATTAAATTGTTCTTGTCGCAAAATTCTACCAGCCTATTTCTCCTGTCGTTTCTCGTGCCTAAACCAAATAAACCTACTACCGCTCCTTCCCTCCCCTCACCTACCACTGCATTAAAATCCCCCGTAATTATTAAATTTTCATGTCCTTTTACGTATCTTAATATGTCTTTGATATCTTTGTAGATGGCTTCTACCTTTTCGTCACTGTAGCTAGAGGTGGGCATGTATACTTGTATTATTACTGTGTTTACCGGTTTAGATTCTAATCTAACCATGAGTACTCTTTCGTTCTTTTGTAAGTAATTTTCTATGCAGTATCCCATGTTTTTCCGCATAACTATCCCCACACCCAAATTTCCTTCCTCTGCTCCTGTATGAATTACCTTAAAGTCTCCACTCCAAAATCCCCGCCTCTGGCCACCGAACTTGCTGATCCCTACTATGTCTAGTGATAACCTATTCATTTCGATTTTAGGTTCTCTAGCTTACCTACTTGCTTCATACTTCTAACATTCCACGCTCCGATTCGCAGAATGTTTCCGACTCTTATTTTTAACTTTCTGATCGCATCCTCCAAGTAGTCCCTCCCGGAGATCCGAATGGGGACTATTTTAACTCGGAATCTTTTACCCCAGAGAATGCCATCATGTTTGTAACAATTTAAGTACGCTGTGTACTTGGGAGATAATGTGGTGGTTTCCCGTTGCCTTCCACATCGCAGTAGTGTGTCTTAGACTGCCATACCGACCCCTATGGTCTCTGCCAATCTAAGTACCGAAAGAGCCGCTGCCCTCTTTCGGGGACCTGTCTTAGTCTGGTTCCTCACTAACGACCCTACTACTTTGGTTGGACCTGTAGTTTGGCTCTTTAGCTCATTAGAACACGCAAGCCATTTCACCTGTTCTAGTGATTTAGAACTACGGCAAGGTGCAGGTCCATTCGAAATGGACCAATAAATATACAAGCCGAAAATTACAGAGACTTATACATTTATATAAAATACATGTGCAGAAGAATATATTATAATTTATGTTATCTTTGTTAAAAATATGTATCGTTTGTATGATAGCTTTAGATAAATAAAGAGGTTTATTGTAAGTCATAATGAATTAAAATATTAACGCTATTGATTATTAATCTATTTGTATCTTGTTGAGCACTATTATTGATAACCGAGACCAAGATTTGACATAGGAGCAATTTCTATTTATACATATGTATTTTTGGTTTAAGCAAATGATAAACATGCATTATTATTTTGTTAAATTATAGTACATATTACTTAAGTTTTTATGTCAACTTTGTCATTAATAACATCTAGGGTTCTTTACTATGTATTACCATAGAACTTCCTTAAATAGACAAATTATAAAGTATACAAATATAGACGCAAAGAAATTCCTTTTTTAAATTTTAATAGATATCTTAAAGTTTTAAGTAATATTTTATATAATATGAAAGAAATAACAAGATACTTAAACCAGGAGTTAGTTCTTTATTAGAAGTTGTTGAGAAATAGTTATTTTATTATTCGAAACAGTGAGCATAATTTAATCGCCGAGCTAATATACAAAACCACTAAAAACAGTTAAATCGAATATCATCAAATTTGCATGCTTGATACCAATAACTCTGGTGCAATTTTTCAATTCCGGTTCAAAATGGGTTTTACTGCACATAATTAATTAATTGCATTTATTAAATATAATTTTCCAATAGAGCATTATCGGACCATTTCTTATACCATAATTCCTCGTTAAGGAAAAATGAGAATCTAAAATCGTCATTCTAAAGTTCGCCGGCTGTTAAGTTGCTTGGTATTATTTGAATCTAATTTAACATATTTTTAGGTTCATTTACAAAGCCTACTGGATAAAGTAAAACGTGATTGTGAAGCATACAAGTCAAGTGGAGTTTTACCCGTCGATGCTTTTAATTTTAAAGCTGCTGAGAAAATTGTACTCAATGGCAAAGGTCAAGCGAAAGAAGACTCAACAGGATCTAGTAGAGGTACTTTATATGTTTATTGAAAGATGTTTCTAGTTAACTATTCTATTCTAATACAGCAAGTTCGACAAAAGAAAACGATAGTGAAGTAGCAAATCAAATTCAGCCACAAAAATCCTCTCGAACTACAAGAACAACTGCCAAATCAAATCGACCAGAGATGGTGAAACTTTTTGATAAGGTTGTTATTAAAATGGAACGAATTAGTGAAGACTTGAACATTATGCAAACAGATAACATTAAAAAAGAAAATGACATTATGCCACCACCTTCTCGATTACCTGCCAAACGAACACGGACAAGAAAAGCATCTCAGTCTAGCAATTCTGCATCTTCAAATATCGATATGTGTGCTGTTGTCATTAAAAAAGAAAATATTGATAATAATGTAAAACAGGGCAGAGAATCTGTTGTTATAGTAGAATCCAACAATATTCTTAACGTTACTATAAATGAAAGCGATGAAGAAGCACCACCTACAAAGTTGAAGTCTCGAAATAGAACTAAAAAAAGACAACTTAAAAATGGAAGCTCCTCTGAAGAAAATGAAAGTGATAATAAGAAACAACGTCAAGAAGTTGATAGTGTTGTACGATCCACGCGCAGCAGACTAAAAGATTTATCAAAAGTTGATATTGAACATCAACAATTGAAGGAAATCCCATCAGAATTAAACAAAACTGTATTAATTGGAAAACCAAATAACTTGAATACAACGATTGTTATTTCAAAACATGCTGCAGCAAATGAAACATTTATTATGAATAAGAATCCACTTCCTGATGTGGAAAAACAGTTATTAACTGATGATGAAGAGGTGATTGATAATTCTGTAAAAGAGACTAAAACAAACAGGAAGAAACCTATTTTCAGTCCTTTTGCTGGAAGTCCTGTTAAAAAGCGTGTTGCGGCTTTTGAAAAACTTGGCATTGCACAGACTGAAAATCAATTGCATTCAACAAGGGCAAAAACTAAAAAACTAGTTGAGGTAGGTTTGTATTTAATTACGTTATTAATTTTTTTATTTATTTAAAACTAATTGATTTTTTGTGAATTTTTCGTTAATGATAGATTTACACCAATACTTAGGAATACACACATGTATATATGATCTCACGCATGGACATATTTAAAATATATACTTTATACATTACAAATTGTTACGTGCAAACTGAATTTGCACTTTAACATTTTATGTTAAGTAGTTTTTAATGTGCGGAAGCTTCCGCCATAATTTTAAATACGCAAGACGCGAACATTTTAAATGAACTGGGCGGGGCTTCCGACGTCACAATAGTGCAATTGGCAAGTGTGAATTATCCCCATAGGGTAAGGCAATGCTACAAAGAGTAGGGAGTTCCGCGGTTCTCGCGCGGAAACGTGGCTTTTTTACGCCGAACTTTGAAGTGAACAGTCGTGCCGGGTGTCGTGTTATCTTATTATGTAGATTTCCTTATCTTGAGTATCTTTCCTTAATTCCCTATTCCCGTCTTCCACTGCATATAGGAACGGAGATGACCCTGGAGCATCCCATGACCCCGAGATAATTTGGATGTCCAACTCTACCAGCAGCGATGCCGAGGTTACCGTGGCGTGATTTCCTGCCGGTTAACGGATCCTTCACGTGAGTAGATTATCTAATTTTTATTGTTTAAATTTTATGTACCTTCTCTTAATTATGGCGCAATATAAATTATCAGTGACGTCATGTGTATCTTATGAACTTTGGTAATTGTATTACCGGCTTTTAAGAGCCATCTATCGCCATTTCAATGTACCAGAATCTAAGCGTAACATTTTGTTAACTGCATTACCGACCAGGTAAAACTGTAAACGAAGTGTAGCAGATGGCGCCTTCAACCTGTTCAGGCTATGAACTTCAGGGCTTCTTCTTTGTTTTTAGGTTAGAATAATTTCCTTTATAAGGATACAATGCATTAATAGCTTCTTCACTTAAAGAACTTTACTTTTATTCATGTAAGTATTTACCTTACCTTATGTCTTTAAATACAGTATTATAGAATTACCTATTAAAATATCTTTAGTTGCTTTCCTTAACTTTGAAAGGCCGTTTTTGAAACTTAAATACATCTTTATGTTACATTCTAAAATTGCATTATGGTTTATCTTTTACATGAAAATTAAGTGTTTAAAAAACACTTGAGTGAAATAAATTGCTAGTATACCTTTTTAAGAAGTGTTTGACTATACGTTGTTGCCTTATAGGTTAAATAACATATCCTCTGCGCCCATTTTCCATTTTGGAAGGCTTGTCTGTCATTATCTATAAAATATGTATTTAACTGAACATTGATTTCGTTTCCATATACCTTAAATGTGTTTCTTTGGTGTTATCGGTGACGTTCTAACAAGTTCTTACCTCTAAATATCGTATCGTATTACCTTAAAGTAGCTGTAACGTGTTTTTTACCTTCTAACCTGCGTCAAAATCGCATATTTTTTATATCGTGTCTTGAATATTGTATTCATAATGAACGTATCACATTTAAAATCGCTGGAATTGATCTACGAGCTCGAGTGCAGAAGTATCATAGCTGCGACCAATCAGAATGATAGGCGATCTCAACTTAGGGCTGTTTTGTCACAGGAAACCAAAGGCGTTGCTATATTAAAGAACCCTGTTGGCAATTGGCCACTCAACGTATCAGAAATTAAATTATCTTTAGATGATATATCGGGTATAATAAACAAAACAGATCCTGCGGCTACTAATATCGAATTAGGGAGATTGACTTCAAGAATAACTCACGTCAAACAGCGAGTTGATTCATTATCTTTATATAACGATGACCAAGTGACTCAAGCTAAACAAAGTTTGTTGTCCGAGGTGTTATTGCTTGAAGGAATTCTTTTAGAAAGACTTAATCCTAACGCAGACGTAGATATATCGTTACCTTTTTCAAATCTTGCGCTTGCCGAACCTAAACCATTAGGAAAACCTATACCTGTATACAAGTGGGGTCTCACCTTTGAAGGGTTTGATTCGAAGGTTTCTTTATCATCCTTTCTTGACCGGATTAACGATTTTAAAATTTCTCGCGGGTGTACCGACCAGGACCTATTTATCTCAGCTGGTGATTTGTTCGCAGGCTCAGCATTAATATGGTATAGAAACATACGACACCAAATTTCTACCTGGAATGAGTTAGTTGCCTGTTTAAAACGAGACTTCCTACCTTATGGCTACATTAACGATCTTTGGAACGAAATTGTAACCGAACTCAAGGTCCCGACGAAAATGTTGTGTCTTTTATTACCTCATTAGAAGCTTTATATAGCAGACTCGACAAAAAACCTTCCGAATCCGAAATTATCGATCAATTACTTAGAAATTTGAACCCCTATTTCTCAGAACGTTTGGCATTACAGACCATATCTTCGCTAGCTCATTTTAAAGACCTATGTCGCTCTCTTCAAGAAGTGAGGTCAAGGATTGACAAATATCGACCACCACCCGAGAAATTATCTGGTCTCCTAGAACCTGATCTAGCTTGCCAAGTTCGACCTTCCCGTAAAGTATCTACACTTAACGTTCCTCCTACCGTAACTAATAACGCACTTACCTGTTGGAACTGCAAACGAAGTGGACATAGCTATACTGTCTGCACTTACCCTAAAAATATTTTTTGTTATGGCTGTGGTCGTTCAAATATCTACAAATCTAACTGCACCAACTGTAATCCTAACGTATCGGGAAACTCCCGTCGAGATATTTCAAATCAGGGTGTGAATATCTCAAGAAACCAAAATCGCCCTCAACACCAATCATTCAACGGACACAGACGCCAATAAATTTAAATTATAAAACCACTTCTAACGTTGTACCGTCATTAAATTTATCTAATAATAATACCGCTACTATTAATGTACAAAATACCTTACCTTCATTAGAGGAATTATGCTACACTACTCCAGCCGAGTGGTCTAAGTGGTTACAAACCGTCAATTCCTTTTATCATAAAAGACTACCGCTGTTTCACAACTTGTTAAAAACCCTTCGATAACCGTCCACACTTATCTATCTCAATTGGTTCCTTAAATGTAATTGCTTTACTGGATACAGGTTCTTCATGTTCTCTTATAAATAACGAAGGTTTACATCAATTATCTCAACAAAATATCAAAATTCAAATTATTCCTGAAAAACTTCCATAAATTTAGCTGACGATAATCAAATACATGTAACCGGTTCCCTTAAGTTAAAAATTCGTGTAGAGTCTCTTGAACGTGATGTTTTATTTTGATTGTCCCTGCATTAGCGTATCCTTTTCTACTGGGCGTTGATTTCTGTAAACTTTTAATCTGTCACTTTACTTTCAGGATTTTCATGGCAAACCTCTATTAAAACGAACTCCTGTGCATCTACAGGAATATCTAACAAAATCTCTTACTGACTCCCAAGATGTAACTCTTAACGCTACAATCGACAAATTTCGCAAACTTAATACCTCTGAACTTGGTTGTGTTACAACGGCAACACACGTTATCTCCACAGGTGATGCCCTTCCCTTTAAGCAACGTCAATATCCCTTATCGCCTGCCTTACAAAAGCATTTACATGCGGAAATAGACAAA
This sequence comes from Platerodrilus igneus, assembly GCA_036346225.1. Taxonomy (NCBI): domain Eukaryota; kingdom Metazoa; phylum Arthropoda; class Insecta; order Coleoptera; family Lycidae; genus Platerodrilus; species Platerodrilus igneus. The sequence goes on along the minus strand of JARFIW010000727.1, from coordinate 315,784 downwards.
ATGTTAGTATCTGGTGTTATCTCTCCTTCAAATTCACCGTGGACCTCTCCCGTATTGCTAGTTCGGAAAAAGAATGACGAATGGCGTGTTTGTTTTGATGGCAGGAAGCTAAATTCTGTTACTGTTCCAGACGCTTATCCTTTACCCAGAACTGACTCAATTTTGAGCAGGCTTCGTAACGCAAAATTTATCTCATCTATCGACCTAAGACAAGCTTTTTATCAGATACCTCTTGACTTATCTTCTCGTCAAAAAACTGCTTTTTGTGTCCCAGGCCGAGGTCTTTTCGAATATAATTTTTTGCCATTTGGTCTCTGTAACGCTCCACAAACTTTACAACGTACTATGGATCAAACGTTAGGTCCTATCTTACATCAAGAACGTGCCTTTGTATTTTTAGATGATATCTTAGTTATCTCAAGTTCTTTCGATGAACATATCGCCACATTAGTTGAAGTTGCTGAACGTTTAAATGCAGCAGGTTTTAAGATAAACTGGGAAAAGTCTCAATTTTGTCGTTCATCCCTTACATTTCTTGGTTTTATTGTCGATGGAACAGGCTTACGAGCAGATCCCGCTAAAGTTGATGCTATTACTAAATTTAAAACACCAAAAACTGTTACCGAAATCAAACGTTTGATAGGAATGATTAGCTACTATCGCATTTTTCTACCTAACCTTTCAACTATATCTGCACCCATTACCGCTTTAATTAAAAATAAAAGAAATCCCAAACTATCGAGTGGAATTTAGAATCCCAACAGGCTTTCGAACAAATTAAAACACTAATCACTTCAGCACCTATCTTAATCTCTCCAAATTTCGATGATAAGTTTTATATACAAACCGATGCTTCACTTACTGGGTTAGGTGCAATGTTGTTCCAGGTAAACAATGGTTTAGAACATCCAATCGCTTATGCGAGCCGTGCCTTAACTTCTGCCGAACAAAAATACTCTGCTACCGAACGAGAACTATTGGGTGTTATCTTTGGCATCGAGAAATTTAGAGGATATGTCGAAGGTACACACTTTACCGTAATCACTGATTGTGCAGCACTCACTTGGCTTAATAACTTGAAACAACCCGCAGGTCGTTTGGCAAGATGGAACTTGCGTATATCTCAATTTATTTTTGACGTTAGGCATAGGCCTGGCAAATTAAATATCGTACCTGATGCGTTATCTCGAGATGTTTTTTCTCTTAACCTTCCAAATTTAATTCTGGATACCTGGTACCTCAATATGATTAGAAAAGTTTCCGATAATCCCGACAAATTTCCTACCTTTCGAGTAACTAATAATAGACTGTATAAATTTGTATCCTCGTCCCCACATAAAATATCGAATATACCTGAATGGAAACTCGTTGTGCCCACTGCAAATCGCAGTGAGGTGCTCAAATTATGTCACGACGATCCCTTAGCTGCACACCTTGGTGTTACAAAACTCTGCGAAAATATCTGAATTGTATTACTGGCCCACACTTAAGCAATCTGTTTGTCGCTACATTAAAAGCTGCAAAATTTGTGGTTCTCATAAGAGTTCACAAGACGCTCGCCCTGGTTTAATGGGTAAGTTTAAGCGTGTATCTTATCCCTTTCAATTAATATCGCTTGACTTATTAGGACCTCTCCCTCGATCGAGAAGAGGTAATCAATATCTTTTAGTTGTTACCGATTGGTTTTCTAAATTTGTTATGGTGCAACCCTTACGTAAAGCTACCTCCGCTGCAATAATTAAATTCCTAGAACAGAATGTCTTTCTTATCTTTGGTGTCCCCCAGATTATTCTTTGTGACAATGGTGCACAATTTATCTCTAAAGATTTTCAGAATTTCGTTAAAAGTTACAAAGTACAAAAAATTTGGTTTAACGCAAAATATCACCCCCAAGTAAACCCTACCGAGAGAGTAAATCGAGTGTTAATTACCGCTATCTCGTCTTATATTGATTCAGACCATACTACATGGGATGAACATATCTTTGAAATTGCTCAAGCTTTGCGTACATCTAAACACGAAGCAACCCAATTCACTCCGTCTTTTCTTGTTTTTGGAAGATATACCCCAATCGATGGGAGTTACTATGGTTTAGTGCCTGACGATACTAACGTAATTGAATTTGACGATAAAGTACGTTGGGACAAGGACCAACAGTCACTACCTTCTATCTTTAACGACGTTAGAAAAATTTGTTAAAAGCTTACGAAAAGAGTAAGGACCATTATAACTTGCGTAAGCGAAATATTTCCTTTGCCTTGGGCGAACAAGTTTGGAAAAGAACTATGTCTTATCGGATGCATCTAAGAAATTTTCTTCAAAATTGGCCCTAAATTCATTCTTTGTAAAGTCACACGTGTTATTAGTCCCCTTATCTATGAACTTCAGGATACTGAAGGAAAACGCCAAGGCAGGTGGCATATTAAAGACCTTAAGCCATTCTCTGCCGACCCAAATGCTAATTAAGTTTTTCATGCCCCATTCTCCTCACGATTTACCTAATATTTTTGTTCTCACCCTCAATTAGCATCTTTAATTACTTATTCCTTCTCTCATATAGTATATAATTTCTTACACGTTAACTTTACTTACCTTAATTTAGCTATCTTTTCTTCTGGTTGACTTTTCCTTCACCATACCGTTAGATATATATCACTTCATCCCCTACACCCCCAATATAGCTCTGTCGTTTCATTTAATTAACCCTTGAAATTTTCCTACTACATATTGTTCGGTCTTTAGTATTTCTCTTATATGGTTTAATTGAAAGGTAATTGTCGTAACTTTGGTTGAGATAACCCATTGAATTTTATGACTGGTTTTAGCTGATGTTGAGTGAATGCTTTCTTCTTTGGGCTCACATAGGACACGCGATCTATGCCATTGAAAGAAATAGTTCATATTTGCAGTTGCAAGAACTAGGATTATCTATTCCGTGTGTTTTTCCTCTGAATTATTGCAATCGCCCACATTATACTACATCATTATACTACAACATTATTCCTTCCTTTTCTACTAAATCTACATAACTTATAAACATTTTTTTCGTTGTTTTTATTGAACTTTGTGGTGAGGTGCTATTGTTTTCTTATTGTTATTTTATTAAATTCTCGGTTCTTTTAGCATATGGGGACAGTGTATCTGTATTTAACTGCTTATAATTGGGCATTTTTGTGTGTTTAGGGTGCTACCGATTTAAAAAACTACCTTAAAACAGTTTGTTTTTGTGTGTTTGTATCTGTGAAGATACTTTTAAGTTGTCGTGTCTATCTTTGTCTGATTTTCTTATCGTAGTCGAAGCACTCGTTAGGAAAACTATCGTACTAGTTCTCTTAGGAGTCTAGTGAATTTTAAAATGTGTATATCTTATCTTGTCGGATTAATATCGCAGGTGGTCCTTCAGACTACGCTGTGTTTTATAGGGTCAATCCCATTTAAACGGCTCTACTGGAGCCACTCTTTTGTTGTTATCATTGTCTTGGGTAATAACTAGGCCAATATCTTTGTCTTCTTTATTATCTTTGATAATACCTTTAGGTTTAATATCGTTATCTTATTGATTACCTTTGGTAATAACCTTAGTTTAGTATCGTTATCTTACCGATTACCGTTAGTAATAACTTTGGTTTAATTTATCGTTATCTTACCGACTACCGTTAGGAATAACTTCGAGTTATGTCGCGTTATCTTACCGGTTATCTTGAGCAATAACTTCTGTTTAAATTCATGTTACCTACTATCTCTTATAATCACTTTAACTTAATATCGTGTTATCTTATCGAGTATCTCAAATAATAACTAAAGCTTAATACCGTTATCTTATTCATTACCTTTGAGGATAACAACTTAAGCTTAATATCTTTACCTTATCTATTATCTTTAACATCAATTTGAGATCTTATCTTATCTTTTATCGTCCTAACGTGTGGTATATATGACCAGACGTGGAATTATCTTTCTGAAATTTAAGTGAAAAGCTAACCCGATTTAGAAATGTAATTTGTCAGGTTAGCATATAAGGATTTAGTAGGCGGTACTTTTGGTAAATTTGTGGATTCACAACTGTGTCATGGACAAGTTAAATGTGCATCGGAGGAAACCAAAGTACCAGAAACAAAATTTGCTAGAGTGCAAGTGACGACTCTCATGAACTTTTTAAATTTGGGCACTTCTTGCCAAAAAGAAGAATAGTTTGATGCGACACTCATGTGTGTTTGCATATAAGAACTATATGTTAGCTTTAGTTAGATAAGTTTAGATAGGTTAGGCGACTTGTCGCACCCGTGTTAGTTTAAGCAGTGTTTCATGCTCCCCGACAAATTTGTGCTGTCGGTAAGTAGTGTAGTCAAAGACTATCGGGCTACCTATTCCGTTTCCTGGTACTTCGGTAGACGTGTATCGGTCAAAAACCAGGTGGCGCCTTATATAAACATTTTGTAGGTTTTAAGTTAGGGTTTATGTAGGGTAGTAAGGACTTAGATTTTAAGCTGTTACTGTGCTAACAGACTTTTCTTTTTAAGTTTTTCTTTTGTGGCTTTGTCGCGATTGTTACGTGCAAACTGAATTTGCACTTTAACATTTTATGTTAAGTAGTTTTTAATGTGCGGAAGCTTCCGCCATAATTTTAAATACGCAAGACGCGCGAACATTTTTAAATGAACTGGGCGGGGCTTCCGGCACGTCACAATAGTGCAATTGGCAAGTGTGAATTATCCCCATAGGGTAAGGCAATGCTACAAAGAGTAGGGAGTTCCGCGGTTCTCGCGCGGAAACGTGGCTTTTTACGCCGAACTTTGAAGTGAACAGTCGTGCGGGTGTCGTGTTATCTTATTATGTAGATTTCCTTATCTTGAGTATCTTTCCTTAATTCCCTATTCCCGTCTTCCACTGCATATAGGAACGGAGATGACCCTGGAGCATCCCATGACCCCGAGATAATTTGGATGTCCAACTCTACCAGCAGCGATGCCGAGGTTACCGTGGCGTGATTTCCTGCCGGTTAACGGATCCTTCACGTGAGTAGATTATCTAATTTTTATTGTTTAAATTTTATGTACCTTCTCTTAATTATGGCGCAATATAAATTATCAGTGACGTCATGTGTATCTTATGAACTTTGGTAATTGTATTACCGGCTTTTAAGAGCCATCTATCGCCATTTCAATGTACCAGAATCTAAGCGTAACATTTTGTTAACTGCATTACCGACCAGGTAAAACTGTAAACGAAGTGTAGCAAAATTTGTCCATGCGTGAGATTGTATATACATATGTACATATGTTATTTATACGCATGATCATTTTTGCCCTAATTTCCCCAACCAATTGAGCTTTTCGTATGCTGTGGCAACTTTTTTATTCAGTTTATTGTTTATTTAACATGTATAAATCATATATATGAATCATATTTAATCAACATCAATTTAAAAAACGGTAGAATCCAAAAAAATCCATGTGTAATTTAACACTAGAATGCCAAAAAAGGGCCTAGGCACATAATTTTTTGGCATTACCTAGGAATCCTTTGGTACAATAAAACGCATTTTTTAAAACATTTTAAATCTATTAAGAGGCAACTCTTTAATAGTAGAATGCAAAATATTAAAGAATATACAGCCAAAGTAGTTTATATCAAATCTACTTCTTGTTAATCTATGGATTGGAACTACTAAGTTGTTTTTACAACGAGTATTAATACTGTTAAAATCAGTATGCATAAAATATCTACCTACATGTTTTTTATATACAGGGTGTCCAGAAAATACATGTACAACGTAAGAACAGAGATTCTTTGGCTCGAAATAGATCGATTTGAGCCAACTTACCTACTATATAAGTTGCTTCATTTAGCCGCTAGAGGGCTTCAAAAATCGTGAAAAATATTTGATATTTTAAAATAACTCGAAAACACGTCGATAGATTTTGACCATTTTTGGGGTGCGAGTTTCTACTTTCAATTGACATCTTTTGGTGGTGTACGCAATAATTTTAAAAGCATACGAGTGTCCCAAAAATGATGTATTGTATAAATATCCGACCATTACCTTTTTCCTGTTTATGCAATGACTACCAATTTTTTTTAAGAGTAGCCGACTTAATTTGTAAACTTTTTGTCTCTTGTAAAATTTTGATTAGACGAGCGGTTTGACAGAAAAAAGTAATTTCAAATGTCTGTTTTTTATTTTTATTTCATTGTTTTGTTTATTTTTTATTACTATCATTGAAAATTAACAGCGTGGTACAAGTGTTGGACCATTACAATAAATTTTCAAAATGGCCGCCATCTTCTTCAATGCACAAATTAACTCTTCGTAAGAAGTTTAACTGAACTCTATGTAACACTTCGCCCTCCTCCCCTGACCTATGTAGCAGTCAAAGAAGCAAGGAACGAGTTACCTAATACATATATAATCGAATGCCAACTTTATATCACTTTTTATGGTTCAAAATTGCAATACAAGGGTCCACTTACCTATTCCAATAGTCTTTACTCTACTTTCCTCCAGGGTGGTTAGGCCTTGAATTCTGAAACCGATACTGGTGAGTTAACTTACCCAAAAGTTTACAAAGTGTCTGTACCTAAATGTATTTTAACAAACCCCTTTTAATTGGAATATACAGGGTGTTTTTTTTTAAGTTGGAGGTCACCTGTATATGGAAGACCAATGGTAGAAAGAAGCTGAAAATTTGCACTAGGAGGTTATCCAATGTGCCCTACACGTCTAAAATAGTTTCGATACGTTAGCACTTCCGGTTATACCGGAAGTAGGTATTACTATCGTTATTTTAAATAGAACACTCTGTATATTTATGCATTTTCGAATTCCTTGTCGAATTTTATGTGAACTTTTATAACACAGCCATACCTCTATCTAATGCCGTTTTCGAGATATTTCGACTTTTAGTAGATTTTTGACATTTGCACGCTGTCACATAAATTGGAATAACTAGAAATTGAACGAACTTACAAAATTGTTTTTTTGCAATCACATTGATAATACTTGATATTATTTCTACGTGCAAAGAAAATCTGATTACAATGTACAGGGTGCTAGAAAATTCATTTTATAATTTGACTAATCAAATGTCAAATATTCCGTTTTTTTTAAATGGAACCTACCATATTTTGTTATATTAATGGATTCTATGGAAAAAAATACCTTAGGTATGTAATTACAACAATCCATTTATTGTAAGCCGTTTTTGAGTTATTTGCATTAACAGAGAAAATGCACTAGTTCAGTAACATAATAACATTTGCTACTATCAAGTAGCTTTTGTCCGATACATTAACAAAAGAATAATTGGTTATTTTTACGAAACGTCAAATGTAGATAATTCTACGCAGATTGCAATTCCCGTACTGTAGTTATTTATGAGGGTTAATCGAAACTTTACAAATCAAGATTATCTCAAAATGATAATTATTTATGGCGAATGTAATAGATTTCTTCGAAAAACTGGCGATATTTTTCATAAAATATTTTGTTATATTAATCAATTCTATGGAATTAATATCTTTGTACTTAGAAAGCAGGAAATGCTTTTGCACATTTTAGTTGCCAAAAATGGCAGCGCAAGAACATTTTTTGAAAAATAATGTATAAAAGCTACACAAACTGTTATTCCACTACCTGGTGATAGTTTATATGGTCGGTAAAACAGTTAACAAAGTATTACACTTTAGATGGTGAAACATTTATATGGTGATAGATGGTTCCTAAAACCCGGTAATACAGTTACCAAAGTTCATAAGATACATCGCGCAAGCGCAATAAGAAAAGCGAGTGACGCCTCTAGCGGAGGAAAGCGCAAACCTTTTACAGATTTGGGCGCAGCCATCCACCATGACGTCACCGATACAAAAGGTATATTACGCAATAATCAGAAATATAAAAATTAAACAGTGAAAGATAGAATGGAATAATTTTAACAAACAAATTACTCACATAAGATATCCGGCTTTTCCCAGGTACGCCTATCATCCTTCCGGGTCGATAATGAAGGTATTGCTTCGGGCTCCGGTGGTGTTAGCTGAGCATGGACATCAGGTCGTGGGCTGCTCCTAGGGTCGTATCAGTCCTAAATGTAGTGGAACGACAGGAATAGGTTAATTAGGGAAAGACAAACAAAGATAAGCAAGACAAGGGAATCTACATAGTAAGATAAGATATGATACCCGACACGACTACTTCACTTGAAGATCAAAAGAAAACAGCCACGATTTAGAGCGTCACGGAAACACTTCTCCCCACTCTTTGTCTAGTATTGTTCTACCCCTCTAGGGATAAGCACACTGCGCAAATGCACTACTCTGACGTACGGAAGTACCGCCTAGTCCATTTAAAATTCCCGCGCACCGCGTATTTGAATTTATGCCGCGAAACTTCCATACATAAAAACTTAACCTAAAAACACTGTTTAAGTGCAATGGCACGTAACAAAACATGGAACAATGTATTTCATCTAACAATATTTTACCTAAAGAAAAATAAATAAAAACATAAGAGGTTGTTTATAAATGTTCTATTTGGCGGCCATTTTGATCCAAGCATTTTAAAATGCGTCTTTTAAACTCTTCATTTGTTGCCTTTTGTATTTGCTCTGGAGTTAAAGAATTTAGAGCATTTAATACTCGTCTTTTGCAATCTTCCTCAGTAGTAGGAGCGTAGGAGAAGATCGTATCTTTTACATACCCCATAGAAAAAAATTCAATTTCTAAATATCGTTCCCCTGTAAAAAGTGTTCATTGAGAAGAAAAAGAATTACTAAAACAATATGTACTTTACCGTTTAAATTTTCCTGGTAAAACACTACACATACAATTCGCGAATCTCTAATAGCACAATAAACGTTAAAAGACCATCTTTCCTGAAAATTTGTTATGTATGCTTGTTGAGGATATTCTGTGGAACAATGGTGTGAATTATGTCGGTTAAACACTCTGTTTTTCGTAAACTTTGCTTCATCGCTCCAAATAATATTTTTCAAAAACTGTTTATCCTCTTGCGTTCTAAGTAATACAAATTCGCAAAACAACATTCTTCTTTCGAAATCGGTTTCCTTAAGGTGCTGAACAGGATAAAGTGACCAACTTTTAAAATTATTTGCTTTCAAAATATTGTATATGGAACTACGGCTCATTCCTATATCCTGTACAGCATTATTTAGTTAAGCTCTGCTGCATGAAAATATGCCAATACATTAGTAACTCCAATTACTTCCTCCGTCACGGTGCTGGTCCTGTTCTTCTTTGTAATAAATGATCCATTATTCGCACAGTTTTCAAGAAGCCTATCATTCGGCGCTGGCTTTTCAGGAAATTTTTGATGAAAGACATCGCAAGTTCTTTGAAGAATTCTGTTGCATTCGCCATAAATAATTATCATTTCGAAATAATCTTGATTTGTACAGTTTCGATTAACCCTCATAAATAACTACAGTAACGGAATTGCAATCTGCATAGAATTATCTACATTTAACGTTTCGTAAAAATAACCAATTATTCTTTTGTTAATGTATCGGACAAAAGCTACTTGATAGTAGCAAATGTTATTATGTTACTGAACTAGTGCATTTTCTCTTTTAATGCAAATAACTCAAAAATGGCTTACAATAAATGGATTGTTGTAATTACGTACCTAAGGTATTTTTTTCCATAGAATCGATTAATATAACAAAATATGGTAGGTTCCATTTAAAAAAAACGGAATATTTGACATTTTATTAGTCAAATTATAAAATGAATTTTCTAGCACCCTGTACATTGCAATCAAATTTTCTTTGCTAGAAATAATATCAAGTATTATGAATGTGATTGCAAAAAAACAATTTTGTAAGTTCGTTCAATTTCTAGTTATTCCAATTTATGTGACAGCGTGCAAATGTCAAAAATCTACTAAAAATCAAAATATCTCGAAAACGGCATTAGATAGAGGTATGGTTGTGTTATAAAAGTTCACATAAAATTCGACAAGGAATTCGAAAATGCATAAATATACAGGGTGTTCTATTTAAAATAACGATAGTAATACCGACTTCCGGTATAACCGGAAGTGCTAACGTATCGAAACTATTTTAGATGTGTAGGGCACATTCGATAACCTCCTAGTGCAAATTTTCAGCTTCCATCTACCATTGGTCTTCCATATACAGGTAACCTCCCACTTAAAAAAACACCCTGTATATCCCAACATTCGTATTAAGTAATGAATTTAATAACCTTTAATATGGTGATATAACAATTTACATTTACTATATCGACCTACTTGAATGCAATAAAAGCAATATCTCTTACTTAACTAAAGTTACTTTAAGCCAGGTGGTTATATATTGTACTAAGCACTGCAAATTCTCCAGTTAAAACAAATTGGCTCTTAACTTAACATATTCATGTAAAGCATATGTATTACTATATAAAAGTTCATACTTACAACCCCCACGTGTATGCATGCATATACACGTCCGTTCTCTCGAACCATTTATTCAAAGATTCACTCAATACCTGTTTTGGGTATGCAATACCCACTGTTACTCCACTCTCTACAATACCCCTAAGGTAACTTGTCCTCACTAGGGTTGATAGTGCTTAACGCGGTTGTTGATAAATTTTGGGCTTGAAACTCTTGATATCTCTCTACTCCTGTACCAACTTGGTTTGGAATCGGGCTTCCGAAATCCAAACTTCCACAATCAATCAATAATGAACCGTATAAGTGTGGTTAGTTATCATCTTCTCTGCCGTTAATAAGCCGGCGCCTCCAACCATTAACCGCCCTACAACTTAACCATTTCGTCTTCTGATTACACTTAACTTTATTACTATTTAATTCTACTTTAAGAGCGAACCGTATCTGTGCTCTTTATCCACTACTTAAATTCATTATTCTTCCTGTACTAAACATACTAATTTATTAGCTCTGTTCACTAACCATTGATCTAATTTATACGGCCATATAACCAATACTGCTACGCGACATTGCAGCCTACCCCACACTAGCTTTGGGCTAGTTAGTTTTCATTTCGTACCTTCTTTCATATCTTTTGTCTCTATGTGTCTTGGTGAGTCTTTGTGTGTCGTGTGTCTGAATTTTTCCACTTTCCATATTTATATACCTTTGATCACGTGGCTGTTCTAGCCAATCAAAAATCTTACATATTTCACAATCGTACATCATCCCTACATGTGCTTTTAGGTTAATGGTTTAAATCGACTTTTATTATTGCCATTGCTAATTGAAACTCATCATCATTAGGTCTTCAGTCCTAGAACTGGTTAGACGCGTACCATCATTGCATCTATCACTATCAGATCTAGGTCTACATCTACCTCTTTTTCCTATCTCTGCTTGTAATATATTCCATACTGTTCCCCAAAAATGCCTTAAAGCGTATTCCGCCCTTCTATTTCTCTTTTCCCCCAGATATCCTTATTTCCCTACTATTTCTATAACCTATTTGTTATTATCTTTGTCTGTCCATGCTATCATCCTCATACATCTGAAGCACGGCATTTCAAAAGGCTGCTACCGTTTTTCTGTCTGCGTTTCAGACTGCCCGTATTTCATAGGCATACCATGCTGTGCTCCACACATATGCTTTCAACAATTTTCTTATTGTTCTATGTTTGTTGTCTTTCCTCATAGGCGCTGTTCTTTCTTGTTAGATGCAGTTCGGTCACCTTCTATTGTTTTACAGTTATATACCCTATTTCTCCAACCTTCAGTGGTTGTGAAGGGAGGTAAGCAGCCTGTGGCTGCCAAGTTCCCCCAACACTTAACCATTTACCGATTTAATATATTTTCCAATATATCTTTTCGCACAATCAACATTGGTTGCAGATATTTCGCAACCAACAACTTGTTGTTTATACTAATCATCAGATTTATCTGCGCTTACTTTTTTGTCATTAGGTGTGGTTGGGCACGTACCTGCACTTGAAACTACCCTATATTTAAATTTAAGTTATCACGAAAAACTACATTTTATTACGCACTTCCGGTTTCGAATTCTCTAGAACAAACTAGCATTTCCTTTGACGCCTTAATTTAAAATCTTCTAACTTTCACGGGATGTTAGATATCAGTTGATAGGTTATGTTCATTTAAAGTGTCAATTGTCACCCAAAATCAAACTAGGATTGGATAACTATCTTAATTCTGGTCAGTGATAGGTTACATTTTAGATAGAATTGTTTGTGATTGGCCGAAAATATCATTTGAAATTTAAATTAATTTAAAAATGTTCTTGGGTGTTACACCTCTGCATTGTTCGTGCATTACTTTTTAAAGAGTTGGCTGCATTTAAAATTCGTCTATACAATTCTTCTTCGCTATCAAGTGGAGACAAATAAAGCTTAGATTTTAAGGTACCCCACAAAAAATAATCACAGGGCGTCAAGTCCGGCGATCGTGCTGGCCAATTTTTAGGAACATCATATCCCCTTCCAATCCATCGATCTGGATATTTTTCGTGTAAATGTTGTCGAACAGCTAGAGTAAAGTGGGAAAGAGCACCATCGTTCATGAACCACATCTCTTGGCGAAGTAACAATGGCAGATCTTCCAATAAATTCGGCAATGTTTGTTGTAGAAAGTTGAAGTAATTGTCGCCGTTTAATCGATTTGGTATCACAACAGGACCGATAATAAAATTATCAATAACTCCAGCCCAGGCATTAATCTTAAATTCATGTTGATAGTGAGTCACTTTAGTTACATGAGGATTTTCTACAGCGTAAACATGTTCATTATGTATGTTAGTAATACCAGATCTTGTAAAAGAAGCTTCGTCTGAAAATAAAATTTTGCGACTGAAATTTGCATTTTGAATTCTCTGATTTTGAATAAATTGACAGAAAGCTAGACGCCTCTCAGGATCGATAGGCAAAAGGTCTTGTACCTGTTGAACGTGGTATGGGTGTAATAACTGTTCTTTTAAAACGTCATGAACAATACTTTCAGGAACTTGTAGTTCAAGTCCTAAGCGTCTGGTGCTTATTTTTGGGTCTTCTTCAAAATTTGTTCCTCCAGATCCGCAGTTGTTGTGGTACGTTGACGTCCTCGATCCGCATTTCTTGACTGAAAGCTATCATTTTCACGAAGACGTCTTTCAATATTTGCGAATGTTTGGTGATTTGGCATTCGGCGATTAGGAAATCTTTCCCTATAGACTATGACGCTTTCACGACCATTGCCTTGACAAAATCCGAAAACCAAAAGCATATCCACCCGTTCGTTGTTTGTGTAAGTACTCATAATGTAAGATGAAATATGCAAACTTTTATTGAATTAAGCAGAAATTCACGACTTGACAGTTAAACTGAGGTTAAATGACAGTCAAATTAAATAACAAATAAAACGCAAAGCCAACCACTAAACTATGCTTTTTGATTTGACCCGTTTTATACTTAATGCAGCAATGATGACGAAAGTATGCAGACATTTGAAATTATTTTTTTCTGTCAAACCGCTCGTCTAATCAAAATTTTACAAGAGACAAAAAAGTTTCCAAATTAAGTCGTCTACTTATTAAAAAAAAATTGGTAGTCATTGCACAAACAGGAAAAAGGTAATGGTCGGATATTTATACAATACATCATTTTTGGGACACTCGTATGCTTTTAAAATTATTGCGTACACCACCAAAAGATGTCAATTGAAAGTAGAAGCTCGCACCCCAAAAATGATCAAAATCTATCGACGCATTTTCGAGTTATTTTAAAATACCAAATATTTTTCACGATTTTTGAAGCCCTCTAGCAGTTAAATGAAGCAACTTGTATAATAGGTAAGTTGGCTCAAATCGATCTATTTTAAATCTTTAAAATCTTGGGACGTAAAAGTGGAACCTTTATCAGAGATGAATTGTAATAGTATATTACATTACTAGCGTGGAAAGTGACCCATTTCACACGAGTGGAAGAGTATTGTCGCACGAGGCGTCAGCCGAGTGCGACAATTCCACGAGTGTGAAATGTCACTTTCCACGCGAGTACTGTACACTATTTTTCCGACGACCGCCACTAAAAACAATTACGAAATAGTTATTTTTATGCTTATTTGCAATAAATGTGTACGCAATAATGCAAGACAGACAGACACCTATAAAATTTATTTGACGTTTTGATGTTGAAAATTCGAACACCTACTTTGTTTTTATAAAATCCGCGAATCTGTTGCTTTTAGCGTATGCATTCTCAATTTTTATTGAAGAAATCATTTCAATTACAAACTAATATGAGTAATTACATCTTTAAGTAAAACGGAAACTGTCAGTATCGATTTAACTCTGAGTATTTTAAACTGTTATTAGCCAAAACGAAACGAATGAATACAAAAAGGTAAAAACCAGTAGTCGTTTGGGTTGCCTAGGTAACTAGCGTACTAACATCAGTCATATCACTCTAGAGTTGAAAAGTATTTCAACATAGAGTGATATGTACTTTCGCACTCTAGAGTGATATACTTTACTTTCTAAATAACTAAGTAGTGTGTAATCTGTTGTTTTTGCAAGTGGTCATCGGAAAAAAACTTTCTGGAATTACATCAATTCTAAAAGAAATAATTATTTATTACCTGTTACGTGACAAAGTGGCACTTAAACATGTTTTAGGTTAAGTTTGATGTGCGGAGGTTTCGCGCCATAATTTCAAAAGACGCGGCGCGCGGAATTTTAAAAGACTAGGCGCGTACTTCCGTTACATCCCGGTGCGTTTGCGCAGATCGCGCGTCGCTAGAGGGTTGGACGAATAACTTCGCGCCGACGTGTAAAAGACAAAAGAGTGGGGACTAGTTTCGTGACGCTCTTAAACGTGGCTGTTTTGCCTGATCTTTCGAGTGGAGTGGACGTTTGAGGTATCGTATTGTGCTTATCTTTACCTATGTAGATTCCTTTGCCTAATTGTCTTTGTTTGTTGCCTTATACCATGTTCCCGTCATTCCCTGCATAGGTAGGAAGAAATCCGAAGCCACCTAGGGCGAACCGTACTGCACGACCCGAGAATGAGCCGGAGACAGCACCGGAGCAAGCACCATCTTCAACCACCCCGGGAGCGGAGCCCTGATTGCTGGTCCGAACGCGTTGGAAGAGCGTTGGCATATCCCCTTTAACTACCTCGACAGGGCCTCCGTAGCCTAATGGACTTGGAATAGAAGCCAATTTTAACCCAGAGGCATATTCATGTGAGTAATTGCATTAGAATATATGGCCTGAACTTTATATATTTTTCCGATATTACGCAATATAAATTGTGCATTGGTGACGTCATTGGTAGTTGAGCGTGCCCAAAATCTGTATAAGATTAGCGCTACCAACGACCGATGGTGTCTAGTAAACCCCGCTTCCGGTGTTGTATTTATCGAACTTTTAAATGTAATTACCGTTTTAAATGTAAGATACCCAATACCATGTCTTTTAAAGATACAATATCTGATAATCCTACACAAATTGTCAATCAATTTGCGGATCATTTTGGTTCAGTTTATATTTCATCTGACACCACTGTTCCTAACATAGTCATTAACGATGCTATATACATTAACAATTGTTATTTTTCACCTACTGAGATTCTATTGCAAATAACTAAACTTAAATTACGTTCAGGGCATGGGCCTGATAAAATATCTCCATACTGTGTTTTTCAATGTAGATTTGTGTTATCTACAGTACTGCATAAAATTTTTGAGAAATCATTATTTGATGGGGTCTTTCCAGAGAAGTGGAAACATAGTTATGTTATACCAATCTTTAAAAATGGCGATAGAGAGAAAGTGGAAAACTATCGACTTATTTCGATAATATCAGTTTTCGCAAAAATTTTTGAAATCATTGTTAGTTTTCAGATTTCTCGTGTTCTTCATAAAGTTATTATTCCTGAACAACACGGATTTTTTCCAGGCAGGTCAACAGTTACAAATCTTTTGGTTTTCGAAGAATTTGTTTTTGATGCCATGGAACAGCGGTACCAAGTTGACGTGATTTACACTGACTTTACTAAAGCGTTTGACTCACTCATAGTAAAAATTTTATTATTCAAACTCTCGAAATTGGGTGTTCATGGTAACTTGCTTGCCTGGTTAGATAGTTATCTCTCTCAGAGGAAACAATATGTTAAAATATACAACGTACTTTCTTCGGAAATTAATGTAACTTCTGGAGTACCTCAGGGTGGTCATCTCTCGACTGTATTGTTCAATTGCTTCATTAATGACATTGCTTGTTGTTTTCATCATTGTAAATTTCTGCTTTATGCAGACGATTTAAAAATATTTAAAATGGTAACATGTGTGAGTGACTGCTCACTTATTCAAGATGATATTAATCGACTTGCCTTATGGTGTAGGTCAAATGGACTATCCCTAAATATTAGCAAATGCAAAGTGATGTGCTATTATAGAATCAGAGATCCTGTTTTGTTTAATTACAACATCAACTCCAAAGTTTTACAATGTGTCACTACATTCAAGGACCTGGGGTATACTTCTTGATCATAAGCTAAATTTTTCTGAACATCTTCAATTTTTAACGCATAGAGCATTCAAGCTTCTTGGATTTATGAATAGAAGTCTCTCAGAGTTTAGTAATATAGTCTTTCTGGGGTTTATTGTTCCTTAGTTCGCTCTTTACTAGAATATGCAAGTATTGTCTGGTCACCTTTTTACTCGATTCACATAAAACGCCTGGAAAAATGTCAGAAAAAGTTTATTCGTGTAATTGCTTATAAGTTAGGCATCCCTTATGGGAAAATTAAATACATACATATTTTACGCTACTTGGATTTCCCAACATTAGAAATTCGTCGTAATTATTTAGACATTTTAATGCTCTTTAAAATTGTTAATGGGCTGATAGATTGTTCAGATTTGTTACACAGGGTTCAGTTCCATATGCCACCGAGAAATACTCGATCATCTATATTTTCAACGAACTTCGTTCGTTTATGAAATCGATTTGTCGTCCGTCTGTCTGTCCGTCCGAGGCCTTTGTAATGGTCGGACATCAATGTGTGATACATCAATCGATTCAGCTCGGTGTCCTGAGCTTAAGTTTTAATGTCAGTTGAAATCGGGCCACGGGGATGCCGTGCCCCCGCGATATTCCGTCGGGAAAATTAAAATTTCAAATAGGTCCAAAATTAATGTGCGATACATATTTGGACTCCCCTAACATAGCTGAGTCGAAATATGGTACCCCCGCAAAATCTGACCACGGATACCCGACCCCCAGGGAATTAATTTTATCAAAATTTCAAATATGTCCAAAATTAATGTGCGATACATATTTAGAATCCTCTGAAAAAACTGAATCGAAATATGATGCCCCCTTATTTACACACACACACACACAAACACACATACATACATACATACACACACACACACATATATAGCTTTTAAAATATTTATTCAATAAAATAAAATATATTAAAATGTCTCTTTTGTTGTTTATAAATTTTTGTATTTTATCTGAATACTTATAATTATTACAACATAATAATTTTAATTTCTTTAAATTGTTTTAAAGTAAGTCTGCATTTGGAAGTTCGTTGCGACAATGCCTTGCATTTTCAACTTGTTTAATGTCTGTTTACATCAAACCAACTATGAAATGCAAAGACCTTTAGAAAAATGTTGTAAAAATGCCAACTTTTTGAATGAAACTGACTTTTTTTCTTGAAACACTATACTCCTTCAAAAATTCAGTCAAACGTCATATTTTTTATGCATTTGTGTATGATAACTGTAACATTGTTGCATACTGTTAATAAACAATATTATTATATTATTATTATTATTATTAAAATTGTCGGTCTGTTATAGTTCCTAAAATAAGAAATAAGATGATTAATGACTTCTTGGTGTATACCGTTTTGCATGGATAAAACTAAATTTGGTGAAACCGTCAATAGTTTCAAATATATCTGGCATTATTGTCAGTTTTTTACAATGAACCGTAATGGTCACTATGTAAAGTTTCGAATGGGACTTTACCTTTGGGAATATTATTTAAGAAACTTTCAGATTTCCCAAATTTCGGGTTCAATTCTATGCATTTAAGACAATTTTCAATATGTAATTTCACTTTAGATTTTATTTTGGGAAACCAGTATGTGAGGGTTATGAGCTCGATAGTTTTATCATCTCCAAAATGGCCCATATTATTATAAGTATGTATAATTGAGTATTCCATACTTTCAGGTACATAGAATAAGATACTGTCACCTAACTTCCTATAAACCAAATCTTGGCACAGCTCAAAAAATGGGTGCTCGGTTTCCAACAACTTCTTTTTAATAATCATTATTTGATTATCACTGCTCTGTTTTAAGACAAGAGTCTGCTCCCATGTGTTGCCCTCTAGCACTAAAACATTATTAATTGTACTTATTACATCCACATGGCGCATATTTTTTATTAGACCTGTGCTCAATTGAGTAATTATAATTTTGTAATGTTAGACACCAACGCATTATGCGATGTACTGCTTCTTCTTTGTTCATTATAAGCCTAAAGCTGTCGCAATCTGTGATTATTTTAAAATTAATTCCTTGCAAGTAAGTGTGGAATCGTTTAAGGTAGTAAACAATTGCGAAGCACTCAAGTTTGTAACTGTGGTATTTGGATTCAGTGTCTGAAGTGCGTTTGCTGAAATAAAACACGGGGGAAACTTTCCAATTGTTTCTGCATAATTGAGCCGAAACCAATAGCACTTGCATCGCAGTGCAGCTCAGTTAAATTAATGGGGAGGATAAATAGACAAAACTGGTCGACTAATCAATTTTGATTTGAGTAATTCAAAAGTTTCTAAGTGTTGGTTTCTAAAATCGAATTTGGTATGCTTTTTAATAATTTATTCAAAGGGGCAGCTATGATACTAAAGTTTTGGATAAATCTCCGAAAATAACTGCCCATTCCTAGAAACGAATGTAGCTGTTTGGCATTGTGTGGCACAGGGTGTTGCTTTATGGCTGAAACATTATTAACAATTGAACTGATTCCTTCGTGATTAATGTGGTACCTCCCTAAATAATCTATTTCGGTAGTTAAAAATAAACATTTGTCTACTTTCAGTTTTAGTAAATTATCAACCATTAGTTTGAGGACTTGCTTTAAAATACCAATATTTTCATAAATTGATTCTGTAGCGATTAAAAGATCATCGAGATAAATCAATAATTTATTGTCCCTAATTAAATCTTTAAAAATTTTGCTTACAAAACGAGCAAAGACAGAAAGAAGGGCTTGTACTAAGGCCAAAAGGCATTCTTAAACATTCAAATTCACCTAAGAGCGTCGTGAAAGCAGTAAATTTTATGGACTCTTCTGATAATGGAACATGGATGCATTTTTCAAGTCAAGTTTTGTAAAATATTTCTCTCCCTGTAAACGCTCTTAATGGTCATCGATTAAGGGGCTGGGATATACGTCACGCGTTAAATATTTATTTAAGTTTCGGAAATCGATACACATACGTAACTCGCCTGATTTTTTCTTGATTACAACAATTGGGGAGCAATATGGCGACTCGCTTTCCCTAATAATATTTTGACTGTGAAGATCAACTAAAATTTTTTGTAATTCGTTTTTCTCATAAAATTAAATACATCTTGGTTTGCATGAAAAAGGTTCATGCTTGGCAAGTTCAAGTTTCATTTCAAAATGTGCTTTAGGCTGATGTGGTTTTTGTGCCACCAAATAATCGTTAGGATAGAGTTTTTCGATTTGTGATGTAATACAAAATTTTTTCTTAACTTGTTTTTTACTAAATTTATTTATCCTCGTGACTATCAGCTAATAACTTACACCTTTAAATTTCCTAAACCTTAATCTGATATCACAAGGTCGAGAATTTCTTATTATTAATGCAAGCCCAAGGTAAAGTTCGATGGAAAATGGCTTGAGAAAAAGAAAAACTCTTAAGACATAAACGGCTAGTCGAGTGTTAGCTCTGGGTAGATCATGAGCTTGGGTCATGGGTTGTCAAAAGACCAAAAATATATTTAATGAGCGCCACCGTATTTTTCAATACAATAACCACCAAAATTTAACTGTGCTTGTATTAGGGGAATGCGGAAACCTTATGTCAACACCACTAACATAGCCATAAAACCTGAATTTCACTCTTTTAAACACACTTACCAAAACCTCAAACACCAGATGCCATACAGATGTCTCGGCTTGACCTGTGAACAAACAAAGGTACAACATGGACACCATTTGTGTCCTCAAAAATATTTGCCAAAAATAAAATAATAGAATTTAGGTTTCTAAAATATACACCCAGGGAATTTGTTTTCATTACACACAATTTCTGATCAGGGATGACTTGTAATTTTTACTTGAATTTTAAATAATAAAAAGTCATGCAAAAACAAAATAGATTCTATTTGAATAAATTTCTGGATTCATGTTACTATAATATTTTCAATTCATATTTCTATAATATTTTCAATTAATAATTTTTATGGAACAGAATTATACTAGTAAAGAATTGTATTCGATAATATAAAGATCTGTGAATGGATCTTTCTACAAAATTTAAATGTAAGGATTTGAGTTTTCTTAATTATTCATATTACATATTTTTTTCAAGCCATAGAAGTACTTCTTCGACCTTCACAGTGAAATTTAATTACCTAAGTGCTGATAAAATAGCATGTATTTACCTAAAGTTACTTTTACTTAACAGTTATTACGCGAATTCCACATGTTGACTAAAAATCAAAGTTCATGACCTCAAAATATTTAAACATATTTTAAATTAACGTAAGATGACATGTGAGGTCTAAATAAGACAACTGAATCTATGTTTTTTTTATATCTGACATAAAATGTCATTCACAACTTTTTAAATGTAAACTTTGTGTGCATGTGTAAACATTCTGACAAACAATAGATTTGGTATTTAATTCTTTCTTTCCTAAAACGCTTTTTACGTTACAAAATTTCAATGTACTATTTTCTTATTGCAACTTAATATTCAAAGTGATTAAATTCTAAGGAACACTCACGTGTTGTAATACTGCTCTGAACGAAAGAAATAGGACTTTGACCTCAGCTGTCGGAAATTTCCATAACCATCGATTATCAAAGCTCTTCTGAATACAACCATTATTTAACGAAACTAACTTCTGCTTGATTAAATTTAGTACTCCAACAAATTTTCTAGATCCAAAATTTGCTTATTCGATATTTATTTATGATGTTGAATTATATGAAACTGCATAACATGAAATTACCATATACCATATTGTATACAATTTTATCATATCCGATATTGTCGTGATATTGCATGTATTAATGATGGTGACTTCAATTTCTCCTTTTACGAACTCGACAGCAGGCCATGTGCCTGTAAACCACCTTGACTTTTCTACACTGCAGAGCAGCTTACCCGTTCGAACACAGATAGAGAAGTGATCAAATTGACAACTCGACGAAGCTTAGTAACTAATCTTAGACCACAAAGGTAAAGGAGTCTATATACTATTATTAATTTTATGTATTAATTTTTACTGAACGGAAATTTATAAATTATATATTTTATATTATTGCTGTTTTATTTTATATTAAAGAACGAAGCGTAACTAGAAAAAAAAATACGTTACAGTGATTTAATATCATAAGGTAAATTGTTATTTATTAATAGGCTTTCAGTAACCGTTATTGGATTGTGAACATAATTGATATGCACGAGTTCACTAACCTCATTTTGGAAATTAAAATTCTTACCACTATCAATTGATTCGATGGTTGGATCCTTCCCTTTACGCTTAGTGTGTAATTCATTATTATAGATATCGACTTGTACATTAGGATGTGAAATAAAATCTATCCCTAAAATAGAACCATACGTCATAGTTGAATCTGGTACTAAAAAAATTTAATTTTCGTATTAACTTCGTTTTAAATGCAGACATCGGTTTCAAATATACCCAAAATATTCAATTTTGAACCATTAATATCTTGGAAGTGTCTTTCTAAAATTCTCTAACAATACATTCGTTATGAACATATTTTTGCCCAATTAAACTTATTGGCGATCCTGTATCTAAAAGGCTGCAAATTGAAAATGTACATACAAATGATTTAGTTGAATTGCATTCAATTAAATAAAATTAAATAAAAACCCTTAACCACAAAAAATATTTAAATTCAAGATCCAGTAATCGTCCATTATTATTTAAGATGTTATTGAATTGCTTGAGGTTAAAGAAAAGAGGCATTATTGATCACAATAACTTTCTTGCTAAATGCATCACTAATGTATTCGGCACGTTAAATCGCCTATCAGCACAATGTTTGAGCCAAATAATGCATGTGGATTCCATGGCATCACATAGATCTGTTAAATGTCACAATGCATACCAGGTGGAATATATATTACGATAATGAAATTCAAGCTATGCACTTAACTTTAACACAAAGTAAATCTAAATATGAGCCTAAGTTTTAAATTCATCGCAAATCAGTACTAAAGTCCATCACATGAGCTCAATTTCTTTTTATTTAGCTAGAAGGACACCTCCACCTCTAGTCGTATTTGTGGCGCTAAATTGCGGTCTGACCGAAACACGTTAAATAATGATTTATCCAAAAGCTCTGAATCAGAGAACGTATCGTTAAGCGATGTTTCAGTAAATGCAAATATATCAAACTCAGGCTATGATAGAGTTTAAGTATAACTGTCTATTTTCTCCTGCAATCCACTACCATTCTGATAATAACATTTCAATGTATTTGCACTAAATAAATATTACTATTTTGTATGGTGTAATTTACTGAGTCATTATTTGGCAACTGTAGTTGCTATTCATCATTATACTGAATTTTTAATTTTCTTGACGTTAAAAGTTTAAGGTAGGTTGGGCATTTGGAATCAAAAGACGTAGGTTGATATCATATCCCGATTTTAAACACTAAGTTTGCATTATTGCAGTTTGCACACTGTTGCTTATTGTTGTTGCAGTTTTAGTATTATGGCTTACATCATTGCATTTCCACACGGTTTCACTATGAGTACAATTTTTAGCTACATGGTTGAATTGATTGCAGTTGAAACATCGAAATGTTGATATTCATATACTGGGCATTTGTTAAATCCTATGTATAAATAATCTTGTTCTGAGTTTGATATTATTTGTTTAAAGGTGGTTGGATCACAGTTTAAGATCGAAACACTTGGTTTTCATTTTCTTAAATACTTTAACTTCAAGTTTACTGTTATCGAATATAATGTTACTGTTTTGCCTCTTCACAGCTTCAACTATATTTTCTGCAGTATAGTCTGGATCAATTCCAATTATTTTTATTTGCGGGATTTTCTAATAGAAATATGACTGGTGTAACCATTACCAAGGTTTTGCTCAATATTTTGCTTGATTTTAGTAGCTTCCATATTGTTTCTACATTTGACTAATATTGAACCATTTTAACTTCCTTCAGCCCAGTTATACTAACACCAAGTTCAACGGTTAATTTTCTGCTTTAGATCTGATTTTATTTTGGCACTATCATTTCTCTGCTGCTTTAACAACAACAATGCTCTCACTTTTTAAAAGTGATGAATATGATTTCAAGAACCATTATTAAAACATGTTCCTTCACATTTGGTGTCCACATGTGATTAAATTATTTAATTTTATTTCCAAATTTTTTATTTTATCTTGCAATAAATTAATTATTTCTTCCTTATCTCTAATAATAATGTCCTTTGATAAACTTACTTCATTTATAACATTAATTTGATTTTGTAAATATGTTATGACCACTGATTTTGAGGTTAGTTCATTTTCACAACAAATTATTCTATTTTCTTCTAAGATTTTTATATTTTTTAATCGTTCAACACAACTTGGATGGAATACTGAAGCACATTTTACACAAACAATAACTGTAGATTTTTTTGTGACACAGCATTTATAAAATTTCTCAGGAGGATCATTATGTTGATCACTACCAGGCGCCATGTTGAAAATCTTCCTCGAGATTGAACTGTTGGAGAGAATAAATGTAGACTTATATGATGCAGGTTCATCACAAACGATATGAATAAATCCTCGACTGTTTTAATATCG
The DNA here is from genome assembly GCA_036346225.1 of Platerodrilus igneus. Lineage (NCBI taxonomy): Eukaryota > Metazoa > Arthropoda > Insecta > Coleoptera > Lycidae > Platerodrilus > Platerodrilus igneus. The sequence continues at coordinate 291,709 of JARFIW010000727.1, read as the reverse complement.
TGGAGTAACATTCTAGCTGAATCATTTCTTGTTCTGGAACAGCAGCGTTGTTACCTAACAAAACTTTATCGTGATAATACGACGTGAAATGTTCATTAAATTTCCATAACCGATTTTCAAACTTTTTGCGAAGTACAATATTTTGTTGAGCACTAAATATTTTGCGCATTTCTAGTTTAAGTGTAATCCAATCCATAGTAATATAACTTACTTTTGAATTGTACCATTCTCTGGCTTGCTTGTTACATAAATTTTCCTATGGCGATTACTTGCATAACCTCATTTGAAATTTGATGCGTGGTTTGTACTGCATTAACTCTTTCCACAAACATTTATATCCAAGTCTTTTCCATTAAATTCAGGGAGTAACATGCTTATTTCGTGATTACTGAAAGCAGGTTTTACATTCATTCGTGCTTGCAGAACCTCGTGGTTTTGTAGCGTTGTCTAGAGGTTGTTGCTCTTGGATTAGCATTGAATAATATCATTCATCGTTAAAGTGCTGAGTTCCCTCACACTCGCATTTAAATCGGGGCTGCTTCTTCTGGTTTCATCAGAATCGGCTTGAATAATTTGTTCACTCATGGCGTCCATGTTGAACCCGGCATTTTTCATAACGTACTCGTAAAATTGCAATTTCTCTTGTTGTTGCTCACACCTGGAATCTGTAGGGTGGATCGAGCGGCAGAATAAATAATACTAACGTACTAATTGTCAGATTTATTAATCGAATAATAAACAAAACAAAAATAAGTATGGGTGACGAGCATAAAATGGTTGCTTTCGATCACCGCACATTCCGTAGTCCCCAGTTGCGTGCACAGTCCTTCTTCAGCTCCCACTTGTCAAAAGAGCCAATCATAAGATAGGTGCCTGGCAGAAATTAAATAATAGCGTACAGTTGGTGCTTGGCGGGAAAATTAAATAATAGCCTACAATTTAACGAACCTGTTAACCCTTAAAAGCAGGCGTACAAGTGGTGATCTAATTGTGATTTTTCGTGCGTTACGTGGGACCTTTGGGTGTGATGTTGATTCTCTGTTTACTCGCAACACCCACAAAAGGCTTCATGGTCATCGACTAAAATTAAAGCGAAACATGGTCAAAACTTCATGTCGCCAATCCTTTTTAGCGAATCCAGTATTTAAAGTATGGAATAACCTACCTAATAATGTTATTGATTCCGCCTCTGTTAACAGTTTCAAGATAAACTGTTTAGGAACTTTGTAATTCAAACCTATTAGCTTATTTTTTGTGCTACTAGATTAATAATTTTTGCGATTAATATTCGTTATATCTGATATAACTCGTTCATGTATTGTGCAACGGTTTTTCTTGTTTTTATTAGTGAAGCTTCATAGGCTTATGTCCCTGTTTTGTAATCTAATTTAATAATAATAATAATACTATAATATTAAGTAACAGGATGGAATAATAACTTAAACTTTTATTCAAAGTCTATTATCTGAATTTAATAATTGGCTTACAATTTGTGAAAAACTGAAAACTTGACCCTGTTAAATATGATTCACAAAAATGCCAAACACAATTGGAAGTTAGGTTGATGTATGGTTGTGTACATGATTACTGTCGTAATATTTTGACGTATGCAAAAAATTGTTTATATTTTGAAATATCTGTAAATTATCCATCTATCTATGTGATTGAATATATTGTGGATTAGTATATTGTACAACGAGCATGGAATGATGCCCATTTCTCACGAGTATGATAAATTGCAGCACGAGCTGAAAGCGAGTGCTGTAAATCATACAAGTGAGAAATGGGCATTCCATGCGTGTTGTACACTATACTTTTTCTACAACTGTAGTACGTACTTTTTAAATGCGATACCTCTTTTGTTAATATTATAAAATACATGGTAAGTATAGGAGTATACATTTTATTAATATCATAAGTTTATTATCATTTGTGAATATACATAAATTCAAAGAAAAGTACAAATTTATCATAATAAAAGTAAATAAATTGATTTAAGTTTAGTTTTTAGATTCATTATTATTAACAATATTAAAGGTTACATTGCAATTACTAAACGTCATTGTAGAAGGTGTTTTCCCAAAAACTAAATTTTCTTGACGTTGGAAATTCTTGTCTTTGGACGTTGATGGAACATTTGATGTGCTATCAATTGAATTTTGTATTATGTTGCCTACATTCAACTTATTTGTTAAAGAATCGGCTATATAGTTTTCGGCGGCTGATGTTGATTTCCAGCCACCGTGCCTTTTTAAAGATGTTATATCTTCTCCAGCATCTACAAGAATAGTGGCGGAAGATCTCCGGAAGCAATGACCAGTATATAATTCCGGATTGGGTAGTTTTAAATACGTTGCAATTTGCTTTCCCATAGCACCAAATTTATTGATACCCACTTTCTGTGTGGTGCATTTTCTTTCTGATAATTTAAGAAAAACTAGGATCGCAAACATTTGATGGACGAGATTCCAGTATTTTTTGTGATTTCATAAAATTACTCGTTATCGTAAAGCTGCGATAATTTTTGTTTTCGTGTCGGGAACTGTAACTAATATCGCAGAACCCAATTCCGTGAAATGAGTAATCTTCATCTGATGTAATTCCTGTCTGCGGCAAGCACCCATAATTCTCATAATTAATGCAGTCTGTAACAATATAAAATAGAGATAAACACGCATTATTCTCCTAAGTTAATATTACATACTTTTGTCAGAAGAAACTGTTGATCCGGAGCCTCAGTAATAAATTTATTTATTTACTCTGTTGTAAACATTTTTGATTTTTTCGATTTATAACCGCTTGACTTCCGTTTGAGAAACGCTCTTAATTTTCCATACTTTGATATATCTACATTATGATGGATGGTGAGACTTGTTCTCAACATAGAATAATGCGTCCACAATGTCGGAGATTTATACTTATTAGATAATTCATTAAAGTACGCAATTAAAACATTTTCAGAATAAGATGTTGTCTTTTGATCTCTTTGCCAATCCATAAACGATTTATAAGCAGTCTCATATTTTTTTTTGGAAATTTCCGGTAATAAATTTAATGTAGTTGCATTTGCAGTTTCCGCAATATTTGGAGGCGTCGGTTCTAGTTCGCTTTCACTATCACTAGCCATTTTTTAAAGACTTTGCAAATACTTTAAGATTTTAAACGCTTTCACAGTATGAAATTATTTATTTGACATTTGTTGGTTTATTATTTGTTTCATAGCCCACCTTTGAAAACTCGGCCGTCATTGGAAATAAGATGCAAGTGCAGGGCTACTTGATTAATAGAAATATAAGCGCAACCTGCATAATTGAACATTCCCGCACTGGTTGCTTAGCAACTTGCCTAGCAACGAGTGCGGGAATAAAAACCTGTATAGAATGTAGTAGATTTCTATCAAAACACACCTAAAATAGGCTCGTTCCAAAACAGTCGTAGAAAAAATATTATTTCAGCATTCTAATTGGTTTTCTTTGTTCCGATTCTTATTAAATTAATAGTATTATGTGTTTCAGAAAACAGGTTCTCAAGATGACGAGTCGCCACCTTCTAATGATAATAATAAAAACAGGAATTCCAAAGTTACGCAACCCCAATGGTAGAAAACCGAATGTTGCCCCAGGCCACAAGTGTAGAACGTCTGCAAAATAATACAAATGGGCCTAAATCTAAAAGTGCATTAAAATCATCGCAAGCAGAATTTCGAGATCGTGAATTGCGAAGAAAACAATTAGAAAAAGATGCATTACTTAAAAAGGAAGCTTTGATCAATGCAGAAATTGAAGAAAAGCGTCGTCGAAATGAAGAAAGACAAATAAAAGCAAAACAGCAAAGAGATGCATTAGAAAAGGAAAAGCAACAACTCCTTGAAGCTGCAGAAAATGCTAAACTAAATAAAATTAAACAAGCTACGGCTGAGCGAGATGATAAATTACAAAAGCAGAAGGAGGAAGCTTTAAAGAAAAGACAAATGGTGTTGAAGAAAGCAGCTTTAGAAAAACAGAAAGAAGAGAATCGGAAACTTGAAGAGGCAAAGAAAAATAATAACAAGAAAGTAGCTGAAATGCCATTGTTACCGACTCCAGATTGTTATGATTCTGATGATTCTGTTAATGCTAATAAACGTATTGAAAAACCAGCATGGCAAAACGGTAAGTTAATTTTACTTTTTAGGATTTATAAGAAATATTTTTATTTCCATTTTTATATATTTGTGGAAATATTAAGTTGTACAATTTGTTCAGATAACTAATTTTATGCACCTGTTATGATTATTATATAAATTGTTACTTGCATAAATGAAATTACGTTACGAATTTCGATCTGCCTAGAAGGGGCGGGAACCCTGTAACAGTTTGAAGGTTGCACCAACTAACTACAGGAGTGCAAGAGTTGGGTTACTATGAAAATATGATAAAAATAATAAAATGTAAACATGTAAAATGACTGACACACAAACCACTTACCTTGCATGACTCTACTGGTTATCAAAATAAGGGCACCAGATCGTCTTGACCCAGCAATTCCTTCGATATCTTTTGCTGTCCAAAAGACAGTTATTCTGGATAAGTCTCTTTGTTTTAGATGTTCTATAATCGTTTGCAATATTTCTCTATTAAGATAACCCTTATATTATACAAGTCACACAGACGTTTCCTAATTTCACGAATGTCGGCCTTACCAAGCTTAACTTGAAACGAATTGTAACGTATTTAAAAGTATTGAAACATTAGTTTTTACTACATATACTGCTACATGTAATATTAACAAATTTACACGGGTTAAATTACCCTGTGCAGAGAGTACCCTGCAAATAATAAAAGCTACACTGGTCCATGTAGTGTCCTGATCCCAATGTGGCAGTAATCTTGGCATGGCTAGCGTCCGGATCTCCGTGTTTGGATGGCTGTAGTTCTCTTCGACAAAGTGCCTATATGTTGTGTAACGATAACGGAAAGGAACGAAAGAAAATAAACCACTTTGACGAACTGTTGGAGCAGCACAAACACATTCACTCTCGAGGAAGGGCAGTAGTCAAGGCCTCCTGTTTCGACATATCTGCTCTTTTAAATATCTGTGGAAGGATAAAGTTCTCTGACACACATTGGTGGGCACAGCTGCGTATCAAGCATGAGAACCAAATGTTTGTGCGGTTTTCATGTAAGGCATTAAAACATAATACTGCGAATTTCCCTGTGCAGAGTTTAAAAATCCTCTGAACTTAACTAATAAAATAAAAGAGAAAGCTTTTAAAAAAATGCACAAAAAACTTTTAAATGGGTCCAAAAAAGTGATGACATTTCTTCGAGTGTTTAATTTCATAATACTTACAAATTGATTTAATCTCTGAGCAACTCTTAGGTAAAACAACACTATTTCTTCTTCACTATATCTTCAATTGAAGTAACGAACTTCATAGACATTTTAATGACAAGCTTTAATAAGCTTTAATAAGAACACCAGTAGAACATTGAGACTCCATTTAAAAAGAAATACAACTGCACACTTCAAGAGCTAATAGTTAACTAGATATGCTTGGTAGGAGGAGAAAGACAACACACAGATCTGTCTGTACAGGTTTGAAGATGCTGTCGTTAGCCTGCTAAAACAGTATTGTCCCAACAAATAATCATTAGTACTTTAATTTGATGCGTTTATATTACAATTGATTCCATTAGCCTAGATATCGCAGACATTAAAATCATATTTTTGACTCACATTTGTATTTCTTTCCTAACTTCCAATTGAATCTCAAGGGGTGCTTTTTTAGCAACTGCACCTGCTTTCTTCCATTGAACAGAATCGCATTTTTCACCTTTTTGTAGTAGAAACGTTAGGATCTTGGTGCACCGAAGCATTCATTTTCTTTCTAAACTCGATTGTCTTTTAGCATTACACAGTGGAGAGTTCACATCACATATATTTTTAGTTCAAAGGATTGGTCTCCCAATTCAGAGAGGGGACTCTATTTTTGTTATGGGTACTTTACCCGATTCTTAATCAATAATTGTTAATTTGTTCCATTTGTAAATATTTTGTAGTTATACTCACCAAGCATAGAAAACAAATTTTTTGGCGTCGTTGTCGAAGTTGATTTTTGTACAAATATAAAAGATATTTTTTTGTAAAATTTGAACTGTGGTTATCTTCTTACAATTAAAAGTTCATAATTACCAAACCGCAAGCGGTATACTAGACACCACGGCAGTTGGTAGCGCTAATCTTTATACAGATTTTGGCATGCCCATCTGTCAATGACGTCACCAATATACAAATTAAATGCGCAATTGACGGAAAATATATATTAAATTCGCAAAGAATTATGACAATAAGGTACTCACATAAACAGGTCCAGACTCCCACGGCACGCCAAGCGTCCTTCAAAGCGCTCCGACCAGCTACGGTGCCTGGCAGAAATTAAATAATAGCGTACAGTTGGTGCTTGGCGGAAAATTAAATAATAGCCTACAATTTAACGAACCTGTTAACCCTTAAAAGCAGGCGCAAAGTGGTGATCTAATTGTGATTTTTCGTGCGTTACGTGGGACCTTTGGGTGTGATGTTGATTCTCTGTTTACTCGCAACACCCACAAAAGGCTTCATGGTCATCGACTAAAATTAAAGCGAAACATGGTCAAAACTTCATGTCGCCAATCCTTTTTAGCGAATCCAGTATTTAAAGTATGGAATAACCTACCTAATAATGTTATTGATTCCGCCTCTGTTAACAGTTTCAAGATAAACTGTTTAGGAACTTTGAAATTCAAACCTATTAGCTTATTTTTTTGTGCTACTAGATTAATAATTTTTGCGATTAATATTCGTTATATCTGATATAACTCGTTCATGTATTGTGCAACGGTTTTTCTTGTTTTTATTAGTGAAGCTTCATAGGCTTATGTCCCTGTTTTGTAATCTAATTTAATAATAATAATAATACTATAATATTAAGTAACAGGATGGAATAATAACTTAAACTTTTATTCAAAGTCTATTATCTGAATTTAATAATTGGCTTACAATTTGTGAAAACTGAAAACTTGACCCTGTTAAATATGATTCACAAAATGCCAAACACAATTGGAAGTTAGGTTGATGTATGGTTGTGTACATGATTACTGTCGTAATATTTTGACGTATGCAAAAATTGTTTATATTTTGAAATATCTGTAAATTATCCATCTATCTATGTGATTGAATATATTGTGGATTAGTATATTGTACAACGAGCATGGAATGATGCCCATTTCTCACGAGTATGATAAATTGCAGCACGAGCTGAAAGCGAGTGCTGTAAATCATACAAGTGAGAAATGGGCATTCCATGCGTGTTGTACACTATACTTTTTCTACAACTGTAGTACGTACTTTTAAATGCGATACCTCTTTTGTTAATATTATAAAATACATGGTAAGTATAGGAGTATACATTTTATTAATATCATAAGTTTATTATCATTTGTGAATATACATAAATTCAAAGAAAAGTACAAATTTATCATAATAAAAGTAAATAAATTGATTTAAGTTTAGTTTTAGATTCATTATTATTAACAATATTAAAGGTTACATTGCAATTATTAAACGTCATTGTAGAAGGTGTTTTCCCAAAACTAAATTTTCTTGACGTTGGAAATTCTTGTCTTTGGACGTTGATGGAACATTTGATGTGCTATCAATTGAATTTTGTATTATGTTGCCTACATTCAACTTATTTGTTAAAGAATCGGCTATATAGTTTTCGCGGCTGATGTTGATTTCCAGCCACCGTGCCTTTTTAAAGATGTTATATCTTCTCCAGCATCTACAAGAATAGTGGCGGAAGATCTCCGGAAGCAATGACCAGTATATAATTCCGGATTGGGTAGTTTTAAATACGTTGCAATTTGCTTTCCCATAGCACCAAATTTATTGATACCCACTTTCTGTGTGGTGCATTTTCTTTCTGATAATTTAAGAAAAACTAGGATCGCAAACATTTGATGGACGAGATTCCAGTATTTTTGTGATTTCATAAAATTACTCGTTATCGTAAAGCTGCGATAATTTTTGTTTTCGTGTCGGGAACTGTAACTAATATCGCAGAACCCAATTCCGTGAAATGAGTAATCTTCATCTGATGTAATTCCTGTCTGCGGCAAGCACCCATAATTCTCATAATTAATGCAGTCTGTAACAATATAAAAATAGAGATAAACACGCATTATTCTCCTAAGTTAATATTACATACTTTTGTCAGAAGAAACTGTTGATCCGGAGCCTCAGTAATAAATTTATTTATTTACTCTGTTGTAAACATTTTTGATTTTTTCGATTTATAACCGCTTGACTTCCGTTTGAGAAACGCTCTTAATTTTCCATACTTTGATATATCTACATTATGATGGATGGTGAGACTTGTTCTCAACATAGAATAATGCGTCCACAATGTCGGAGATATATACTTATTAGATAATTCATTAAAGTACGCAATTAAAACATTTTCAGAATAAGATGTTGTCTTTTGATCTCTTTGCCAATCCATAAACGATTTATAAGCAGTCTCATATTTTTTTTTGGAAATTTCCGGTAATAAATTTAATGTAGTTGCATTTGCAGTTTCCGCAATATTTGGAGGCGTCGGTTCTAGTTCGCTTTCACTATCACTAGCCATTTTTTAAAGACTTTGCAAATACTTTAAGATTTTAAACGCTTTCACAGTATGAAATTATTTATTTGACATTTGTTGGTTTATTATTTGTTTCATAGCCCACCTTTGAAAACTCGGCCGTCATTGGAAATAAGATGCAAGTGCAGGGCTACTTGATTAATAGAAATATAAGCGCAACCGTAATTGAACATTCCCGCACTGGTTGCTTAGCAACTTGCCTAGCAACGAGTGCGGAATAAAAACCTGTATAGAATGTAGTAGATTTCTCTATCAAAAACACACCTAAAATAGGCTCGTTCCAAAACAGTCGTAGAAAAAATATTATTTCAGCATTCTAATTGGTTTTCTTTGTTCCGATTCTTATTAAATTAATAGTATTATGTGTTTCAGAAAACAGGTTCTCAAGATGACGAGTCGCCACCTTCTAATGATAATAATAAAAAAACAGGAATTCCAAAGTTACGTGCAACCCCAATGGTAGAAAACCGAATGTTGCCCCAGGCCACAAGTGTAGAACGTCTGCAAAATAATACAAATGGGCCTAAATCTAAAAGTGCATTAAAATCATCGCAAGCAGAATTTCGAGATCGTGAATTGCGAAGAAAACAATTAGAAAAAGATGCATTACTTAAAAAGGAAGCTTTGATCAATGCAGAAATTGAAGAAAAGCGTCGTCGAAATGAAGAAAGACAAATAAAAGCAAAACAGCAAAGAGATGCATTAGAAAAGGAAAAGCAACAACTCCTTGAAGCTGCAGAAAATGCTAAACTAAATAAAATTAAACAAGCTACGGCTGAGCGAGATGATAAATTACAAAAGCAGAAGGAGGAAGCTTTAAAGAAAAGACAAATGGTGTTGAAGAAAGCAGCTTTAGAAAAACAGAAAGAAGAGAATCGGAAACTTGAAGAGGCAAAGAAAAATAATAACAAGAAAGTAGCTGAAATGCCATTGTTACCGACTCCAGATTGTTATGATTCTGATGATTCTGTTAATGCTAATAAACGTATTGAAAAACCAGCATGGCAAAACGGTAAGTTAATTTTACTTTTTAGGATTTATAAGAAATATTTTTATTTCCATTTTTATATATTTGTGGAAATATTAAGTTGTACAATTTGTTCAGATAACTAATTTTATGCACCTGTTATGATTATTATATAAATTGTTACTTGCATAAATGAAATTACGTTACGAATTTCGATCTGCCTAGAAGGGGCGGGAACCCTGTAACAGTTTGAAGGTTGCACCAACTAACTACAGGAGTGCAAGAGTTGGGTTACTATGAAAAATATGATAAAAAATAATAAAATGTAAACATGTAAAATGACTGACACACAAACCACTTACCTTGCATGACTCTACTGGTTATCAAAAATAAGGGCACCAGATCGTCTTGACCCAGCAATTCCTTCGATATCTTTTGCTGTCCAAAAGACAGTTATTCTGGATAAGTCTCTTTGTTTTAGATGTTCTATAATCGTTTGCAATATTTCTCTATTAAGATAACCCTTATATTATACAAGTCACACAGACGTTTCCTAATTTCACGAATGTCGGCCTTACCAAGCTTAACTTGAAACGAATTGTAACGTATTTAAAAGTATTGAAACATTAGTTTTTACTACATATACTGCTACATGTAATATTAACAAATTTACACGGGGTTAAATTACCCTGTGCAGAGAGTACCCTGCAAATAATAAAAGCTACACTGGTCCATGTAGTGTCCTGATCCCAATGTGGCAGTAATCTTGGCATGGCTAGCGTCCGGATCTCCGTGTTTGGATGGCTGTAGTTCTCTTCGACAAAGTGCCTATATGTTGTGTAACGATAACGGAAAGGAACGAAAGAAAATAAACCACTTTGACGAACTGTTGGAGCAGCACAAACACATTCACTCTCGAGGAAGGGCAGTAGTCAAGGCCTCCTGTTTCGACATATCTGCTCTTTTAAATATCTGTGGAAGGATAAAGTTCTCTGACACACATTGGTGGGCACAGCTGCGTATCAAGCATGAGAACCAAATGTTTGTGCGGTTTTCATGTAAGGCATTAAAACATAATACTGCGAATTTCCCTGTGCAGAGTTTAAAAATCCTCTGAACTTAACTAATAAAATAAAAGAGAAAGCTTTTAAAAAAATGCACAAAAAACTTTTAAATGGGTCCAAAAAAGTGATGACATTTCTTCGAGTGTTTAATTTCATAATACTTACAAATTGATTTAATCTCTGAGCAACTCTTAGGTAAAACAACACTATTTCTTCTTCACTATATCTTCAATTGAAGTAACGTAACTTCATAGACATTTTAATGACAAGCTTTAATAAGCTTTAATAAGAACACCAGTAGAACATTGAGACTCCATTTAAAAAGAAATACAACTGCACACTTCAAGAGCTAATAGTTAACTAGATATGCGTTGGTAGGAGGAGAAAGACAACACACAGATCTGTCTGTACAGGTTTGAAGATGCTGTCGTTAGCCTGCTAAAACAGTATTGTCCCAACAAATAATCATTAGTACTTTAATTTGATGCGTTTATATTACAATTGATTCCATTAGCCTAGATATCGCAGACATTAAAATCATATTTTTGACTCACATTTGTATTTCTTTCCTAACTTCCAATTGAATCTCAAGGGGTGCTTTTTTAGCAACTGCACCTGCTTTCTTCCATTGAACAGAATCGCATTTTTCACCTTTTTGTAGTAGAAACGTTAGGATCTTGGTGCACCGAAGCATTCATTTTCTTTCTAAACTCGATTGTCTTTTAGCATTACACAGTGGAGAGTTCACATCACATATATTTTTAGTTCAAAGGATTGGTCTCCCAATTCAGAGAGGGGACTCTATTTTTGTTATGGGTACTTTACCCGATTCTTAATCAATAATTGTTAATTTGTTCCATTTGTAAATATTTTGTAGTTATACTCACCAAGCATAGAAAACAAATTTTTTGGCGTCGTTGTCGAAGTTGATTTTTGTACAAATATAAAAGATATTTTTTTGTAAAATTTGAACTGTGGTTATCTTCTTACAATTAAAAAGTTCATAATTACCAAACCGCAAGCGCGGTATACTAGACACCACGGCAGTTGGTAGCGCTAATCTTTATACAGATTTTGGCATGCCCATCTGTCAATGACGTCACCAATATACAAATTAAATGCGCAATTGACGGAAAATATATATTAAATTCGCAAAGAATTATGACAATAAGGTACTCACATAAACAGGTCCAGACTCCCACGAAGTACGCCAAGCGTCCTTCAAAGCGCTCCGACCAGCTACGGCAGTCATGGGCTCCGATTCGTTCCCCGGGTCGTGGGTTACGGTTCGCCCTAGGCGGCTTACAAATTTAGCTTCTACCTATGCAGAAAACGGATAAGGAAACAGGTTTATCAGGACGACAAAACAAAGATAAACAAAGGTAGGGATCTACATAAATAAAAGATAAGGATACCTTACCGAAACCCAACCACACTTCTCGAAGTCTAAGGCAAAACAGCCACGTTACAGCGTTCCCCGGAAAACACTTCCCCACTCTTGTTCTGGCGCAAACGCACTCTGACGTGACGGAAATACATGCCAAGTCTTTTGAATTTTAAGGCGCGAAAACTTCCACACATCAAAATTAAGCTAAGGAGTGTTTAGTGCCAATTTGGCACGTAACAATCGCGACAAAGCCATAAAAGAAAAAACTTAAAAAACGAAAAAGACTGTTAGCACAGTAACAGCTTAAAATCTAAATCCTAGTTACCCTACATAACTCCTAACTTAAAACCTACAAAATGTTTATATAATGCGCCACCTGGTTTTTTCGACCAATAACACGTCTACAGAATTACCAGGAAACGGAATATGTAGCCCCATTGTCTTTGACTACACTAATAATCGACAGCACAAATTTGTCGGGGAGCATGAAACACTACTTAAAGTAAAACAAATGCGACAAGTCGCCTAACCTATCTAAACTAAAGCTAACATTAAAGTTTCCTACATGCAAACGCACATGAGCGTTGCATCCAAACTGTTCTTTGTTGGCAAAAAGTGCCCAAATTTAAAAATGTTCATGAGAGTGCGTTAATCTACACTCTAGCAAATTTTTGTTACTGGTACTTTGGTTTACTAACAATACACATTAAAACTTGTCCATGACATGGTTGTGAATCAACAAATTTACCAAAAGAACCACCCTACTAAATCCTTACATTGCTAACCTAACAAATTACATTTCTACATCAGGTTAGCTTTTTCACTTAAATTCAAGAAAAATAATTCCCACGTCTGGTCATAAATACCAAACGTTAGGAAGATAAAAAGATAAAGCAAGAACTCAAATTGTTGTTGAAGATAGTAAATAAGATAACGATATTGAGCTTAAATTGTTATCATCAAAGGTAATAGATAAGACAACGATATTAAGCTTTAGTTATTATTTGAGATACTAGGTAAGATAACGCGAATTTAAACAAAAGTTATTACTAATGGTAGTCGGTAAGATAACGATATTAACTAAAATTATTATTATAGGTAATCGGTAAGATAACGATATTAAAACTTCTTACATTTAAAAGTTCATAATTACCCAACCGCAAGCGCGGTATATTAGACACCACGGCAGTTGGTAGCGCTAATCTTTATACAGATTTTGGCACGCCCATCTGTCAATGACGTCACCAATATACAAATTAAATGCGCAATTGACGGAAAATATATATTAAATTCGCAAACAATTATGAGGTACTCACATAAAAGGTCCAGATTTCCACGAAGTACGCCAAGCGTCCTTCAAGATGGCTGGACTAGATCTCAGGGCTCCAACCAGCTACGGCAGTCATGGGCTCCGATTCGTTCCCCGGGTCGTGGATTACGGTTCGCCCTAGGCGGCTTACAAATTTATCTTCTACCTATGCAGGGACGAATAAGGAAACAGGTATAAGGGGCGACTAACAGATAAGCAAGGCAAGGAAATCTACATAGATAAAGATAAAGGCACGATACGATACCTAACACGACCGCACTTCTTGAAGTCCCAGGCAAAACAGCCACGTTACAGAGTCTCACGGAAAAACTTCTCCCACTTTTTCTCCGCCACGCGCGTCGCGCGATCTGGCGCAAACGCACTCTGACGTGACGGAAATACACGCCAAGTCTTTTGAATTTGTGGCGCGAAACTTCCGCACATCAAAATTAAACTAAAAAATGTTTAAGTGCCAATTTGGCACGTAACAATCTGTTTAATTTTCACATTGTGGTTTTTAGAAGTTTAAGCGCTCTTCATTTCTTTATATCAATAAGATCTGTAATTTTAGTTCTAATTATAACTAAACAACTTACAAAAGGTGTTACATCCATGCTAAGTTTAGATCCTCTCAAATCCAGACTAGGGTAAATATTTTCTTCGGTACGATTAAATGGTATCGGTGTTGAAGTTGCTTTGGATGACATTTTTCCGTTTATAGTGATTGACAAATGTCATTAATTATCTACAATTGACATAAAAATTATTTTAAAGCGTTCTTTATCACGTTCATATACGGAGATCTTGATTGAGAAGGATTATAAACATCGAAACATAACTAAAAAACATCTGTTGCATTGCTACAGTTTCACAATCTTTTTAAATCTTTTAAAAGTTTATTTATACTACATGAAATTTAACAAACCAACAAAGGAAATAAAATGAATTTATAAATTATATATCTCATCCTTAGCGATTTTTGAATCTGGTAACGTTCCACGGTTGCTTTCTGCATTTCCAAGCTGTATCGCTAACGAAATCCTTTGGAGGAGGTAACATTTCGCTTTGGAGTTTTCCAATTCCTTGACTAGCATTGAGCCCATTAGGTTAAAAAAAATGTTGCTCTTTACACCATGGCCCTAAGGTGCCGAATGCAAGCTCATTTGGAAGTATAATTTTACGATTTTATTGTCTTGCACTTGTTGTGCTTGAGTTGACATGCTGTTTCTGCCGCTGATCCTGTCACGACTGATGTCTGTCTTGAATGTGATTTTGCAAGGGTGTCCACACAAGTCGCCCCAGACTATCCGTTGGCTTTTTGACCACGGAATTAGTAGTCTGGCCGCTTCCCAGCGTTCTTAAGCAGTCCTGTAAGTTGCAGGGTTGAGCGCAAATGTGTGGATGATAGGGCGCGTTGAATTATTTGGTTCGGTTCGCTGTGTTTTGACAATCTCTTTTTACTTTTCTTACACAGTTACATGCCAAACTGGCTATGTACCACTTTAAGATTTAGATATAATTTATAAGTTAATTGCCGCGTATTTTTTAAATTAATATCGTTAACTTCCGTCGGCGCCGACAGTCGCGTCTGCACAGAAGGAATGCGGAAGTGCGCGAGTGTCGAAAGTGGGGTTTAAGCCACGAGACCTGAACCAAACAACAACTGTCTGAGTGGTGTATGTTTTCTTCTCTTTAGAAATAGGTATGTAAGTTCCCTGTATCTTACCTCTGTTGTACCTGGTACCTATTCCTTCTGACCCCCTACAAGTGTAATAAAAGTTACGTGATGGACGGATAGCAAATTTGATGGTCAACATGGCGTAACCCAACCTACAAATCACCGCTTGATCCTGAGATTAAGTTCCGAGATACATCTCATGTGAGTAATATGATTTTACTTAATTTGTGCCTGTAAATTTGACTTAGACAGTGATTGCATCAAATACGTGATCTGTAGAAATATAACAATGCCGGGTAAATATGCTGCGTAATTATAACAAGACAATAAACCGTGATGACTTTTTTCGTATATTTGAGTACCACATTGGCATATATGAGCCTGGTACAGGTTGCAACATAATCTAGAACCGACGCAGATTTGAAAGACTTTATTGTCCTTCAAACTACCCACATTTCTCAAGAGTAAAACTTGCAACCAAGCTCCGGATTCTCTTTTCCCAACTGCACTGAATCTTGCTTTGTCTTCTAAAGATGAGAAAATCAATTTTGTTTTGATTATCTTACTTATACCGATATTATCACAACTTTTTTGTATATCGGGGATAGGGTTTATTATGTCATCTTGAGTTTGCCGCCATATTTCCAAGGCTTCCTCCAAAAGATACACGTCTATCTTAACCTCCTGTAGTAGACCATCTATGTTCACCACAGTGACGGAGAACTTAAAGAATGGCGTGGTTCGCACATCGTATGTAAACCTGGGAATATAAAGGCAGTTTTTTAGCAATAAATAGGCAGTATAAAATTTTTAATTCTCCAAGCGTCTTGTGAGCAGTTCTAGTTGACTATTTTTTTTTCTCTTGTGAAACTATCAAATGCTTTTTCAAAACAGGAGAACCAAGTATTTTGAAGTTGTCCTTGCCAAGCACTCAGATATCTGGAGAGAATAATTAAACAGTTTTACCACAGTTATATCAACTTCTCTGGAACAGAAAACAATTCACATTTGCTGAAGTTGATTTAGGCCCATACTGGATGCATGTTTCATCAACGATTTAAAGTTGTTATAAACAGATTCCGTATTCCCTCCCAGAGTGGCGTCATCCAAATACCAAAAGTTTAATTCTGCTGTAAGGCTTTCTACTATGGGGTGAATCGAGACAGAAAACCATAGGTTTACACGGATCTCCTTGTTGACAACCGTTTTCGGAGAAAATGATGTTATCGCCATAAAATAGATGCGATGGTCTGGAGTAGCACTTTCTCGTGAAACTGTAAAGCGACTGGGCTTACTCTTGTATTTGGCTTAACATTGTTCCCAGGTCCACTCTATTGAATGCTTTGGCAAAATCAATTTTCTGGAGATTCTTGTAGTTATTTGGGCGAATATATGTCCTCACCGTATGTATGCAACTTTGGCAACCCAACTTTATGGCGACACCAAACTGATTTGGCCATAGGTATTGTAACATACCTCCTTGTATATCCTTGGACGCTATTTTTACCGTTACTCTACGTAAAATATTGCCCATATCTATAGGTCGATTTCCTCTGCCCTTCTTTGCCGAAGCACAAAGAGTTGCTCCATAAAGAATTGGACAAATATCTTCATTTTATCAGGTCTTCTAGCAAAGGTCAGAGAATAGAAATATGCAACAATCTGTTTTTAAAGTATTGTATTTTTTAAGGGTTAACTTCTCACCATTGATGCTTTATAAAACCTAACTATACTATGTAGTGTAATAGCACAGAAAATATTAAGGCTGATAAATTACTTTTTTGGAAAAGTACTGTTCAAAAATTAAGTTTTTAAAAATTTCGACCAATGACTTTAAACTATTAAAAATATATTAACGAATACATTCAGCTGTGTGTTAATGCTTTTAATTTGTAAGCCAGAGTGTGCTAAACCAAATGCTTTTTATTTGAAAGGCCTTGGGCAACCCACTACTAAAGTATTAAAAAAAAAGGAGACACTTGATTTGCGATAAAACGTTTGTGGCCTGAAACAAGTGTGACCGCCGTTTCTAAATGATAAACAATAAAAAAATTTACAAAATATTTTTCGTGCACTAAACATTGGGTAATTCACTCTGCAAATATCAAATTTTTCTGAAATGATCGTAACAAATTATTTTTTTTCCTGAACCTCTTCAGTAATTCAAAAACACCTCATGCCTAAAAGTAAGCTTTCATATTTTGTAGATGTAAATAACTATTTCAATTCTAAATAATTTTTCTTTTTCTATCATGAAATTTTAGCGGTGGCCTCTTGAAATCTGTTTACATTGTATTGACTTTTTATAAGTTTGAAAGAATTAAAACATAATTCTTTGTGTTGTTGCTTCAAACGTTATACGTTATACATTTTTTATTTTTTCAGGTCGTTCTTTGCATAGTCCACTAAAGGCAATTTCATGTTTGGGTGAAATAGTAAAGAAATTATTTTCAACCAGGCCACAAAACCCTGATATAGATTTAATCTTACCAGGAAGTAAGCCGGTTACAAGAAATTCTAGTGTTATATGGGATACTTCAAACGTGTCAAAGTTTCCTTCAATGATAGAGGAAGAAGAAGAATAGAAATATATGAATAGTTTGCTTTAAACTTTTTAGTATGTATGCAAGTTTTAGATATTATACATGTAAATTATTAAAAATAAATTTTTTATTAGTGAGTGGCAACTGCTTTTGAATGAAGTTGAAAACTTCATTAAGTACCACTCTTAATACCTTGAAGAAGTTATACAATTTGTAACATTAATTTCAAATATTCAAGTATCAAGTGTTTTATTAGTTTATGACTGAGGGTTCATAATATAATGAAATATGGCATGCCAATAAATACAATTTTTCTACTGCTATTTAAGACTACATTCACCATCGATAGAGTTTTTTTACAAATAATAGGGATCATTACCGAAAGATGTTGCATAAACATTCATAACTTGACGCATTAGAACGAATCAATCACATTTCAGAATTATCATTCAACACTTCCACAACCAATGGATTAACTTTCATCCTTTAACAAGAGTGTTGTACAATAATGACGCAACATATCAAAGCACATTCGTTCTGTGAAATCTAACATATAAGTTGTCAAACACCTATAAGTTTTGATAGCCCGTCTCTGTGCTAAAATTGAGAGGCGCGAATCGATAACTTTTCGGGATTTGCGTCCGAGGGATTCCGAGTTGGGGACGCGGGCAGGTTGTGGTCCGGTGGAGAATTTTTGCGTGCATTGCTTAGGCCGGTTTTTATCATGAAAAAAACATAAATAAGGGAGAAATAGGGGTTTTCCCGGAAAAGATTAATTTGCAGTAACGTATTCGGTAACGTGTTAAAAAAAGCTACGGTCCCGCAAAATTTTCTGGTCTCAAAAGTCAAACGATCCGTTCGACAGAGCCGACAACGGGTCGGTTAGCATTGGTGAGAGAGAGAGAGAGAGAGAGACGGAAGATCGAGTTGGTTTCCAAAATTCGTTTCGGGCCTCTAAAAAAATCTAATATACAGGGTGTCCCAAATTGAGTAGGATAACATCGGTATCTTTCTTATTATTAATGATAGAGATCTGCTTAAATGGGCAAAGTTGTGTCATTTGGATAGCTTATTTAAATTCCGTATAGATACATTTGAAATTCCAAACGGTTTAGAAATTTTAAAAAAAAAAACTGAAAACTGCCAATTTCTTCGAAGTCGAATATTTTTGTTATAATAAAAGATACGAAAAAATGTTTCTTATAAAAGTTACTTAGTTGAATTGTGTGCACTTAAAAGTGATATTAAAATTAAATTCAAGATGGCGGTTATCGAGATATTAGCATCAACTTTCATATTTTATATGGACGCCATATTGGATTTTTAGATGGTTAGATAGAATCTTTTTTTCTCTTTTCAACGATGTATCACAACATATGTTTAAATGAAAAAATTTACGGAAAATGATAATTTAAATTTTTTATCAAGTAGGCATCAACACATCAGTTTTAAAACAAATTAAACGAATAAAAAAATCAGAATAACATTAAAAACCAACTAATAAATCATAGCAATTGTTCAAAATGTTGACCGTTATTATTTAAACACAATCGGCAACGTTTTAGAACACTTTTTGTTACGCGTCGTAATGTATTCCCAATTAAGACCGTTTATTGCCTGCATAACCGCTTTCCGTAGTTCATCTACATTATTGTACTGGAAATTACTTCCATATACATTATCTTTTAAAGTGCCCCATAAATAAAAATCCAGGGGTGTTAAGTCTGCTGATCTAGGCGGCCATTTTACAGGTGTGTGGGTCGTGATTACCCTGCCATCAAAACGGTTACTTAAGTAGGTGATAACATCTCTAGCGTTGTGTGGAGGTGCGCCATCTTGTTTATACCAAATTTGATTATTTTGTGCCAAAGGTAGGTCGTCTAATAAATCTTCTAAAGATGTTTGAAGCATTTCCAAATAACGTTGAGAGTTAAGGTTCCATCGAATATTATAGGACCAAGTAAACGGTTTCCCAATATACCACAAAAAACATTACATCCAAATCGAATTTGATTGTGGCGTGGAACTGTTATGCGTTGGTTTTCCTGTGCCCAATAGTGTTCATTATGACGATTAAATATTCCACAGTTAGAAAAATAAGACTCATCGGTCCACAAAACGCGATTGATAAAATCATCATTCTCGCTAACTTGATTGATAAACCATCTGAAAAATGTTGATCTGCGGAGATAGTCGTTTGGTTGTAAGTTTTGAGCAATGTGAAATCTGTAAGGGTGATATTTATGCTTTTTTAAAATTCTTGATGCTTGAGACTTGGATACGTTTACTTGGGTTTCTATTTCCCGTGTTGAAATGTTACGATTAGCTTCCACACAGGCCAGTGTCAACACCTCATCTGCAATGTCTCCATTTATGTTTCGAGTAGGTTTTTTTAAACATCCATACTGCTGCATATTTGTGTCCAATGTTTGAAAGATTTTAATGTTTGGCTATCTTTTTTCGAGAAAGTATGTTTCGGCAACAAGGCGACTGTTCTTATTACATTTTATGTATGTACAAAACATATGATATTGTTCGCTTGTTGAAAAATTTGCCATTTGAATATTTTATAGAATAAGTATATCACAACTTATAACTGGGAAAGAAGAGAATACACAAATACCAATTATTAGTACAACAGATACACTAATTCAACATGACAGTTTGTTATAATTTCATTTGTTTAAGAGAAATCTGATGATGCCTACTTGATAAAAAATTAAAATTATCATTTTCAGTAAAATTTTTCATTTAAACTAACATAGTTGAAAAGAGAAAAAAATATGCTATCTAACCATCTAAAAATCCAATATGGCGTCCATTATAATATGAAAGTTGATGCCAATATCTCGATAACCGCCATCTTGAATTTAATTTTAATATCACTTTTAAGTGCACACAATTGAATTAAGTAACTTTTATAAGAAACATTTTTTCGTATCTTTTATTATAACAAAAATATTCGACTTCGAAGAAATTGGCAGTTTTCAGTTTTTAAATAATTTTAAACCGTTTGGAATTTCGAATGTATCTATGCGGAATTTAAATAAGCTATCCAAATGACACAACTTTGCCCATTTAAGTAGATCTCTATCATTAATAATAAGAAAGATACCGATGTTATCCTACTCAATTTGGGACACCCTGTATACCCAAAAACACTGTCCATATCCTAAAACCTGAATTAGAAACGATTTGCAAGCTGATACTTTGGTATTTTCTTAAAACATTTATTAAAGTTTGTAAAATTAATTCGACAAATGCCAAACAAGGATAACGAAAGCCGGTGTAGACGAACGAATATGCACCTTCAAAATCTATGATTACACTTTTTTTTTCAAATTTCTAAAATTTAACCTTACATCATCTAATATGTCTTAATAGTACCGATAATTGTTTATTATTGTACGAAAGCATAGTTTTTTAATATACACAGGCTATTTTTTTCAGAAATAGTTAAATATTACATTTGACATTTGCTTACGAAGATTACAATAGAGCGCGATTTGTTCCTAAAACGAT
The DNA here is from genome assembly GCA_036346225.1 of Platerodrilus igneus. Taxonomy (NCBI): domain Eukaryota; kingdom Metazoa; phylum Arthropoda; class Insecta; order Coleoptera; family Lycidae; genus Platerodrilus; species Platerodrilus igneus. The sequence continues at coordinate 270,571 of JARFIW010000727.1, read as the reverse complement.
ATATTTCGTTTTGCAAGGCAAGTATACAACCCACGCCATTTTCAATAAACATGACCTCGATATCGCAAGGCTAACATCTCTGGCTACCATTCATAACTTCGGAGGTTCAATGCCCAGTACAATTTTAATTTTTTTTTATTTTGTTACTTTTTTAAACAGGGAATAGCATTTATTTAACAATACGCATAAAATAAACCAACACTTTTTTTCATATGCTCCAGTGCGGTCTACAATCTCTAAATTGTAAGTTATATTTACTCAAAAACCATTTGCAACGCTTTACTTTTCTGATATTGTCCAACTTGCAAAAACGTATTCGCTTATTTGTGGATAAAAACTAAAAATCGTTTAATATTTTACGATCTAGAAACCCGAACGCACAGAGCAAACAACAGATTCATGCGAGAGAAAAGGACTATCGAGCTGGTTTCCAAAATTGGTATACGATCCTTAACAAATTTCTAACATGTACTAAAAAACATTACATCTATCTATCATAAATTCTAAATTATTGACCATTTGCGTGCAGGTAATATAGTTTTCTTTAAAACTTTTATTGCAATTTGTGTATTTTATTCGAGAAATGCCAAAAGCAGGTTAAAAACCAAGGCGTAGAAGCATGAGTACGTACTATCTAAATCCCTGTTGGCACACTTAATTTACAAATTTCCAAAATTAAAGCTTATAAATTACCTAATACATGTCTTTATAGTATTGATAATTAATTCTGATTATAAAAAGTATCACACATTAATATATGCAATACATTTTTAAACAAAAAGGTTAAAAATTTAATTTGACGTTTATTATACATCCGAACAATTTCAAGTGTACGTGAATAATTTAAGTAACGCTATATATCTTATGAGATGTCAACTACTACAAGTATACAACCAACGGATTTACTACAAAAGACAGTTCGATGTCGTAGGGTTAACAGCTCCGTCTACCATGCGCAACCTTGGTGGTTTGATGCCCAATTAAATTTATTATTTTTTATTTTATGTTGATTTTTTAAATTTTATATTGATTTCTTTAAACATTAACAAACATCTAATATGCGTTAAAAAAGCCAAATAAAATTTATAACTGCTATACAACGGTCAACAGTAAATTGATTATTCCTTATTTAAATTAACAGCAATTGACAATTTTAACATTTCCAGCGTTTTGATTTTTAATTTGTTCTATATTTCATTTATCTTAAATGCAGACGTAGGAAACGTCCTGCATTCCTTTGATATTTATTTCTTTAGGATCCACTTATGATTACTTTCACTTTAACAAACATCTAAAGTCAAGAATAAAAAACAATTGAAAAAATACGTACCCATTTTCAACTTAGGTATTCATAATCACAAATACTTTTTTTATTTTTAGTTGAAATTTTATTAACATCCAAAGGAAAAAATACTCAAACAAAATTTATAAACGCTATACAACTGTCTACAATAAGTTAATTATTCCTTTTTTACATTAACAGTATGACAACTTTGTCTTAATTTAATTTAATTTATTTTTCCTACAGGTAACAATAACCCTATTACAGGAATTTAGACTATAAATAGATATAAAAATACAGTTCAAACAAAAATAAATATAACTGACTAGCAAGCATATGTATGTTGACAATCAATCAACTCTGAAGGCTTATACATGGTTTTTACCATTTGTAGTATGACATAAAGTGAATCATAAAAAATGTCACAATCAGCACTTAGTAGATTGTACAGCGCACACATACCATACACTGGCGACTTTAGTAACATATTAGTGCGTGGTGTAGGCAGAGAGAATAGAGCATGCTTTCTGGTGCAACAACTAGGAATTCGTAGTTTCAGATGTTGTAAGATTTTCGGACAATCAATTTCATTGCGTATCAACTTACATAGAAATGTTAATGATAACATGGCTCTGGGTGTTTCCAGTGATAGAAAGTCAAACTTTCGAAACAACAAATCGTGACCGTAACCTATGACTGGATAGGAACCTTCTACTTTAAGGTACAGTATATTTTAGGAACTTTCGTTGAACAGACTCTAAAGACTTTATATGACAATCATATATAGGTGACCAAATATTACAGCCATACTCCAATTTAGATCGAATAAGCGCTTGATATAATGTGATAAGTGTATTTATGTTTCTAAAGCACTTGCAAGTTCTCATTATAAAACCCAGTACCTTAAGCGCTACATTCACTGTCATATGAATATGTGAGACAAAAGAAAGAGAAGAATCAAACAAGATACCTAGCTCCTTAATTTCATTTTGCCTCTGTAGCATCACATTGCCAACATAGTAAATAAAATCGACTGGCCGCTGCTTTCTAGTGTAAGACATAATGTGACATTTGGTCACATTTAGCGTCAGCTTATTTGTATCACACCACTCATACAGTTTATTTATTCCTGATTGCAGTTTCAGACAGTCAGCGGAATTTGAAACTCGAGCATATAGTTTTAAGTCATCCGCATATAACAACTTAAAGCCGACAATTGCTTTACATACATGATTAATAAAAATTACAAATAGAAGTGGCCCCAAGTTAGATCCTTGGGGGACACCAGAAACTGTTTTAAATGATAATGATTTAAAACCATTGTAGACAACGTACTGTAAGCGATTTTTCAGATAGGAGGAAAATAATCTAATTAGCGAGTCACTAAAACCATACAAACTAAGTTTCCATAAAAGTAAATCATGATCAATACGGTCAAATGCTTTAGTTATGTCAGCATAGAATACATCAACTTGTCCATTATCATCCAGGACCTCCGAGACAAATTGCGTAAAACAGGTTAAGTTAGTAGTTGTAGAGAGCTGCGGCATAAATCCATGTTGACAGGGCGATATGTATTGCTTAATAGAAAGTTAAAACCTATTCTGCAATACCATCTCATAAACTTTTGCACAGTTGGACAAGATGGATATAGGCCTGTAATTCACGATTTGACTCGGATCACCCTGTTTTAGTACAAGGGATATGTTGACATTTTCCAACACGACGGGAAGATAGAGGATTTTAATGAGATGTTTATTATGCTGAATATCGGGCTTGCCAACACTAACGCACAATCCTTTAATAAGAATGAGAGTATTTGGTCTAGGCCACAAGTTGATTTATTTTTAAGCTTTCACATACACTTTTCCACTTCAGCAACTGAAACACTTGGTACACTTATATTTCCGTTGTTTATCGAGGTGGCAGATGACATGGAATAATTACTTTTATTGCTTATATATATGCTACTGAAATAGTTTTTAAATTCCTCCACAATCGATACTAGATTATCATAAAGCTTGTCCATTTAAATACACCATGGCAGCAGGTATTCTGGTCTTGATTTGCTTTGATTGGATATATGTCCAAAATTTCTTGGAATCATCACGAAGTGACTTTTCAGCCAAGTAGATGTAAGTATTATATGCCCTATGAATTAGTATTTTAGTATGCGATCGCAGCTTTCTATATTCTACCAGGTAATAGGAATCCCTGTATATTTTATATTTTTGAAAATAGCCATGCTTCTGATGTAGCTTATTGATGATCTCAGGCGTATACCAAACAGGATACATTTGTTTCCTAGGAAAACTTTTTGGTACATACTGGTTAAAAATATTATATAAACGATCATAAAAGGCATTACAGGCTCCATCCGGATCAGTGAGCGCATCCAGGAACGACCGGTCGGTTTTCATTAATGCCATATACAAAGAGCAATAATCAGCTTTTTTAAAGTTATAAGATCTAGCATGAGATTTAGAAAAATTTGCATGTTTCAGGGCAAGTCCAACATTAAATGCAAAGCGACGGATGGTAAATATCCTCTTTAACAAGCGGAAAATCATCTTTTTTAATTACGCAATTTACATTAGAAAAAATTAAATCCAATAGCCTTCCACTAGTATTCACAACAGAATTAAACTGAGTAAGATTCATCAAGTGTGCAAAGTTTACCAGAAGGTTTGCTTACATCGACCTTACATGAATTGTTATATAATGGTACATTAAAGTCACCCATTATTAGCATATTAACATCACCAAGCCGTTCAAGATGTTCCAAGAATTGTTCCAAAGCTAAGGCTGTGAGTGCTGGTGGAATATATAGCACAACAAGATATATGCATGCAGTTTGTATATTACAGCCGCATCCTACTATATCTATCAATGGTGAAGTAGTGTGAATATATGTGAGATCCAATGGTGTTGTCGGTATAGTATTTTTGATAAGCAAGTAATACCCTACCACCACGTAGAAGACCAATTTCTTCGAAATTGCGGTCACGGCGGAAAACAGAGTATGTATCTGTAAATAACTCGGTACTTGAAATATCATCGGAAATCCATGTCTCTACCAGCGCTATAATATCGTATTCACCTTCTGGATACTTGTGCAAAAAATTGTGCGGTCTTAGTACGAAGGCCTCGCACGTTTTGGAAATAGCACCTAGTTGATACGGGCATTTCAGAATTCTGTGATTGCTATGAGGGTTTACGGATATATTTAGTTCGTTTCCTCAATCGATTTACAGCAGAAATATACATCGGGCATGATGAGTCATATGCAGCATGATCCACGCGCAGACTTTGTTTATTTGCGTTGCTATTGTTATATCTTACGCAGTTTCCGCATTTAAAATTGGTAGTGGTACATTGCTTCGTGGCATGCGCTTCAGCACACAAAGCACATACAGGCACCACCAGTTTGCAATCCCCCGCATTGTGCCCTAGCGCAGCACATTTATAGCATCTTTTAACATGAAATGACTCCTTAACAAAACACCTTCTAAGGCTAACATATAGTTTACCCACAGTAATAATTGAGTTAAATGTTAACGGATCTACTTCCAAAATTATATTTAGCAGAGTTTTGGAGTTACTTTTCCGTATGACTTTGCAGCAAAAATTATCTACATTTTTATCTAATTTATTTAATGGTACTATGTAATCAGCCAACTTGTCATTGTTAGTAGATATTTCCTCTTTATTGCAACCAAATATAATTAGCTTAGGATTTATTTTGGATGATTGAAAAGCAGTATAACTATTAGATAGGTTACCATTGACTAGCTCTTGTAAAGTTACAGCCATGGCATCATCTGCACAATAGAACGTAACCAAACCATTTAAACCACTCTTAGTAAAATTGATTTGCATTGATGATCCATTGCTCTGTATAAACCATTCACATCCTTGAGAGTAGTTTCAGATAATTGCTGAGAATACGGCTTAACAATTACAACTGTATTTACCTCAGTTAAACCCTTCGCAGCCGGAATACTGCCACTACCTTCATTGTTTTGACGAACTTCAGAATCAACAGTATCAAGATTAATAATGTTACGCATTTTTACCAGCTGCAAAGCTTCGTGCATTTGTTTACTATTAACATGTTGCTTTATATCACCAGGATTGGTATTATTAGATATTGATCGTATTTGCACTGCAGCAGATTGAGATTGTGAACAGTTACTATTATCTTGTGGACAGGAGCCACTAGGCGTTTTATAATTAACAGCGTCTACTATGTGTGGTAGGTCATTCACCTGTGTTACATCTACTTGCCCATCAGTTTCTACAGCTTTGTTATTTAATTTTGATTTTAGTATATTAACATTTTCAGCCAATAATTCACATTTGTCACTAAGTTGCTTCACTAACAGTTTCAAATAAACATTTTACAGCACATCGATATTATTATGATCATATTTTGAGGTTAGTTTAGGTGAACAGCAAATTACACGTGTATTATCAATTATATTAAGACATTTGACTCGTGCAGCACAACTTTTGTGAAATATATTTCCACAAATAACACAATACAGGTCCTCACATTTCTTTTTACAGCATTTATAATTGTTTTCGCGATCAGCCTCGGTTATAACGTCTTCATCCACGACCATGTTGAAAATTAATGAGTATACCTAATACGTGGTAAGAGCGAGGCAGCATGGTGTAGTTTTGTAAAAGTATGACAGAAAAGGTAGAACCAAACGATTACCTACATTAACTAAAAGTCCTTATATAATACCAAATATGTTCTAAAACACAACTTTCTAAGCGTAACATCTAAATTCAATACCGGTTACGTATACATATTACACTCATTTCTGTATTTAAATTGAGAAATGTTAAACGCATATTCCGGCATGGGAAACGCCTTTTTTCACCTAAATCACTAATGGCAAAATTGGTTGCATACACTTCAGGCGAAGGTTATGTTTCTTATAAGTTGCTATTAGCAAACATTTCGACAAAGACTACTAGGGCGAAGTGTTCTTGATCCGATCGACTCCTCGAAGTGATTTCGACAAAGACTACTAGGGCAAAGTGGTCTTGATTCAATCGATTCTCCGAAGTGAGTTTGACAGTCTACTAGGGTGAAGAGATCTTGATCCGATCGACTCTCCGAAGTGATTTCGACAAAGACTGCTAGGGCAAAGTGATCTTGACCCGATCGACTCCCCGAAGTGATTTGGACAAAGTGCACTAGGGCAAAGTGATCTTGATCCGATCATCTCCCCGAAATGATTTCGACAAAGTCTACTAGGGTGAAGAGATCTTGATCCGATCGACTCCCCTAAGTGATTTTGACAAAGTCTACTAGGGCGAAGTGATCCGATCGACTCCACAAAGTGATTTCTACAAAGTCTACTAGGGCAAAGTGATCTTGATCCGATCGATTCCCCGAAATGATTTCGACAGTCTACTAGGGCAAAGTGGTCTTGATCCGATCAACCCCCCGAAGTGATTACAAAGTCTACTAAGGCAAAGTGATCTTGATCCGATCGGCTCCCCGAAGTGATTTCGACAGTGTACTAGGGTGAAGTGATCTTGATGTTTTTCCAGTGGTTCCGTGGTTCCCAATGTTGCCCAATGGTTTCCAATGATTCTTGATGGTTTCCAGCAGAGGGCGGGGCGCGAAGAAGGTGGGGTGCAAAGAGGGTGGTTGGCAAAGACGGCGGGGCGTAAAGAGTGCGGAGCACTCAAAGTAGTCCCGTAGGGACTACAAACCACTTCTAGTTTACTAAAAATATTGAATTGTTTATCATAATCATATTATGGATTCTGATAGTGAACCAGAGTTACTTACCACTCCAGATGTTACAGAAGAGGCACAAATTCGTTGTTTGTCATTATTGTCCAAAAAATCATAGAACAAATATGAGCAAATCTACAAATTATTATGGATTGACGAGTAAAAAAGCCTACAACATCCTTCTAAAAAAACGTTCTAATCACATGTTTTGAAGAACTATCTGATACATACAAATCGTCTTCATTGTGGAGAATGTACTCGATGTTAGGAATCACCCCCACAATAAATAGTAATATTTGTCTAGAACTCTATTCAAAATTGAAAGCATTTTTGAAACCAAAATCAGACGAATATCAAGCAAAAAATCTAAAAACGTTTACTGCAAACCAAATTAATAACTTCATAAATGATAGGAAATACAGACAAAACATACAAACTAATTAGAATAAATTTTAAGGACACAAAACCGTATAGTACAAATATAAGGCATGCGGAAGGAGACATCATTATAGAAAATGTAGAGAAAGTGGATAGATGGCAAGAATATAAATTATATAGAGAATGTATTGTAAGAGAGGAACTAATAGCACTAGAACAGGAATCTGGCATTGAAAATGATGACGGGATATCCTATACTTAGAGATGAGTTTAAATTAACATTAAAAAACCTTAAAAATGGTAAGACACCAGGTATAGATAAGGTGCAAACAGAAACTCTAAAAACCGCTGGACAAGGAGTAACAGAACGTCTCTTCCAACTTGTAAACTATACGTGAGACAGACGAGATACACAAAGATTTCGAATGTAACATCATAGTCACTATACCAAAAAAGAGAGGCACAGATAGATGTGAAAATTTCGAAGAATAAGCTTGATAGCACACGCGTCAAAAAATATTAACTAGAATTGTACAAAGACGAATGGAAGAACGAGCTGAAAGAAGTACGTGAGACGATCAGTTGGGTTTTAGTGAAAACACGGGAGGCTACTTTAACTCTGAGGGTAATAATGGAGAAGACAATAGAAAAAGAAGAAAGCGTGTATATAGGGTTTGTATATCTGGAAAATGCATTTTTGACAATGTGATATAGAAAAAATGTTCGAAATACTCAAAAAGATTGGAATCAGTTTTAACGGATCGAGAGATTAGTACATAGCTTATACAAAGAGCATACAACGTTATAGAATTAGAGCAGAAACGTAAAGAAGTAGATATTAGGAAAGAGGTAAGACAGGGCTGTGTCCCATCCCCGTTAATTTTTAACTTGTTCATCGAAGAGGCAATGAATTCTATGAAATGCAGGATGACATCTGGAATTATTATGTAGCGACAAAAGATTGAGATGCTTAAATTTGCAGATGATATGGCAGTATTAACATCTAGCAAGGAACAGTTAAAAGCAGCTATTAATGAAATGGAAACAGTTTCAACAGAAAGATTCGGTATGAAAATTAACAATTAAAACTGAAGTACTAGTATACAAAAGGAGAAAATAAATCAAAAACTAGGATACAATAGGAAGCAAAAACTTACATGATGGAAAGATTACAAAAGATATAAAACAAAGATTAGCACAAGGCCACGCTGCATTTAACAAGAAAAAGCAACTATCATGCTCAAAGACAACAAACAAACGGAAAAGATTACTGAAAACATAAGTGTGGAGTACAGCACTGTGTGGCTGTGAAACGTGGACAGTGGGAGAAGCAGATAAGCAAAGAAAGCCTTTGAAATTGGTGCTACAGACATATGATGAAGATATAATGAACATACAAAGTTAAGAACAGAGGTTCTCAAAATGTTAGCGGAAGAAATAAATGTGTGAAAAACAGTAAAAAATAGGAGATTAGGACACATACTAAGGTATGAGGGAATAGTGCATATTATATTAGAAGCTGATAAAGGAAAAAGAGAAGCAGAGGTAGACCTGGCTCTAACTGCTTTAATAGGGTTATAATTTGGCGATGAACAGATTTATTATACCTAAAAAATTTCTCCACAACATTGGGTCTTTATTTTGTGAAAATCCCGATTACTACCTCTGTTTTGTCTCAGACCGACTAAGGATAAGAGATTTTCAACTTAGAAACTGGGTTAAAAGAACACACACATTTGTGAAGCACAATATTTTGAAATTTCTCAATAAATTCTATGTAATTTATTTAATAAAGTTTTCGGTTAACATTTTCATTTATTCTTTAGCTATAAATAAAGGACTGTCTGTTTCCACTAAGAAATAAACAATTTGGTCAAAATGACTGTACTGCAACCGATCTCGTAAAATTTAGATGTGCGACTGATCTATCAATTATTTCCAATTATCTAATACTCATTTTAGTAAACAAATACATTAATAAAGCTAGGTATTTATTGATAATCAGCAATTACCATACATATCAATAATCGCAAACTAAAACTACAACAGTATATTAATATTTTAGAATGAACTTGTGTATATAATATATATGCATGAAACCATGATCGTCGTATTGACATATATGTTAATCAATAATTATTATTAAAAACAAAAAGGGTACAACCTCTATACTTTGCATTAAATAAATGCCCTTTTCCTGAATATTACAGGGCACTGACTTACTTAAATATTAAGTTTTATTATTAAACAGTAAGTAAACATCAAATTTTTCTACTCTACAATTCTAAGCTCCACCTATGTTATATAATACTTGAAGGTTCATTATATACAAGCAAGCACACATAAAATATACATATACAACAATTTTGTGTATAATATTTAATACCAGTAAGTTCTCGAAAAAACCACTAATTCTATGCAAAGTATAGCTTGTAAGATATTCAGTGAATATCGTGCAAACCTTCTCAAAGTAGGGGGCCACTTTTACATTTCATTATAATTACTTACCTTATACTAAAAAAAATAATTAAATATAAATATAAGAATAACAATTTTCTATCATAGTTGACATAAAATTGTCTATATTTAAAATGTCGTTTAGCAGACAATCTCGACCTTAGTTATAAAATAGGCTTGTAAAAGCCAGTGCGAAAGTAACGCAAACAGAAAGCAATGCACTTGACTTACATGAAATGTTCGAGGAGGAATGGTACATATGTTAAGAATGTATTGTTCATAAGCAATAAAGTTGATATGAACACATGCTCAATTCTCAAAGATTACTGAGTTACAGTTATTTTAATGTGCATCCCTTTACAATTATGTAGTAAACTGGACATCCTTTTACAATTATCTAGTAAGCTGGATACGCAAATGAGTAAACTAAAATTGAAAAACGAATGTCATGCAGCATGTTACTTAGCATTTTTGTACCTAATTTGTTAAAACACCAAACAGTAATATGGTGTTCTGCTATGGGTTTTGCAATGGTAGGATATGTACTATTCATAGAGATTATCGAAGGCGCTTTCCAAACCAAGCAATTCCAGATTCGAGCATTCCACAAACTACACGAAACTGATGCTCCTCCAAGCAGTGGTTTTCATTCGGAGCATCCAATTCAGGAAACTTTGAACGAAGTGCAAGAAATTCTTGAATCGATAGAATTTGAACACATTTGTACACATATGGATATTCCTTATGTAAGGAGTTTGGCACACGGGTGAACAAGGCTTGAATCCCTATGTCCAACCAGTAGAACACCTTGAACCTAACGATCATGTCAGAAGATTGAAAATAACTGCCAATTAATATCAAAGATACTTTTAGCCATAATAACATTAATAAATTACCACTTGCAGTCCTATGATAATATACATGCCACTGGAGAATTAAATTTCCAATTCTCTGTAAATGTATGGTATGGAATAATTGACAATAGTTTGACTGGAACTTATGTATTATTAGAGAGTTTAACATATTTACAACTCTTGCAAAATGAACTTCTTACATTGTTAAGAAGATATTCCTTTGGTCACAAGAACAAGTATGATATTCCAACATGATGGTGCTCCTGCTCATTACAAGCATCTGGTGACAGGATCTAAATTATACATTTGAACGTTGATCGGAAGTGGTAGTCCAATAAATTGGCCGTGTAGGTCATCTTCGGTTATGGGCCATGGGGATGAAAGAAAAATTATGTTTATCAAGAAAAAATAAACACTAGATCAACTAATTGCTCGCATTATGATCAGTGTTACGCAAATAAAAAAGCATCAGCAAAGATTGCAAAGCACACAACAAACATTTTTAAAAGAATTGAAGGATGTCACTATTTTCTTTTTAATTAACGCTTTGTTTTTCTGTATAAATGTTACTCATTATATTGACAGTACACGAGTACTTCTTGAAAATTAGAGACATGTTCATATGGATTTTTGTACTTAAAATGAACAATACCATAAGATATTAATATATGCACCATTCCATCCCAAACATCCTATATAAAGCAACATCCTTAGGAACATTAAAAATTATATTTATTTTGGTTTTATAGAAAATTCAGCATGCACTTTGCTTGCTAGAATTGTAAAAATTTCAATGATAATCAAAACTATCATGTTAACAATATTTGTTTCAGTTGGCTTCTTGCAATTGAACAATGACTAAAAATTTATGATTTATTTTTAGAATTTTGATCATTTTAGCACCAAAGCATGTCATTATAATTAAAAAATAGAATTATAGTAAAGCCCCGATTATCCACAAACAGATAGATGATCCACAGTGCAGATTATACACAAGCACCACCAAGTTGAAAATTATGTTGTATATTCTCCAATCACTTACCTTTACGACCCAAACAGACGAGTCCACTCAGTGAAGTTCACTAACCTTCCTCGTCCCTCTACGTATCTCTGGGCCTGCCACTGGTCTCAGTTGTCATTTAGCATGCTTAATAATCACGTGTTTTATGTTTCTTTGTCAGTACTCAAGTTTAGTATACATATTTCGTTAGTACCTGAAATTATGTAATAATGACTGAAAATGAAAGAGGATTGTGATAACGATTGTACAAAAACTTGAAATGATTTCTAAAATAGAAAATGGTGCTTCAAGGAAGCAGTTGTGTTTCAATTATAGTGAAACAATTTTTTAATGGAAAATATTCGTCGAATTATTTATTTTCAATCCTAAACAAGATCTCATATTCAGCGGTAATTTTATTTCCAGATGTGAAATAATAAACAATCATTTATTTCCTATTAATTTTAATGCAAGGTTAAGGTTCCATACTTTAATAATAGATTATATGCTTCAGGTGCATCATATTGATGCGAAAGTCGTCAAAACTTCGAGGTTATTGCTTAAAATAGTCATTTAACAGATATTGTGGGCAAATACCTTATTATTCTCAAAATATTTCAAGCTTCCGAGTTATTTTATAAACACCACCGGTGGTCTATCCTAGTCTTGTTAAACATAAGTCTGTTTTACCATAGTTCCGTGTAGATAAGATTTCCTAGGACGAATCCTTATGTACCCCTAAAATAGTTTTGTCACTTCTATTCTGTGCTCCAAGATATTTGTAGTTAAGTTGTTGATGATAAAATTTAGTTAAAGAATTCGGACAGTGATTTAATCTGTATTTACGTTAAGCGCAAAAGTTGAGGAAAACAATATAGTTTATTTCTTCACATATATTCTCTGCACACCGTTGTGTGGTAAGTATTTTCAGTTTTAGCAAATGTACTTTTCTGCGTAAATAAGCTAATCTTTGATCGTACTTGTTATAGCTTCTTCCAGTGGATATGACCATCTATTACATGGGCCCCTAATTAACGAAGTGATTGTCGCTTTTTTTGTTAGAAAGGATACCCGAACTGCGTGTTCCCAGGTCCAACTGTCCCGACCTGTCATTAGAGAGGGTGTCACCAATCCTACAGCGTGGGAATGCGAGTAAGTGCTTATTAATTATTTTCTTTGATGGGTCTTATGTAATTGGTGAAAGAACATATCTATAAGGTTCTGTTGCTTACTATGTGGTGGTAAAATGATTATTTTTATGTGAGATGATATTTACTGGTAATATTGCATTATTCACCGATTTCTTTCTTCTGACAATTTTATGCATTAAACTTTACATCTACGATGATGATTTAGAGCTGATATTTTTGGAATGGTAATTTTTTGTTAAATAAGACATTGTAGTGAAAATTTTATGTATGTAACTTTACCTTTACAAATGATTTAGAGTTATTGTTTTTGGAGTTTGTTGTCGATCACGCGCCCTTTGAAACATTAATATTCAATTATCAGAGATGCTAGGGCTTGCTGGGTTAACATGTGAGAGAGTTGTCATTTAGTGACATATTTATAATTTGGACAAGGAAAACATCCAAAATTGTATTCCTACCCTTCTATTATAATTATTTGTTTTGTTAAGCACCACATCTTGTTAAAAGGACTAAAAGTAAGTGTTTGTGTTATAGTTACGAAGTTTATTATATGTATTTCCTTGTAGGAAATTTGTAGTACTTTACTGTACTTTCAAGTTACTATTACATTCAGTTTAATAAATAGTAAATACTACGGATACTGAAATTTACTGAGACAAGGTGTACCAACGTTGTTCGAAACAACAGAGTTGTAAAATTTTGTTAATTAAGACATCGTAGTGACAATTTTATGTATTTAACTTTATGCTTACGATGACGATTTAGAGATGTTCTTTTGGAGTAGTAAATTTTGTTAATTAAGACATTGTAGTGACAATTTTATGTATTTAACTTTATGCTTACGATGATGATTTAGAGCTGTTGTTTTAGGAGTTGTAAATTTTGTTAATTAAGACACCGTAGTGACAATTTTAGATATTTAACTTTATGCTTACGATGATGATTTAGAGCTGTTGTTTTTGGAGTTGTAAAATTTTGTTAGGACATCGAAGCGACAATTTTATGTATTTAACTTGATGCTACGATGATGATTTACTGTTTGTTGGTGCAAAAGTTGTAAATGTTTGTTACTTACAATATGGTATTAACCTAAAAATTGCAGCTCGTCATTTTAGAAAGTGATTTTTCCCCCTGATATATGTATATTGAGGTTATTAATTTTTCATTTTTTTTGTTATAAGCGCTTTTATGTTTTTCCAAAATGTCATTTAGAATAATTATAAGCATTTTTATTTTTTTTATGTTCATGTATTTTTTTATGTTTGTATGTGTAAAACCCCACCTACTCGCCGATTGAGCCCGGTCATTCTAATTGTCCTTCCGACTACGTCAAAGTACGTAGCAAAATGTATCATTCAAATAAAATTATACATATTTTTACTTTAACTGTGGTCAAAGTAATCTGAAAACTTAACATCGACCTAAATTCACTATTATGCTATATTAATAGAAAAATAGTTGGCGGTCAAAGTAAGGAATAATGTGACCTAACATGGACCACCTTATTTTTGAAGCAAAATTCATATTTGTAATTTATTTACAAAAAAATAATTAAAAATGCAGTTTCCGTATGATCTCCTTATGTGGAAGTTTCAAAATTAATGAAAATAAATTTGGTGTTGTTACGGTAACAATTTAAAGTTAAAAACTGATCAAAGTTAAGTAATTTTACGGTAGGTAAAAAGTATATAACAGCATGAAGTAATGGTAACTAAAACAAACTTTCATTATATAATAAAATGCACAAATAAAAATACACCAAATGCAATTCCGAAACCAAACCGACCATTCAACACAAATTTGAAAAACTAAGCAGACAATTTGAATGGATGGCAGATGGTTTTTCAAAACTCCACGGTTCAATTATATCGCTTTTTAAAATATACTTCATATACTTCAATCACATACAATTGAATTTTGTAAATAAAAGTAGCATTTCATTATGGAATATTCAAATTTTATGTAAAATTTACTTACCAATATAAATTATCAGTGAAATAAAACTAAGTTTTCTTGTACAACTAATCAACTATTGTAAAGTAAGGATGTGAATGAAAAAGCAGCTCATACAGTTCCATTACCCAAATCTTATACCTTGACAATTAAAACCACCAAGGAACGTTCTTAGATGTTACAGTAAAACTGCAAAATCAATTTTCACCGAAAAAATAATGATGCAATCATTATCCAAGAATAATTATTCAAAATTAATTTCAATCTCTACATACCTATATAAGTTTTAATGTTCCCATTTCCTTAGTCACATTTAAAGTAGTTTTGTGAGTGGTAAAATTTTCCTCGATAAATTTATTAAAAACATGCATGAGAATCGACAAACGTATGTCCTGAATTATAAGTTTTAGTATAAAATGTGCAAATAGTGTTCACTGTTTTACACTAAAATCAAAAATTCATTAATAAAAAGTGGTAACTATAACCTAATTTTCTTAAATTAACAAATAAATAAAACCAAAATACTAGTAATGCAAGGTTAAAAGTGGCCCGACCAATTATCATATTAAAAAGAGGATTGCGAGCAATTTATTAATCTCAAGAAAAACTCTCATGAGAATATTTTAAAGTAGTTATAGTCTCACCTAAAATAAAATTTAAATTCAAATGGTCAATTCAATAAATGCATACTTACACTTGAGACATCTGTTCACTTTTTTGTCATAATTTTAAGATATTCAAGAGCATTGTGTGCAGCACAAGCCTGGGCGTCTTTGGAAGTGGGTCCTGATCCATAACAAACTGCTACAGGTAATGATGATAGTTGTACCAGACATTGGAATCTTCCACTAAAGGATTTTTCTTCCACATCCACATAAGTAACTTCAAATTGTTGCTCAATAGCAAGTTCATGAAGAAACTGAACAAAATTGAAGTCTTGCACATTTAAACAGGTGTTCTGTAAGAAAACGTTCTATTTAGATTTGGTTGCGACAATTAACACATGTTAAAATGTTTAAATAAATTTCCACCCGGATCTGATCAAAATGCAACATACTTATTTGATACACCAAAACATATCTACGAAGCGAAATCTATAAGATTTTGTTACAAGCTGATGATAATGATTACCTTGTGCATAAGGTATATTATTGACAACATGAAATTTCAATGCAAACTTATATTGTTGATGTGACGTTTTAGGTTGCTTTAATATTCGGAATCGCGGGAGCTCTGTGGAGGGATGAATTATATAAAATGAAATGTGAAGATATTAATAATACTAGAACTATTTTAATAACTACAGTACCAGATACGAAAACATATGTTCAACGTCGAATTACTGTAATTGGTGAAACATTTGACAATGGACTAAATTTTATAAAGATTTATAACAAATACAAAACCCAACAATGTCAAAACTGATCATTTCTTTTTGCAATATAGAAATGGACAATGCAAAACTCAGGTTGTAGGTATAAATACCTTTTCAAAAATCACTTCACTTATAGCAACATATCTAAATTTACCCTAAACCAAAAAAACTACACTAGACATGCATTCTGATGCTTTTCAGTGTCTCTATTGGCAGATTGTGGTGGTGATTTAATACAACTAAAAAAGCACAGTGGATGGAAATTCAGTACAGGTGCAGAGGGTTACGTAGACGGCTCAATGCAAAATAAAATGGATTGTTACAAAATTTTTAGCAGGAACCAGTTCGTGTTCGAATCACAAAAATGTTCAACTACCTGCTAACAATTCAATGAATATTAATACAACTGTAGAAGTTGTTTATATAAACTCATTAAATGTTGACAATTTGAATACTAATATAGCACCTTTAACTTCACCTTCACTACAATTTATTAATGCTCAAAATTGTACATTTAATATTAGTGTTACTAAATAAATAAAAATAAATGATGATTTTATCGAATTTATTTATCTACGAACGTAGAAAAATTTTTATCTGAAACTCTTAAGTAAAGTAACTTATTTCACTCGTAGGAATTGCGGCACTCACCTTCGTCTCGTGCGGTCAAATTTTCCTACTCGTGAAAAAAAGTATTACTTTACTCACTTGTTGCATGAATAACTGTTTTATACATGGCACCAACTCTTTATAATAAACTTTCGCAACAATCAAATTCATTGGTAGTTTAATTAAGTTTAAATTAGCTCTATTCTATACTATCATCCTAAAGATGGGAACAAATATCTATCTATCTAATCTATTGCTTATGCTGGCGAATATACTACTATGCTTGTTGAAATCCGACTGTGGAGTATACACATCCAAAAAATGCTTTTATTTCTTTCATTGTTATAAAATGAAAATTAAAAAAACCTGCACTTTGCATTTGCACTATTATTTCCAACATAATTTGCTCATACTTGATTGAACATCCAACTACATATTTTTTGAACACGTAAATAAACATTAAAATACTTCTAGCATAATGATATTAATTGTACTTGTTGCTTCATTATACGATACACTAGATTTCAAAGAAAATGCAGAGGAGTTACTGTCACCTGTTTTAAAACTATCAAATCCATCTGCTTCATTAACAATTGTCGAACCCATACTCATTCTGGATTTTCTTCCACATTTTCAAAAGGACTTTCCTCACAGAACTACTGTAACCATCTCTGCTCCTGTTATTCCTGGTTCGGTTTCACACTGATTTTATTTTAATAATTAATTACAAGGGATTCCTAATCATTAATTTGAAGTATATTACACATAGTTGTATAAAATAGTTTTAGCATCTAAGGAGGAATTACACATATTCTGCTAGAAAGTAGATCGCGTAATTATTCTCAGCGTTTTTTACAATTGGTTAATTGTTGTTATGTATTTTGCGGCATAGACATTTCCCATGCTTTGAACTAAACATAGGTCATTGTTTCGACCAATGAGAACGCGAACAATGAGTAATGGGTAGTTAAAAAAACAACAGCGGCCATGAGGTCATTCTACAAGCAACTACCGTAACTGAAATACTTATGCAATAGTGATTTTTAATTCAGTGAGTTTACCTTTATCAATCCTTTATCTCTATCTCTACTTGTAATGCTTGGGCATTGCCAGAAATAAAAATCAGATGAGAAAGTGGGCAAGAAATTTAAAACAACCAACTTATTATTGAAGCACCCTGTGTAATTTTGATTTCAGTATAATAGTGTTTAATAAGGGGTTCAACAATAAACGATAAATTTAGAAATCACAACTTTTATTTCTGCACAATACGTTTGAAATGAAACTCCAATTCATCGTTTTAAAAATCACCGAAAACAAATTTCAATTTATTTCTCGTAACATATTAAGTCTTTTTTCAGTAAAAATATTCACTATAACAATACAGCCACATAGCATAATTTCGGATAGTTACAATGTATGCAAGATGCAATGAAAACAGAATTTTACAAATTAACACACAAAGCAAAAACTGAATTGACAAAACTCACACTGATTAGATAGTACACCAGACATTGTATTCATTTAGGTATTCATTTATATCAGGTTAGCAGTACTAACTACTATAAACTATGTCAAAAGACTGTAACGAATACCATTACCTGCTTCATTAATATACGCTTTTGTTCTAAATATTTATTTAACAAAAATCCTTCATTATACAGAAAATATCAAATTCCTATGTTAGCAATATAATATCTATTTGTTATTTAGAACTCCACCTATGTCTATGGACTCGAAGTAGAATTTAGGTTTTCTTTTATCTGTGTATGTGGTGATGCAACAATCCAATTCTGCGCGTGCTTGGATATTAAATTGCCTCGTGGTCAAGGTTTGTCATTTAACGGCCGAATGTGATCAGATAAACAAGTTTGTCGAAACGTGGGCCAGCAGGTTTTAAAAACATGCAATTCCAAAAGCAGGTGAAATGGTGTCAACTTATACCATTACACCGATTCATAATTTAATCGACCTACTGTTGCTGTAAAAAGAACATCATCTACGGTAGGTGAATAAATTTCAATTTTGCATCCAAATCATTTTCTCGTTTCCTTTTTAGCACTAGTTTTAGTCTAAGTGCTATGGAGTATTGACACACAAATTTTATGTAGATGCAGTAGTAAAACCCTAGTATGAAGCTAATTGTTATAGAATATTGAAGCACGATATCAACGAACTTCGTTCGTTTATGAAATCGATTTGTCGTCCGTCTGTCTGTCCGTCCGAGGCCTTTCTAATGGTCGGACATCAATGTGTGATACATCAATCGATTCAGCTCGGTGTCCAGAGCTTAAGTTTTGATGTCAGTTAAAATCGGGCCACGGGGACGCCGAGCCCACGGGAAAATCTACAGGGATAATTAAAATTTTTAATAAGTTTAAAATCAATATGCGACACATATTTGAACAATTTATGGCATTTCATGCCAATTATTCCAATATTATAGACATTGTTTAAACTTAAATTTTGATTACCGAAAATAATTAGATTCATATAAAAAAAAATTCTTATCTTATTGATGAGAACTAATATATAGCTTTTAAAATATTTATTCAATAAAATAAAATATATTAAAATGTCTCTTTTGTTGTTTATAAATTTTTGTATTTTATCTGAATACTTATAATTATTACAACATAATAATTTTAATTTCTTTAAATTGTTTTAAAGTAAGTCTACATTTGGAAGTTCGTTGCGACAATGCCTTGCATTTTCAACTTGTTTTATGTATCTAATCGTTATGGAACACTGAAGCACAATTTTTTGTTATGTAGTATTGAAAGTTTAAATTCTCAAGTGTTGCTATGCAGTATGGTGGAATTTTCCGTAAATTTTGTTTCGTATAGAAGTCAAGCTGTAGAGCCGTGCATGTGTGAACCGCGCGCACCTATTGTCGTAACTACACATGATGGTTGACGAACACTGATGTCTAGCGGATTATTTGTGGCAAGTCTTCTCCAATTCTAATTCAATTTTCGTTTCATGGAACCATTACTGGAAATGTAATAATTTTTGTAAATTTTATACAGTGATTTAAATTGGTACACGTAATTTTTTTATTCAGAATTTAATAGTTGGATATTGTATAAATGTTCTTATGAACACAATGAAATTTCTATAAGATAACCTTATTTGAATTTACAAGGTTACACTAAAAAGTATTTGCAACTAAGCACATGACACGTTTATATTTGTTTGTCACACTATAAAATCTAATTTTTTTTTGACAGTACTATTGAAGTACAGATTAGTTCAAACCATAAGTATTTTTGACCTTTGATTCAAGAAATTAAATTAATTAAAAATGTAGTTCTGCAGTTTAAGAAAAGTCAATGTATTTAACCAATTATATGTAAGCCAAAACAGGATCCTATTTAGGTATCAAACACAAGTTGTAGAATATTAACAAAAACTCTTTAATTCTCCTAAAGAACTATAATAAATTTACACTTGCAAAATTCAAACAAATAATAAGAGACTACTTGTACACATTATTAAAAGTAGATATCTAAAAAGCTTCAGTACGTATAAAAATGTACAAATGATGTATATATATTTTTTGTAAATCAATAGAAAGTGCAATAAGTTGTTTTAAAGCTTTCTTTCATTGAAGTCAACAATAATTTTTCTATAAAAGCAAGCGACCATATTTATAAATCTTTTGTAGTGAAGTAGGATAGATTATTGGTATTGTGTTTAAAAACTTTTTTTGATGTATAATCTTGACTAGTTAATCTTTTGGAATTTATTTTTTTTTGGATAAAGGATATAATGTAGCACTAGTTCTAAAATGTCAAGAAGTGATTAAATTTTCAGATAGTACGAGATCGTCGTTCCAATTCCAGTTAGCAGAGTCACAAGTAAGTATTATATTTCTATGTTTTGCTCGTTAAAGATATTTTTTCTTTTTAAAGATTTCTGTATCTTATCTTCGGATTGTTTCTCATTATAGCTATTATCAAGATACGGTGGCGTCCATTAAAAATTCTTTTGTTATCGTATATCATCCTACGACCCTGGCTCATAGTTCTGCCCTAAGTTGAAGAAGCTTAGCTGGCTGGCTGGAAGATCTCTTTAGAGGGTCCTATTATACTCAAGGCCATTTCCCATCCTCTTTACCATGGGCTTAAACCTTAGACAGGAACCCCTCATAATTTATTGAGGCTCTGTCGCCTATAAGGTAGAGTAAAGACACTATAAAAAAAATAGTGTAACAAGACTATCTTATACATGATAGGTATATATTAATAGCATACCCCTGTAAGACAGAAGTGGAGATAATGAAATCGTGAGACAGTTACTTAAACAAAAGAATTAAATTCCTTCCAAGTCATCAATACGAACAGATGTGGGGTTAGAAAAAAAGTAAAGGTTTGGGTTTGTCAAAAACGCTCTACTAATTATGAGATAATAAATGAGGGTCCATGTGCTGGTACGTGGATTTTCGACATAAGCAACAAACAAATTTAGGTTGGGACAGTTCGTTTCCCCAGAATAAAGGCCCCAAAAAAATCGATTTCTTGGTTAAAAGGAAGGTAGAACCTGTAAAGGATAATTTGCTAACCCGACTATTACTGTAAATATATTTTAAATTTTGTTGGTTTTTGCCTATTTGTTAATGTTTACGTAATATTTTTGTAGAATAGATATAAGCCAGGAGAGTGGAGAGTAGTTTCATTTTTGTTAAAATGGGCAGATAACAGTGTGGATGAACATCCATTCCACCAAGAGAATCAACAATCCTTGGTTTGTAACGCCCCACCCTCTGTCTCTTATAAGTTGTAGTATAATTTGGAATAATTATCAATATTAGCTCATGTTTATCTCCCTTGAACCACATTTTACTTGAGAAGTTAATTGTATTTTGTCATTATGTGTTGTTCATAACCTTGGAATTCTGTTAATGTTGAACATCAATGTCCTGGCATCTATGTGAAAAAGTTGTTATTTCGAAGGGAAATGATTAAATTAACATCTGGATTTTTGATGTTGAAGGTGACGCTCTTTTTTGTGTCAAGACTTGCTGGATGTACGACATTTTTGGGGGCCCTGCTCCTACTAATAACGTTTTATGGATTGATTTTTTCAAGTACCCTGAACCTGAATTAGTTTTCCATTTTGAGTTGATTTGGAAATTAATTACATCTTGGTAGATATGGTCGTATATGCCCTGTAGCACAATAATTATTTCTGACACCAACCAACTGTTATTTCTGCGCTGCTTGTGTACCCATATGTAGTGATAAGTGTAATAATACACTGATTTCTGTAATTAATATAGAAATCTTTCTTCTCTAGCTTGTCCTTAGTCCTTAGTGATATATTCTTAATTTTAGTTTCATCTCTCTTCGTTACTTGGAATTTAGATCCTGTTAAAGCTTTTCGCTACCTCAAATCTAAGTTCTACATATGTTGTAATTGTTATATGATTGACGTAATATTCCTGTTCAAGTTCAATCGAATTTCCTATAGATGTTCACCTTTAAAGATTGCAGAGAATTTCTCAACAGGCATCCAGTGGAGTCCTCGATGAAGCTGCATAATCGCTGTTGTAGTAGGCTTTGTCTACCGAGGTTGTATACCATTAATATATTGTTTAGTATGTTGCATCAAGCTGACACTTTTAAATTTCACATGTTAAATAACCGTTATAATTTATTATTTTAATTCCTGGCAACCATACTTACACTTTTGTTCTGTAGGTGAACTAAGCTATAATTAAAAATTGAACCATTACCATTTATTATGATTTGGATTATTTTGTTTATATAATTGGTGAAGGTAGTATTTCTCATACCGTTTAAATATTTGTAGATATTCCAAGTAATGCAATTTATTGTTATTTGAACCATTCTGTGCACATGATGCATAAGTATTAATTCTGTCAGTTTAAATATTTAAAATGTAATGCAATAATTAAAAAGTACTGTATTAATCTGCTCAGGAGTGCTGTGTATTTAACTAAGTTTTTTTAACCAAGTATATATTGATGAATAGTACCGTGATTTTGTGGCCATAAAATCAGTGCAACCTTCTTGTTTTGGTATACTGTGATTATTTTCTTTTGGGTTAACTGTAACCGTACTGGCTTACTTGGGCCTGGCTCGTATCCAGATAACGTAGAGATATCTAAATGTTTTATTATTGAAATTAACCTATGCTAACGTATTATTTCGAGGTATATTGTTTGTTATCAAATATGTCCTGTTGTTCATTTGAAGTGATTTCTTGGTGTAACGAGTTACTTAGGATGTGTCCGAGAACCGTAGAACATTTCTCGTGGTTTACTTTTAGCTCCCTGTTCCTGGTGCCCTATTATTCTTTGTAGCTGTAACTGTAGTTTCCCAAATCTTTAGTCATTCCTAGTAGACCATTGCTGGTTTACCTACACCTACGCCCTGCAGAGTTTCGTTCGATCTACACCGACACACTTATTTGTCACTGTCGCTTTAAAGGAATGCATTACATCAACCACTTTATGAAATTCACTTTTTTTTCGTGGCAGGTTTACACGTCGGCCAGCAGAATTCCTATTACCCCAGACATCATTGGGGCTCTTTAAACTTGACAGAAAACCTAAAAAGGTAACGGGTAGTAATAAAGTAGCTTGAAATTGCACCGAGGTGAAATTTTGATTATTATGCTAATTAGTTTAATTTTCTGCCATTTAATACTATAGTATCTCATACACCGGTCGTTCACAATACTATATTGCGGGCAACTAATATACTATTGCGCAATAGTTAAAGCCACATAATTCCTATAATGCATAATACCACGTTTTAAGTATTGTGCAATAGATAAAGTTTCATGCACATATAAGGTAAAACGGTTACTCACGTGTACTTTTAACACCTCAGGATCCTTGTTGTTTATGTAGGTAGGCTACGCTCTTGCTGAATCAAATTTCCAATTCGTCCATCCTAACCTCTATGCATTCGTATGGGAACGGTAAGGAACAACTAGGTAGAGGTACATGAATGTAAGGTAGAAGGGAACCTACATCCTAAAAAAAAAAAAAGACACGCACAACACCGATAGATGTTCTTGGCTTGAAGTCTCGTAGCGTAATGACGTCTCATCACACCATGCGCACTTGTGCCATTCACTCCACGCAGACGCGACTCGGGGACGACGGAAATTGACCAGTTTATTCAAAAATATTTACGGGAATTTATTTACATATTCAACAATGTACCTTGCCAAATTTTGGCATATAACAAGTAACCCAATCCACACCACATTAGTTGGCCGGTGCATCCTTATTTCGTTACGGGATTCCTGCCCCTTTTGGGCAGTTCTAAACTTAAAAACTTAATGCTTCAAACACCCGCATACATAAATTTTTGTCGCCCAACTTTTGGGACTCGGTTTTCTGATTTTATATTGTTCTATAATATCTACACTTAAGGTGCGACCTTTGTAAATTTAAAAATTTATTAAATTACTTGTCATTTTCTCATGGAGTAGAAAAAATGTAAATCTTTATTGTAAGAAAAATTATCTTGTAAGATTTTTAAATAATTGACCATTTGCAACTAGAAAAGACACGTAAAGTTTTAAAAATGGAATTTACATATAACGTGTAAGTTAGTTCAGGAAACAATAGAGGTATGCTTCCAGCAAGTTCTAGAACTGAAGACTTAATGATGACGTAGACCGTTTATTTAAAAACTGAATTGATTTATGAATTACAAGCTAGGAACATAGATACCAAAAATTTGACAGTGATAGAACTACGAAAAATGTTGAAGATTATTAAAACACAAATAACAAAATTGAATATTCTTTTGAATTTATAGATGTCATTACAGCGGTAACGATTGTATTAGCACAAATTAAGGACAGTATTTTAGAACTAACCCAAATTTATTTTCATGGAAATTATGAAAAGATTAAATGCAAAATAGCATATTGTTATTCTCGATTATCACGTAGTATGCCCAAACGCGAGTTGTAGTCGAAGTGAACAGACGTATTTAAATGCGCTCTCTCTGTAATTATTATTATAATTCTATAATTTATACAGTGAGTTCTAGTTTGATAGTTTATTTAGCGAATGTGTATTCACAACCCGTATTAACTTTCAACATGTCATTTTGATCATTCGCTCTGGCCGGCCGGTACTTTTGTAGTTTGCTTATGCAATTTATGCAATTTGATGACACAAAAGTGAACTCTAAATTTTAATTAAACTTGTATTGATAGTCTATTAGTGCATATTTTATCACCATGTGTTTAACAAGCGGTATGTACTTAGACTAAAATTATATTACATTACAATAATCAGCGTTCAAACTGAGATATAGATAACATACATTTATTTCAAATACTGTACATGCAATTAGTTTCATTTCAACGACTGGATATTGCTATCTCTAAGATATAATTTCAATATATATAATGAGTGCGTTAGATAGCCTTGAAAAAAATTTTCTTTCAACTATGCAGGAGTTTGAAGCTAAACTTGCAGCTGCCTCAAAGGCTCAATTATCAAGTACTCACACATGTGTTCCATCTACGCTTGATGATCTGCAGTTGCAATTTTCACAATTTAAACAAAGCGTTTTTGACTCACTAAATAACATTAAAAACCTAATTGTAAACGTTGGAGATCAGATCGATCAATTGGAGGCTTATTCACGACGTAATTGCCTCTTAATTCACGGGATTAAAGTTAGCACCGGTGAAGATACTCGTAGCTTAGCTTTGGATTTTATAAAATCTCATCTTGGACTTCCTGATTTCCCGGATTCTATGATTGACCGATGTCATAGACTTGGTCCCATTCAGAAGATACCAGCAACAAACCACGACCTATAATTATAAAAATGGTGTCCTATAAATATCGTCATCAAGTGTGGATAAATAAAAATTATTAAAGGAAAACCGTTCATGATTACGGAATCATTAACTAAGCGCAGACTTCTGACGTATAATACTGCTAAAGAACACTTTGGTGCATCAAAAGTTTGGACATTAGACGGACGAATTTTTATTCACCTGCCTAATAACAGTATAAAGAGTGTTATCAATTTGTCACAGTTAAATTCTTGCATCCAAGTTTGTGAGGATGAGACTGCAATTAAACGAGTTAAATATAGTACTCGAAGTCAAAGTAAAAGTAACTAAGTTGTATGCCTGGTATCTACCGCCTTATTTTGATAGCTACATGATAAGATAGGGTGCTCTATAATATTATATAATCTGGCGTTTCTTTTCAACTACATTTGTATTTGTTACTGTCATTTGATATTTGATATTTGCTACTGATTTTTATTTTGTGAGCTAACTATATAGTATAGGCTGGCTACCTTTATATCGCATTATATCTTGTTTTGCTTTTGGCGCTTATTTGTTTTGCGCTTATTTGTTTGTACTGTCTGTTTATTATTATGATTAGGTTTAGTATTAAGTGTTTGTTACGGTTAGTGTTTGTAGTTAAGAATGTGTGCGGGTATGTGTATAAGTGTGAATGTTCGAGCTTAGTTACAGGGATGCATTGCTTTATACTGTTTGGTAAAGTGGTTTGCCCTATATTTAAATACTTATTTTTTTATTTCTGGGTGAAATTTATTAATGGCTGAAAATTTTTCTGATTTATGCTTAATTGAGTTGGATTTTCCTGAAAGAGTTGTTGGTATTGATCTTAGAACAACCCTACTCCCTGCCACCTGTTCCGTCTTGTTCCGCTCTCCTTTGTCAATCACTCTCTCGTCATCCGAAATCGTTTCAATGCTGTCATATTAATGCCTGCTCACTGCTTTCTCATTTAGATGAGTTTCTTTACCTTTTTGAGTCTTGTCTTCCACACTGTGTTGCTGTGTCAGAAACGTGGCTGAAACCAACTTTGTCTGATTCCTTGGTCAAGTTAGAAGGATATAAAATTATACGAAACGACAGAACAGGGAAAAGTGGTGGAGGGGTGGCTCTTTATGTTCGAAATGATCTTAATTGTAAATTTATTGCATCTTCCCCTTCCATGTATAAGGCGCGTCCGGAATTTCTTTTTCTTGAGATTGTAGCTGCGCAGGCAAAAGTTCTAGTTGGAGTTGTTTATAAGCCTCCAAAAATTGGGTTTTTGGTTGATGTTGAGGAGGTAATTTTTCAATATGCCCCGCATTATACAGATATAATCGTGCTTGGAGACTGGAACATCAATTTACTGAATGATACATCCAAGGTCCATTATTTTCGAACTATGATGGATGCATGTAATCTTAGCATTTTACCACTTGAACCCACTCACCATGCACCTCTTTCATCATCGATTATTGACCATATTATAATTTCGAATAAGGACAGAGCACTAAATTTTGGACAAATACCGATATTAGAAATCTCTAAACACGATCTTATTTTTGTATCATATTCACTTAAACGATAAATTTCAACCTAAATTAATTACTTACCGGGATTTTAAGAGTGTTAATTCTGAACTTCTACAGACAGATATAGAACGTGCGAGCTGGCATGAAATCGATGAGTAAGCAGATGTTGATGCTAAACTCCACAAGTTCAATACACTTGTTAACAATATTTTTGACATTCATGCTCCATTTAAAACAGTTAGGGTAACTAGACCAAAATCTCCGTGGTTAACCCCTAAAATTAATGAAATGAGACGAATGAGAGACAGTGCACTTGCATTTTATAAGAAAGTTAATTCTGCATTGAATTATGACCGTTACAAAATTATACGTAATAGGACCAAGCAGTTGATCAGAAACTCTAAATTAAAATATTATCATTCTATAGCTTCATATACCGATTCCCGAAGGACTTGGGCTGCTTTAAAGAAAGCTGGTATAGGAAAACCATTATTGCAGATGCCTTACAGCATACATGTAGATACACTGAATCGACATTTTTCTGCATTAAAGATGCAAGACAATACAGCTAAACTGAATACTATCAAACGCTTAATCAGTATACCGCCCCTTTCATTTCCACAATTTGTGTTTACTGAAGTGTCGACCGATGATGTCCACAAGTCTGTTCTGCGCATTAAATCAAAAGCTTTGGGTTTTGATAAAATATCGAGCTCAATGCTTACACAAATCTGCCCAATTGCTCTAGAATCTTTAACAAGTATAATTAATACATCTTTTAGCACTGCTCGTTTTCCATTAGTATGGAAACACTCCATAGTTAGGCCATTACCAAAGAAAGCAATCCTTTAGGTCCAGATGATTATCGTCCGATTAGCATTTTACCAGCGCTTTCAAAATCCGCTGAATACCTAGCACTTGATCAAATGTTGTTATTTTTAAAACAGTACACATTACTAGACAAATACCAATCGGGTTTCCGTGCGAATTATAGTACATGTACTGCGCTTTTGCGGGTAACTGATGATGCCAGAAAGGCCATGGATTGTCAAAAACTTACTTTACTGATTTTATTAGATTTCAGTGCGGCCTTTAACAGTGTTGACTTTAACATCCTTTTAACTAAATTAAAATGTCTAAATAATTTTTCAGAGTCAGCAATCTCTTGGGTAGAATCATACTTATCACAACGCACGCAGCAAGTTAAAGATGAAAATGGTCACATCTCACAATCTGTTGACCTGGTTACAGGCGTACCTCAAGGCAGTGTACTCGGTCCTCTTTTGTTTAGCTTGTACATTCAAGACTTTTCCACAACATTGAAGTTTTGTCGTTACCACTGCTATGCAGATGACGTGCAGATTTATTTCCATTTTCTCCAACAGAAATAATTGAAGCGTTCCGGGCAGTTAATGATGATCTATCAAGGGTTGACGATTGGTGTAAAAATAATTTATTAACCATAAATCCGCCAAATGCCAGGCTTTGCTTCTGGGAACACAAAATTTAATTAGATCAGTTCAGTTCGTGGATCTTCCCATGTTAATGCTTGGTAAATCAAACATAAACTTTTACCTATAATTAAAAATCTAGGTATCCTGTTGGATCCAAACCTCAGATGGAAAGATCAGGTATCAAGCGTGTGTAGAAAAGTTCTATTTACTCTGCATACTCTTAAGCGTCTAAAACGGTTTATACCGACTAAATTAAAGTTAAAGTTAGTACAATCATTAATTCTTCCACATTTCGATTATTGCGATGCATTATATACCAATCTTTCATCTAATTTAAGTTTACGTCTACAACGCCGCAAAAATAGTTGTGTACGGTTTATCTTGAACTAAAATATTGGGAAAGAGTCACCCCATTTTACACAAGAATGTCGTGGCTTAAACTAAACAATAGGCGAAAACTTCACTTGGCAGTGCTTGTCTATAAACTTATTTCTAACCGCAACCCGTTCTACCTAAGCCAACATTTTTCTTTTCTTTCAAATCGGCGCTATAACACTAGGCGAGATGACTTGCTATCTATCCCCATACACCATACCCATACATTCCATTTGTCTTTTCTTGTTTCCGGTTCCCTCTTGTGGAATACTATTACTCTTGATATTAGGCAGGCTCCGACCGTGCAACGTTTTCGTAAACTCTTGCAGGAACATCTTTTAAACTTTCAGGTGTAGAGGCAAGTGCATTTTCTTAAACTGATGCTCGATGAGTGTGTGCGTGGGTTTGTATGTGTGAGAGAGAGTTGTGTGTGCATGTGTGTAAGTGTGTGTTGTGTGTGCATGTGTGTGGCGTAGGGTGCGTTTGTGCGAGGGTGTGTGCGTGTGTGTAGTGATTTCTTTTATTATTTATTTATTTTTTATTTTTTACCTTATTCAAGAGTACAGCTGTATGCAAGTTAGGTGTAAGACAGGGCCTAATGGCCCTAATCGCGCTTGATGCAGTTTGTATCAAAACTTTGTATCTTATAATGTATATTTATTTAATAATAAAGACGTTTCAATTCAATTCAATTCAATTCAATGATGAATATCATGACAAATGTAGAAATCAATTACAGAGTAAGAAAATTTAATTGAGAATTATAAAAAGGAAAGAGCTAATATTTTAAAGGTTAGGAAAGAACTTAAAAGTAACTTTACAAAAAATTTTGTGCGATTACCATATATGAACGAGTAGTGTTTTGGAAGCATATATCATTTAGATCCAAGAAAACTAACGAACTTTACATATTGACATGTGCTGCGTCAAACCACATGGACTTCAAATCATCAATTTTAAACCTTTTTTTTAGCAAGTAAAGCTTATAACCTTTGAGGTTCAAAAAATCTACATGTATTCCAAGAGATGTCAAACAGCAACTGTTAATGTAAATGTGGCATTAGTGAAACTACTTTTGAAATTAGGCTGGCCAGGTTAATGGTATCCAGTGTGTATCACACATATATAAACTGATTTATTGTTATTAGGAAAATTAGGAGATGACATGTCTGTGGGTCTAGCAGAATGATACAATATGCCACATGATCTGTCAAACAACTGATTTTGTTGACTGTGAAGAATTCATAATCTTATGTTCCCGCCGTTTAATTTAAATAGTTTATACTTCCGTATAATGTTTTCTGTTTTACCGACTATATAATTGGTTAATATAATATGGCTGTTAACTTGTACATAAAGAAGTGCTGTTGTTCTAATTATTGTAAATATACTAAATATCATTTATGTGCTATAATTAACTACATTTTTTTCATCACCAATCCCGCATTGCTTAATCTCCACAAGGCTATGGGCCCAGTAGCGCGATATTTGCGGGAAAAGTGAAAACAAAAAAATGGTTGTTGGAATGTTAATGGCCGGCGATATATTTTGGTTAATAAAAAGTTTTAATGAGTGCTAGAAAACAGTGTTTGATACAAACAAATAATATATTTGTTGCTATAAAAACAAATCTGCTCGATTTCAACAGTTTTTGTCTTTTGTGATAAATTGAGTGATTACTATAATTACGGTATATATCACGTGTAAAACAAATGTTAATAAAATATGTAATTTTGATATCGGTTACTCGCGTATATTTTAGTTTGAAAGTTTATGAATGCATTTAAATTTTGCTAACAAAAATGGCATTTGAAGGTTATGATAATAAAAGTGCATTGGACTTTGCAAAACTAAAAGGAGTGGCAAATTATCGGGAATGGCGTATGGACGTTGAAATGCTGTTGCGAGCCCATGGTTTGTTTGGATATATTACCAATATAGAATCTGATAAGGAAATGTTGCCTGCGGAAAGCTCTATCAAGGAAAAATGTGAGTTTAACAGGCGGCGTGATAAAACGTTATCCACTATTTATTTGTTGTTAACTCCTGAAGTAAAACCACTAGTTAATGGCTTAACTGATCCTAGAAGTGTGTGGGCTACGTTGGAGACTAATTTTGAACCGTCGTCTAAAGCCATGATAGGACGATTATTAGCAGAATTTTTCTTGGCTGTAATGTTAGAAGATGAGTCAATTTCTTTGTATATTGTACGTCTTCGAGATCTACAAAGGCGCTTAGCTAATGTTAAATGTGAACTAAAAGATTTATATGTCGCTTATAAAATGATTAGCGAGCTACCGGAACGCTATAGTGTTATTGTGCAACAACTTTATCAGCTTCCTGATGAAAAATTTACATCAGATGCAGTTGCTACGGCATTGCTCACTGAAGATGGACGATTGCAAAATTCTGTATCAACACTGGCGAATAAATCTGTTTCAGGTGCCTTTGCTGTTGATGTCAAACATGATAACAGAAGGAAATCTAATGTTCGATGTTATCGTTGCAAGAAATTTGGTCATATTTCGAAAAATTGTAATGTAAATAAAGGTAACAGTAATCTGCAGTCCAATGTAAGTAATCAAAAATTTCCACTAAACAATACAAGTAATAATAGAGGTGCGTATGTATCTACGATTCCTGAAGATCATTGTACTGATATCGGTGGAACTTGGTTTTTAGAATTATTTAGCACTGAACACACAACACAAAAATACGAATTTATTTTTGATACAGGTGCGACACACCATTTTTGTAATGATAAGAATTTATTTTTTGATTTTCAAGAAATAGATAAAACTGTAAATCAAGGCAAAGGAGTATTAATTGCCAAGGGTGTTGGCAATGTTTTTATTAATCTAATTAATGATAATGGGTCTAAAATTAATGTGCAGTTGAGAGATGTATTTTATGTCCCTGATTTATCAAGGAATTTAATTAGTTTAGGTACTGTTGTGCAAAATGGATTTTATTTTGTAGGGGAAAATGAATACCTTGATGTGTACACCACAAATGGTACTTTATTTGTACGTGTTAAGAAAACAAAGAGGTTGTATACTATAATAGGAGAAAAAGGTAAACCTTTTACAAATTCCAAGTCTAACATTAATATTGCATTATCAGAAATGAAGAATATAAATTCTTTAAAATTATGGCATCAAAGATGTGCACATTTGAGTCCTGACAAAATCTATAAAACTGTTAAAAATGAAATCGTTTTAGGTGTAGGTAAGCTCACTAAAGAGGATGTAAACTGTCACTCGTGTATCGAGGGCAAGTTAAAACGAGGCCCTTTTAAGAGGCTGTCGGGGGTTCAAACAAGTAGACCACTTGAATTATTGCATATCGATCTTTGGGGAGAATCACCAGTTGTTAGCGCCGGAGGTGCTAGATATTTTTTAGGTATCGTGGATGATTTTTCTCGTTGGATTGCTGTCTATACAATCCAAAGTAAAAATGAAGCTTGTGATAGAATTAAAAATTTTATTGCTCGTGTAGAACGAATGTTAGGTCTGAAAGTAGTGTCTGTCCGATCAGATAATGGGATGGAATTTTGTTCCAAGGAGATGGAAGATTATTTTTCTAGTGTTGGAATCAATCACCAACTAACTAGCGTGTACTCTCCAGAACAAAATGGGGTAGCGGAGAAAATAAATTTCGACGCAGTATATGCGGTGAGGACATTATTGATAAGTTCAAAGTTAAAATCTAAATTTTGGGCTGAAGCGTTGCAATATTACGTCCACACCAAAACCGCATTCCACATGCCACCAATCTGGAAAAGACTCCATACGAGTTGTTTATGGGGAGAAAACCCCAGTATCACATTTCAGAGTGTTTGGTTCGTTAGCTTTTGTTCATGTACCTAAGCGTTATCGAACAAAACTGGAACCCAAATCGTGAAATGCATTTTAGTAGGCTATGCAGCATTTACACGGGTTACCGTGTCTTTGACCCTGACGTAATACTGTAATAGAGTTGAAACATATTAAAATAGATGAATCTGTTTTGGGTATTAATGGAATGTGTAACACTGTCACCCCTAGCATAATAGGTACATCCAGTGATAATGAGTCAGTTTTATCTGATTCAGATGCTGCAGCTCCTGTTGCAAAAGTTACTAAAGATACTAGTATTAGTGATCATCCATTAACGCCTGTTCATTGTGACATTCAGTGGAAACGACAAGAAGTTCCTAGGAAAAATGGAACACGTCTGATGTGTATTATTGGTATGGTTCTAATAAGTGTCGGTCGCAGAACGATGTGAAATCGTTATGTCGTGACAAGGGTTTGGATTACGATCCAAAACAATTTGATTTTTCTGATCCATCGAAGGTGAAAAAGTAACAAAGGTTACTGAATGTGACGATGAAATTTTACTAGCATGTTTAATACAAATACCAAATAATCACCATGATGCTATTAATTGAAATGTAAAGATGAATGGCAAAAAGCTATGCAAGAAGAGTTAGCTACGAATGAGGAACGAAGTGTGGAAATTGTACCAAGAATACCTGATCAAAAGGTTATTACCTGCAGATGGGTTTATAACCTGAAAACAAATGTGGATGGTACAATTAAACGCTTTAGAGCACGCTTGGTTGCTCATGGTTATAAGCAAACATTCGAAATTGATTATTTCCATACATTTGTGCTCCGCTTAAAGAAATCAATTTACGGTCTTAAGCAATCTGGTAGAAATTGGTATTATCACTTTGCCGATATTTTAAAAGAATTGAATTTTTCTGTATCGGAGTATTGTCCCTGTATTTTTAAATTGGATACTAACTGTATTATTCTATTATATGTCGATGACATTGCTGTGTTTTGTAAGAACGAAGAAATCTTGCAGTATGTATTCACGTGTTTGAATAAATATTGTGAAGTTGTTAATTTAGGTAATATCAGAGAATTTCTTGGAGTAGAGTTTAATAAATTGGACAGTGGTTATCACTTGTGTCAACAAAAATATATAACAAAATTATTAGAACGTTTCAAGATTAATTTAGATATCCCTGTTTACACTCTTATGAGTGTTGGATATATTTTTGTAGTAATAATAATAGTTCAAAACTAACTTGCCTTTTAGAGAACTGTTGGGGTCCTTGCTATTTCTTGCAAACCGGACACGACCAGACATTTTGTTTTCAGTAATTTATTTGGCTCAATTCTCTTCGAATCCGACAAGTGAGCACTATAATTGTTTATTGCGTGTCCTTAAGTATGTTGGAAACACCGATTATTATTCTATTAATTTATCACATTCTAATTCCTACGAATTGTCAATTTATACTGATGCTTCATGGGCTACAGCTGAAGATTCTCGCAGATCTTTTAGTGGGTTTATTTGGTCGCTGGGCAACGTTTTTCTAGGTTGGCGTTGCAGTATTCAAAAATGCATATCTCGAAGTGCCATGGAGGCTGAGTATGTTGCTATGGATTTGGCCTGCATAGAAATAATGTGGATATCAAAAATACTTGCTGAATTTAAAGGTTTTCCTTTTCCCACTATAAAACCTCGAGTATTGTGCGATAATCAATCGGCAATATACTTTTCAAGGGCTGCTATAGTCAATAATAGGACTAAGCATATTGATGTCAAGTACCACACAATTAGGGAATTGTTAAACAAAAATTGTTTGTTACTTAGGTATGTCAACACTAAGGAAAATATTGCAGATCTCTTAACTAAGCCATTGTTACATGCAAAGTTATTTAATTTTGTTAAATTTATATTTGATTTTAATAAGTTATGAATTGGGGAGAAATTGTGAAGAATTCATAATCTTATGTTCCCGCCGTTTAATTTAAATAGTTTATACTTCCGTATAATGTTTTCTGTTTTACCGACTATATAATTGGTTAATATAATATGGCTGTTAACTTGTACATAAAGAAGTGCTGTTGTTCTAATTATTGTAAATATACTAAATATCATTTATGTGCTATAATTAACTACATTTTTTTCATCACCAATCCCGCATTGCTTAATCTCCACATTGACAACCAGTTTCGGATATTTTGGAGATGTACGTTAGTCAAGACAGCATCATTTAGAGTAGTATTATTATCTCATGGCAGGTGACGTCACATGCGCAATAGGTTCCATTTAAACTTAAACCTCAAGATTCACAACGCTACAGTACAACCCACAAACATCTTGCTAGCAATGTGGCTTTAATACGTCGTCATGAATATCCCATTTATTACGTTAAGTAAAATATTGTTTGTAAGGACCCCGTTCATGCTGGCGGTATCTAGAAATTCATAAATATATGAAATAAATCCAGACCTCCATATAATATCGCAGCTTTTATTTGATTTTACTTATAAACAATTCTAGGTTCGTAGTTTCTTTATCCGTAAATATTTGCTGTGGCAACAGTGCACATACTCAGCGGATCCCAGTACTGTATATACCGAATGTGAATCGTAACATTCTCGCTCTTATCAAGGTCTTATTGTTTCCAGTTTCCGTTTTAATATTTGTATCAAGTAATAGTCATCAAAAGAGTTTTTTCAAAACTAACTGATAGTTAATTTCTTCAGCAATGTAAGTATTTAAAAAGAATGTTCATTCAATGATTAATTATGATATTTTTTAGAGTAATATTATGAATAAGAAGGAGGTGATTCATAGTCAAGGACGACAGATTGTTTTTAATGTGTTTCAATATTTGAAACGCATAAAAGATTCGGGCGCCTCCAACCTGAACAATTTGCAAGAGATATATGCAATTTATAATAATAGTAATATAAGAAATGATATAAAAACCTTTTGGTATTAATTAAAAATTGCTTTTGTTAGTTACAACACCATGAGTGTCATTGTGTAAACATATTCTTAAAACGTTTTTGTAATAAATCTTAGTAATATTTTCGAGGTGGGCATTTTACATTTTTATAGTGTTTATAGTTTATAGTTTGTGTTTAAAACAAAAACGTCTATTGATTTGAAAAAAACGAATATGTAGTACTACCAAATTGTTTTTGTTCTACTAGTGACTATAAGTGATAAAATATCTTGTGTACACTGATCCAATCAAATCAATAATCTGGGGTATCACATCTAACAATAAGCTCAGATCATTTTTATAGAAGAGCAAAAATCAACATAAAACTATTTAAAACACATTCCTTGGTTGCTCGACAATTTTTGCTCTGGCAACACTGGACGTGCAAAGCAGTTGATGTTTTCTAGTCTCACTTTTTTATTTTGATTATTAATATAGCTCCTACTCGCGCAGATTTTTTCAAGGTCACCCGCCATGAGATGATAATAATACTACTATAATGCCATTGAATGTTCTATGAAGAGCTGTTAAAGACAGTTGTTAGTTCAACAATCCACACACAAGGTGCAGTGGGCTATTCACAAAATAGACACAAACAATCAACTATATACTATGTAAATCCATGTTGACAGGATTGGGCCATTGTAGTGCTAACTCCAATTTAATAGTCACTTCCCACTCTTGAATATACCAAATATTATTGAAAAATATTATAAATGATTGCATCAATTTTCCTTTTAAACAAAATTTTCTGTCCATAATTAGAATTTTCGACTTCTACAAATGTAAAAATTTTCTCTGTTGTTCTAAATTATTAAATCAACCACTCAATGAAAGCTTATCAATAGCATTACTATCCTAATGTTATGTATAAACACTGACTTCGTTCTGCACAGACGACTAAAATTATACCTTTGTGTCCGATCAAGAGGAAACCCATGCAATTACAAGCTATCATTTACATAGTCAAGTAAAAGTTACCGAAACTTTAAAAAATGCAGGAAATTACCTGTAATTCAATTAACTTCTTTCCGGTGGCATGTTTCAAACTCTTGTGAAAATTTGACACTTTATGAGAGTGAGGTGGAGATAAGGTGGATATCTTACTTTCTTTCAACTCAGAATAACGATTTTCTACATTGTTTGTCAACTGCAATTAAAATACATACATAATTGTATTTATCAATATATTCTTAAAAATTATATTTTTACTATCTTTCACTTTGAACATTGATAACGATTCCAATTATGTATGTACTTAATATTAAGAAACATGCAACTATTTTGAAAGAAAGTAAAAATATAATAAAAAGCAACTCAATTCACTTACTTCTTCATCTTCTGGTTCAAATTTTTGTGGCAATACAGCACCAGTATCAGCGGGAACATCTTGTAAGGCTTGCCACATTTTATGTGCAGCCATTCTTTTAGCAATCTTTTTTGACTTTCCAATACCACTCTCTTGATGCTTAAGAACATCACAGCAAATAGTGAACTGGCGTTCATGTGGAAGTCCTTCCTCTTGGACCATGCTGTAAGAAGGTGGAGGCCAGCGACGTGACATGCATAATTCTTGAAGCCAACCGATTGGGTTGCCCAGAAGTTTGTCATCATACCCAGATACAACTTGGTCAACATGACTGAAAAAAGTCAAGATAATTTTATTAAATTGTCATCTTTAAAAATCTTTTTCGCTATCTGTCATACACTACTATAATCAGAAAAAATTGGTGAATCCGAATGTACAAAAACCAAAGTGGCGTCCATGAAAAATAAGAAAGTACACGATGGCGAGGTAAAGACGAAACGTTTTTTAACAAATTGAATCGAACTACTCGATAGGGGGTTGGCCATGAGAAAGTTTTTTAATACTTTTTAATATTTTAATATGAATTAATATGAATTATAAACAAAATTACATCCTTACATGAATACATCTTTAATTTTAAATTTTGAATATTATTTGAAATAACAGCACTAAATAACAGAAATTAGGGTTTTTACATTTTTGGAAATATCTCGGACTCCAAATGAAATGTGTCAAATTACTTTGCAGAATATTTAATTAGTGTAGAATTTTGCAACTTTGCCGAATTTAAACATACCCTCTATCTCCATTAATACGTGAGATCCCCATAGTAGCCCTCGAATTTCAATCAGCATGTGTGTGTTTATATATACTGCGTGCTTCAAAAAAAATGTATACACACTTTAAACTATTGTAGTTTTCCCGCACTACAAGGCTAATGTTATATTTCTTCGCCAGGTGCCAGCATAATCGTCCCTCTATGTTATATTATCAGTTGGAATTTGTAATATCAACATGGCGGACGTACGTTTGAGTTTTGAAGAACGTAAGCAGGTTATTAAGTGGTACTGGAAGTTTGAGAATGTAAATGAAGTTCAAAGACAGTGGAGAAGGGAGTATGATACAGAACCACCTTCAAGATTAACAATTACACGCATACGAGACAAATTCGAAGTTCATGGAACAGTGTGTGATGTGCATAAAGGTCATTCAGGTCAGCCTCGAACAGCTACAAGTGATGAGTCATCAACGACAGTCTTGGAACTGTTTCAACGCCTCCTAACAAATCTTCAAGGCAAGGGCACGTGAAAGTGATGTAAGTGCTAGCAGCGTGCTACGCATTCTGAAGAGAGGCAAGTATCGTGTTTACATTCCAAGGCTGGTGCAACAGCTAAATGACGACGATCCAGATCAAGGTTGCAATTTTGTGAATGGATTCAGGAGATGGTGATACGTGAACCGGGATTTATGGGTAGCATCATTTGGTCGGATGAAGCCCAATTCAAACTTAATGGAACTGTCAATAGGCACAATTGTGTTTACTGGTGTGAAGAAAATCCTCACATTACAATTGAAAAAGCTGTAAATTTGCCTGGTGTAAATGTGTGGTGCGGTTTGTCTTCAAGGGGACTCATTGGACCTTTTCGATTTGAAGGCACTGTAACTGGTATTAATTACCTAACAATGCTTGCTGATTCCATATTTCCTGCCATTCGTGCATTATACGGTAATGATGATTTTTATTTTCAACAAGATGGTGCTCCGCACTATCACAGGGATGTACTGAGCTTACCTGGATCAAAATTTGTCGGGCCAGTGGATAGGACGAGGGGCCAATCGAGTTTCCAGCACGCTCTCCAGACCTTACACCACTGGATTTCTTCTTGTGGGGCACAGTAAAAGATGAGGTGTACAAACGTAAACCACGTAACCTAGACATTCTTTGGAATGAGATTCAAGCAGTGTGTAGAGAAATCTCATTGGACGTTTTGATACGATGTACAGAATCTGTGGTGACTCGTACTCAGAATTGTATTGATGCTGCAGATCACCAATTTGAACAGTATTAACATTTGTTATTTATGTTTCATTTACATTGGACTTTCAGCTTTCTATTTTCCTTAAATTTAACTTTGTAGAACGGTAAATAAATTTTCTATGGAAGTTCAAAGTGTGTATACATTTTTTTGAAGCACCCAGTATATATATATTGCTGTGTTTCCCTTTCTTAGAATCGAGCCTCACGAATAGGGCGTCAAGAATGCTGTGAAACCTACAAAAAGCTATTCATTACCTTAACTGTGTTGGTCCATTGACTTTCTTCTGTTAATCGCCTCGGCTGCTCCTCTAGATAACTTTCATCCTCATACATAAAAAAAACAAACACATTCCTACCACAAACATCAACGTTAACTCTATTTACATCAATATTCACAATACATTAAAATTTCAAAATTAAAATTCAGCATAAATTTCAGTATCAGAAAATTTCAAGATTAAATTTGTTATCATTTTAAAGTGCATCCAGAATTAAAGTTCTTGAAGGATGCCTACTAATTACTATAACAATATATGCAGACCGGAGTCTGAGTACAAAGGGAGCATCTACCACCCCTTTACGTTAATTAACCAGGTTCGTCTAATTGAGCTCAAAGACATACCCATATTTTCATCATAATCCAGAACATCAATACTAAATACCCCTTTCTACTTAAACAAGCAAATTTCATCTTAAAATTAAAATATTATTGTTAGTACAATTTCACTACTGTCCATTTTAAGTAAATCAATTATAAAGTTATTCAACACACCAAAATATCAAAGTTCGAACAAAATAGTATAATTTACCTGAAGGTTACTGCACTCGTAGCTTCAATGTACATCGTCCGTTTGTTAATCACACCATTCCAACTGGGTTATGTTTACGGCTTCTGATTCTCAACGCTTTTAAAATTTTCTCCATCACCATTTATTTAAAGTTGTTTCAGGGCTTTTCCGGAACTCATCTGTGTATATCTGAACCTTGTTTTGTGGATCCAGACACGTTTATGCACCATTTAATTATTAATACCCCCGAAAAATAACAAAGAAATTCATACTTCTTTCACCAATATACGCCAAAACTGCCTACTTTTGTGTATTCATTTGTTGTTGTAAATTGGTACAGTGATACTAAACTTTATTACCTTGTATCTTCTTTTCTAAGTGCACTAAAGTACATTCATTGTAGCACGTAAAGAACAAGCTGTTTTAAATCACAAAATATTCGAGCAAACTGTTTAAATTATTTAATCAAAACCGGAAAACTAAAAAGCACTGTTTAACGCGTTGAATCAAGTCGAAGATCTAAGAGAGCTTGTTCATATTCACCTGGGTATATATAGAGGTTAGCCTGTCTGTCGGTCGTGTCCCCAAAACAGACAATTCTTCAGAATTTCGCATGCTAGGTTCCCATTCCGCAGCCCAGCATGCGATTTTTACGAAATTTGCACTCGCACCAGTAAATCTCAGAAAATTTCCACACGGCACGCAACGTCTGAGAATACCTAATTAAATTTTATACAGAAATCGTTGTTTCTACCTCTGATATTTGCATCTTATTTTCAACCAATCGTGACCCTCGTGACGTTGCTCAAATCCCGCCCTTAATTATTAATGTCTTTGCTTGACGCATTTTCTCTTTCCTTTTCTAACCTGTTCTTATTGGTGCAAATTGATATTCTTTATTATCGATTATTTTCAGTCCACATGGACTGTTATCTGGGTTAAATAATCCCGTATCTAGTCTTCCCGTGAATATTAAACGTCGGTTTCTCCAACATTCTCTGAAACCATTTGTTATCTGCAAATTTTACGCGGAACAAGCTTTTTTAAAAATACGCAGGTGTTCTGTATTTCGTATTAATTCTCAGAGCTTTATTACATGGTATTTTATTGGGTTTTTACAAGTTTTTATAGATATTATCTGTTACTAACGATTCAATTAACTTCAATTAAAAATAATACCCTTTAATTTTTATTGAATCCTAATTAAATATTCAATTATTATCTGTACGTTTTGTTTAATACCAGTTACTTGAAATAGAGTTAATTAATATAAATTTTGCACGTAATTTCTCTTTGTTTCTTTACTAGGAATAATTAAATTACACGCAGAGCTTTTTAATACTGCTTCTTTTGATCTAAAGCGTCTTGTACATGATTTAAATCTCTTATGTTTAATGAAACGACTGACTTTTTATGCTTCACGGTTTTAATAAAGCGTACCTCTTCCCAAAGCTTCTACACGGTGATGAAAATTATTTGATGTGATTATTTAATTTTCTATCCTGGTCTAAATATGAGTAATATATATATTTATATATATATATATATATATATATATATATATATATTGCAGTAGTCTTCTATTTGAAGCCCCTACTTCTTCCTTTTATGATAGAAATATAACTCCAGCAATTTATACCTAAATAAAACTTCGTTACAAATTTCTTGAATTACGATATGTTCTAGTTTGGTATTTACAAAATTTGCTTTTCCGAGTAGATCTACCACGGCTAGCTCTGCTCCCTACCTTCTACGATATACTCACCACGGCTACACATTCTCTCAACACCTTTCTAATAAAAAAAAAATAAAATATTTCCAAAAAACATACACCCTTTTATTTATATAAGTCAAATGATTATTCGCATAATCTCAATATTTACAAATCATTTCACGATAAAACATTTCACACTTTGGTTCGTTATTGAAACATTAAACTAAAATTCTCGTGAGCTTTTATGTTACTCTATATGACAAATTTTCATTCGAAGCAGATGGGCCTCTCCTAAAACCCTAAATTTACGTTCTCCAAGTCTATGTTGAGCTCCTTATAAACCTTTAATTTTGTATGCCTAACATATTGCATCAACAAGTTATGCTAAAGACCCGTTTACTCCTTACACCATAAAAAAATTGTATTCACGTATTTACCCTCAGATTTAAATTATTGTCTTTTACATATGTCAAACAGATTACTTTTCAGTTTCCAAAAATTTCACCAAATAATTCAAAACACATCGTTTTTGATAACACCATATCATCACAATAGTTCAACAACAAAAGAAGCATTACCTGAAATGTTCTTCTCAACCACCACCTCGGTCGTCAGACCCACGTTCCTGGATTACACCATCTTGCTGTTTTCCAACTTTGACTGCATTTCTCTTAACTCGGTCATCCAGTTCTCCACCAATTTGTGGACGTCTTCCACGCGACTGCTCGTACAATATCCAAACTTCGCTTCCTCTTCCAACTAACTCGTTCATCCAGTTCTTTAGCAATTCGCTTACTTACTTGTTATCCTGCTTCAATGGTCTTAATCGTTTATAATTATATTCGGCCCGCTTAAATTACTTGCACCAACTCGTGCATTTCAAACACTTGTAATTATTCGGACTGCACTATTACACAATTTTGAGCTAGGATGGTCTTCTCTGTACTACCAAAAGTAAGTGATGATACACAGAAAATAAGAGAAAATAAGAGAGCGATCACCCCCTCTGGCAATCCTTATATAGCCTCTAAACCCCCCCTTTTGTGTCACGTATTTTCACTTCATTCTCTGAACTCCTGTAACTGCCACTCACTTCTACAAATTTTAGATGTACACCTCATACAACGAACTTTGAAAACCAAGAATTTTACCACACCAATAACATAATACTTTAAAAACACGCTAAAACTAATCA
The DNA here is from genome assembly GCA_036346225.1 of Platerodrilus igneus. NCBI lineage: Eukaryota > Metazoa > Arthropoda > Insecta > Coleoptera > Lycidae > Platerodrilus > Platerodrilus igneus. Next base: position 227,751 of record JARFIW010000727.1, on the reverse strand, counting down.
ACGGTCCAAATTTTCTGTGAACTCTCCCTTTCTTATCGCCTCTCACCAATCTTAAACACGCCTTTTCATGTCCGCGTCTATATTTTTATTCCACTCATATGTTTATAATCCCCTTTCCTGTCTTTGTCTTAGAGTCCACTATTGCTCTGTCTTCTACGTTTAAAGCTTCCTTCTTCTATATGTGTGCCTTGAGCAATCGATATCGTGTGACGTAAAACCTGTTGCATCTGTGCCCCTATCTTAGCCTCTACAACTATTCGTTTACCGCGTTCTTGAAACAGTTTGCTACTCGAACACCTGCTATATTTTCTATCTGCCTCTATTACATCCTAACGATTCTGTCCCTTTCATTTTTATCAATCCATTTATGAAATACCAGTCGGTTTAAGCTAACCTTGTCTCTTTCCATTAAAATGTTTTGTTAACGTCTTCAAGCTTTCACAAGAAATGCTTATCTTCCCAAGCTGTTATTCCGTGAAACCTTGACTTGTTTTACTGTCTTACACATTGTAACGTTCTACAAACCGCTTTAGCTTACTATATTAAATAAGCGTCTGTTGCTTAACTTATTGATTTTTACTCGCTTACGTATCCTTGCGTTCATCTTAATATATACAAAATATTGATTTGAACTTAAATATGCCCAGCTATCCCCATATATATATATATATATATATATATATATATATATATATATATATATATATATATATATATACGGATCCAATCGACGTTACTAGACCGATGATGTTTAGCAGACGACCTAAGACCCTGCAGAAATAACATTAATTCAAATGTATATCTCACTAAATTAGAATGTTTTTTACAAGCACTCGACAAGACGCTATAGAGGGAAATGATTTTTCAAAATATGGAATTTAGATAAATACCTATCTCCGCTAGATCCAGCAAGTTAAACCATTTTCCTGAACCCAGTTATATACAGAAATGATGTTTGACCGATGCTCGCATGCCCGACACCGTTGCCGCGTTTGTGTACAGTATTTTATCATTGTAAAGCTTAATCTTATATTATATTTTATTACACTTGCATCGTGGGCTTGAATTAGACTTTCACCTTACCTTGTCTGCTTAGTCGTATTGTTACATGCGTTGTTAAGTGAATGTGAAAACCAAAAAGTCTTCACGATGACTTCCAGGTACAAGAATATAATGTTAATGTGCTTAAATACCAATGACAATCTTCTTCTACGACTAGAATGGGAGTCCACTAGTGGTTTCAGGGATGAAGATAAGGAAACAGCTTTAGTAAGTAAGAAGTGGTTAAAGCATATCTTCGTCTTTAATTAACATTGACTTTTTGTAGATTGGAAGGTTAAACGTAATAATCCTGTAATTAGATGCGACAATTTTGGTAAGTATGGTAGTTATATTTAAATGCTTTCATATAGTAAACAATAACTCTGTTTCATTAACGTAATCAGTTTTAGCAAGAAATTGTACTGTTTTTATAAATCATACCTCCACTACAATTAGTTAGATTTTGTCAAAGATTCTCCTTTCTCGACACTTTTTAATATATAACAGCGAACAGTGATACATACTGTGTTTTCTATTTATCATGGTATTTGATACGAGTTTACAGTTCATTCCAGTAAAATTGTTGATTAAGCGTTTGTAGACATAAATATAAAAATACTGCCAATTTGCCGATACTAAATCTTTAACTGTACTACTTATTTTATTAAATAATATCGGTAATAATTTTTAATGAGGAATTATTTTGCAGTTCAACAAAATTCGGAATAATGCAACGGAGACTGAATATCTTACTTATGGTATCTTATCAAACGATGAATCCGCTCTAAATTACAGTACCGCGTTTTACTTCTTTCAAGGGTTATTAAAGTTGAGCAAATTTAATAAACAATTAATCAGCGATGATTAAGAAGAACTGTTTGATTCCTAAACGTTCATGAGTATTTGTCAACTTTTTAGTTTTTCATCAAGAAGGTTGTCGCATGATTAATGTTATTCGTACGTAAATTCATACAGCAAGGCATCAAAATTTCAAACATGGTATTTAAAATCATTCATTCTGCTTGTTAAAAATACTCGCGATGTTTTTAATCTTAGGTTTGGGGTACAGTTGCTTTAAAAAATATAAACAGTGGGTAATGTTCTACATGAAAAATTTTCAATCTAATAATATAATAATAATAATAATAATAATAATAATTCAATTCAATTCAATTCAATTTTATTTACAACTTTGTTCTCTTTTCACCATAAGCTAACTCCATGAGTTGCTTGACATGGTGTTAAAACTATATATATACATTCGTTATAATCTAGAATATTTCAAAAAGTATATAAAATAATTAATTAATAATACATAATATATTTGTTATATAAACTAAATATCACCTAGTAACGAATGGTCTTCTTTTATTACACAGTATAACTTTAGAACTTTCTGCGTATAGTTCTTGTTCTGACTCAACTCTCTCTTTATTAGCATTTTCTACATTCAGTTCTCCTGCATTTCTTTTGTTATTTATTATCCATTTGGCATACAAATTTACAATTGCCTTTTTTTATAATTTTTTTTTTTTTTTTTAAATTTATAATAATAATAATAATAATAATAATAATAATAATAATAAAAATAATAATGATAATCAGGGTTGCCACGATATAAATCAGAATTTAAATTATAATATAAATCAACTCTTTTTTTTTTCATTTAAATAATGATTTATATCAACATATTTTTAATATTTAAATCATAATTCAAATCAAGTTACGAAATGCTGAAAAATAAATAAATCAACCTTCAGAAAATTTAAATAATGGTTCAATTTGTTTAAACACTAAAATTATTAAACTTAACTATGTACACAACTTGAGTATTTCAGAAACCAAAACAGTTATCACACAAATATAAAAGATGTAATTGTTTTAAATCCAATAGGATATGCTCCAGTCGTTGTTTTAAAAATCTGAATTGTGCAAACAAGTAGCGTATAATTTAAGAAAACAATTGTAACTTCCTTATTCTATATCTATATTATATATTATCAGACATTTATATGCCAGAAAATTAAATTTTTATAACTACTCATCAAATATTAGTATTGGTTCTTCGTTTCAATGTTTAATGTTTATTTTTTAACACATACTGCTATAGGTGTTTTTAAATATAGTACAGCAAAAAAACAACAATTTTTCTTCCCACTTTACCACATAGCTATAGGTACAAAAACAGTGAACACGAATTGGAGATCCACTTGCGACGACGCAACTATTATTACACCAATTATTGCTTTCTATTCAACATTTGCATTACATGGCCAATTTGCTTATCCATATGCTGTAGTCTTATATAAAATCCCCATCTGGAAGAAGATAGGTTCTGCTTCATGAAATGGATAGAATTTTTGTCCAAGTTGTGGAAAACTTTAAAATTACAGTATGAAGTGCATGTCTTTTTCATTAAATGTACACTTACATTTTCTGGATTCGACATATACATTTACTACGATGGTCATGTGCAACTGGTTGTTTTATAGTTCATTTGGTTATAAATATGTAACTTTTGTTTTAATTAGATTAATAGTACATTATGATATACAACTTCATAAGTGAGTCTTTAAAAGCACGTGGCAGCGTTTTAGATCATGACGCCAAGTGGAATGCCTTTAAAGGCCTTTATAATCAAGTACCATACGCAATTTTTAATCTACGAGGGTAAGGTGAAGAGTTCTCGCCCTACAATGAAAGATTGCAATTTTAGTGACAAAATGATTTTATTTTTCGACATAATCCTTCTTAACTTTAACACACTTGGTCCAGAGTTTCTCCAACATCAGTATTCCTTCCGGAATTGAAAATCTGGAAGGCTGTGAAAATATTCGCTCACGGCCTCCTCAACTTCTCCTTCATTGGACATGAAGCGCTTCCCAGAAACAAATTTCTTCAAGTTTGGGAACAGATAGAAGTCTGAGGGCGCCAAATCAGGAGAATAGGAGGATGGCCGATCAAGTCGCACCCAAGTCCTTCAATTTTCCCATCGACAACGTGCCCTTGTGTGCAGGTGCGTTGTCTTGTGAAAGATGATTTTTCTTCTTCAAATCAGGTCTCTTCTAATTTTGGTCTTCAGCTGGTCAAGAAGGGTGGAGTAATATTGGCCTGTAATTGTTCTGCTTTTTTAAGGTAATCTATTAACAGGATCACTTTCGCATCCCAAAACACGCTGGCCATCACCTTTCCGGCAGATGCGATCGACTTCGCTTTCTTTGGCGCTGAACAATCGGATTCCACCTACTGCTTGGACGGCTGTTTCGTTTTTGGCGTGTAATGGTGGACCCATGTCTCATCCATAGTGACAAATCGCCGCACAAAATCACTCGGATTCTTAATGAACCGCGCCAAACATTGCTGCGAAACTCGTTTTCGCATTTGCTTTTGATCGGCATTCAGCAAATGCGGCACCCATCTTGCGCAGAGTTTTCGCATCCCTAACTCTTTATGTAAGATGTTTCCCACCATTTCGTCCGATATCCCTACAGCCCTAGCTATTTCCTTCACTTTCACTCGCCTATCGTCCAACACGATATCAGGCACTTTTTCGTTCGTTTACGGTGTGGTTGCGGTTGAATGAATTTCCTAAGGGGTTAATCCGTCCAAAACGAGGAATTTTATGACCGCACGATATTCAAGTTTATTCATCTTAAGGAAACACGCATAAGACGGCTGTTTGAAAAAATTCGTATAAACAAACTATTTGAGATAGCAAGTTGAAACTTATCATACGAACTAATGATATGTGCACGGAGGCGGGAAGCACAAATTTTTGCTGATTGGAACGCCATCTCAGTGTCAGGCCAAGAATTTTTTACCTTACCCTCCTACCTGCAGTGCAATTTGAAAATAAATGTTTAATTTGGAACTCAATTACACATTATTTATTTGAAATGATCAATAGTTCATTCACTTTAAAATATTTACGATTGACATGTGTCTATAATTTGACCAATAAATGAAAAGCTTTTTATGTTGTTGCTTAGCGATCTTTAAAACATCAGTGCAATAAAGATCGAGTTCTATATTAGTCATTTACATATTATAATTGAAAACTACTACATTATTGTTCAAAAATGACGGTTATGGCGTTACGCGAAGCGAAGTGCAGTAATCATTTGAGGAACTAATATAAATTTTCGTTCGTGTTATATTGCTATGTTAGTACTGTGACGGTACAGCAAATTGTAAATTTGAAATTACTGACTTACCTTCCTTTCTAACTTTTCTTTGTCTGGCTAGCTCAACGGAAGTAACGGAATTTACAAAATGAAATCAAATACAACAATCTGAAAAGGCATCTATACATTCAAAAACAATTTGCTTTCTTACAAACGAATACAGAAAGTTTACAGCGTAACTCTTCAAACAAAATTATTCCTAACAAATACCTATTTACTTAATTATTAAAATGTTCTTCAGCTCGTCTTGGTTAAAATTTACTGAAAGCAAATCTTTTCTTTTGTGGATAATTAACCGGTCTCTTACTCCCACGCTTGTGTTTGGCCAAAAAGCCTTGACAGACAGTCTCTTTAAAGGTCAAAATGTTTCGAATTCTGATCCAAAACTTTCTGGTAAACATCTTTACAAAATATTATATGATTAAGTCTTATTCTATTTTAAATTCAAATGATAAAATACTCAAATAGCAATCACAAACAAAGAAATCTAAAATTAATACTTGCGAAATCCAATAGTACTTATCCAATTTGTAATTAACGTTATTAAATACCTTCTGCTTTCATTCTTAAATTGATGTCAAAAACTAGCTTGCAAGATTTTCCATATTATTTGAAATCTCCATTTACGATATCAGTTACCAAAAGTGCATCTTCTTTTTTAATTAACTTTAGGGTACCTTTTGTATCAGAAAACGTTGAATTTTTATTATATTTTTGCAAATCAAATTACTGCATCTAATTATGTTTAAAGTCTTACATGACGAATCGCAAACTAATGAAATTTTTCATCCTGGATCTGGTAAATTGAAACTGCTACATATTGTTTGTTGACGCGAATTAATGAATAAATCACTAATAAAGTTCTAGCTATTATATTAAAATTATCAAAGTACGTCATGATTCTAGATTTTACGCGATTTTATTCGAATCTTTGTCCCCACCGTGAAGTAATATTTCCTGGAACTCCGCCGGTTTATTGACCTAATTAGCGTCAAACTGTGATTTGTATATGTTGTAAAAGGTGATGTTAATCTTTGTCCAACGTAGGGAGTTGATGGCGTTACAATAAAATAGATTTTATGCCTTTTTAATGATAACGCGAGTTTCTTAAGTAAGGTGTTTATTAATTTAACTATTAATGATTTTTCAGTACATATGATGCATTTTTTTCTATTTCTTCCCAAGCTTTTAGAACATGCTTTTTAAAAATGTTATACGAAAGTCAATTTAGCTAATTAAATAAAGCTTTAATTGCTGTATTTATTCTTTTTAATGCAAAAAGGTTTACATCTTAATATTTGCAAATAAAATGTGTTCTAATGCATATTTTACGCACATATTTCATAAGAGTTTGTTTGTCAAAATGCATTAAGATATATATTGTTTTTACGCGGATATTTTACACACGGGGTAATTATTTATTACATAAGTAACCAAAGTGTTTAATTGCTTTTTTGTCCAGATTGATTTGTTTACTAATATACTTAGTATTTTAACGAATAAGGGGCACTAAATTCATATTATTCTAACATGGATTAAATAGATTTTTGTATTTACAATGTGCTTTAAAATGATTGCTACACACACGGAATTGTATTTCGCTTTGCATTTTAATGGCTTTGAATTTACAATACGCTTGTAATTTTATATAGTGTGGAACAATAAATATTCAAAAAAATTGTTTTTTTCCGATTTCTTTCTAATTGCGTGGGGTTTTATTTATGGAAGTTGGGTATCAATGACCTCTCGTAATCTCCTTATCACGTTATAATATAGAAATTTTCCTACAGCTACTTATTAAAGTAGAACTATTTTTATTCACTAACTTTATTATAAATTTAATACAGCGAAAAATCTTGGAATCTGTCAGATTTGATAATTATTAAATTGAGATGCTTATTTACTGGTTGCTATAGACGATGCGAGTTTTTCAGTTTTATCGCTCGCTTCAATTAACGTCGACGTTCTTTGTCGGGGTCAAGCAAAAAGCCTTGTTTAATTAGTGATTGTAGAAAAATTGATACGATTGTGCAGGTATATTAAAAAAATATTTACAGAATTTTATTGTTCTAGGTTTTCAGAAGACATTCATCAAACAGTGAAGGTTGCAAAAGTTTGATTATTATTAAATGCCGGAGGAGGAATGGAGTGTAAAGAAAAAATCTTTTCAGATATTCAAATTACTGACGATCTTGTTGAATACGAGGAAGAGGACTGTACTGATTCAACTAATGTACTGAACCAGAGTCTGTTGCGCTAACGGCGGCCGTCTAGTGTCAAGCGGCATCAAACCTATTTGAACAACTTTAGCTTTGAGAGTGAAATCTACAGTGGATGTAAATTCGGTACAATAAATTGATCGTGTCAAAAATTCTGATAGTACCAAGGGTTCCGTAAGAAATTGCTGGTCGACTAAAGATAAGAAAATTGTTATAGAATTCTTTAAAAGTCACATTCGATACAAAACATCATCAAAAAAGCAAGAATGTATAGAATTTTTGAACAGACATTCAACTAATTTGAGAACAGTGATTGGGTACGAATAAAAACACTGGTATATAACACATATGGAAATAAATAATTACTCAATTGTGTTTATCAATGTATGTATTTTAAGTAATGTTTAATAAACGCAAAGGAATTATCTATTTTGTTTGAACTACATATATTTTCTTAATGCTCGACCAGGTGATGGTTCATTAATGTATTAACAAAATGATGCATCGTGACCTCTAATAAAGAAAACAAAGAAAGCTAAACTTATAGTAGTTATAATAAGTGCACAGTTCAATTTGTCTTTTGTTTAGTTCTTAAATAACAACTAAATAACATATTGTGTTCTTCATTTTATTAAAGTACGGTCGACTAAAGAATTTTGTAACTAACTCGAATAAATAAAGAACAATCGACGAAAAAGTATTGTAACTATCTGAAATATTAAAATGGTATTAATGATCTCTATAATCAACGATTCTTTAAAAGATCTCGATTAATAATACTTGAAATATTACACGGAAAGGAGTATGGTGGGGTGTCCTTTTGGTGTTTTAAGGAAAAATTAAAATGAAAGGTAGGGTAGAAAGTATCGTTACAAAATGACAAAGCTACAGTCTAGGATAGTGTTACAGTTGCGTTACAAATATCAGACCATGACTTATGCTAAATTTCATATACGTAGGTACCCAGGAACCGCCTTTGACACACGCCGCCCAATTAAGTTCTTTTAAACTTTGCAAAAGGCCATGTCAACAATTCAGTTTTTAAAATATTCCTGTATTGAGCATAGCAAAGCCAGGTTGTGTAGCGTGTTTTATCATTTTTGGTCTTTATTAGCCAATCACACCCCAATTAGGTTAGGCTGTGAGGGCGGACGTCAAATTGAAAAAAAATGTTTCAATTTTTCTGTAACGAACATACTATAGTCTGGTTGTGTGCAAAATTTTATCTCTTTGGATTTTAGGGAAGGGTTCTTAACCACCTGCATTCTAATTGGAGCCTTTTAAGTTGTGGAAATGGGGGTTTAAAACGGATAAAGCATTTTTTGTAATTTTACTGCATACCAGAGTTTAGCATGCAAAATTGAATGTGTTTGTTTAATTAGAATGTTTCATGTGTAAAATGACTGCAGCTTGCATTAAAATTCTATATAGTTTTATGATCGTTATGGGTTTGTTATTGTTGCTGAAATGTGAATTTAGATGAGGTACCTTTTGGGGGCTTAATGATAATTAATACTATTAATTATAGTTATATACAGAACGGCAATTTTTGCTAAGGGAAGGTTACATTGCCTGTTATACCTTTTTATAGTCACCAATCATTGCAGTTCATTACTAATAGCTTGAGAAAAAGTCTGATGCGCATATTCCTCTGAGCTATTTGTATCAGAACTACTTAAGTAAATAAATATAGCGGGAGAGTCAGATAACGTGACCACTGCAAATACCTTCAAAGTATTAGCAATAAGCAAAAATGCTATAAATAAAATGTCCTCGCTTACTATCCTTATAAAATGTCATATGGAAAAAATTTTATTGCACCCTTTGTTAAGAGGTGGGGTGATTTTCAATTTCAAATGGTACTCTATATTGATATTGACATCATTGGAAAGCCTTAATTTTCTAGAATGCTATGCTATATCACATTCATATGGCCTTGATGATAACTTTTACAAACTTTTTACTGGTTTATTTAGAAAACATTCCTGATATATATAGCTATCGCGTGCACTGCATTTGCAACATTTTTACCTTATCCTCATATAAATACATTTATAATTATTAAATTAACGCTACTAACGCAAACTTTATTTTTTGCAATTTATTTATAACGTTTTTACTAATACTAATATCTTCGGAGATATTTGCAGTGGTCACATACTCTAACTCAATCGGTATATGGAAGGCGCATTGCACCGAGCTTTGTGCCGGACTGCACTTAGTAGCTTGGGCTGACCCATTGTGCATTGTATCCCTTTCGGCCGATTGCACAATCAATACCAGGGCGATTGAGAATTAAAAGTGGGTAGATATTGATACTGTATCCATTTGTTTACATAAATGTGCTATTCTGTATGTATATCTTATTTGTATGCCCGTTTTAATAGTTATAACGCAATAATATTAGTAATTGAACTTTTGGAATTTTAAATACTCATGCACGCTCATTGCAGGTGGAAATCTTCCGCGCTACTGCTACTTCAGAAATCCTCACTCAAGTAGTTTAAAAATAAGTGACATTAATAAATTAGTTATTTTTTAATTTTATCTTCTTCTACTTGCGACTCTTCTCTTTTTGTAATTGCTTTATTTCCTTCGTAGAAGTCTTTCCTTTGATTGCGTAACAACAGTTTTACAATGAGTGGCAGAAAACATTCGTTAGTAGATTACTTTAAATCAGTTCCAGCTGCTAAAAAATTAAAAAGTAATGAAATTCTACATGAAAGTGAACCTCAACAAGAACCTACTTCATCAAAAAACATTGAGCTAGATGTATTAGAATTAGATGATTTACCAAGTCTATTAGGTGATAGTGATAGTGATAATGATAACGAACTGAATGCACTTATATTTGAATCCGAGTCGCAAAACGATGAAGAGCCAGATTTAATTTTTGAAGACTGGCAAAATAGATTTTGGGCTTTTTGAGTGACTTTTTAAAAGTATCTTCAGAAAACTCTTCTAACGATTTTAATTTATACAGATTTACAATTTGAATTTTCAATTACAAGTACATTAACGTATTGAGATCAAAATTACTCTATGAATTAAATTAACAATTAAATGAATTAAATGAACAAAAATTAGGATAAGTAGCTGAACAACCAACAACTGACTGGCCATCTTGGTCTCTCGAGGGTATTTATGTTGTCCCTGCCCCTCACATTGCTTGTGGAAACTGCAGATCTAATGTCTGCTTATTTCTTTATTCATTTATACAATACAAAGTAACAATATTAATTCTAATAATTGCAATCTTATTGTCTACTGTGACCTACACCTGCTGTGTTATATTACGTCTGGAATACAATGTATTCACATCCAGTCTTATGTCTGGTTTATGAACCTCCATTAAACTTTTATTACTTGTCCTCCAATTAATTATAGATTGTAACAATATAATTTCAAATTTAATAATTCCATTTGATTACCTATATATCCTAACTTGGGGGATATGTAACTGGCGTCAACAAAAAAGTTGCAGAATTGCCGAAACTACATCACCTTCTTCTATAAAAATTGTGCCCTGATGTGTTTTAAATATTACGCCAGGATTGTCAAATCCTTCACAAAGTGTAAGATAGCCCTTCTCAACCTATTTTAAACTTTTATCCGCAAACTAATTTTAGTGGTAGATTAAGACACTTTAATAAAAGTTGGTATTAACTCCTTTTCTGGTTGGAATATTGTATTTTAAGTGTGACTCTGTTTATTGTTTTGTGTGTCGTCATTTTACAATAAAAAGGAACTCTAACGCAGTATTTGTAGGAATAGGAATAAAAATGCTGGACAAAAAAACACGAAAATAGTTTAGAACATAAACATTCATTCGTTAAATGGTCGTCCTAAAAAGTCATTAAATTACCAAGTACTGCTAACTCAGTAGTCGGACAAATAAGTGAAGCAGATTTGAACTTTGTTAAAGAAAACCGAATATATGTTGGAGTAATCGTCGACTATTTACGATATTCGGGCCTTCAGAATATAGCTCAAAGAGGAGATGTTGAAACTGTAGAAAGCTCTAATAGAGGCAACTTTAGAGAACTTCTTAAACTTTTCAGTAAGTACAATGAGATAGTTAAGAAAAAACTTGGTGTAGGGATAGCAGCAAACACTAAATATACTAGCGCTAAAGTTCAGAATAAAATTTTGTTTATTTTTTCAAAGGTGATGCTATACATATAGGATACGCAAAGAGCTCCAGAACGTAACTTGCTTTTCAATAATGTGTGACGAGACAAAAGACGTCACAAAAATTGAACAAGTTTCAGTTGTGGTTAGATATTATTTAGATGGACAATCTATGAAAGATTTATAGGTTTCAAAGCTGCAAATAAGTTAGATGCTAGGTTCATTGCTTATTTATATTAAGAAGCTATTAGCCCGACTAATTGTAGACATGAAAAATGCGTAGCACAGACATATGATGGTGCAAACGTAATGAATGGTAGAAATAACTGAGTTCAAAAACTTTTTAGTAATGACGTTAATCAAGCAATTTATGTACATTGCTATAATCATCGGTTGAACTTGGTTATAATGGATGTCTGCAAAAAGGCTGGTTGAGCAATAAGTTTTTTAATTTATTACAAACTCTGTATATTTTTATTTCGCAATAGACTGTTTATACGAGATTTATTGACTTGCAAAAAAAGGCTTCATCCAAAAAGATGGCAATTATTAGAATTAAAGAAAATTTATTATACAAGATGGTCGGCCCAAGTTTTTGCATGTTTAAGTGTAAAAAAAAAAAATTAAACGAAATATTAGTATTACTCAACTTATTGATTAATGAGGTATCAATCATTTTGCCGAGGCAATTGGATTGTTGTATCAGATAAATTTCAAATTTGTTTTCAATATTTGTCTTTTTTCGAAAATTTTGTTGTAACTCAAAGGTGTTACTGATTATTTGCAAAAAGTTACAACTGACCTAAGTTCAAGTAATGGTTTGATAATGTCTATTATAAAAATATTTAAAGAATGGAGAACAGATGAAGGTTTCAACGAATATGCAAACATATATTCCGAAGTCATAAAAATGTGTAACGAAACTAAAATTAATATTCCTGAGTCCATGTAAGCAACAAAAAGTGAGCGGAATAGAAAGTTACCGCAAAACTATCAAAATTACATCATAGAAGAAGTGACTTCGATGCACAACAAACAATAAAGTAAAGTCATAGACTACTGTAAAATAAACATGCTTGTACTGGTATTGGATGCAGTATTATCAGAACTCAATAAACGATTTGAACAGTGTTCCGACATTATCGTATCCAGTGGCTCTCTTTACCCTTAAAATGTAAATTTTTTAGTTTATGAGCATCTGCTCCATTTCGAATGGACCTGCACCTTGCCGAAGTTGTAAATTACTAGAACAGGTGAAATGGCTTGCGTGTTCTAATGAGCTAAAGAGACAAACTACAGTTCCAACCAAAGTAGTAGGGTCGTTAATGAGGAACCTGCCTAAGACAGGTCCCCGAAGAGGGCAGCAGCTCTTCGGTACTTAGATTGGCAGAGACCATAGGGGTCGGTATGGCAGTCTAAGACACATTACTGCGATGTGGAAGGCAACGGAAACCACCACAAAGCCCAAGTACACAGCGTACTTAAATTGTAACAAGCATGATGGCATTCTCTGGGGTAAAAGATTCCGGAGTTAAAATAGTCCCCCATTCGGATCTCCGGTAGGGGACTACTTCGGAGGATGCGATCGAAAAGTTAAAAATAAGAGTCGGGAACATTCTGCGAGTCGGAGCGTGGAATGTTAGAAGTATGAAGCAAGTAGGTAAGCTAGAGAACCTAAAAATCAAAATGAATAGGTTATCACTAGACATAGTAGGGGTCAGCGAAGTTCGGTGACCAGAAGCGGGGGATTTTTGGAGTGGAGACTTCAGGGTAATTCGTACAGGAGCAGAGGAAGGAAATTTAGGTGTGGGGATAGTTATGCGGAAAAAGATAGGATACTGTGTAGAAAATTACTTACAAAAGAACGAAAGAGTACTCATGGTTAGATTAGAATCAAAACCGGTAAACACAGTAATAATACAAGTATACATGCCCACCTCTAACTACAGTGACGAAGAGGTAGAAGCCATCTACAAAGATATCAAAGACATATTAAGATATGTAAAAGGACATGAAAATTTAATAATTACGGGAGATTTTAATGCCGTGGTAGATGAGGGTAGGGAAGGAGCGGCAGTGGGTTTAATTGGTTTAGGCACGAGAAACAACAAGAGAAATAGGCTGGTAGAATTTTGCGACAAGAACAATTTAATCATCACAAACACATTATTTCAACATCATGCTAGAAGACGATATACGTGGAAGATGACAAAAGATATAGGAAGATATCAAATAGATTACATTCTTGTTAGACAACAGTTTAAGAATCAAGTAAAAAACTGTAGAAGCTACCCAGAAGCAGATATAGATACTGACCACAACATCGTAATTATGAAGGTCGCACTTAAATTTAAGAATGTGGAAAAAAGAACGGAAAAATGCATTTGGACTTAGAGAAACTAAATGATAAAGATATTCAAGAAAGATTCGAAAAAAAGTCAAATGAATTGCTCAAAGATATCGGGAAAATATCTGATACTAGGGAAGTAGAAGCAGAATGGAATAACCTTAAATCCAGCCTAAACATGGTTGCCAGAGATATTCTGGAGTATACACAAAAAGAAAATAAGAAACCATGGATAACAAAGGATATCCTGAATTTAAAAGAAGAAAGACGAAAATACAAAAATAAATCAGACGAAACAGGAAAACAGAGATACAAAGCCATAAAATGGGAACTTATTCGAAAATGCAGGAAAGCTAAAGAACAATGGATTGATGAAAAGTGCAAAGAGGTGCAAACGAAGATGGAAATAGGAAAGACAGGCGAAGCATACAAATTAATTAGAATGAATTTTATAGATATAAAACCGTATAGCAAAAATATAAGGGACGCACAAAGAAACGTCATTATAGAAAACGTAGAGAAAGTGAGTAGATGGCAAGAATATATAGGGAATTTATATGCAGGAGAGGAACTAACTGCAATAGAACAGGTATCAGACATTGAAAATGATGACTTGGGATATCCTATACTTAGAGATGAGTTTGAATTAGCATTAAAGAGTCTGAAAAATGGTAAGGTGCAAGGAGAAACTCTAAAAGCCGCTGGACAAGCAGTAACCACCAACTTGTAAGCTATATGTATGAGACAGTCGAGAAACCCAAAGATTTCAAACGTTGCATCATAATAACTATACCAAAAAAGAAAGGCACGGATATATGTGAAAATTTTCGAACAATAAGTTTGACAGCACGCGTGTCAAAAATATTAACTAGAAGTGTGCAAAGACGAATGGAAAACGGGCGGAAGGAATACTAAGAGAAGACCAATTTGGGTTTAGGCGAAACAGGGGAACGCGAGGCTATTTTAGCTCTGAGAGTGATAATGGAAGACAATAGAAAAAGGGAAAGCGTGTATATAGGGTTTGTAGATCTGGAAAAGCATTCGACAATGTAAAATGGAAAAAATGTTTGAAATTCTCAAAAAGATTGGAATGAGTTATAGGGATAGACGAATAGCACATAGCTTATACAAAGAGCAAACAGCAGTAGTAGAATTAGAGCAGGAAGGTAGAGAAGTAAACATTAGGAAAGGCGTGAGACAGGGATGTGCCCTATCTTCATTGATTTTTAACTTGTACATAGAAGAGGCAATGAATACTGTCAAATGCAGGAAGACATTTGGTATTACTATGCAGGGACAAAAAATTGATATGCTTAGATTTGCAGATGATATAGCGGTATTAGCGTATAGCAAGGAAGAGTTAGAAGCTGCTCTTAATGAAATGGAAACGGTTCTAACAGAGAGGTACGGTATAAATATTAACAAAGCTAAAACTAAAGTTCTAGTATGCAAAGATGGGGAAAATAAATGAAAAACAAGAATACAAGTATGTAAAACGAACTTACAAGAGGTTAAGGATTTCTGCTACCTTGGAAGCCAAATAACGCAATATGGGAAAAGCACAAAAGGTATAAAACAAAGATTAGCACAAGGTCGTGCTACATTTAACAAGAAAAAGCAACTACTGTGCTCAAAAACCACAAACATAGAAACAAGGAAAAGATTGCTTAAAACATATGTGTGGAGCACAGCACTGTTACGGCTGTGAAGCCTATGCAGTAGGAGAAGCGGACAGGAAAAAGGTAGAAGCCTTTGAAATGTGGTGCTACAGACGTATGATGAAGATATCATAGACAGACAAAGTTAAGAACGAATAGGTACTAAAATGGTAGGGGAAGAAAGAAATATGTGCAAAACGGTAAAAAATAGGAGAGATAGGATAATAAACCACATACTACGGCATGAGGGAATAGTGCGGAGTATATTAGAAGCAGAGATAGGAAAAAAGAGAAGAAGAGGCAGACCTAGGTTAGACTACTGCACACAGATAGTAAAAGGTATAGGCTGCAGGAGATGTGTAGGCTAACCCAGAATAGAAATCAATGGAGGTACGCATCCAACCAATCCCAAGATGGATAAACTAATAAAGAAAAATTAACTGTGCTTAAACATTATAATTATTATAAGTAACTACAAGAATTGGATGGGCAATATTCTCGAATAATGTCAAGTGTGTGAAAGGATTTACTGGAAAATCATTATTTCGGCAAATGTTTAAGTGTTGGGGGATCTTGGTAGCCATAGGTTGCTTAACCCCCTTCAATAAATCTCGCTGAAATAAGGCATAAAATTAGAAAACAATAGAAGGGGAACGAGCTGTATACACATTCTGTGTGAGAATTTCAGGGAATTATGTAGGCTAGCTCAGAATATAAATAAGTGCAGGTACGTGTACAACCTGTTTTGAGACGGAAAATCTAATGACGAAAAAATAAGCACAGATAAATCTGATGATTAGTATAAGCAACTAGTTGTTTGTTGCGAAATATCTGCAACTAATGTCGACTGTGCGAAAAGATATATTGGAAAATATATCAAATCGGTAAATGGTTAAGTATTGGGCGAACTTGGCAGCCACAGGCTGCTTACCTCCTTTCACATCCACTGAAGGTCGGAGAAATAGGGTATATAATTGTAAAACAATAGAAGGTGACCGAACTGCATCTAACAAGAAAGAACAGCGCCTATGAGAAAAGACAACAAACATAGAACAAGAAGAAAATTGTTGAAAGCATATGTGTGGAGCACAGCACAGTATGCCTATAAAATACGGGAAGTCTGAAACGCAGACAGAAAAACGGTAGCAGCCTTTTGAAATGCTGTGCTTCAGATGTATGAGGATGATAGCATGGACAGACAAAGATAATAACAAATAGGTTATAGAAAATAGTAGGGGAACAAAAATATCTAGAGAAAAGGATAAAAGAAATAGAAAGGCGGAATACGTTCTATGGCATTTTGGGGAATAGTATGGGATATATTACAAGCAGAGATAGGAAAAAGAGGAAGATGTAGACCTAGATCAGATAGTGATAGATGGAGACTGCAAATTTCAGGAAAATCTGTAGGTTAGTTCAGAATTGGAAACAATGATGGTACGCGTCTAACCAGTTCCAAAACTGAAGACCTAATGATGATGAGCATTTGCTGCCGATCGCCAAACACTACAAAATATATTTGCAATCGTTGGAAGCTGAACTGAAAATTTTACCAAACACACTAAAATTATACAAAGCGCAAAACAAATTTATAATAAAAACAATTTTTAATTTTATTGACATGTTTAAAGCATATAAAATTGTTTTCAATGAAACGTTTAAAATTACAGTAATTGTTGTTAAAATCCCTGTGTCAAGTGCTGCTTGCGAACGTGCCTTTTCTTGTTTCGTATTTACGAATAGAATGACAAACGATCGACTAGAATATTTAGCAATAATTAATATTGAAGGGTCCATAGTTAAAAAACTAGATATTAGATAGCGCAATAAATGAATTTGATGCATTACATAAAAACCGCCGCATTGTGTTGCATTAAAAAAGTTTTGAGGTGAATTTGTAATTCATTGTCTTATTTCTTTAAGAATATTTGTTTTTTGTTTACAAGTTAGGAGTAGTCAGAAACTGACTATTTTTGTATCTACAAGTGCCTGTGAATTTGTTAAAAATTAATATGTACGTATGTAAGTTTTCTGTATAGGTGTAGGTTGTGTTGTAGATGATGACGATGATGTAGTGTTTAAATTTGTTTCGTTTATATTACGATATTAATTAATAATTTGTATTATTTTGCAAATTATGTATAGGGAATTTATTGCGAGTTATTGCTAATAATAGCTCTTCTTCAAGTTTTCTGATACCTCCAAATATTTTATAAATATTTCATTTGTGATACTTGAAATATATAAACGACAGACTTTACAACATATTTTCAATATTTATTTATCCGTCTATTCCTGAAGCTAAATTTAATCTTTTTGAGTATTTCGAACATTTTTTTCCATTTTACATTGTCGAATGCTTTTCCACATCTACAAACCCTGTATACATGCTTTCACTTTTATCCGTTGTTATCTCCATGATCACCCTGAGAGTTAAAATAGCCACCCGTGTTCCCCTATTTCGTCTAAACCCAAATTGTTTTTCTCCTGGTATTTCTTCAGCGCGTTTTTCCATTCTTCTTTGTACAATTTTAGTAAATTTTGACTCGTGTACTGTCAAACTTATTGTTCGGAAATTTTTTAATCTATCCAAGCCTCCCTTTTTTTTGGTATAGTGACTATGATGTTACGTTTGAAATCTTTGGCTATCTCGCCTGTCTCATACATATAGCTTACAATTAGGACGAGACGTTCTGTTACTGCTTGTCCAGCAGCTTTTAGAGTTTCTGCTTGCACCTTATCTGTACCCGGCGCTTTGCCATTTTTCAGACCCTTTAATGCTAATTCAAAGTCATCTCTAAGTATAGAATGTCTCAAGTCATGTTTTTCAGTGTCTGATTCCTGTTAATTCCTTTCCTGCATATAAATTCCCTATACAGGATGAATGGTATCGTTCGTGCAAAAATGAACTGGGAGATAGTACACTTAATTTGCAACAAAAATTGTTAATATGACCCTGGTCCTATCTCGATTGGTTTAGGAGTTATGGTTTTTTTAGTCTGTTTCTTAATAACGCAACTTCTTGCAGTAAAAGTTAAATTTCTCGGCTTCTGCTGTAAATAACTAGATAAACAATTCGATTTTCATAAACTACATTAAATTTTATATAAAAAACAATTATTTCAATTTTTTTAATTTTAAAAGAAACATTTATTATAAAGCATTAAAGGGTAAAAAATTACAAAGGAAAATTTTTTAACAAAGTTTAAAGTAATATTACAGCGAAATTATTTTATCTAGAAATGAGCAAATGTCACAAAAACAACCTCACTTCATAAGGTTTCTAGCAGTGCAAACACTTTCTATTTGATTTTAATTTATCAAGTATGGAAATATGGAAACAAATATTTGTTTCAATTCGAATTAAAATTCGCCCACTGCCTTGATTATCTAATGATCCCACAACGTTTTCCGGTATTACGGAGGCAATAATTTGATAAATTAAATTTTATTTGTATTGATCAAAATGCTGATCACCGCACCTGATACAGGTTCTTGCTTTTTTCGGCATACCTACCACGGTCACGCTCATAGATAGCTTCTCTCTTAAGAGTTGACATCCATTTTCGAGCCTTTGTCTCAAATTTTCCAAACTGACTACCTCCATGCTGTATACGTATTCTTTTAAAAAGCCCCATACAAAGTAATCCATGGGATTCAAGTCAGGCGATCTTACTGGCCACGGAATCGGTTCTCCTCTACCAATCCTCATTGCGTACTGTTCGTTTAAAAACTGGCGGACACCACGTGTGTAATGAGATGGAGTCCCGTCAAGTTGAAAATGATATCTCTGAACTTCTAAAGGGACATCTTCCAACAATAGGGGTAGTTGATTTTGAATAAAGTCCAAATATACTTCTCCATTGAGGTTTCTTTCGAAAATATAGGGGCCAATAAGGGTGTTTCCTATCACAGCCGCCCACACATTTAGGTTGAATCTGTGTTGGAACAATTTCTGTCTTATTGCATGAGGGTTTTCATCGGCATAATAGTGATAATTGTGGAGATTTAGAACGCCGGCGTGCGTAAAGAGGAACTCATCAGACCACAGTATTTTTCGAAAAAAATGGCGCTCCTCAATATCCCGTGCTAATAACCAACGGTAGAACATCAATCTTCGTTGGAAATCTTCGCCTCCGCCTTCCAGAGCTTGAACAGGTGTAAAGTGAAAAGGACTAATATTATTCTTGTGCAGAACATCTACTACTTTCCATTGCCAAACTACAACCCCTCTTGCAATTTGACGTGTAGAAGTTGTAGGGTCTTGTTCCACTCGATCCAAGACAAACTCGTCAATTTCTACGTCCAGATCTCGTTCCCTTTCATTAGGTACTTGAAATGCTCTTCCATCAAGGAGCCATTGGTACGTTCTTGCAAACACGTTGCGACTGGGAATCGGACGATTTGGGAACCGACGTTGATATTCCTCCCGTGCTCTTGTAGCATTACCATTACAAAAACCATAAATGAAATGTATATCTGCATATTCTCTATTGCTATAAGGAGCAGGCATCTTGGATAGTAATTTAGTACGTATCAAAAATTTATATGAATACAACTGTCTAATCAGTGACAATGCTTCACACTGTCAATGTGACAACCACATGCTATGAATGTATCTGTGCTCTTAAAATTACTGTACATTTTTGTTTTCAATTCGCACTGCCTTGATTATCTTATAATCGAACAAGGTTTTTCCGGCATTACGAAGGCAATAATTTAATATATTAAAAATCAAATAGAAAGTGTTTTGCACAGCTGGAAACCTTATGAAGTGAGGTTGTTTTTGTGACATTTGCTCATTTGTAGATAAAATAATTTCGTTGTAATATTACTTTAAACTTTGTTAAAAAAATGTCCTTTGTAATTTTTTACCCTTTAATGCTTTATAGTAAATGTTTTTTTTAAAATTAAAAAAATCGAAATAGTTGTTTTTTATAGAAAATTTAATGTAGTTTATGAAAATCGGATTGTTTATCTAGTTATTTGCAGCAGAAGCCAAGAAATTTAACTTTTATTGCAAAAAGTCGCGTTATTAAGAAACAGACTAAAAAAAACCATATCTCCTAAACCAATCGAGATAGGACAGGGGTCATATTAACAATTTTTGTTGCAAATTAAGTGTACTATATCCCACTTCATTTTTGCACGAACGATACCATTCACCCTGTATATATATATACATTTTTGCCATCTAACCACTTTTTGTACATTTTCTATAATGGCGTTTCCTTCTACGTCCCTTATATTTTTGCTATATGGTTTTATATCTCTAAAATTCTTTCTTATTAGTTTGTATGTTTTGTCTTTGGTGTTTCCATCTTAGTCTGCACCTCTTTGCACTTTGTGTTCCAAATATTTAGTTCACTAAGTAAAGTATCTTTATAAAATAATTGTTTATATATTTTTAACTGTTCCACAATAGCATCATTAATGTCTAAGTTTACACATTGCTTAAGCAAAATGCAATCTAAAGCTTTAATAACATTTTATGATTTAAAATCCGTGAATCCAACTATGTTAAAAGGTCGTCAAAAAAGGGATTACGACTGATATTTTGTAATAATGTTCTGGACTTGAAGGAACTACCTTTACTCCGTTTTTGTTTTGTTTTGTACTGGATGTTACTATAGTTTTTTTATATTCTCAATATAGGTGAGCGCGGCAGATAAATTGCATTCCGCTGTTAGCAAAAGTTTACGGAGGGTCATTGTGTGTGAAAATATATAGTCAGAAACATCTATATCGACGACAAATTCTCCCGTGATTATGCACTTTAAATGTTGCGTAGCCCTTGAAGAAACTTCAAGATTTGACGCTTCGGTTCAAACGAGTCCACGAGCAGTTAATCTATTTATTTAAAACGCAAAAAGCCGTTACGGCTTTCAACTCACCTGGTTGTACACACAGCGTTAAGTTTTTGCCGTTTAGAATTTGACAAATATTTTGCTGTATTTGTTTTTATAATTTCTATTCTTTTAGGCGAATTTCTAAAAACGTTTCCGGCGGACTTAGCTGCTCCTATACAATTACTAATATATTGATTTTCACAAGACTGTGCTGTTGCCAAATTTAATGCATAAGCATTATAATGCATATATAGGACTCTCGCTACTCTTTCAATAATAGACTCTACTCCTTTTAAACTGCTACACATGACCGCCGCTCCATCGCAGCCTTGTCCAGCAAGATAATTTATTTTGATTCTTAAAGTTTTCAACGAATCAATTATAACCACAGCCAAATATTCACCCGTCGTTTCTTTTACTGAAACAATTTCCATAAAATCTTCTCATATTGATGGATTTTTATCCAAATATGGCACGCGAAGTGATAATTGTGCTGTTCCCGAAACATCAGAAGCTCCATCGTTTGAAACAGAAAATCCTTTAGAGTTATTGATGTGTTTTACGAGCTTGTTCTGAATTATATTCCCACGTAACGATATTATGCAATTTTGTATTTAAGCGCTACGGTATATTGAATTACGTGTAGAATTTTGTAAATGTCCTAGTAACACTTCATCATCAGCACTAGTACGATAACGCAGAAAAGCCAAAAATGCACCCTTTGTGTAACACTGAATATTAAGACCTATTGACCTAGTCTGAAGTTCTATGCAAGGGAAATTCTTGTCGCCCAAAGAGTTATAGTTGCTATAACAGGTTTTATTTTCTGGCGATTTTGCGCTGCCTGCCTGCTATAGTTTTTGTTAAATTTGATACTACATCATCTTGTGATTTAGTAAAAGCTTTACAAAAATAATCAGCATCAACAGCGATATCTGGGGTCCAGGGACATACAAAAAGTTTATGATTTAATAAATTGTTAATTTTGCTGCCATTTGTGTAATATTCTCTATCCAAATTGTTATTCGCCTGTCAAAATGGAATACTATTAACGACAGTAACTTTTTTTGCACCAGATATCATATTTTTTTAACCGTGCATTATATGACTGAGAAGGCTTTGCTCTATCTTGACCTTGCCAAACTGATTGTTTATATTCCCACGTAACGATATTATGCAATTTTGTATTTGAGCGCTATGACATATTGCATTACGTGTAGAATTTTGTATATGTTTTAGTAACACTGCATCATTAACACTAATACGATAACCCAGAAAAGCCCGAATTGCACCCTTTTTGTGTAACAATAAAAATTAAGATCTTTTGATCTACAGTCTGAAGTTCCACGCAAGAAAAATTTTTGTTGCAGAAAAAGAATTATAGTTGCTATAGCAGGCTATATTTTCTGGCGAATTGGCGCTGCCTGCCTGCTATAGTTTTTTTTTTAATTTGATACTACATCATCTTGTGATTTAGTATAGGCTTTACAAAAATTATCAGCATCAACAGTGATTTTGATATGGTATATTAATTTTTCATGGTCCTTAAATATTTAAACCGCATTATTATAATTTCAAAAGGGTTTTTTTTACTACGGCACCTGTGTTCTGTGCCTCGACTTTATCCATAAATTCGCTTGAAAAGAACACACAGCATTTACAACGCTACCCTGTATAGGTTAGTCAAGGAAATCTATTCAACCATTGTTTTTAAAACTTTAAATTTTTATTTCTTGAAGGTGTGTGTTATCTAGAAACTAAGTACCAGCCTAAAATAATTTCTTACCGTGTTTAACCACAGGAACTAAATAGTTATCCTCTGGGGTCCAGGGACATACAAAAAGTTTATGTTTTAATAAATTGTCAATTTTGCTGCCATTTGTGTAATATTCTCTATCCAAATTGTTATTCGTCTGTCAAAATGGAATTAACGACAGTAACTTCTTTTGCACCAGATGTCATATTTTTTTTAACCGTGCATTATATGACCGAGAGGGCTTTGCCCTATCTTGACCTTGCCAAACTGATTGTTTTTTTACTTTTTAAAATTAAAATAAAATAGCGTTGCAGCATGTCGTTTATTTATATTTTATGGCGCTAAATAAAATTAAAAAGTCTATTCGCTCTTTCTGCTATACTGTATTAGAAGTAAACCGAATCTGAAATAGTCATTTAAACATGACACATTTTTGTAAGGGAACCAAAAAGAACATAACTTATGTCTTAATTAATTTGTGCTTTTGAAACAGTTTGAACCTTACTCTAAAGTATAAACTTGCCATTAGGTTTTGAGACCAAAACCTTAACTATTCTATTATGCACGAGAAAGATACAAAAATTCGACAAATTTTAGCTGTGCTTATTGCCCACTGACACCCTCAGCTACAATAATTAAAACAATAAATAACCCTCGATTTTGTTGCGCTGCGCTTTTATTAAGCAAAGGAAGCATTTGCTCTTTAAAATATCGGGACTAACAAACATTTTCTTAGTAATTTAGTAACAATAATTACAGCATAATATTTCACCTAAATACCAGGAACTTGAAATATACATGAAACTTCAACAACACACCATAAATCATAAATGACACAATGCAAAAAGAAAGGACTACTAAACTAAAACTAATCTTACATAGTCTTTTTAGAATCGAGTAATAAGGTTTGAATATAGTCGACAAATGTATTCAGAAAATGTGTATTTTTAAAGCCTTTGAAGATTTAAGTAAAAGCATTGAATAAGGAACACTATTGTAAAATGTTTGCTAAGAATGAAATATATTATACATAAATACCTATCATCCACCAACTGACCAGTTCATGTGACTTTTATAACTTATTGATAATGATATTTTAATATTTATTATGTGTTTGACTGACAACACGTTTGTTGTGTAAACGACTACATGCACTAGCAAGATACCTCATTAATAACCTGATAGCGCGTATTTTATACTATTTTGAAATAATTAGCGCTCAAAGTTGCTGTAAATAATTAAATCAAATGATCCAAAGAATATTAAACACCGTTGATTTTATTTTGTTGTACACATTCTATTTTAAATTTTGAAGGGCCTTTAGAATATTAGTTTCCTCAGGCCTCGCGTTTTCTCTAAAATGCTATGCAAACAAATTATACTTAATTACTATGTATTCACGTATGCTTTATTAACTTTAAAATTTTAAGAAATTCCGTAATCAGAACCTGTATCCTTATCAAATAATTTAACAGCACCTTATAATTTATTTAAAAATGGTGTCATTGGTTTGTCGACTGTCACATTTATACTTCTTTTAAGAAACAAGAAAAAGTACTTTTATGGAATCGGGAAGGGTTTGGAACCCCAGGATACCCTTCCATACAACCATGCATTCAACTATTTATACATTATTTACAACGCTGCACCTGTCCTTGGCGGTAAAATTTACTGATACTCTGAGGCAAACATATTAATAGATTTAGTACAAAATGGTTGTAAACAAACTAGCATCGATTGAAAGAACAACTAATCATTGATGCAGTATTATAACTAATGTGTAAGGCAAGACACAAAATCTCAACCTATATACAGCGTATGTAGATTACAGTAAACCATTTGATTCGGGCCCAGTCGATTGGTTCATACAAATTCTGAAAGTGTATAAACTTTGACCTAAGATAATATTACTACTACAACAAATAATGGAAATATCGGAAACACAACTTTTTGTTGGTAACAAATACCTGGAACCATTCATATAAACTGAGGAATATTTTCAAGGGGATTCGTTGATCCGGATACAGTTTTGTTTTGCACTAAACCCAGTCTCTCATTTACCAAACTTTTTGAAAGTGGCTGTAGACTTGACATCAAGCAAAACAATTAAAAGTGAACCCTTTGTTATTTATTAGTGATTTAAAATTATATACAGATATGGCAATAAACTGCATTTTATAATTATATTAATCAAATTGTTCTATAGCCAAACTAGAATGAACTTTTTTAGGCAAACGCTTAACGATAAGTCTAACAAAATATTTGTACAAAACATTTTTGGAAACAAGTTTTTATTTAAATGCATTTGAACTGAAAAGTAAAAACGAATGTTCAGTGAACTTTAAAGAATAACTACAAAAAATATAAAATATGTATTTTAAAAACTTAAGACCATATTTCAGATAGAAGTTTTAAAGTGTAATACTACTTTGCTAATTTAATCAACTTACAAAATAATTCTTGCCTACACAAATTTCGAACTTTGCCCGATTTAGATTTTTTACACTGCTTTAGAAGATCCTCCTTATTATACTTTTTGATATCCCATTATAATTTAAAGCCAGAAACGAACCGACCGATTATTCGATTTACGTGCAGAGCTTTAGCCCTCAGAAAACTTGTTGAGGGTTATAATGATTTATATCCAAAGTGCAAAATAATTTGCATAAACAAATGTATCTTAAAGTTGTGCAAAAATTTTAATAAACTATAGTGAACCTACTAAAAATGCTTACATCGTTACCTGACATCTGTTCTTGCTGTAAACATTCCAGTAAGGCTACATCACTGATCACAATAAGCGAACGCATGGTTGCCGGTTGGAGGAGCTGAGAACGTCGGTTAAGATACTGAGAACCATCGTCTGTATATCAAGTGACTTGAACGCTCTCTGCACTAGCTTTACGTGAACTAAATTTGTATATAACGGTATGTTAAACCGACTTTTCATTCCCGATCATATAATAGTAAAAATGTGCTCATAGGGTTATAGGGGTCAAGGAATGGAGAAATACAGCAAAACCTTGTCAGACCCAGACCCGGTCTGGTAACGTCGCGTTGGCTTTAATAACGTCGGTGTGTATAGCATTTCGGGCCTGTATTAGCGGTAAAATAAATGTATATATATATATATATATACTACTATATATAATATTTGTTGTTGGATATAATTATTGGGAACTATTTAGTTCAAATGAAATGCTTGAGGTAGAATGTATTTATTTATATACCTGACGTTTCGAATCCTTTTTTGACTCTTTCTCGAAGGCTACAATGGTGACAGTTAAAATACAATTAGGTACATAATAGAAAAACTTACATATAAATTTACATCAGCATTTTAACTTCAACTAGCAAAATCTTCACAAATTAAAACTTTAATAACAATAAAACTATAAAGAAGAATAAAACTAGATATTAATCATTAATGTAAAAAAATTTTGTTTGAAACTTATCGAAAAATTAAATAAATGTCAAATTTAAATTAAGGCATACGCCTTCTAAGGTAACAAAATTATAATGTCTATGAAACGAGGATTGCATTTCTAACTATTAAATTTATAAAGCGAAGTGTAAACCGCACTTAGGTTGTCTATATCACTTTTTGAATTTAGATTGTTTTTAGTTCTGTTTATATGATAAGATTCTAAAAAAAGTCTTTTTTTGTAGTCACGTTCAACTTCCATTATTTTCACATCAACAAAATTAGGGTTGTGGTGAGTGGTTTGGACATGTGACGCTAGTGCGCAGGACATCTTTCCTAGTTTGGCATCACTTTTGTGTTGTGTTAACCTTCTGCAAAGGTAGTGTTTTGTTTGTCCAAGGTATAAGCCCCCACACGAGCATTTTACTTGATAGACGACGTTTCTTAACCATTGTAGGTCTGTCTTATCTTTGACTCGAGTAAATAGATTTTTTATTGATTTGTTATAAGTATACGTAATTTTGATATTATTGCGCTTTAAAATTCTTGCTAAAGATGGAGAGAGTTTGTGAATGTAAGGGATGGTCTTATGAGTGGTAGCGAGTTGAGTTTTCGGTTTAACTTCTGTTGTATTGGCGTCTGTAAATAAAATTTTATTCACTGTGGATTTAGGAAAGCCGTTGTTAATAAAGGTGCGTTGAAGTTCCAAAAGGTTTTTGTGTAGATATTCGGGATCACATATT
The DNA here is from genome assembly GCA_036346225.1 of Platerodrilus igneus. Lineage (NCBI taxonomy): Eukaryota > Metazoa > Arthropoda > Insecta > Coleoptera > Lycidae > Platerodrilus > Platerodrilus igneus. The sequence goes on along the minus strand of JARFIW010000727.1, from coordinate 200,399 downwards.
TTAAGAACTCTATTCTTCATGGCCAGGATAGTATTTATTTTGTGTTGGTAACAATGATCAGAATAATAATTTAGGTAACGGTCTGAATTTGTTGGTTTTTATACCAGTCAAACTTGATAATATTTGTAGAGTCTCGTATGACAACAGTATCAAGAAAAGGAATTTTTCGGTCCACCTCTATTTCATACGTAAATTGTAAGTGGTAATTGAATTTATTGAAGGCATCCAAAACAATGTCAATCATATTTTCGGGAATGCTACACACGATGTCATCAACGTACTTTGCAAAGAATGGAAGATGGAAGCGGTAGTTGTGATAAGACTTAGTCAATCAAAGAATCCATCACAATTTGAGCAAGAATTGGAGAGAGGAGAACCCATAGGTGTACCAAATTTTGTAAATAAAATCTTTTTCATAGCAGAAATACATGTTATTAAATATCAAACTGACTGAACTTTTGAAACTGTCTAAAGATAAATTACAGTGTGGTGATATTAAATCCCACTTTTAGTTATGATTTTTGTGTTAGATCGAGTGGTATGTTGGTGAATAGTGATTTAACATCCAAAGAAATTAAAATGTGATTATTTGGTAAATGAAAATTTTTAAATTTAGTAACAAAGTTGAAGCTGTCCTTGATGTTGTATCCTGTTGTAATTGGAAAAGCTTTGCTGAGAATATCGGCTAGCCATTTAGCTAAAGGATATGTTGGTGTATCAATAGAGGAAATGATTGGTCGCAATTCCATTGTAGGCTTGTGTAGTTTCGGTAGTCCATAATATTTTCCAGGAACGGCGTTGTTGACTTTTAGTTGATTTTTAACCTCGGTGCTGATCATCTTTTTATCAAATAAATATTGGATGTGTTCGTTGTTCTTTTTTTGGATGTTTTGTGTGGGATCTTTAACTAGGATATCGTATGTGTTGGTGTCGTTTAAAAATTCTAAAGACTTGTCTATGTACTCTTGTTTGTTCATGATTACCGTGACTGCTCCTTTATCAGCCCTGGTTACTATTATATCTGGATTTTGTTTTAAAAATTTTTTGCAGTTGTTATATGCATCATTCTCAAAGCTAGATTGGCATTTATTGTTGGGATCAGAAATAAAGTTTGTAATACAGTTGGTAGTCTTAGCTCGTAGTGTGTTTTTATCTGTATTGGTGAGTTCATTTGTGTTAATTATTGATTCTGTTGAAGCTAATAGTTTCCCCATGTTGATCTCGAATGTGTTCATTTTTAAATTAAACTTTGGTCCTAGTGATAAGAAATTTTTTACCTTTTCAGGTATGTCTTTGTTGCTACGGTTAACTACCCATTTGCTGTTGTCAATAAACCAAGATTTAAGTATGAATTGATTGTTCTTTAAATTGTTAAACTTTTTAGTATTTATTTTTCGTACTTGCATAAATCGTTTTTTGAAAAACTGTGCTTGCCTAAACTCGAACTCATTTATATAGCACAATGGTAGGGTTAGTTGAAGAGAATTTTAAGCACTTTTATTTTGTTGCTATAAAATTAACATTCGATGACTACTTTCAATTTCATAAGAAATAATTTTGGTTTCTAATTTGGAAATTGTGTCTTCGATATTACGTTGCTGTTTTTTGTTAGTACCATCCAAAGACTTTCTAATACCTTTAATACGATTTAAAATGTGCGAAGGAGTAACATTTTCTCTTCTACACCTTTCCAAAAAGAAAACTTTATTTTTTAGATTTGCTAGTTTAGTTGTAGTATTCGCCCATTCTTTTAAATTCTTAACTGTTGCACCACCATAATTAAGCTTGATGTGGTCGTAGAATCCCATGTCGTATATAAAATATGATTTGACAAAATGTCAAGTAATTACGAACTGCTTTAAATAAAAACTACTTGTTGTTGGATATAATTATTGGGAACTATTTAGTTCGAAATGAAATGCTTGAGGTAGAATGTATTTATTTATATACCTGACGTTTCGAATCCTTTTTTGACTCTTTCTCGAAGGCTACAATGGTGACAGTTAAAATACAATTAGGTACATAATAGAAAAACTTACATATAAATTTACATCAGCATTTTAACTTCAACTAGCAAAATCTTCACAAATTAAAACTTTAATAACAATAAAACTATAAAGAAGAATAAAACTAGATTATATCCAACAACAAGTAGTTTTTATTTAAAGCAGTTCGTAATTACTTGACATTTTGTCAAATCATATTTTATATATATATATATATATATATATATATATATATATATATATAGCTATGATAAGAAGATAATTTAAGAGTAGATTAAATCATAGGTAAATATAATTAACGCTAAGAAAACTATTTAGCAAAAATAATAATGTGTACGTCGTATAATACGTTTTAAGTTAAACATATAAGTTCAGAATTGGAAAGAAACGAGCAAAATAAGGTAGTAAACGCAACGAATTTAATTAAAATAAACAAGTAATCGGAGAAGATAAACAACCTGGCATACTAGCTATTTAATAAAATGAACGCATAAATAAATAAACGCGTTCAAATACGTCATTATTAGAAATATGAATACGTGACAAAAGACATTATATTTCAATAAAATCCAACATATTTGGTGTAACAAACAATAAATAACAAGCGGTCCTTGATATGATAAGGTTTGGACTACAGTTGACACAAACATAAAGAAGTGACAAAATACAATGAAAATTTTGACTTTCTGAGAAATAGACTGCGCGAAGTTGAACGTCTACGTGTGAGATCAAGCATCAAAACAGGGAATTTTAGAAATACCGAGTTCTGCAGAGATAGGCGCAAAGTACAATGCGTTGATCAACAAACACACGATGAACACCAATAAGAAAATTGATAGGAGTCTATAAATACTATGGAGCCCTCATAAACATTCAGTATCTCTTCAACAAGGCATTAACCACGTCAATTGAAAGTTAAATATTACGTAAAAGTGAAATTAGTGAAAGTTAATAATTTATTAAAATAGTGAAAATTGAAAGTGCCAATTTATACAACAAGAAATAGCCGTTTTGCGCTTAAAACGTAAGGTAAACTATTAATTGAATTTTATTCTAATATTTAACAATTTAGGGCTCTAAATGTAACTCCAAATATACGTCTTCGAAATATAATTCTAAAGAAACCTCTAAATAAAACTCCAAATATACTTCGAAATAAAATTCTAAATGTACTACTAAACAAACCTCGAGAATATTATAAAAATACTTCCAAATAAGCTTACAAGGAAACATAATATAAAAGTCAAGATACTCAAATTAAACTACAAGTAAACTCCAAGCCACTTCAAAAATCCGAAGAAAAAATTCAAGCAACAATTAATTAATGATTCTGGTCAACAAGTGAAGCAAGTCAAGCTGTAATAATCCAGGGGTGCTGACCACCAATATTCAGAGGCAGTTCCTAGAACTACAACCAAGGAAAACACAGGTCAGAGATTTTATTCATTATTAGTATAAGACTGTTTTTCAATTTTTAACATTTAATATTTGCTGTAAGGGTCATCAAAAATCATTTGAGAATTTGAAAAATAGAGAAAGGATCATTTTAAACGTTCAAAAGGTACTTAAGAGTAATTACAGTGATATTTTTGCTGGCATTCAGGAAATATAAATTTGGTGGACACAGATAAATGTTAATATTTTATTAAGGGGCTAATTTTTGAATGTTGAACAAATTAATAAGTTATTGACATAAAAGTGTACATATTATTTATTATTAAATTGTATAATTTTAGATTGCTTCATTTAGATTATTTTAACAGATAGGTAATAGAAAGAAAAGGGGTAAACAATCTTTATTGTTATGACGTAAGGCACTTTGTGTTTACTAGATTAAGCTAGCCAAGACATACAAAAAAATAGGATTTATAGGATTTAGAGACGCAGAGTAAAAAGGACCGAATACGAACACAACAGTAAAGTTTTAAAAGGCAACGACAACGTTAGGCGCTGTGAAATAGCAAAGTTATATATCGAAGAAATAAAGGGGCTACCGAAGAGATCACAACAAATAAAAATATCATACCAACATTAGGGGCTTTTCACAGCAATATTTATGTAACGCCCAACAGTGGGGCTTGAGCATTAGAGATTCACAGCAATATATATATATACTAGGTTATCATAAAGTAAGGGATATATTTTAAATCATTACAACTTTTTAATAAATTAAGTTAGTAACATAAAATAAACGAAATCTAGTTGCTTAATGAATGGGATTTTACCGTATCTATGAGAAACAAAAGCGTTGTCATAACAATTGTTGACACTAGTGTCAAAACGAAATTATTCAATTTGAAGTTTTATTTTGAAATTAAAACTCAAGTAACGCGTTGAGTTCAAACGACTCAACTGTAATAACATGGATTTACAAACAAGAATTGGTTTAGTTCAGTGCTATTATGAATCCGGCAGAAATTACACCGCTGGATTACGAAGATTTCGCATGAGAATGGGTTTGAGAGCGGGACCCTGTCAAATGAAAGCGTACCGCAATTTGATACAAAAATTTGAAAGAACAGGGTCTGTAACTGACTTACCAAGATCAGGAAGACCAATAATTAGTGATGTCGAAGTTGCAGAGGTTCTTCATGAAAATCAAGACATAGCCAGAAGCAATTCACTCGCAATCAGCAGTGCAAATGCGATATCCAAGCGATTGCAAATGCCGTATACCACGGTTTGGAAAATTTTACGCAAAATTCTAAACATGTATCCATATAAACTGAAAATGCTGTTTGAATTAAAGGACGCAGATTTGGCTGCTAGGTACGATTTTTCTTTGCGAGTAATGGCTCAGATGGAAATTGAACCCGAATGGTTATCCTGTATTTTATGGACAGATGAGGCACATTTTACTCTGAATGGTGGAGTCAATACTCAAAACTGTAGAATCTGGTCTGCAGAAAATCCGCAACAAATCGTTCAAAAAGGTCTTCATGACAAGAAAGTCACCGTTTGGTGCGGTTTTACAGCTGATTTTATTATTGGTCCGTATTTCTACGAGGAAATGCAGAATGGACAAGCCGTATCGGTAACTGTAAATGGTGAACGATACTTGCAAATGTTACAAAATTATGTTATTCCACAGCTGCAAAACGAGCACTACGGAATTGAAAACATTTTTATGCAGGATGGAGCACCCCCGCACATTTTTCGACCAGTCAAAGAATTGTTAACCAACGTTTTTCAAGATCGCGTGTTAAGCAGACATTTCGTAAATTCATGGCCACCAAGATCACCTGATCTAAACCCAGCGGATTACTGGCCGTGGGGTTATTTAAAAAGTTTAGTGTTTGTAACATACTGTTTTAATACGCTCTAATTAGTTCTATGATTTCTAAAAATAGCTATTTTCTAGTTTAATTTTAGCATTCTAATTATTAGAATGAAGGTTTGGTAACATAAATATGTCTGTAATTGTAACGATTGCAAGACTACCCAAGTAGCGTCCTAGCGAAGTTTCCAGGAAGGTCTAATCCAAGAGTTAATCAACTTTTCTAAAGGCACTTTTACTTCAAAAGCACTAAATATGTCAGATTAGTTGCTATCTATGATTAGATGTCAATCATGTTCTAGGACCCTATTTATGTCTGGGTGGTCGGAAGGAATTTTTCAATTAGCGGAACACTCAACTAAAAAGTAGTTCGGAGAGCTACTTGTGTGGCTATTCTTAGGCATTGGCAGTTTAATTAATCTTAAAGATTTACGACCGGCGTATCCTAAGCCGGTATGAGAGCCAAGAAAGGGGTTATTTTTCAATTAACTTAAATGTATATAAGGATGCCAGCCGGTGGGAATCGGGGTTGTTTATTTCCAGACGCGTTAGAGTCTAAAAGCTCGCGGACTGGCGAGATTGAAAAGTGTTTTATTTCTCTGAATTCAAGTGCCTGCCGTTATGTTCAAAGTTAGTTTATTTCTCTGAGTAAGTAATTAGTATATGTGATATTACCATGAACTCAAGGCTGTGTTATGCAGTATGAGTCAGTTATTTGTTTAAATACAGTATTTGTCGACTTCCATAAAATACAACTCCGGGTGAAAGCCCAGTTCAAGTAAATTGATCCGTTAGATTATTGCTTTGGAGACCGCATCGTTTTAGAAGGGTCTTCTATTATATTGTGTTTCGACGGTGTCAGAGGCCGTTAATCACTAATCCACGAGACTACCTGAGAATGCAAAGCTCAGGTCCAAGTCACGTTCGATACTATTTGACCCTTGAGAAGGTCGTATTTTTCCTGGTGTAGATGACCCGTGGTTAAAAAGGGTCGTCGCACTATGCAAGTTAGGTAGACTAGGGTAGCATTAATAAATTTTTGTTATTGGGGTGTTTACACCTAGAACTGTATTTCTATTCAAAAATATGTTTGTTAGTTAAGTTTAGTTAAGTTGTGTTTTTGCTAGCCGGAGACTTTAAAAGCCCCTGTGAAAGTGACTTATTTTCTGTCCTGCAATTTTGGGTTCATCGCCCACGAACAAAGTGCTACGTGAGCTATTACATGATTGGTCCATGGGCGTTAATTCCCATGGTGGCGCCCTATTGTAAATAAGGTTATTTACTGTATATTTTTGTTATGCATATGTAATTAGTTGAAGTTTTAGTTGTTAGCCATATAATAAAACAATCGGAATTTCGTCTCAGTGTGTTTGTTTAATGAACCCCCCCTTTCACCGACTGCTGCAGCTTGCGAGGCAACGTCCCGAAACGTGAGGGTACGATAGTGTTAGAGGTCCTGTCATTTATTATTTATTGTTAATTGGATACCCTCACGCGGTAGGTAAATATTCAAATTACATGTTTAGAAGACGACCAACTACGCTACAAGAATTAAAAGACAGTATTACGGAGCAAATTGGTACAATTCAACTAAAAATGTTACGAAATGCTGTGTACAATTTGGAGGTAAGGATGGTGATCTTACAACAACAAAATGGAGGTCATATTGAGCAATTGCCGTAACCTGTTTTGGGCATACTAAATCCCATTTCATAAGCAATTAGATTTCATTTATTTCTTGTTATTAACTTAATTTGTTAAAAAGTTATCATAATTTAAAATATATCCCTTACTTTATGATAACCTTATATATATTACTCATATTTAGACCAGGGTAGAAAATTAAATAATCACATCAAATAATTTTAATCACAGTGTATAAGGAATTTTATTAAATAATACGCTTTATTAAAACCATGAAGCATAAATAAATTCGGTCGTTTCAGTAAAAATAAGAAATTTAAATCATGTACAAGACGCTTTATATCAAAAGAAACAGTATTAAAAAAGCTCTGCGTGTAATTTATTTATTCCTAATAAAGAAACAAAGAGAAATTACGTGCAAAATTTATCTTAATTAACTCTATTTCAAGTAACCGGTATTGAACAAAACGTACAGATAATAACTAATATTTAGTTAGGATTCACTAAAAATTAAAGGGTATTATTTTTAATTGAAGTTAATTGAATCGTTAGTAACAGATAATACCTATAGAAACTGGTAAAAACCCAATAAAATGCAAATCCTAGAAGTGTTGGTTAGAAGTAGGATGTTTGAACACACCTGCGTATTTTAAAAGGCAATTTCAGTTTAATTTGTTTAGATAAACATGTCGATTCTAAGGATATTGGAAACGGTCAGATGCTTTAGTCACGAAATACAAAACAGGGTTTATTTAAAAAGCTCATTCGGCGAAAATTTTGCAGATAATTAATGTTTACAAAGAATCTTGGAGAAACCGGGCTTAATATTCACGGAAGGTGCGATACGGGGTTATTTAACCCAGATAACAGTCCACATGGACTGAAATAATCGATAATAAAGAATATCAATTTGCACCAATACGAACAGGTTAGAAAAGGAAAGAGAAAATGCGTCAAGCAAAGACACATATAGTAAAAGGCGTAATTTAAGCAACGTCACGAGGGTCACAATTGGTTGAAAATAGGATGCAAATATCAGAGGTAGAAACAACAATTTCTGTACAAAATTAATTAGTTTTTCTCGGACATGTTTGCGTGCCGTGTTGAAATTTCGGAGATTTAACTGGGGCGAGTGAAAAATTCGTAAAAAACAGACGCGCGAGCGACGGAATGGGAACATAGCATGAGAAATTCTTAAGAATTGTCTGTTTTGAGGACAAAAGCGATGTGCCGGTTATTCGCTATATATACCGGTGGTAATATGAATTTCTCTTTCTCTGAGACTTTTGACTATTCGATGCGTTAAAAGCTCTCTTACATCCGCGACTTGATTCAAGATGTTAAACAGTGCATGTTAGTTTGATAAAATAATTTAAAGTTTGCTCGCATATTTTGGTGATTCAAAATAGTTTGTTCTTTACGTGCTAAAATGAATGTACTTTAGTGCACTTAGATACAAGGTAATAAAATTTAGTATCACTGTACTAATTAGTCAAAATTTACAACGACAAATGAATACCCATTAGTAGGCAGTTTTGGCGTATATTGGTGAAAGAAGTATGAATTTCTTTGCTATTTTGCGGGGGTGAATAATTAAATGGTTCATAAATGTGTCTGGATCCACAAACAAGGGTCAGATATACACAGATGAGTTCCGGAAAAGCCCAGAAACAACTTTAAATAAATGGTGATGGAGAAAATTTTAAAAGCGTTGAGAATCAGAAGCTGTAAATATAATCCAGTTGGAATGGTGTGATTAACAAAAGGGACGATGTACCTTGAAGCTACGAGTGCAGTAACCTTCAGGTAATTTATACTATTTTGTTTGACATTTTGGTGTGTGTTGAATGACTTTATAATTGATTTACCTTAAATGGACATTAGTGAGATTATACTAACCATAAAATTTTAATTTTAAGATGAAATTTGCTTGTTTAAGTAGAAAGGGGTATTTAGTATTGATGTTCGGGATTATGATGGAAATTGGGTATGTCTTTGAGCTCAATTAGACGAACCTGGTTAATTAACGTAAAGGGGTGGTAGATGCTCCCTTTATACTCAGACTCCGGTCTGCATATATTGTTATATTAATTAGTAGGCATCCAACAAGGACTTTAATTCTGGATGCACATTAAAATGATAATAAAATTAATCTTGAAATTCTTTTTAAAAACTGAATTTTATGCTAAAACTTTAGTTGAAATTTTAATGTATTCTGAATATTGATGTAAATAGAGTTAACGTCGATGTTTGTGGTAGGAATGTGTTTTTTTTTACGAATGAGGAGGTTTATAAAATTAGGTGAGCAGCCGAGGCGAAAAGAGGATCACAGCAGTTTATGACGCCCAATCGGGGGGACTAGAATTTTTTTGTTGAAAGGACCCAGTTCCCGCATTCACAGGAGAATATCACAGCAATATATATATATATATATATATATATATATATATATATATACAGGGCGAGTTTTTAGTGTGGCAACGGTCCATAACTCCGTTATTATAAAAGCTACGTAAAACCAATTTGGAGGCATATTAGGCATGCCTAAAGTGCACATTTTAAAAATATGTGGAAGCATACAGGGTGTTTCATGATTCCAGGGCATATTAAACTTATATTTTTTTAAATGGAACACCTTATATATTATTACATTTTTGAAAAGCCCATAAAATGAGCTTTAATTTGATACCAAATTTTATCTGTCTATTCTTTTTAGTTTGTGAGATATTCAACTGTTTTTAGAAAAAATTACCCTGGATAGATGCATTGCCACTGTACTAATACACAACTTATGTTAATTTTCAAGATGCGGAAAATTTTACTATATACCATAGTATATTTGTAAATATCACTACTTTGAAATTTCTTCACAGTATACAGGGTGTGTCAGATTTCGCAAAATGTAATTTTTAAAACTTTTTCTAAATGGCACCCTACCAATTTTATTGTTACAACGGATGGTTCATTAAGTGTTCTTTCATTTTTGTTAAGCATTCCCTATACCTAAATCCAATACTTTCTGAGATATTTTCGATTTTCTTCAAATTTTAAAAATTTTTTTAATTTACATACCTAAAAATAACTTACTATTGGAGAATATTATAAAACAATTAATACATTTTGATTAACAATTAACTATACTTATCCAAATCAATTACTAGCTCGATTTGAAAAGATCATTTAGGCTTTGCATAAAAGTCTAAGTTATTATTTCATCTTATTAACTATAACATGCTAGTATTTATTAACTTACCTTGTGTAATTAGCTTCCTAATGTATTTAATACTTGGCTTATAGTCGTAATTTTGAGTGACGCTTCCTGTCTATAACAGACATAAGTCAGACAGTTAACAATGTCAGCTATGATTGGCAAAATGTCAAACGTAATTGTAAGTTAGGTTGATGTGTGGTTGTGTACATGATTTAGATTTGTAAATTTACCAATTGTCATCATCAGTCTTAGTGAGACCAATCCATATCAAATCAACCAATAATGGTTGCTAACAAAATTTATTTATTTTTAATTTTTTTACCTATGTTTGTATATTTGTATATTCAGAGAGTTAAAAATAGGTACTCACAAATTTTTTAGATGTTCTTTTTTTACAGCGTCCATTTTGTATGGGTGTGTTAGCTTATTTTGTAATTTACAGAAATTTGCGTTGAACCCCATAGTTTCTTTGTTTTTTAAGATACTGAGTTCAAACAAAAACCATATCGAAAAGCACAAAAAGTACAACATTTTGTTATTTTATGTTAGTGTATATTTAGGCCTACTAATTGTAAGTAAACAAAAAGAAATGGCAGATGTTAAGATTTTCAAAACAAAAATCTTCACTTTTTAATTTAGAAATTTGAAAGATAGAACTAAGACTCACCTTCAATTTTTTTTAGAATAGAACCTTTATGGTGTACTACTTAAAAAAGTTTCAGGTCATAGAGTCACGTCCCTTTTTTCTTAATTGGTCTTCCAATATTGCGATTTGTCTGAAATTTGGCATTTTCAACCTGAGATATCTCAGAAGAAGCTACACACTTAAAAATCCAAAATTTTCAAAAAACATTGTTTAATTATATTGCACTAAATAATGTTATCACTGAAAGTTTATTACTTTTTGAGTTACTAATTTTTAAAAATTTGTACTAATAATGTGAATATAGATAATGCAGTTCAGCTATTCTATAACATAATATACAGTCGACTACAATGTTATGTCCCCAGAATATGAAGAAAACTCTCAAGGTTCCCAGTGTGGTTCAACAATGATTTGAAGTACCTTTTAAGAAAAATTTGATTCAAAATTATAGAGGAATTTGTGTCCAGTCGTCAATTCCCAAATTACTAGACAAACTAATTACTAATCATCTATCCTGGAAGTGCAAGATCTTTGCAAATAATCAACATGGGTTAGTGTCACGGAGATCAACAGTCACAAATCTATTAGTTTATACAACTATATAATACAGGCATTAGAAAATCGTTACCAGGTTGATGCACTATATACAGATTTTGCCAAGGCTTTCGATTGAGTAAACTTAAATATACTCATGTCTAAACTGTATAACGCAGGTTTTGATGGTAAGATGCTACAATGGCTCAGTAGCTATTTATATGGAAGATGGCAATGTGTCAAATACAAACAATTTACATCGTACAAATTTCCAGTACAGTCAGGAGTCCCACAAGGCTCCCACATTGGGCCCTTATTATTTCTTTTGTTTATTAATGACATAAACCTTGTCTATAAGCATTGCAAATTCCTAATGTTTGTAGATGATTTAAAAATCTATCGCAGTATCATATCGCCAAGTGACTGTACAATGATTCGAGATGATTTGAACTCGCTGCACATATGGTGTGAACTTAATAGACTATCTCTTAATATCAAAAAATGCTATTGCATTACCTTCTCACATGTTATATCACCCGTGGCAACACAGTACTACATCGATGGCATCCTATTGAGTAGAGTAGATGAAATTAGAGATGTTGGAGTAATATTAGATTCAAAACTTTCATTCAAACCACAAATACAACATTTAACTAACAAAGCAATGAAAATGCTAGGAGTTGTATTCCGTTACTGTCAGGGATTCTTGATTGTAACGTGCAAATTGTTATACTGTACCTTAATAAGAAGTATTCTTGAATATGCTTCCAATCACCTGGTCACCTTATTACAAAAATAGCATAATTAAAATTGAAAGAGTCCAGATCAAGTTTATTAAGTTTATAGCATATAAAATGGGATTACAAAAACAACAATACAATGTTCAGGATATTTTGGACATACTACAACTTATCTCGCTTCACGATAGGCGTACATTAAATGACCTACTTTTTCTACATAAAACTATTAATGGTTCTGTTAACTGCCCTGAAATACTCGAACTAATTAAATTAACAGTTCCTTCTAAATTAACACGTAACTTCGACCTTTTCTATTGGGAAGGCCATCGAACTAATCATCTAAATCGAACTGCAATTATTGCAAACAAGTTTAAACAATTAAATTGGTTTAATAGCAGTCATCAGTCCTTTAGAATGTCTGTATTAGCTAATATTAAAAATAAGTTATAGATTAAGCTTGTATGTATACACATTTTCTGTTTATTGTAAATGGGGTTTCCCATAGATGTATGAAAGTACAAATAAATAAATAAATAAAATTTCAAGAAGCGCCTTGAAGTGTAATATTACATTCCTTGTAGTAAAAATCTAAATAACAAATTTAAAACATGAAGCATTTGTTTTTATTTATTTATAGTTTAAAATCTTAACAAAAGAAAAATAGATTTATGTTATATATTGTCATATCATAGCTACTGCATCAATGGTACTGGCTACTGGTCCATTCAGTTCTGAACTTGCACTCACCAGATCATTATAGTCAACAGCATACAGTTAAGGTGATCATTGTGTAATCAACTATTGTGGAGTTAAGTTGTTGAATATTAATGTTTTGATTTTCTGACAATTTGAGATTTCTTTATTATGATGGAGTGCCCTGTAGGATTATAAATAACTGGTGAATTGTGTCATAAAATTGATTACCAGCCTTTTTCTAAAGAAATATAAAAAAAAGTGATTTGTGTGGGAATGAACAATTATTATTAGAACTTAGATTATCGAGTCAACCAGAAACTATTTGTAACTATCATAAAATTAAGTACATTAATAAGTATCATTATTTACTTAGATGAAACTGTAGTGATCCTCTAAATATTCATAAAAAGCCTATACGAAGTGGTTTAAGGGAAATTTTGCTTAAACGTTTACAAAAAACATCAAAATATTCAGGTTAATTTAATTCCTGGCAAATCACTTTGTCCAACATGTAATAAAAAATATTTAGTGTAGTTATAGAAGAAAAAGACAATGACGATGACCATATCAACCCAAAACAGAACTTGAAAAATCCTTGTTGGCGAGGGAACTAATTTAAACGCAGTGGATACAGTTTGCAAATCTTCAAATTTATCATAAAATTAGTAGGTCGGCTTTTTGTTCCTTAAGGCCCAAGTAGTGTGAATTGCCTGAATCAGCTGGTACTCACGCTGTATGTGTACGTAAATACCACCAAAATATGAAACTTATGGTTGCAGGAACAAACTTAACACAGAATACAAAGCTTTAATTGATTTACTGGTTGGTGACTCTCAGAATAGTGACTGCATGCTTGGTAATTGAAAGTTCTGCCCAGAAAAGGAATTTCTTCTTGAGCTTTTAACCACTGAAACTGATGATCTTTCTAATGATGTAACTTTTATGCAGTGGGTTAGCACTGATCGAGCAGAGCTAATCACTAGGGTTATGCCTATTGATGATTATCTTGAGGTCTTAGTTGAAAAGCTGTTAACATTAAAGAAACATCATTTCATTTCAAAATCTCAGTCCCATATTTGAAAGAACTCAAGGAAAATTTATCAAGAGATGTCTGTATAACACTATGTGATTTTGCTGAGAACTTCACATTTGTCATATAAGATGAAATTCAAAGTTTCCATTGGTCCAATTCACAAGCAACTTTCATCCCTATGTGTTTTACTATAAAAAAGATGAAGACAAAATTTACTCCAAAAGCTTATGTGATATAAGTGACAACTTGGACCACAACACTGCTACTGTACACACTTTTCAAAGATGCTTTGTTGAAGAAGTTAAGAAAGTAGCACCAGAAGTAAAATCAATAATGTATTTTAGTAATTGTGGCAGCAGCCAGTATAAAAACAAAAAACTGTAGCATCATTTGCCACCACAAAGCTGATTTTGATCTTGAAGCTCAGTGGAACTTTTTTGCTTCTTCACATGGGAAGAATGCTTCTGATGGAATCGATGGTTCTACAAAACGAGCTGCGACCAGGGCTAGCTTGCAGCGAACATATAACAATCACATTTTAATGACTGAGGCAATGTACGGGTTTTGTCTTGATAATGTACTAGGCATACATTTTATCTATGTAACATCAGAAGAAGTTGAATCAAACAGAATGAAATTACAGAAGAGGTATGATACTTGCATACTAATACCGTTCATTTACATTTCCAATGCTCCACCCGAAGGTACTACATTGGCCAGGAGGCGAGTTTTTTGTTGCCTGGAAATTTAGAATTTTGCCGAACCCTTGCCGTTCCAGACAAGGTAGGGATCTTTAACGTGCGTGACAACACTCACACACGGGACCTCCATTTAACCTCTCATCTGAACGAGGGCACAATTTTTGTGAAAAATGCTCACCTGCCATTTTTCAAGCAGTAGACCGTGTCGGGATTTGAACCCAGGACCTTGGGATCCGTAGTCTTACGCTTACTACATTGATCCACGGCGACGCCGCATACTAATACTACAGACAAGGTCTTTTCATAGATTTGTACCTCTGAGTCAAACACATATTAGATGTTATGTGTACTCACAATCAGAAAAATTTACTGACTACAGCACTTCAGTACTTTCAGGCCAATAGTGTATTTTCATTTTTAAAAAATGATTCTGTAGCCTGCATTTATGACAATAAATGGTGGACCGGAAGACGAGGAAAGAGCGGAGGAAAACAATGACCTTATTCACTTTTTTCATCCACATGGTCCAAGAACCCCTTTTCAAGCCTCTAATAATCACAAAGTGTGGGTGCCAATCAGTAGGGTCCTACAGAAACTGAATCCAACAGAATTCACAACTGCTACAAGTCTTAGCTTCAATATCGGTGAAAAACTGTGTACAGCGATTAATCAACTTTTTACAACAATTTGTTAAGAATAGTTATGAAATGACAGTATATAACATAACTATCTCTTGTTAAGATTGGGAATTACAAATAAGTTAAAACAAATGCTTAATGTCACTAAAGTGTGTTATTTATAATTTTACTACAAAAAATGTAATAATTGCACTTTATAGCGATTCTTGAGATTGCAGACATTTTTAAAAATCAGTAACTCAAAAACTAATCAAGACTCAGCAATGAAATTTTAACAGCTTATACAACGCAATTAAACAATGTTTTGTAAAAATTTTGAATTTTTCAAGTGTGTCCTTCTGAGATATTTGGGATTGAAAATACTCCAATTCAGACAAATCGCAATATTCAAAGATCCATTAAAAAAAGAGAATGTGACTCTATGGCCTGAAACTTTTTTAAGAAGTAGTACACCATAAAGGCTTTATTCTGAAAAAAATGGAAGGTAAGTCTTAGTTCTATCTTTCAAATTTCTAAATTCAAAAGTGAAGATTTTTGTTTTGAAAACCTTAACATTTGCCATTTTCTTTGTTTATTTACAATCAGTAGGCCTAAATATACACCAACATAAGATGTACTTTTCGTGCTCTTTGATAGGGTTTTTGTTTGAACTCGGTATCTTCAAAAAAAAAGAAGCTATGGGGTTCAACACAAACCTCTGTAAATTACAAAATATGCTAATGCACCTGTACAAAATGGATGCTGTAAAAAAATTAACATCTAAAAAATTAGCGGGTACATATTTTCAACTCTCTACAGTGCAAACATAGGTAAAAAAATTAAAAAGAAATAAATTTCGTCAGCAACCTTTTCAAATTAAATTGATTGATTTGATATGGATTGAGGCGGTGATGTAATTGGATAATGCATGGTATCTGACAAGTGTAAACCCACCATAGGGTCGCCTCAGAACCATGTTGAAATCTACCAAAGAGGTAACCTAAATCATAATGATTTTTCCCCCTCAAAATAAATATAAAAAAACGACTGCTTAAGCCTTACGGTAACCCAATCGCACACTTCTTTAATAACCATCCTCTCAATTGTATAAATAGAAACATGTTAAAAAATGTTTTCCAATTCCCAAGTTATTGAATTTATATAAAATTCACCAATAAAAATTAATCAGCTGATTTCACGTTAAGGGTATTGGCTACCTAAAAAAATCGGTCCCAGGCCGTAACACAAATTGAAGGCAATCATTCTTTTAAACTTTAAAAAATTGTTGCTTATAGTGTACTCAAACCAAATATTTTGAACATCAATCAATCAAAGTCACCTTCAATTTATGTCATAAATGTCGAACTAGAAGTTTTTATTATTTTGACAACGATCCTAGGTCATGGTTCGAAACGTAAATAAAGTAGATTTTAAAAACTATGAGTGGTTTAATTCCCAAAGAAGATTAAGGAGACAGATACAGGTTCGAGTCCTATCCGTGACCTCATATTTTCCATCTTTCAACTACCAGCTCGATTTAAAATGATCATTTGGGCTTTGCGTAAAAGTCTTAAGTTATTATTTCATATTTCATCTCATTAACTATAATATGTTAGTATTTATTAACTTACCTTACATAATTAACTACCTAATGTATTTATATATTTAATACTTGGCTTACAGTCGTAATTTTGAGTGTCGTTTCCTGTCTATAACTAACGTAAGTCAGATACTTGACAATGCCAGATATGATTGACAAAAATGCCAAACATAATTTGTCTACTCCTTGGTACACCTATCTGTAAGGGAGCAAAAAAAAAAAAATATACCTAATACCTCGGGACTGCTGCACTGGCTGCAAACTCCGTCTCCCTAAGTATGGGCAGAATCTAAACAAAACACTAATTTTGCTTACAAAAACATAGCCTAAGCTATAATAATTTAAGAGCATAAAACGTCTAATAACTTATTCAGGGATGGGATGACCTGTATAGCTTAACACAGTAGTGTACCATGAATGCACTAAATCACAAACACACCAGTTCAATAAATAAACAATTGGAAGTCAAGGTATTTCTAATGTTTTCGTAATAAAATATGTACAAGAAGAGGTATGTACAAATAAGCAAAATTCGCATTAATTCTTTAAGAAATATTCAAGCAGCAAAACTATATACAACTGACTTAAACTTTCATAAGTCAAAATTTTATATACAATTATTGAAAAAATTAATTACGTTAAATTATTTACAATCAAATTAAATACGCCGATAAGTGTTTGAGCTCATAACCGCCATCAGTGTTACACTGTTTGCTAATACAAAATATTTATACAAAGCACTTTATTTAAAGTGCTATATTTTCAAAGTGAAATTCAATTTAAATAATGGTCATTATAGTTCAAATTTAATTTCAAGTAAATGCAGCCTGATACCGGTATTAAATTATCTAGCAGGCATCAGGACTCTTACTAACAATTTTACAACAGAATTAATTTAGAACTTCCAGGAATGTTTACAACCAAATCATAGGTTAAGTTACCGATAAAGATTATTTTTAGTTTACACTTTTGTTTAGATAAATTATGTTCCAAGCCCGATCAGATAAGAAGGTCATAAATACCTATTTACAGGATTTGTCGGAAAACCACTATCATCTGGATGCAATCAGCCAAACATACAGGCCAGCTGCGTCCTTGACTCGACTTGACCCTTGCAATGACCCTGGAATTATGAAGTATCAGCAACCTTTGATCTCAAAACTCGCACTTGTAGATTCTTCACCTGCTATTTGTTTAAATTCGAATGGTACAGCTTCCTATGAATTTCCTTTTACTCAAATCTAAATTTATGCCAACGCCATTAGATAACTGGGAAACCTCTTACGTTCAAGACGGTACCATTAGTCATCTAATTTTTAAAATAACTACAGTTATTGCTTTCAGCCGTAACTGACAGCACTAGCCTGCTGTAAGTTTCGTTAAGTTAACAACTTTTAAACCGAACTCGCTTCTTTGCAAAAATTCTTCCTACGAAACCGATCTCTCGAATCACCATCATGCTTGCAAGTTCAAATCAAAAAGACCAGAAAACCGAGACGACCTCGAGTATCGCCGTCGGATCTCGAATCCCTACTCCGTTCTAACTTGATCTACCCGCCATAGAACTGTATACTACCATAGATGTATACGCTACGTAATTAGGATTGCCTACCTAACATGATATTAGCAGGATTTTACACTGCTACAAATTGTGGTGTAATTGGAAAATGCATGGTTCACGACCTTATATTTTCCATCGTTCAATTACTAGCTCGATTTGAAATGATCATTTGGGCTTTGCATAAAAGTCTAAGTATTAACTATATACCACTGAACATCGGTGAAATAGGGTATATTTAGAAAATAATAGAAGAGGAACAGATCTGTATGTAGGCTTTAGGAATTTCAGGAAATGTGAAAGTTAGCTCATAATAAGAAACAATTTGGTCTTCTAGTAATAATACTCCGTAAAGGAGTTTTCGATTTATTTGAAATCTTCTTCGGGGTGAAAAACTGGAGTTAAAATACTATCATGGTTTTGACAAATATCATTAAAATAAATAAATAAAATAAAACATTTGTATAAAAACACAAAAATAACTAATCACGTCACACACATTACATTAAATATATAGCTACTTACACACGGTAAGTTGGTAAATACTAACGTATTACAGTTTATAAGATGAAATAATAACTTAGACTTTTATGCAAAGGCCAAATGATAATTACAAATCGAGCTAGTAATTACTAGCAGTAATACGTTAGTATTTATCAACTTACCTTGTATAATTAACTATATTATATATTTAATACTTGGCTTATAGCCGTAATTATACGTTGCTTCCTGTCCATAATTGACATAAGTCAAAAACTTGACAATGTGAGATAGGATTGACAAAAATCCTAAACGTAATTGAACGTTATGTTGATGTATGTTTGTGTAAACAATTCAGATTTATAAATTTTCCAATTGTCATCATCGGTCTCTGTGACATAATTGGAAAACGCTTGGTCCACGAAAGGTCAAGATGCAGGTTCAAGTCCTGTCCAAGACCTTATATTTTCCTTCTTTCAATTACTAGCTCGACTTGAAATTAATTTGGGCTTTGCATAAAAGTCTAAGTTTTTATTTCATCTTATCAACTATATATATTGATGTGACAACGACTGCACGTTTGAGGTGACACTAAAAGAGTGCTGTGACGCCTCGCTTTAATGCGTCGTTAAAAGGGTGCTATGATAACGGCCGGCTTTGGGCGTTGCTAAATTAATCCTGTGATACAGATACGGCAAATTCTAAAATTTGAAATTTTTGACTTACCTTCCTTTCTAACTTTTCTTTGCTAACACAGCAAAATTGCTTGAGTTTACAAAATGAAATCAAACACAGCAATATTATACAGAATCTATACAGTCAAAAATATTTTCATTCATACAAAATCATATAGAACATTTACAGCATAGTTTCTTTCAAACATCAAATTACCTATTTACTTAATTGTCAAAATGTCTCTTACCTTATTTAGGTTTGAATTTACAGAACTAAATTTATTCTTTTATGGATAGTTTACCTGGCTTTGATTCCCACGCTTGTAAGGTTTGTTTGGCCAAAAAAATCCTTCACCGATAATCTATTAAAAAGGTCAGTATGTTTTGCACTATGAGCACAAACTTTCCTTGGTAAATACCCTTACAATAAAAAATATTATATAATTAAGACCTATTCTATCTTAAACTAAAATGACACATACTCCTAACTAACAATATTTTAAAAATTTGCAAAAATCCGCAAAGCGCTTTTCCAATTCGTAATTAAATATCTTCGACTCTTTGGCATTATTTTAAATTGACGTTCAAATCCCAGTTTAAAAAATCATGCATGGACATTTAAGGATAGTTAAAATGAAATCAGTGGCATGATCATATTTTTGATGGACGTCTATTAATAAAGATATTGAAAATCTTGCAAGCAGTTGCACAGTGTGTCTTATCGAAAAGAATAACCCAAGGAAAAGTCACTCACATGTTTGGGAATATCCTAGAACGTCATGGCAGAGATTACTTTTAGATTTCCTAGGACCATTCCATTCAAAGTTATATGCCTTTCTTTATAAAACTAACATTTAGTGTATTAATTAGGTCTAGAGAACTTTTTAAAACCCTGCCCTAGGAAATTTCCAGCAGATTAATATTGTAATGCAGACCTACATAAAAGCCACATAAAGTTTTGACCCACAAGGAAAGTCTGAAGATTGACATCCTTGTGGTTTGATACCATACTAAGATGGCATTTCTCACAGTTTGTATGGTGTTGTACCCACCAACATGTGTCAGAGAACTTTAACATCTTCAGGAGACGATAAGACATTTTCGTGGGAGTAAATTTACCGAAACAGAGCCTTTGCTTACCGACTTCCTTCGAGTGTTGATGTGTGAGTAGCACTTCAACTTATCAACAAGCGATACCCCTCTTCCTTACCTATCCCATATTGCATCGACTTGTCGTCAATGAGAGTTACAGCGAGGCAAACAGAAACAACAGGAACCCCACTATGGAACCCTCCCACGAACCAAGCAAATTGTTACAACAGAAGCAAAATACTGTGGTAAGTGATAGATCTAATAACTTTGCAATGCATTTAGTCACCTGGAGGAATTTAACTACCCGAGTAAATTTGAGGTTATATATGTGTGATATTTACTACTGATTTTACGCTAAATGTGGTAGTTTTAAGGGTTAACAATTGTTGTTGATGTACTTAGCAATTGGGTAGGAGATGGGGGAAGTACCATTGTCCTTGGCAAGACAAAAATTGAGGCCAATATGCACTAGATTTGGGTTGCCGGAGCATACCATGTCCGACAACGAGTCTCCAATTCTTAAAATCAAACAGTATTAAGCATACTTTTAGTCCAACTCCTTATCATGCTACTACTAACACTCAGGCCAAAAACAATAAAAAGAAAATTAAAATGTGCAATATTAAATGGAGATCGAATAGAATCAGCATTAAGCAATTTCTTATTAGCATATAGGAATTTGGCGCATTTAACTACTAATGAAACTGCAGCGATGGGTATGTTAAATGGAATCTAAGATCAAGACGATGTGATTGGGCAGTAAAATCAAAATACACTAGTATATATGTATAAAGGGTTCAAAACTCGACATTTAGAGGGAGGACAACTTGTGTTAGCTGGAAATTCTCAGCACAATTCTAAATGGAACCATTTTAAAAATGTTAAATCCAGTCGCATACTTAATTGAAAGGTGGTACCTTGTGGTAACATCATATAGATCAATAAATTAACTTGCAAAACAAATTAGCTAACTATATTAGTAAACCAATAAATCTTCCAAGATTTATTGATCTCTAATTCGCAGGAACTGATAAATGAGCGCCAGTTGAGGTTGAGACTCCAGTCAGCGAACCTCAATATCCTAAAACTAATGCTGGAAGTGCAACTATACGCCTAGTAGTTAGAGAACAAAAACAAACGCCAGAGCACTGTTATCTGATGCAAGGAAACATATAAAAAAAGGTTAAATTTATAAATAAACACATAGCACTACGAGCTTCATGTTCTGTTTTCCTTATAAAATATGCTTAATTTTTTCAGGTACTATTATATACTAGAAGTGTTACCGATAGGTTTATTTTAGTGCTTAAACTGTGTTTAACATGTTTGAAAAATGGAGAGGAATTGTAATGTATTACAATAATTTTGTAATACCATTGTTGAATGAATTTTATTACCGCATTATTAAGTATTAATCTGTTCATTAATGAAAGGTATAACACACGAGCAATCCTTATCTTCAGATGTTTTGTTGCGATCAGTTGTTTTGTCATCAGTACGTTATCGAGCATGTTAATAACGGGATGGTAAACAAAACATGCACGGACTGGCTAGGTGTCTACAATGCCAGTAAAACCAATTCGTGCAAATATAAGCTATCTTCTTATTTATTTCAAGTTAGTAACAATGACACTTGCGCAATTTGGATTTAAAGATCCACAACAAATACTTTACATCTAACATGTATATGAATTATTTTGTTCGGAATCACACAGCTAAAACACATGAAGTAAATTGGTCAGTTACCTGAGAGAATATCTTGTATATCAGTATCAATATGGCTTATATCCTTAGACACTGCATAAACAAATACCCCCCCCCCCCACTTACGAGGGGTAAGGTGAAAAGTTCTCGGCCTACAATGAAAGACTGCAATTTTCAGTAAAGAAATTATTTTATTTTTCGACATAATCCCCTTAACTTCAACACACTTAGTCCAGCGTTTCTCCAACATCAGTATTCCTTCCCGGAAGTGAGAGTCTGGAAGGCTGTGAAAATATTCGTCTACTGCCCTCTCAACTTCTTCATTAAACATGAAGCGCTTCCCAAAAACAAGTTTCTTCAAGGGAACAGATAGAAGTCTGAAGGTGCCAAATCAGGGGAATAGGGGGGATGCCCGAGCAAATCGTATTTCCCATCGCTAATGCATTCTTGTGTGCAGGTGCTTGGTGAAAGATTTTTTTCTTCTTCAAGCCAGGCCTCTTCTCGCGAATTTTGGCACCCAGCTGGTCAAGAAGGGTGGAGTAATATTGGCCTGTAATTGTTTTGCCTTTTTCAAGGTAATCTATTAACAGAATCCCTTTCGCATCCCAAAACACGCTAGCCATCACCTTTCTGGTAGATGCGATCGACTTTGTTTTCTTTGGCGCTGAACAACCGGCTTCCACCCACTGCTTCGACTGCTATTTCGTTTCTGGCATGTAATGATGGACCCATGTCTCATCCATAGTGACAAATCGCCACACAAAATAGCTCCGATTCTTATTGAACCGGGCCAAACATTGCTGCTAATCTCGTTTTCGCATTTGCATTTGATCGGCATTCAGCAAATGCGGCACTCATCTTGCGCTGAGTTTTCGCATCCCTAACTCTTTGTGTAAGATGTTTCGCACCCTTTCGTCCGATATCCCTACAGCCTCAGCTATCTCCTTCATTGTCACTCGTCTATCGTCCAACACGATATCGTGCACTTTTTCAATTGTTTCCGATGTGGTTGCGGTTTTTGGTCATTCTTCACGTGGATCATCTTCGAGAGACGTGCGACCACGTTTAAATTCAGCTTCCCACTTTTTACAGTTGACAGGGAAGGAACAGAGCCTCCGCAAACTTTTGCCAACTTCGGATGAATTTCCCGAGGGGTTAATCCGTCCAAAACGAAGAATTTTATGACCACACGATATTCAAGTTTATCCATCTTAAGGAAGCACGCATAAGACGCCTGCTTGAAAAAATTCGTGTAAATAAACTACTCGAGATAGCAAGTTGAAACTTGTCATATGAACTAATGACATGTGCATGCAGATGTGAAGTACAAATTTTTGCTGATTAGAATGCGATCTCGTGTTAGGCCGAGTACTTTTCACCTTACCCTCGTATACTGTTTATTGTAGGTAGATCTTTCAAGCATTTCTTGGTATTTATTAATTTAACACCCACTGTAGACAATTTATAAAACTAAGTTTTTCTAATGGAAAAGAAACTATAAAATGTCATACAATACTGTAATTACATAAACATAAACTTACGCATCAGTTCCTGTTACTGCAGGAATTGTTGCTACGGCATCATTGGTAGCGTTTGCTTGCTCGTGAGTCTGTTTACCAACTAATAAATCAAGCAAGTTTTTTGCTGCAGCATGTTTTGCCTCCTTTTTGGATCTCCCAGTTCCTGTAGCAACAAATTCTGAACTTAAAAGCACCCTATATCTAAAAATAGGCTCATGTATGGCACCCTCAATTTGTACCAATTCATATTTTGGTGTAACTCCACGTCGACTCAATAATTCTTGTAATACTGATACAGGTGTTTTTGAAGGAAGTAACTGCATCTCCTGTTTAAGTGTACTATAAAATTTATAATCTAATATATATTATACCAATTTAGCAGCATCCACTAATGATAAACGTTCAGACGTCATTCCCCGTATTGTCACACGATGATTATTTCTTCGACGATTAATTGTAGAGTGAGGATCATGCAATTGTTGAGTATGAGCAGAAACAACGTGCATAGTAACATTCATTCCTAAAACTGATACAAATCAAATAACAAATTTCGAAGCAGGAGTAAAAAGTATGACAATAATGTTTCAAAATATTCATGCTGTTTAGTGCAAGACCAAAAATTATAAATGTATAAAAACTAAAAAGAATGCGTATTAATACAAAACAACAGTCATCCTTTTATGCCGCCGACTTTTATAAGTATAACATCCTTCAACTTTTTCTATTATAAATTAAGTTCTAATATATTTGTAAATCTTAATATAGAGCATGAATATGAAATGTGTTACAATAAACTGACCCATTGTACATATTAGCTTACGCACTAGAGCTTTCATTATTATCTAAATTCCTTTAAACAATAGAATTGTTATATTTTCTTCAACTTCTACAACGACATTTGTTCTAGTTTAAAAGCTACAGCGTCTGAAGATTTTGCTGAGAATTCACTTGACTTTTTCTTTATTCTAATATTTCTCAAGTCGTCCCTGGCTTCATCTTAATTCAAATTCTGTTTGATGTGTACTTGTGAACGCACCCCACTTAAGAGTTGCTTTTGTTTTCTGATAAAACGAGCGTTATAATAGTTCAAGTTGCCTGTTCGTTGTGTGTGGTGGTTCAAAATAGAACTTCCAATGTTCCAATCCTTAAATTCAAATATTGAAACTGAAATGCTTAAATTCAATTTCCTAAATGCAATAATGATTGTATTTTATTCAAGTATAAATTGTGGAGTGTGTAAGCAGAAAGTTACGTGCAATTTTTAAATGCAGATAACAGGTATCGTAGTTGTAAGAATTAAACAGTCGCCATGTGGACTCAATCAACCATATTTATCTTGCCACAACACAGAAATAATATAAAAATATTTATGCCGATTTTACGGCATATTTTCCTGTCATCTGTTTAAAATTATTATGAATTGATTAAATAGTGTGTGTACAAAATGGTTGTCGTTCATTCTATTTGCCAGCTTTGGGACGTGTATCAGCGACCTGGTCCCTATCTATCAAAGGAAAAATTAATAAATAAATTTAACTGTTGTGATCACTACATAGATGTGATCGGGACTACTGTGTTTAAAACACATTTTGTGGAGGTGGTGTTATGATAGCTGTACGAATATCTATTTCCAGTCATATAGTAAGTAGAAACAATAACCACGCATCAGAGCGCATATATGTATCTGTTTGGTACAGGTCAAAATCAAATACTTATTGGCAATGTCTATTTTCCTCCAAAATCGAACATAGATGCTTATATAAAGTACTGCGAGGAAATACAGAAAACTACTGAAGAAATTCATGAGTTTTTCAGGGATGTAATCCTTTTGGGGATTATAATATTCCTGATGTAAATTGGAAGGATATTGGCCTTTGTTCATCGCCTGATTTCTCTATTAGTATGCCTGCATATGAAATAGAAGTCGCAGAAGTTTTATCTCATACTATAGCTATCGGAAACCTATATCCACTAAATAACATACTCAACAAAAATGGAGTTACTCTTGATCTTGTTTTCTCAACTATGAATTTTAACCATAAAAGAGGCATGTTACTATATATTAAACTGTGATGTTCATCACCCTGCCTTAACTGTGGATTTGTTAATAGCGTTCAAGAAGATATTCTACCATTGAATCTAGTAAGCTATGATTTTAAAAATTAGGACTTTGTTGGTTTAAATAGCTACTTAATAAATATTAACTGAGATGAATTTCTTTTATGCAGTGACCACACTTTTGAGGTAAAAGTTGAGTACTTCTACGAAGTATTATACACAGCATTTGCAAGGTATATTCCCCTTCAAAGACTATATAAAAGTTCATATCCTATATGATTTAATCAAGAGTTAAAACTTCTCATTCATAATAAAAGAGAATCACACACAAGATATAAAACAAACAGCTCTACAAAAGATTACGATATTTTGTCCAACCTACGCACTAGATGTAAAATAGTACAACGCGAGTGCTATAATAACTACATCCATTCTCTTGAGGAATCTATTTCAAATAATATTAAATCCTTTTGGAGCTATGTTAATTTCATGCAGAAAACAGAAGCCTTACCAAACTGTATGTTTTTGGGAGAAGAAATTGGCAGTGGCGGGAATGGTATAGTTAATCTATTTGCTCGCCATTTTGCTGCTGTTTATTCCAAACATAATATGATTGCGCCTAAAGTGACACAGTTAACTTAAATAGTATAAACATAGAGTTACCTGAATTGTTAAAAAAAACTTAGTATCTTGAAATTAATAAAGGACCTGGTCCAGAAGGAGTACCGCCCATAGTATTTAAAAATTGTTGTTCCGTATTAGCTGAACCACTACAGAAACTTTTCAATATGTCACTGTCAACTGGCATTATTCCTAAATGTTGGAAAAGTAGTAATGTGACACCTATTTATAAATCGATTGACAGAGAAAATATCAAAACTACTGAGCGATATCGCTTCTGAGCACCATACCTAAGATTCTGGAAAGTTTTGTAACACCGCATATTATCAGCTCATTTGAGAATACATTAATAGAACAACAACATGGCTTTCAAGCAAAACGTTCCACATTAACCAATTTAATGTTATATTCTACTTTCCTAGCACATGCATTAGAAGATGGTGAACAGGTAGACACCATCTACACTGACTTCTCCAAAGTGTTTGACAGAGTTAATCATAACATCTTGTTGGCAAAATTTAAAGCTCTTGGGGTAAGTGGAAATCTATTATCATGAATTAGTAGCTATTTACAAGGATGCACTCAAATGGTGAAAATAAAAAATTTTAATCTAAGGAATTTGAGATAACTTCGTGTATACCACAAGGCTCCCATCTTGAACCAGTGTTGTTTAATTTGTTTATTAATGATATTAGTAGTGTTACTAAAAATTGCGAATATTTATTGTATGCTAACGACCTAAAAATTTTCAAAATCGTTTCATGTATTGAAAATTCTCAACATCTACAATACACAATCTCAAGAATTGAAGAATGTTGTTACAGAAATGTAATTGAGATGAATATTGACAAATGTAAGGTTATGCACACTTTTAGAAAAAAGAATCCACTAATATTCGAGTATAGGCTTAATAATTGTATTCTTAGCTCTGTTGAAAACGTGAATCATTTAGGAATTCTTTTTAACACTTCTCTTTCATTTCATTATCACATACAACTCATTGCTAATAAAGCATTAAAGAATCTTGGCTTTATCAAAAGATTAACAAAAGCTTTTAACAATATTAATTCAATCAAAATTCTATATATAACTATTGTTAGATCTGTATTGGAATATTGCAGTTCAATATGGACTCCATATTATTCTAGATACAGCAACATGATTGAAAAGGTTCAACATAAATTTATGCGATATGTGGCTTTTAAATTAAATTATACTATTATTGACCATAATTATTCGGAATTATTGCAGACATATATATATATATATATATATATATATATATATATATATAATACAGAAGAATAATCCACATTTGGAATGCAAATGAATGCTTAATATATATTAATAGTTATTAAGATGAAATAAAAACCCAACTTTGTATTTAAAGTTGAATTATCATTTCAAATCGAACTAGTAATTGAAAACCACTAAAAGAACGGCTACAGCAGGACTTGAACCTGCAACCTCTGATTTTCGGATCAGTGCTCTAACCAATTGAGCTATCTAGCCTAATTGTTTAGATGATGTTATACTTAATACTACTGAAGCTTGGCTCTTGTTAACGATTTTCAATTCGTCTTGCATTTAAGGAAATTGAATCTAGTTATATACATAATTCATGTACTAATAACTTGATCATCCCATTTTGCAACGCTTCGAATAATACAAACATGTAATTATATTATTATTAATAGAGAAGAATAATCCACATTTGGAATGCAAATGAATGCTTAATATATATTAATAGTTATTAAGATGAAATGAAAATTATTAATAATAATATAATTACATGTTTGTATTATTCCGAACGTTGCAAAAATGGGATGATCAAGTTATTAGTACATGAATTATGTATATAACTAGATTCAATTTCCTTAAATGCAAGACGTAATTGAAAATCGTTAACAAGAGCCAAGCTTCAGTAGTATTAAGTATAACATCATCTAAACAATTAGGCTAGATAGCTCAATTGGTTAGATCACTGATCCGGAAAATCAGAGGTTGCAGGTTCAAGTCCTGCTGTAGCCGTTCTTTTAGTGGTTTTCAACTACTAGTTCGATTTGAAATGGTAATTCAACTTTAAATACAAAGTTGGGTTTTCATTTCATCTTAATAACTATTAATATATATATATAATATAATCAATTTGAAGCTTCTTGACCATTTATTAATTTATAACCTAACGCTTCATGGATATTGATCATTCAATAATTTCTAACTAATCGTTCATTCACTTTTAAATAAAATTGCAATTAATATAATTCAATTTATTACGCGTTTCGGTTTTACACCATTTTCAAATAAAATTTTCTACAAATTAAATAAATTAAAATTAGTTACAATAATGTGTACATACCAGAAGTCAATATATAAAATTGTTAATTCTTAAAATGATACTTTTTAAACTTTTTTTTATTTTAATGTATAAATATTTTGGTAATAATAAACTTGTCTCTGTCTCAAGGATGTCACATTTATAAAGGTTTAATATATACTAATTGTTTTACTCTAATGTTATACATATGCTATTTGTTGAAATGTATTGATAGGAAAAGTATGTATCAAGATATGTGTTTGCAAAGTAAAGTGGTATTAGAGAATAAGTTTATTAAGGTCAACAGCAAATTTATTAACAGTGTATTAAATTATGGTATACATGAACAAAATCGTCTTGATCTATTTTATAATTTATAGCATCAGGATTTTTTTGAATTTTTATTGTTTCAATTATGTTTCTCTTTTTATCGTTAGTTTCAGAACCTAAAATTTCGGTATTATCAAAATCGAATTTATGTAACTTGTCTATGGCATGTGCAACCAAAAATTGAATTATATTAATTGCAATTTTATTTAAAAGTGAATGAACGATTAGTTAGGAATTATTGAATGACCAATATCCATGAAGCGTTATGTTATATATATTGTAGTGGATTTAAAGGGTTAAATTTGGGTATAAACAATGCAATTTCAAACACCCTGTGTCGAGAGAGGAACATATTTACGTGCAAAATTTATTTCATCTATTTAATTTAAAGTAACAAGTATTGACATAATTTTATAATTAGGGATTAAAAGGCAATAGGTTCATAAAGAAAATCAATGGTATAAGCCAATAGCAATTATTAATTAATTTAATTTAGTTTAATTCAACGGGTTATAACGTCAGACAACGCATCAGAGCATGAAAAATCCATAATCCCAAGACGAAAAGCTTTCTTAACAAACAAACATACGTTAGTTGTATAAATACTGTGAAATGTAAGATCCGAGAAGTGTTATTTTAAACGATCGTTAATTGAGCACACCTGCATGTTGGAAAGGTCATCTTCCGCTTATTTGTGAAGATAACAAGGCGAGCTTCAAAGAAATATTGTTCAACCGTCGGTGGTTTCGCATAAACGCTAACAAAAGTTTCTGAAAGAGCAGAAGGGATGAACAATCACGTATATGCTTCAGAATGAGACGGGCATAAAAGCGTTCGTTTTAGTAGGCACGTATTCGATCCACATGGAGTCCATGAAGACGCGGGCAGCTATATCGATTTTCTACAACGCAAGCAAGGTTAGAATGCGACTTCAAATATGCATAAGACAGGAATAGAGATATTACAGGCGGAGTTTTAAGACGTCACTGCAATGTATGATTGGTCGAAATAGATAGTTTTAGAACAGACGAACACGCGACAGGTGAATGTGATAGTTTTGTATGATATAGTGTGTTGACGCGGGAACATTTCGAGAAGTTTAAAACGGTTATACAAAATTTGGAGAAATATTAATTTCGATTAAGTAGTTCAGTTCGCGTAAAGTGTGGCCAAAGGGGCCTAGTTTTATGATATAAATGCTCTGGGAGAATTAGGAGGGCTGTCTTTAATTTTGCATCGCTTAACAATGTATTATAATCAACTGACAAAGCTTGTGAGTATTAAAAATTTGTAACATGCAGTGAATAGTATTAGATTATTTGTGGCCTTATAGTTAGTAACGCGAGTATAATAGAGTGTAATTTAAATTTAACTGAGGTCCATGAATACTTTAACAAGCTTGTAAATTAATAATGCAATAATAAACAAGTGTAATATACATGGATTTGGATGTTGGAATTGGTGTTAATTGGTAGCATGCAGCTCAGCTTAAACTGAGTTGTCATCTATAAATAACTGGTGGAGTGCGAGCATAATCACGAAGCCGAGGGGTTCAGGAATATAGAGCTTCTTTAACGGAAATGGACTTTTGACGCTTTTTCCAGGTAACGCATTTGAATTTGCTGTTTTTTTATATAAACTGTTGAAACTATTTGTGATGTATGAGTGAACTTTGATGGTCATTTTTGGTAATTTAACGTATTGAAAAAGATACGTACTGACTATTATTATGGTATTTTGGAATATAAAACAAAAGGTGTACGTAAAGCTTATTAAATTTCTTGATGAAATTAAATTTAATTGTTGATAGTACATGGGTTTATTAAGTTTGTAGTCATAGTATGCAAAGTGGAAAGCATACATTAATAAACTGGGTTATCATGAGCTCAACATACTCCAGTGCGCAGTAATAAATAAAGATAAGGTATTATTTGGGGCCCATTTACTCCTGTTGCATTAAATGTGTTTGAAACTTCAATTTTAAAAACAAGGACTTTACAAAGATAGCATTTGTTGAGGTGTAACTAAAGCACCGAACTGTACATAACCATGAATTATTATTTGTAAATAGTGGTAAATAAATATTGTATGATTGTTGTATTATTTTGTGATTTTATTGAATGGTGTGTGAACGGTAGAGAGAATGATAGTGAAGTTAGGTATCCGAGAGGAGGCACAGCTGAGCTAGCCAGGGAAGCTGCTGAAGAAATGAATTTGATGAAGCAGATCCGGGTAAGAAAATTTTGTAAAATTTTTCTAATTTTGAAAGATTTTTTTTTAAAACTGGTGAGGTACGGAGCTAAATTAGAGAGTTCCACGGCAATTTATGACGCCCAATCTGTGGGGCTCGAATGTTTTTTTTTTTTGACTCTGGCGAGGTCTTTATGGACATTCCACCGCAATTTTATATATATATATATATATATATATATATATATAAAGTAAGATGTATCTGTAAACAAACTCTTATGAAAATAATAAGAGCCATTGACAAATACAAATCGGGCTGGTAGTTATATAGCCATTAACAAAACATTAGCTTTATTACTTCATAGGGGAGGAAACATCCACTGACCAATGGTTTCGGCTTGTTAGCCTCATCAGAGTGGAATAGTTCCCAAGAACCCTATGAAGTAATCGAAGCTATTATAATGATATAATTTCGAAACAATCACTGTACTATGGCAAAAGTAAATAAAACCGCCATCAGGTGACAAAACACCAACACTACTAAAGTGTGGAAGTACAGAATTGAACCGAAACTACATAATAAATTTTATAAATGACTATAAAAGTACGTCTGGCCTTTGAGATTTGCGAAATGTTACAGCAAAATTTATTTGCAAACGTAACAAACCTTCTCGTGGTGACACCCGGGTTCATGCCCCAAGGGCCATTCAAATAAACAAAGACAAGTTATTTGCAGTCCGCAATAAGAAAATTGTATATAAAGTAAGATGTATCTGTAAACAAACTCTTATAAAAATAATAAGAGCCATTGACAAATACAAATCGGGCTGGTAGTTATATAGCCATTAACAAAACATTAGCTTTATTACTTCATAGGGGAAGAAACATCCACTGACCAATGGTTTCGACTTGTTAGCCTCATCAGAGTGGAATTATATCATTATATCATTATAATAGCTTCGATTACTTCATAGGGTTCTTGGGAACTATTCCACTCTGATGAGGCTAATAAGCCGAAACCATTGGTCAGTGGATGTTTCTTCCCCTATGAAGTAATAAAGCTAATGTTTTGTTAATGGCTATATAACTACCAGCCCGATTTGTATTTGTCAATGGCTCTTATTATTTTCATAAGAGTTTGTTTACAGATACATCTTACTTTATATACAATTTTCTTATTGCGGACTGCAAATAACTTGTCTTTATATATATACCGGGTGTTCCATTAAGCGTATCGCGCCGCTGTATATCATAAAGTATAAGGCCTAAAGCTTTGTGGAAAAAAATTTATTAAGTAAAGTGGCCAAGAGAAATTTATTTATTTATTTATTTATTTATTTATTGATAAATCCACGGACACAAAGGTCCTTATACAAAATTAATAAAGAATAACAAAATAAAGGGCTATAAAATATAACTTAGTTATAAACTATAACAAAATGAATATAGGACTCAGTACCTATGCAGTAATTTACGAATAATAGGTTTAAAGCAACTTAAGCGATCAGAATTTCGCACAGTCTCATCAAGAGAATTCCATTTCCTCGCAGTCTAGGACAGGCAGAATAGAAAGCAAAATTAAATTTATGCGTTTGCTCCATGATAAACGATGATGTCTAGTCGGATATGAATTAAGACTAAGGGCAAAATGCCCCACTGTAAATTCACAATTTAAGAAACCATTTAGAACCTTATAAACAAAGATAACATCAGAAATATCATGCATTGATTTTATGGTGGGCAAATTAAATTTAGAAGCCACAGGACCATAATTATGATCAAATGGTAACATAGGAGATCCACTCTTGAATGCCAGATATCTGAGTAACAAATGTTGAACTTTATCAAGTTTTACTGTATCACAAGCAGTATATGGCGTCCAAATAACAGAGGCATGACCAAAGCTCTATACAAAGAAATAACAGAGTTTGTAGATTTAAAGTCCTTAGTAGATCGTATAATAAAGCCTAGCATCCTAAGAGATCTAGCTATAACATAATCTAAATGCATATTAAAACTAAAATTGTATTGCAGAAAGATCCCAAGATCTTTTATAGAATTAGTGTTTTCTAAATCAATACCCAATATACTGTAATCGAAAGTAAGAGCAGAACGCCTAGTAAAGTTTTACATTTCGCAATGTTTAACAACAAATCATTTTCGACTGACCATCTAACAACTTCATTAAGATCTGACTGCAAATTAATACAGTCAGTGGTATTACTTATATTACAATATAACTTGAGATCATCCGCATATAAAAGGATTTTAGAGAATTTTACTACATTGCAGACATCATTTATGAATAGTATGAACAAAAGCGGACCTAAATTTGAACCCTGCGGAACCCCAGAAATAGCACGAATAGGACTTGATAAACACCCACCAATCTTCACTACTTGAACCCTATTTTCTAAGTAAGATTTAAACCAAGAGAGAAATTCATTTCTAATACCAAAACAAAATAATTTGTGAATAAGAAGACCATGATTAACGGTATCGAAAGCTTTAGCAAAATCTAGAAACAAAGCATCAACCTGTCCTTCCAATTCAAGAGACACACATATATTTGTGGTAAACTGAAGAGAGTTAGTCAGAGTAGATCTTCCCAATAAAACCATGTTGACTGCTATTAATCAAAGGATAAACTAGATTAGTTAATTTACTAACGATTATTGACTCAAAAAGCTTAGAGAAAGAGCCAAGCAGTGAAATAGGCCTATAATTCAAATATCTTGTCTATTGCCAGACTTAAAATCGGAGTAATATGCAAGTTTCCAAGAAGTAGGAAAGACACCCAATTTGATAGACTTATTAAATAATACAAGAAGAGGCTTATTCAATGAGGCAATACATTTCTTCAATAACCTAGTTGGTAATAAACCAGGACCTGTACTGTCACTTTCATTCATACTCTTAATACAATAGTCAATATCTTCAGAACTAATCACAGGCACATCAAGTTCAGGACAACTATTCAAGAATGCAGCATTAAGATTCGGCGTTACCCTATAAACAGAACTGAAACAATCAGAGAACAGCTGAGCAATCTCAGACTCAGTACGACCATAACAACTATTAAGTCGCATAACAGCTGGAAAACTAGTAGAACATCTTTTTTTATTGACAAATGACCAGAATGACTTAACATTACTTATAGAACTATTCTCAACCTTTAGTATAAAATCATTGTAATTTAACCTAGACAGTCTTAGACATTTTGCTCTTAACATCTTAAATTCGATAAAGTCATGAAGTTTACCAGAGGTTTTCCAGCGCCTATGTGCAATCTTCTTAGATACTAAATATTTACAAAGTTCAGCAGAAAACCAACTTGGATAGGAAGAAATACGTCTAGTTTTCAAAGGCACATTTCGACTTATAATATTATGGACTAGATCTTCAAAGCAAGCAACATCTAAATTTACATCATTAGAATTTAAGAGAGAGTCCCAGTCAACATTATCAAATTCAAGACTTAATTTATCACAATCCGCATTGTAGAAATCAAAACTTTTAATTACGCTACGCAAATTAACAAAAGAGCCTGGCAAAATATCAATACCAAAGTAGCAAGGGACATGGTGAATATCAACCGGTAATATATACTCATCAGAAGAAATTACACTGATTTTAGCCAAAGTAGTAAATAGTAAATCCAAAGAATATGGCTTATTATTAGGTAAAGGAAAGTACTGCTTTAAACCAAAGGTATTCATCATATCACTCACTACTTCAACGGCAGACGCAGAACTAGGATTAAGATAACCTAAAATCTTGAACGAGCAATCCTCTTCATTTGTCCATATGACCTGCAGCAAATTATAATCTCCCAGCAAGATAACATCCATTTCATCATTAGTAAAAGAATTAAGTAGAGACTCCAAAGCAGCAGAATGAGACTGATATACTTGTATAGAGGACATCGGAGGTATATAGACTGCTCCAATAATCAATTTCTTGAAATTTAGATTAATCTTTACAAAGACCTGCTCACAGCAACTATCATCAACTTCACATAAAGCAGAAAGAAAAGATTTGCTTACAGCAACAAGCACACCTCCACCCGCGTAAGGTTACTATGTTGAACAGACCTATCAGTTCTATATAGCACATAATTATCCAGGCCAATTTCACTATCCAGTACAGCACTATCCAACCAGGTCTCGGTGAAAACTATAACATCAGGCGAAATAGTCAGCTGACTTAAATTTACTTGCAAAGTACGAAACTTATTCTTCAGACTCCTACAGTTCTGATAATAGATTACTAGATTAGATTTATCAACATGAACTAGTTTTTTGTCTGTGACTGAGAAGTAATACTGCTCTTTTGAACAACAGTGGGAACGTTATCCAAATACTTGACCACAAGGTCAACTTCCCCAGCAGACGATCTTGTCCTAAGTTCAGAGAGAGCATTAGCATATTGCTGCTGCTGAGATTTCGTCTTATCAAACGATACTCTGATTGGGTGCTTCAATTTAAACCTGTTCTTGAAAACAATAGAAACATCTCTAGAGCTGTTAAGCGTTACAATAACAGGTCTAGTCTTATTATTATTATTGTTAATTGCTGGAAATTATTTTTAAGTTTCAATTTCTACCGCAAGGGGGAGTATTTGCTAAGGTCAACAACAAAATTCAATTTTTCCCCCAAAATTTAAGCACAAATATGCTCAAAACGCGAATAAGCAGTTATCTTTATTATTCACAACTTTTATTTGAAACTTTTTTCTGTAGATCGCACAAGGACAGCTGCAGGACCTGGTGAATTGGTTTACATGTAAATAGGGTTATCTCACAATGCCCATGTTGGAATTTAATAATCTTAGAATCGTTTGAAAGAGAATTTCTCAGGGATCAAGAAAAACGACTAAATTGATTTTTCTAATGTTTTCTAAATATGGTAGAGGGCGATTTTTTCAATCATGCCAGTTTTTGTTCATTTACTTTAAAAAATTAAACGGAAAGACATATTTATCAAAGGGGAATTGAATAAAAAGTAAAAAAACAGATTTTAGTGAAAATCGCACCTCGATATCTTTAATGCTTCTTAAGTTATTCCAAAAAGTATGTGCACTTTAGAGATCTATCCCAGTACTAATTAGAATTTTCCTGAATTTTCGGATCAAATATTTGAAATTATTTAGTCATAAATATTATTATAGCAGATGTTCAAAAGTGCCTTTCATTTAGTGACGATGTTTATAAACATTAATAATATGTTGCTAATAGATCCCTTTAAAATGCATCAAGTAGGCGATGAAAACAAAAACATCCATATCTGTCAACAGGTATAACTCTGTCATACTAGTTATTGTTATAGTAGTTAAATCGTGTATGCTCTGTGTATAAGTTTGTTTGTTAATTTTGAACTACAGAAATGTATTTCTCTAATGCTGAAGCTTATGACATGCTTAGAATTTACTGCTGAGTGTGAATATGCAATGGCATATCCTGAAAGAAAACATTATACCAAAATGGTATTTACACGATTGGCAACACGTTTAAGAGAAACAGTGCGTGTGCATCCAATTAAAATGGCCACAAGAAAACGTACAATTACAAATGAAAACAGTGTTATAAATGTTCTTGCGTGAGTTGAAGCAGATCCGCATGTAAGTACCAGGCAACTTTCTGCAAATTTAGGAATACCTACGACATCGGTGCATCGTATTCTAATAAACCACAAATTGCATCCATATCATGCAGTTTTACACCACAACCTTTTAGATATCGATACTGAAAGAAGATTGAATCATTGCCATTGGTTGAAAGATATGTGCACCAAATATCCCTTATTCTGGTCCCGCATATTATGGACAGATGAAGCTACCATTAGTAGCAATGGAGGAGTAAATTTACATAATATGCATTATTGGTCTGAAACTAATCCTCACTGGATGCTACAAGTTGATCACCAACACAGGTGAAGTGAAAATGTTTGGTGCATCATTATTGAAAACAGAATCTTAAGCCCATTTGTTATTAATAGAAATTTGAATGGAGCAACATACTTGCATTTTTGGTCAACAATCTACCTGAACTTTTGGAGGCTGTTTCACTAGAAACTAGGCAGAACATGTGGTTTCAGCATGACGGTTGCCCAGCACATTATTCCGTGTAAGTTAAAAATTATTTAGAAACAACCTTCCCAAATCGCTGGATGGGAAGAGGAAGTTTATTTCCTTGGCCGGCTAGATCACCAGAACTTACTGTTTTAGACTTTTATTTATGGGGAAGGCTAAAAGATATGGTTTCCAAACACGACCTACCACACGCGAGGATATGATTGCTCGAATTCAAAAAGCCATAACAAGCATTTCAAGAGCCGAAATTGAAACTGCAGTGTCAAGCACCCATCGAAGATTAGAAAAATGTATTTTTAATGATGGAAGTCACTTTGAACATGTGTTGTAATAATGTTAGTTGTTTATTGTTCGTTTTAGTTGTTCTGTTTGTGTGCGTTAAATATGTATTTAGTTTTACCAGTTGACTAAAACTGGTAACCAAAAACGGCATTTTCTTAGGGCTACATTAGCCATTGAAAATACAACATTTTCATATACAATCATGCTAAAGTAATCCCAACCGCATTTTCCTCAGATTTATTATTATTATTATTATTATTAATGTTTAATCGACTACAAGGAAAGACAACGTTGTTTGTAATTGTTTTTGAAACTCTGTTAGCGTAATAATGTATGAAAGCAAAAATCACAATTCTGTATTTCCTTTTCTTTAAAATGAAGAATGACTAAATAATTCAAAACGCTATTTAATCCAAAATTCAAGGAAGTACATATTTTTTAATATGAATACGCTTTTTGCAATAACTTAAGAACCATTAAAGATATCGAGGTGCGATTTTCACTAACATCTTTGTTTTTTTACCCTTCATTCGATTCTCCTTTGATAAATGTGTCTTTCCATTTAATTTTTTTAAGTAAATGAACAAAAACTGGCATGATTGTAAAATGCGCCCTCTAACATATTTAGAAAACATTAGAAAAATCAATTTAGTCATTTTTCTTGATCCCTGACAAATTCTCTTTCAAACGATTCTAATTTTATTAAATTCCAACATGGGCATTGTGAGATAACCCTATTTACATGTAAACCAATTCACCAGGACCTGCAGCTGTCCTTGTGCGATCTACAGAAAAAAGTTTCAAATAAAAGTTGTGAATAATAAAGATAACTGCCTATTCGCGTTTTGAGCATAATACCTTGTGCTTAAATTGTGGGAGAAAAATTGAATTTTGTTGTTGACCTTAGCAAATACTTACCCTTGCGGTAGAAATTGAAACTTAAAAATAATTTCCAGCAATTTCTCTTGGCCACTTTACTTAATAAATTTTTTTCCGCAAAGCTCTAGGCCTTATACTTTATGATATACAGCCGTGCGATACGCTTAATGGAACACCGGTATACAGGGTGTCCCAAAAGTAATGGTCCAAATTGAAGGGTTTGATAGCTGAGATACCTATTTAAATAACTATATATGTTGTTACCCAATTGTTGATGGTTTCAAAGTTATAACAACTTTTGCGTTTTGTCTCAAAATCGTGGAGAACTTCGAATATTAATTTGCAAATATAAGAAATACTAACCTTTTGAAGGTAGTTTGTTTTCTGTTGTATGTGTGAATGTTGCATGTTTAATAAATGATAACTTCCTCAAACATTTACTTATTATCGCAAGAGAAAATCGTAATTTTATCATAATTTTTGTTCTATGAAAAATTGTGTGGACTTTTCAAACTAAAATTACTCAAAAAAAGTATTACCATCGAAAAGCGCACACCTATCCAAAATACTTCATTAATCTATGCACTTTGTTTAAAGGTATAACTGGTAGGTCTGAGATTAAATGCATAGAAAATTTTTGGGTAATTTTTAGGTACAACCCCAAGGACAGCACTTTTATTAAAGAATTCGTAAGTAATAGCCAACTTATAATTTTTGCAAAAGCTTTAGTAGAAGATCAAACTATTTAATATGAATTACATTCTTAATAAATAATAGATTGGCAATATTTTATTCAAGGTTAAGGTAAATCATGTAAAGAATTACTTCATTAAATCAACTACAAACAATGGCAGGCAAATATAAACATTCTTGGCAAATGTTACACATATTAGTTACATTATAATGTTAGTATCTAGTGGCCTGCCTTCAATTAAAAATTGTTTTTGAATCGTGTACAATTGTTCGACTAGATTAGGTCAATTCTTAAAATAGTGGATTTCTGTTTTGTAATTATTGTTGTTTTTGTTGTTTAGTTTCAAAATTCTACATTTAGAAAATGTACTATACTGCTCGTGAGTATGCTGAAATGCATTTTGTTTATGGAGCATGTAATGGCAATGCACGAGAAGCTGCTAGAGAATACAGAATTCGTTTTCCTAACCGAGCCAATTTTCCCGGCCGCAGGGTATTTGAAAGAGTGCATCACGTTTATGTTCAAGGTGAAAGTCCTGGTGCATTACGACAACGAGAAGGAAGGCCTAGAATTGAAGGTGAAGACGAAGTCGTTGCCATGTCATTAGATAATCCTGCAATGAGTGTTAGGGACATTTCCAGGCAATCTGGAGTTCCACGAACTACGGTACATAGAATGTTATGCAAAAACAATCTCCATCCATACCACGTGCAACGCGTGCAAGCTCTATTACAAACGAACCATCCACAAAAGGTAGCGTTTTGCCGCAAAATGCTTCACAGACACCACCACAATCAACAATTCTTTGAAAAAATTTTATGGAATGATGAGTCGCCTTTCCATAGGGTAGTAACATGCCAGTTTTCCACTGGTCATGTTCCAGTTTTTAAGTTATTTCTTTACGTATTTCTCCCTTCCCTTTTCTTTGTAAATTAAAGAAGTTCCTTTTTGATTTATCTTCATGTACCGTACTTTGTATATTTAAAGTATGAATTATATTTAGTTTGTGTTATGTCATAACACGAATTCGTAATTTTCATCCATGTAAATACTTAATTTCGTTTGAAATAAATGTACCTCTCCATTCCGAAGGGACCTACACCTTGCCGAAGTTGTAGATTACTAGAACAGGTGAAATGGCTTGCATGTTCTAATGAGCTAAAGAGCCAAACTACAGGTCCAACCAAAGTAGTAGGGTCGTTAGTGAGGAACCAGGCAAAGATAGGTCCCCGAAAGAGGGCATCAGCTCTTTCGGTACTTAGATTGGCAGAGACCATAGGGGTCGGTATGGCAGTCTAAGACACACTACCGCGATGTGGAAGGCAACGGGAAACCACCACATTACCGTCCAAGTACACAGCGTACCTAAATTAAAATAAATGATGGCATTCTCTGAGGTAAAAGATTCCGGAGTTAAAATAGTCCCCCATTCGGATCTCCGGGAGGGGACTACTTCGGAGGATGCGATCGAAAAGTTAAGAATAAGAGTCGGGAACATTTTGCGAGTCGAAGCGTGGAATGTTAGAACTATGAAGCAAGTGGATAAGCTAGAGAACCTAAAAATCGAAATGAATAGGTCATCATTAGACATAGTAGGGATCAGCGAAGTTCGGTGGCCAGAGGCGGGGGATGTTTGGAGTGGAGACTTCAGGGTAATTCATACAGGAGCAGAGGAGGGAAATTTGGGTGTGTGGATAGTTATGGGGAAAAAGATAGGATACTGTGTAGAAAATTACTTACAAAAGAATGAAAGAGTACTCATGGTTAGATTAGAATCTAAACCGGTAAACACAGTAATAATAAAAGTATACACGCCCACCTCTAGCTACAGTGACGAAGAGGTAGAAGCCATCTACAAAGATATCGAAGACATATTAAGACACGTAAAAGAACACGAAAATTTAATAATTACGGGGGATTTTAATGCAGTGGTAGGTAAGGGTAGGGAAGGAGCGATAGTAGGTTTATTTGGTTTAGGCACTAGAAACGACAGAGGAAATAGGCTGGTAGAATTTTGCGACAAGAACAATTTAATCATTACAAACACATTATTTCAACATCATGCTAGAAGACGATATACATGGAAGATGCCAAGAGATATAGGAAGATATCAAATAGATTACATTCTTGTTAGACAACGGTTTAGGAATCAAGTAAAGGACTGTAGAAGCTACCCAGAAGCAGATATAGACACTCACCACAACATCGTAATTATGAAGGCCGCACTTAAATTTAAAAATTTGAAAAATAGAAACGGAAAAAGGCACTTGGACCTACAGAAACTAAAAGAGAAAGATATTCAAGAAAGATTCGAAAAAAGGTCAAATGAATTGCTCAAAGATATCAGGAAAATATCTGATACTAAGGAAGTAGAAACAGAATGGAATAACATTAAATCCGGCCTCGACATAGCGGCCAGAGATATTCTGGGGTATACACAAAAATAAAATAAGAAACCATGGATAACAAAGGATATCCTGAATTTAATAGAAGAAAGACG
The DNA here is from genome assembly GCA_036346225.1 of Platerodrilus igneus. NCBI lineage: Eukaryota > Metazoa > Arthropoda > Insecta > Coleoptera > Lycidae > Platerodrilus > Platerodrilus igneus. The sequence goes on along the minus strand of JARFIW010000727.1, from coordinate 158,705 downwards.
AAAATACAAAAATAAATCAGACGAAACAGGAAAACAGAGATACAAAGCCATAAAATGGGAAATTATTCGAAAATGCAGGAAAGGTAAAGAACAATGGATAGATGAAAAGTGCAAAGAGGTACAAACTAAGATGGAAGTAGGAAAGACAGATGAAGCATACAAACCAATTAGAATCAATTTTAGGGTTATAGAACCGTATAGCAAAAATATAAGGGACACAGGAGGAAATGTCATTATAGAAAATATAGAGAAAGTGGGTAGATGGCAAGAATATATAGGGAATTTATATGCAGGAGATGAACTAACTGCATTAGAAAAGGAATCAGACATTAAAAATGATGACTATACTTAGAGATGAATTTGAATTAGCATTAAAGGGTCTGAAAAATTGTAAGACGCCGGGTACAGATAAGGTGCAAGCGGAGACTCTAAAAGCCGCTGGTCAAGCGGTAACAGAACGTCTCTTCCAACTTGTAAGCTATATGTGTGAGACAGGCGAGATACCCAAAGATTTCAAACATAACATCATAATAACTATACCAAAAAAGAAAGGCACAGATAGATGTGAAAATTTTCGAACAATAAGCTTGACAGCACACGTATCAAAAATATTAACTAGAATTGTACAAAGACGAATGGAAAAACGGGCTGAAGAAATACTAGAAGACCAATTTGGGTTTAGGCGAAACAGGGGAACACGGGAGGCTATCTTAGCTCTGAGGGTGATAATGGAGAAAACAATAGAAAAAGGGGAAAGCGTGTATATAGAGTTTGTAGATCTGGAAAAAGCATTCGACAATGTAAATTAAAAAAATGATTGAAATACTCACAAAGATTGGAATGAGTTATAGGGATAGACGGATAGTACATAGCTTATACAAAGAGCAAACAGGAGTAATAGAATTAGAGCAGGAACGTAGAGAAGTAAACATCAGGAAAGGGGTGAGACAGGGATGTTCCCTATCCCCATTAATTTTTAACTTGTACATTGAAGAGGCAATGAATACTGTCAAATGCAGGAAGACATTTGGAATTACTATGCAGGGACAAAAAATTGATATGCTTAGATTTGCAGATGATATAGCGGTATTAGCGTCTAGCAAGGAAGAGTTAGAAGCTGTTCTTAATGAAGTGGAAACGGTTCTAACACAGAGATACGGTATGAAAATCAACAAAAGTAAAACTAAAGTACTAGTATGCAAAGGAGGGAAAAATAAATCAAAAACAAGAATTCAAATATGTAACACGAACTTACAAGAGGTTAAGGATTTCTGCTACCTAGGAAGCCAAATAACGCAAGATGGGAAAAGCACAAAAGATATAAAACAAAGATTAGCACAAGGCCGTGCTACATTTAACAAGAAAAAGCAACTACTGTGCTCAAAGACCACAAACATAGAAACAAGGAAAAGATTGCTCAAAACATATGTGTGGAGCACAGCACTGTACGGCTGTGAAGCCTGGACAGTGGGAGAAGCAGACAAGAAAAGGTAGAAGCCTTTGAAATGTGGTGCTACAGACGTATGATGAAGATATCATGGACAGACAAAGTTAAGAACGAAGAGGTACTAAAAATGGTAGGGGAAGAAAGAAATATGTGGAAAACGGTAACAAATAGGAGAGATAGGATGATAGGCCACATACTACGACATGAGGGAATAGTGCGGAGATAGGAAAAAAGAGAAAAAGAGGTAGACCTAGGTTAGACTACTGCACACAGATAGTGAAAGATGTAGGCTGTAAGAGTTTCAGGGAAATGTGTAGGCTAGATCAGAATAGAAATCAATGGAGGTACGCATCCAACCAGTCCCAAAATGGATAAATTAAAGACGAAGAAAGTAACTGCACTTAAACATGATATTTATTATAAGCAACTACAGCAAGTAGATGGGCAATATTCTCGAATTATGGTAATTACGTGAAAGCATTTACTGGAAAACTATTATTTCGGCAAATGTCTAAGTGTTGGGGGATCTTGGCAGCCACAGGTTGCTTAACCCCCTTCGATAAATCTCAGTGAAATAGGGCATAATATTAGAAAACAATATAAGGGGAACCGAGCTGTATTGCTGTGTGAGAATTTCAGGGAACTATGTACGTTAGTTTAGAAAATAAATAAGTGCAGTTACATGTCCAACCAGTTTTGAAACGGGAAACCCAATGACGAAAAAATAAGCGCAGATAAATCTGATGATTATTATAAACAACTAGTTGTTTGTTGTGAAATATCTGCAACTAATGTTGACTGTGCGAAAAGATATATTGGAAAAAATATTAAATCAGTAAATGTTCAAGTGCTGGGGGAACTTGGCAGCCACAGGCTGCTTACCCCCCTTCGCAACCATTGAATGTCGGAGAAATAGGGTATATAATTGTAAAACAATAGAAGGGGATCGAACTGCATCTAACAAGAAAGGGCGGCGCCTATGATGAAAGACAACAAACATAGAACAAAAAGTTGTTGAAAGGGTATGTGTGGAGCACAGCACAGACAGTCTGAAAAGCAGACAGAAGAACAGTAGCAGCCTTTGAAATGCCGTGCTTCAGATGTATGAGGATGGACAGACAAAGGTAATAACAAATAGGTTATAGAAACAGTAAGGGAACAAGGCTATCTTTGGGGGAAAAATATGAGAAATAGAAGGACAGAATACGTTCTAAGGCATTTTTGGGGAATAGTATGGGATATATGACAAGCAGAGATAGGAAAAAAGAGGTGGATGTATACCTAGATCAGATAGTGATAGATGCAGACTGTGCAAATTTCGGGGAAATCTGTAGGTTAGTTCAGAATAGGAAACAATGATGGTACGCGTCTAACCAGTTTCAGGACTGAAGACCCAATGATGATGATGAAATGTACCTCTAATTATACCACAAGTTATTTGTGTTATTACTTCAAATGGAAGTAATAAAAAGTAACCTCTATGTTATTGGTAGGTTTTAACCAGTAACACAAGTGAAGTAGTTTTGAATCTACAATTAGTAAAAGATTTACCTTGACGTTAGTTTCCTCCCTGTATTACCGGCCGATCGATATTTAGTAATCTGCGCATAGCAGGATCTTTATTCAAACCCGGCTGTGAGATATCACGCCATTTGTTCCTCAAGATGCCTGGTCTTCAGATGGTATGTATTAGATTCCTACGCTGTTATAATATTTTAACAAAAATAATTTTATAGAAGTACGTGATAATACCGTATAAAGTTTTGCCGCTAAATAACCCATCGATTAGTTTAAAGATGGTAAGAATTGTTATAGATAAAATCTGTGACAATTTAAATGTACCTCGTGGCACTTCCGAATACTTATACAAAATTTGTATTGTAGGGTCCTCCTTCCGAGAGATCAAAGTGGGCAGATGTGGAAGTATAATTATTCGTTTTGATTTTCTAGCGTAGTATAAAGTACCTCTACTATATTATAACAAAAGATGCATCTGGAATCTTAAGTCGTTTTTAAATTATGTACCGAACAAGGTCGTCGAAATAACATTGCAGGGGATTCAAATATTTAGGATTTGGCACTTTACCTTCCGACTACAACACAAAATCAAATTGGTGTTTTGTTACCTTTAAAATTTACCTACTTTGGATGGCAGATGGCTGTTGCTTTATATGTATCGATCCAAGTACCAGATTTGGATATGGTTCACAAACCACCTGTCTGAGTTTCTAATTTGAAGTGCAATATAAAGCAACAGGTTTTCTTAAAAAAACTGTAATTAAGGAAATACACAGGTACGTGTTGTATATTTGTTTCTTTATGAGATAATTTTACACAAGAAAAATTGAATCAAAAACTTTGTTACTGTACTTTGGACTGCTTTACTTGTCTGTGGACTTTTGTTAAATTTATATAGTTCCGTTTCAAGGTAACATGTTCAGGAAATCTTAAGTAAAGAATTTATATAATGAAAGTGTACGCCGTAAGTTTCATGAAACTGAAGGTTTAAATACTTATATTTCTCTTTATTTTTTTTTGCTAAAGCAATAAAAGTTTCATTAAGTATTTAACACAAGATAGGTACATATGTGTTTTTGAACTGTTATTAACTAAACTGTTTCCTCTTATTTGTTGCTTATAATAATAGTAACATATCTGTAACTGTAAAGTTCCTTACACGTAGGTGAAACGAAAATTTATTTATGTTTGAAGGTTCTTCCAAATTTAGTAAAATTAAAATTGTTTTATTAATAGTAACAACAAAGTTAGATAAACTAATCCTAATTGTATATTTTGTTTCGAATTGAAATTATTTTGTAATATAGCCGAGGTACTTGATTTATATTCTCTCAGTTTAATTGTTGAAACCTCCATAATTTCCTCCCTGAGATATATAAGTCCATGCAGCCTCCGAAGCCTATAAACGTCGATGCCAGCTGCGCCGAAATATACTCTATATTTCGTCGCGTGATTACTTTATTATAACACCGGGAAAAAAGTAAGGCACAGGGTTGGAATATTTAATATTCACAATCTCCACTTTTGGGCAATTGAAAACACGAGAACTGTACGACACGATTAATTTCAACAACGTTTTAGCATTAATTTGTGGGCTGGGATAGTCGCAAGTTGAGCCATTTGAATTACCAGCTAGGCTCAATGCACAACGGTACCTTCACTTCTTCGACACGAATTAAGCGATCTTCTAGAAGATATCACTCTAGAAACTAGGTGTATAATGGTTTCAACATGATGCGGCGGATCCGTGGTGTAGTTGATATGTGTGTGACTACTATGCCCAAAGTCCCGGGTTCAAATCCCAACACGATCCGCTTGAAAAATGTTAGGCGAGCATTTTTCACAAAAATACACCCTCATTCGGATGAGAGATAAAATAGAGGTTGTAACACCCAAGAACATTTTTTAATTAACCCAAATTTCAAACAAAATTTCTTGCCCATCACTGATAATTCTATCTAAAATGTAACTCATCAATGACCAGAATTAATATAGTTACCCAACCCTAGTTTAGTTTTGGGTGACAGTTGACAACTTTGTGGACCATAATCTGTCAACTGATATCTAACATCCCTTGTAATTTAGGAATTTTTAAATTAAGGCCCCAAGAAAATGTTAGTTTGTTCTAGAAAATTCGAAACCGGAAGTGTGCAATAATATTTAATTTTTTGCGATATCTATAAAAAATATGAACAGAAAGTAATTTAGAATATTGAAGAATAACTTAAATTTAAATATAGGGTAGTTTCCAATCAGCAATGGTAATAATAAAAGTTGATTTAAGCAATTAACCTGAAAGCACATGATGGGGTGATTTAAGATTGTGAAATATGTAAGGTTTTTAATTGGCTAGACCGGTCACATGACCGAAAGTATATAAATACGGTAAGTGGAAAATTAGAAAAGAAGACACACGAAGACACACAAAGACATACGAATTCTAATGTAACTAGCCGGGGGATTGTTACGTGTTATGCTGCATGGCCGCCTAGAAGCATTGGTTATGTTCAAGTTTAAATTAACGTAATGTTTGGTTAATAAATCTGTAAAGTGAGGATGCTATATACTTGAAGAAATAGTGAATTCAAGGAGTTGGTGGTGGACATAATACTAAATATTAGTATTCGGGGATATAAATATATTAGCTTCATTTTACAAGATAAGGCTCTTTCTTAAAGGAGAATTTAATAGTGGTGATTTTAAATTTAATCAGAAAACTAAATGGTTAAGTCGTAAGTCGTTTCATGGTAGGAAGCGGTTTTATTAACTGCAAAGAAGTTGATGATTCACCACCAACATACAGTTCGTTGTTTAGAGATGGTAATGTGCTAAATAAAAATAAAAGTTACGAGGAAGAACCACCTCCATACTCTGCACTACACTTTGAGAATCACAAAGAATTGTCACCTCCGTACGGTTCGTGGTTTACCAGAAATAATCCCTGCCTACATCCAATACGTGATCCCCCCCCCCCACCATATGATGATTCGCTACCTTATGGAAGTGCTAGTTTAAATGAACAGATTCAGGTTTTTGAAAGCTTGGTCCCAATCCAATTTGGTGAAGAAGTAGGGAAATATAAAGAGTTTCGAGCACAAAATTTATCAACGCCCGTGTTAAGCACTATCAACCCCAATGAGGATAAGTTACCTAGGAAGTACCGTAGACACTAGAGCAACAGTGGGTATGGTATACCCAAAACACGTATTGGGTGAATCTTTGAATAAATGATTCGAGAGAACGGAGGTGTATATGCATATGCATGCATGCATACACGTGAGGATGCAGGTATGAACCTTTATACATATGTTTTTATATATGTTATTAAGTTGTTAGGTTAATGTTGGAATTTTTGGTCATTATTATTAACGCTACCGCTTATTATTATGAATTTTGTGTTGAATATCAAGAGTTATTGGTTATGTTTAATTCGGGGTCAATTTGTTTTAATTATAGAACTTACATTGATTAGTACAGGGTATAACAACCAGGGTTAAGGTAACTTTTAGTTAAATAATAAATATTTTCTTGTTGCATTCATGTATGTCTTTTAATTTTTTGTGTAAAAGACCAAGAAAGTGAAAGGTTTTGTCGATATATGTAATTTATGCAGATATATCGCAAAACCCCTACGTCAGTTAATACTTAAAGGTTATTAAATTCATTACTTGATACGAATGTTGATATATATATATATATATATATATATATATATATATTACAATTAGGTGTGGATTGAAATACATTTAGGGTACAAGGATTCTGTAAACTCTCGGGTAAGTTAACTCACCAGTGTCGATTTCAGAGTTCTATGCCTAACCACCCTGAGGAATGTCCATGTACTCTCCACTGCAGAGGAGCCGAGGCGTTTGAGTGAAGTATAGTTATTGCTGTTGGATCAGAAATAGTTGACAACCTTCTGGAATAGGTGAGTGGACCCTTGTATTGAAATCTTGAACTGTAAGAATTGAAGAGTTTGCATTTTATTTTATATGTATTAGGTAACTCGTTTCTTGTTCTTTGAATGTAATTTAAGACAAAGAAAAAGGGTGAAGTATTACAAGGTCCCGCTTGTGAGTGATGTCATGCACGCTAGAAATCCCTACCTTGATTGGAATAGCAAGAGTTATGCAAAATTAAAAAATTTTCCAGGTAATAGAAACTCGCTTTCTGGCCAATGTAGTACCTTCGGGTGGAGCGTTGGAAAATCAAATGTAAGGTTTCAACACGATGGCGCTCCAGCACATAATGCACGTAATGTTAGTGAACACTTAAATCATGCATATCCCAATCGTTGGTTAGGATGATGAGGTACTATCTATTGGCCACCGAATTCCCCAAACCTCAACCCCCTGGTTTACTTCTTGTGGGGTTATATGAAAGAAAATGTATATAAAACATATACCACAAACGAGCAGGATCTTCATAGAAAAATACGCAAAGCCGTTGGAAGGCTACGGACACGCCTTCGGGTTTTTAAAACGAAATTTTTAAGACGGTATCGTTTATGTATAAGAACTAGTGGTAAGACATTTGAACCTGGCGATTTGATGATGACGTTACCGGCATAGTTAACGACATTCGTGGCACATGTATTTTCTTGTACTTATTAATAAAGTTGTCTGCTTATTATTATTAGTATCTTAATTATTCAGTGTTTTAATAGAGTACACAACATATATCACCTATTAAACCAAAGTTTGGCGATCATATTAACAGTACAAACTATTCAGTATGATCCAACAATCAATGAGTAATAGCATTATTCTGTAAAAATGTAAATCCATTCTTTTGAGAAATGAGACAGTCAATAAACAGTCTACTATGCCCAAGGTCCCAGGTTCAAATCCCGACACGGTTCGCTTGAAAAATGTTAGGCGAGCATTTTTCACAAAAATATCCCCTCGTTCGGATGAAAGATAATATAGAAGTCCTGTGCGTGAGTGTTTTCATGAACGTTAAAGATCCCTACCTTGCTTGGAACAGCAAGGGTTCGGAAAAATTCAAAATTTTCCAGGTAAACAAACTCGCTGACCAATGTAGTACCTTCAGGTGGAGCATTGGAAAATCACATGTAAGGTCAATAAACAGTTCAAATTAATAACGTTATTTTACACAGATTTATAGTGCTCTATATCAAAAGTAATCACAGTGTTAATGGATAGCACACGCTTTCAAATATTCATTACTCCCTTGCTTATTAAGATCTAAATTTAATTACTGCACTTTCAGCATAGTACTTTTACGAAATAAGTTTTTGTGTTTGCAATAGCTATTTAATAGTGGCATATAGAAATAAGCAGACAAAACACCTTACTTACAATAAATGCCAGGAGGATTGAATAGTGCACACATAATTTAGTATTTTTTTTGAAAACCGCAATTTTGTATAAAGACAAACGAATAATAAATAATAACCTCCAAAAAAAAAAGTCATTCTATTCTAATGCGAGTAGAAGATATACGGTAGAGTCAAAAGCCGGTAAGCCATTTCTACACCTATGGCGGCATAAAATCGATCGATTATAAATTGGTTGATATTGTTAAGGCTTTAAGCACAAAAATAAAACACAAACTATAAAAGATGCAGGTAAATAATAACAACTTACCAATTCAAAACGGCATGTTTGTTAACCATTCGAATAAATAAACTACAATACCGCAAACGAAGATCAAAAATGCTCCTGCATTGCTTATCATGCGCTACATAGATAACCATGCGCTAACCGCTTATCCGGTATATAATAGACTCCGAACATGAACATAGGAACTTCACGTTACAATAGCTTCCGTAACAACCAATCAAAGAAACCGAAATGCATGTTAGGGAAGAGTGTACTATGTTAGACCCCTAGGTTTTACATTAAGAAATTAGTTGTCAATTTTTGTTAAAGACTAGGTTATTAAAAAAACACTTTTAAAAAGTATGTTGCAATACCAAGTCAGAATAATAACGGTGCGTAAACAGTGCAATTTGTACAAGGGATAAGCTAAGTGTATTATCTATGATTTGTACATTTTATAAACTTTGCAACTAACAAGATTGAAACTTATTCGTGCGCATATTATTAGCCTTAATTTCTAAAACTCTACAGCATTTTTTAAGTACAGTGATGAAATTATTGATAATTGTATATAATCCGTAATAAAACAGACTCTTTTAGATAAATTTTCGGTAGTGTAATTCGGTGTATAGATTAATACATAGGATAGATAGATTGATAGCTGTTTCCAACGAACTTCGTTCGTTTATGAAATCGATTTGTCGTCCGTCTGTCTGTCCGTCCGAGGCCTTTCTAATGGTCGGACATCAATGTGTGATACATCAATCGATTCAGCTCGGTGTCCTGAGCTTAAGTTTTGATGTCAGTTGAAATCGGGCCACGGGGACGCCGTGCCCCCGCGATATTCCGTCGGGAAAATTAAAATTTCAAATAGGTCCAAAATTAATGTGCGATACATATTTGGACTCCCTAACATAGCTGAGTCGAAATATGGTACCCCACAAAATCTGACCACGGATACCCGACCCCCGGGAATTCATTTTATCAAAATTTCAAATTGGTCCAAAATTAATGTGCGACACATATTTAGAATCCTCTGAAAAAACTGAATCGAAATATGATGCCCCCTTATTTACACACACAAACACACATACATACATACATACATACATACATACATACATACATACATACATACATACACACACACACATATATAGCTTTTAAAATATTTATTCAATAAAATAAAATATATTAAAATGTCTCTTTTGTTGTTTATAAATTTTTGTATTTTATCTGAATACTTATAATTATTACAACATAATAATTTTAATTTCTTTAAATTGTTTTAAAGTAAGTCTACATTTGGAAGTTCGTTGCGACAATGCCTTGCATTTTCAACTTGTTTTAAGTGCGTATAGCACCAGGGCACAGATTATCCAGCATAATCTGTGACCAGGGTGTGAGACTCGGAACAGTTCGAAGCTATTCCTAAAAGGAACTGGTATTTTTTTCGTTTAATGACAGTTGCACCGCTTCTTAACTTGAAGTAGGATCAAAATTGTTGATGTTTGAGAGGGCAGGGGAAGGATAAATTAGCAGCTCCTGAGTTTGAAAGGAACGCAAAGCCTAATACACCACGTAAAAGGAGTGACTAATGAAAAGATGGGAAACGTGCCAAAGGGGATCAAGTAATTAAACGACATATTTTATAGTAATAAGTTAACATTTGACCCGTAGAGATGGCGCTGGCAAATTTAAACTTAAAACAAGCGGTAAATTTGAATTTACATTATACCATATTAAAAGTTTGAACCTAAAATTAAGAATTTGTAGTATTCCTGTAGCTAGTTTTGAGTAACCGTTTTATACAAATTACAAATATGTTCTGCAAAAGGAATGAAAGCATATCAACGAATCAATTTAACTCATTCAAACAGGTAAAAGAATAATTACCGCAAGTAATAATAATATCTATTTATGTACAAGTTTTTTACAGTCTTAACAAGGTACATATTTCATTACAAAATAACAATCAGATTAATTTGTACCTTACTACATATCCAATTTATTAAATATCTCTATAACAGTTGCCCAAATCATCAATTTGATGTAACATATACATTGTAGGGGACATTCAGAGCTATAGCAAAATTAATACTACTTAAAATTGCAGCAAACAATTTATGATAAGTAATGTTATTTATAAATCTCTGTTCAAGACCCACCATCACGATCTATGATCTACCGAGACTTCAGCTACTTTAACCTAAACAAATTCGCATTGGATGCCAAGCAGGTCCAGTGGGACTATGCTGAAACTTTGCACAATATTGATGACAAAGTATGCTACATTAATGACCATGTCTTTGGTCTCTTTGATTTACATGTTCCACTTCGTACTATACAAATTAAGTAAAATACACCACCTTATATAACACCAACTATTAAGCTTATGATGAAAACCAGAAATGCAGCTTATAGAGGGTATCTGAAAACCAAAACCATCGCTAAATACCAACTGTTGGAGAAACAATGGGACAATTTACACTAAGCGTGAAACCCCAGATTATTTCCTTAGAGCTAGTGGACTGTGACTTGGGGGTAGTGTTGCGATAAAATACTCTTAGCGGTAAATCAAACAATGATCATGCACTTACCTTAATGTTCATACTGTTGGCTTCTACGGAAGTGGTTAACAGCATTCAAACCAGAACAAATCTCCGCTGACGGATTATGTAGAAGCGCAGTAGCACACACATTCACCAAAAAATGTATATTGTTTTAATACATGACCGCACGGGCCGAATGCTTCGAAACGAGTGTACAAAACCAGTGCTAGATAACACCGCCTGGTTTATCGCAAACAAAACCTTGACTGTTTAAAATAAATAACATTGAAATGGAGAGTGGCGTTCTAACCCAATTTTGAACACCAACTTTATAAAGAACTGCGTAATTACATCACCACTGCCATTAGAAACGAAAAAAAAGCCTACCTAGAATATCAGTGTAGGATCAATATTGGTAACCCTAAACTACTGTGGAATGTTTGTGATAATTGCCAGATCCATCCTAGAAATAAACCAGAAATATCGAAAAAAATTCAAAACCCTGATGATGTCAACGGATTCTTAATCTTGTCGATCCCTCGCCTGCTCGCTTCACAGGAGCTGATAGATAGCTACTGCGCTAAATCTCCCACCGTAATTAGGAAATTGTATACCTTTAAGTCAGTAACTTGCAGGGAAGTTGAAGAAACAATCAAGCATATAAAGTCTAACGCACATGGTGTAGATGGCATCACTCGTAAGATGCTATTGCTAGTATTGCCCTATTGCATTGGTCCCATCACTCACATCATTAACCACTCTTTACAAAATGGTAGCTTCCCATTAATCTGAAAACGATCCATAGTTGTACATATCGCAAAGACAAACTTAGCATCCACATATAGTGATTTACGACCAATTAGCTTATTGCCTATTCTATCCAAAGCCATTGAACGGATAGTATACAGTCATCAAAGCCCATGTCTCTGTCAATAATGTATTGCCCCACCATCAGTCTGGATTTCGTGTCGGTCACAGTACTACAACAGTTATGAGCAAGGTTATAAATTACCTACTACATGCAATTGATCAAACTAAAGTCACATACCTGGTTTTTCTAGACCTGAGCAAAGCATTTGATGTTATTAATCATGTACTCTTAATTTCCAAACTATATTATAATGGACTTAGAGGCTCCCGTCTTCAATGGTTTACTTCCTACCTTAGGAATAGACATCAATTGGTAAACCTGCGAGGTAAGAGCTCAGAATTTGTGCATGTCTCACAAGGTGTGCCTCAGGGAAGCATATTGGGACCCTTACTTTTTGAAATACTTACTGCTGACCTCCCACAATTCTATCCATGGATTGCGGCTACCATATGTATGCAGATGACATTTTGCTATATATATCAGATGACGTTTCTAAGACCAATGGTGTCATTGAGCGCCTAAATAATAACCTTGAGTCAGTGAAGGGATGGCTTTCCAACAACGCATTAATTTTAAATACCTCTAAAACAGGTGCACTATGCGTTGGATCTAATAAAATCTGTCCTATTCATTACGTGCACTAGACTTAAAAGTAAATGATATTAACATCGAGTTGAAAAATAGTGTCAAATATTTAGGTGTACTTATAAATTCTTCATTGAAATTTGACATTCACCTCAACCACAAAATAAGAACTTGCTACCACAAAATTCGCTCGTTATACAGGCATAAAGACTACCTCAGTCCAAGCATCAAATGGAAACTATGCAATAGCTTAATTCTCTGTCATCTAGACTATTGTAATGTGGCTTACTACAACCTTTTATCCATTCAATCTAAACACAGAGCACAAGTTATGCAAAATGTTTGTTTCAGATTTGCCTACTACGCCGCATACTCAGCACATAACACCATTCTACAATGCCAACCAGTTACTGAAGTATGACTAACGAGTCAAGCTGCCTCTGACAATCTTCATCCACACTCTGATTGCTACCAATAAACCACCATACTACAAGATCGACTGCTCACAACTTAAACTTACGGACTGTCAACCACTTCAGCATACCACCGCATTCTACAACTAAATTCGAAAGTAGTTTTACATACATGGCTCCACATGTGTACAATAGATACTCTGAAACATTCAGCATTAACAACAAAAATAGATTTCACACCGAAATGCAACGCATTCTCTTAGTTGAACAATGCACATCATAACAACCAACTACATCTACGATAACAATAATTATTAACTTTTACATATACTTATTTTGTATACTATGTTGTTTTCTTTTCCTTTTGTTGGTGGAATTGAAAATCAGCTCACTGAATTCTCACCACTTAGTAAACACCAATAAAGTTGTAAATAAATAAATAAAGAAGAAACCACCTATGTAGAACACGGAATTTTTATCCATAACTATCGATTAACAATATTTTTATTTATAACTATTGCTTAATCAGTTATCAATAGTGTTCCAACTATCACAAATCAATACTTATTTTTTAAAATCGCCCACCCCCTACTCCTATGCATGATGACATTATTTGTGGCAAACGTTTTATAATTTTTGATTGCTGCTACACATTGTAGTAGACCTATTCCTAATTTCTAATCGACATCTCCGGTGCCTTATTTTTAAATATGTTGTCAAAAAAAGCATAAATGAATTCTCAGAACACAAAGCAAAGTTAGGTTCAATACCTAAACTATGAAGAACACAGAAAAATCTTTTGGCAACGAGTTACTCTGTAGTAACGTATTAAAATTGTTGTTATGCACTACTTCAATGATTTTTAAAAATTCGTACACTTCGTTCGAAGGAAACAACAGACCCTCTTTGAGATAATCAAGAACAGAATTTTTTATCACTGCGCTTACTGTTAGAAAAGAAAAGTTGGACATTTTAGGTATTAGTGAGGTGAGATGGCCAGATAGTAATAACTTTTAGTAAGATAATTATAGAATAATTACAACTTCTTCAACTGATGGACAGGCAGGGGTAGGAATAGTGTTAAATAAAAGATTAGGACGTAAAGTTAAAGAGTACTTACAATTTAGTGATAGAATAATTATGGTTAGATTGAGTACAAAACCCAGAGACACTGTTTTAGTACAGGTTTACATGCCAACAACTCAGTACGAGAATGAGGAAGCAGAAAAGGTAAACAAGGATATAATTAGTATAGTGAGAAAAGTAAAGGGAGATGAAAATTTAATAGTTACGGGCGATTTTAATGCGTTAGTGGACAATGGTAGTGAGGGGAAAATAGTTGGAAAATTTGGGTATGGTAGACGAAATGATACAGGAGAAAGATTAGTTGAGTTTTGCCAGGAACATAGATTAGTAACTGTAAACACCCTATCATACAACATGTTAGAAGAAGATATGCCTGAAACACGCCAGGTGATAGTGCTAGATACCAAATAGATTATATTTTAGTTAATTCGCGTTTGTAGATTTAGAAAAAGCATTTGATAGGGTAAATTGGATTGTAATGTTCGGGGTTTTGCAAAAAATAGGAATCTCTCATAAGGATAGAAAAATTATTTATAGTCTATATAAAAACCAAAGCGTAGTAATTAGATTTGATGAAATAGAAAAGGAAGCTCAGATTAAAAATGGCGTTAGATAAGGCTGTATACTATCTCTTTTGATTTTTAATATTTATATTGAAGAAGCTTTAAACTCAGCTAGAGAGAGAAAAGAGATAGGCATTAGCGTACATGGACAGAAAATAGACATGTTACGTTTTGCAGATAATATAACCATTATAGCAGAGTTAGGAGAGTTTTTAAATATTTTAAATGAGATACTACAGAGTAGCTATAGTATGAGAATTAACTCAGGAAAGACAAAGATAATGACAAGTGAGTTACCGCCTAGTTATAAACCAAAATTAAAAATTTGTAATACCGAGTTACAGGAGGTAGATGAATTTTACTATTTAGGTAGTATAATTACAAAGAACCAACGTAGCAGAAGGGATATAGTAACTAAAATAGCTCAACTAGAAAAATGTTTTTAAAAAGAAAGACTTACTAATAGCTAATCGTATTAGTTTAGATAATAGAAAAAGTTTCCTAAAGTCGTACGTATGGAGCATTCTATTATACGGTAGTGAGACTTGGACAATTAAAGAGGTAGATGAGAAAAAGCTTTTGAAACTTGGTGTTATAAAAGAATGTTAAAGATTAGTTGGACAGATAGAGTAACAAATGAGGAAGTTTATAGAAGGATAGGTGAGGAACCCTGTATGTGGAAACAATTAAAGGTCAGGAGAGATAGAATGATAGGGCACCAGTTAAGACATGAGGGACTATTTAGTAAGGTCTTAGACTATAGACTACCAAATAAAAACAGAGTAGGAAGACTTAGACAAAGCTATATTAGTCAAGTTATTAGAGATTTAGGTTGTGAAGGGTTTGTAGACCTTTTTAGACTAGCTCAGAATAGAAAAGAATTTAGAGCTGCGTCAAATCGACCTTAAGTAAGTTCAAAAACGAAACAAAAAAAATAAATAAATAAAAATCAGTTAACTAAATGTCACCATAACATAACTCACAATTAGTTAACGGTCTGGCATCCTTATCATAGAACTAATTATGGCCGATCTGCCTTTATCGATCAAATAACAAGAGCATTTAATAAGAGCAATAGCAGGGATATTTTTGGGATCACTACAACTAGTTTTAGAAATGGAATTTCCTGGTGATTTTTTACATCCATTAAGATAGATTCTTTTGTCTATTTACGGTTATATTTTTATTGTATTTTGTGCCAATTAGAAGTTTTGTCCTGTAGATGCACTATATAAATAAATAAATAAATAACATATAACTTAATATACGTCTCCATGACATAGCTCACAATTAGTTAGCGGTCAGGCATGTTGGCAGCGATTCGTTGCTTAAGCCTCCATAACATATAATTTAACACTTTTCCTTTTTTGGAGGGGGATAACCAGGTAATACTTCATTTCCCTATAAATGGGAATCATGTAAACATGTTGGAGTTCTTTAACAAACATCAGGTTCCTAATATCTATGTAGAACCAGGTAGATAGGAAAAAGATATAAGAGTATAGGAAGACCTAGACCAAGCTATATTAGTCAAATTATTAGAAATTTAGGTTGTGAAGGGTATGTAGAACTGTTTAGATTAGCACAGAATAGAAAAGAAGTTAGAGCTGCGTCAAACCAACGTTAAGTTAGGTCGAAAACAAAATGATGTTAATGCTTACTGTTATTGAGATAGTTTCTAATTGAAAAAGAGCACAGTATTATTGATGCCGAGTTGCATTTCTAAAGAAGACTGTCAATTTCTAATGCTTCGTGGAGTTGGTAAATGCAATGCTACAGCAGCTTTTTCTGTATCCTCTAGGAGAAGAGTAATATCAACTTCAACACGATTGTTTCATATTGTCAGTGTATCTGCGATTATATTTACTAACAAATGCAGACTTCAACTCATTAGCAAATAATGTATGTGCATCTTTGGATAAAAATTTGTTTCTTTAATCAAATAGCACATTTTTGCTCGGATACTAGATTTGCTGTTTGTTTTCAGTGATGCACAAGAACGAACAAACAGCTTGCTTCTCCGATACAGCTTACACCTGATTTTGTTGCAATCCACCTGAGATTGATTAAGCCTCCTCTTAGTTTAAAAACTATACTGCTTCACTGATTTGGCTGGTTTCTCAGGAGTTTTTACAATTTTACTTGTAGATGCTCGTTGATCTAAAAAATTCAATACTGTATAATGGAGCAATCACAAAAATAAATGCTTACTATTATCCAACAATTGTGACGGTCGTGGGTGTTGCGACAAAATGAGATCACGATCGGGGCTATGATCCCAATGCACCTATAGCAAGGCAGTGCGGTGGTTAGACTTAGCCGCAGGAGGGGGTGCACGACTGGCTTCCGAAAACCGGGACCGATATGGTTCACGGAAGCAGGAATGGGCACCAGGGTCGAAGCCGCTACTAAAAACCTAGAACCTTGACCCAAGGGTTCCGAACAAGCACAAGGCAAAGCAATAGCCTCCCAGAGTCTCAAAATCTCAATTCCCTTACCACAATAACAAATCTCATAAAACCAAACTCAGAGGGATTAAATACACAATTTAATACCAGCGGCACAATTACATTGATTACAAGGCTAAAATAATCACAAAATAAACTGTAAAGTAATATAATGCTAAAACATAAAATATTTGCAGTTAAGGAAATAATAAATGGTGAAAATAAATTTATTGCAATAGGCAAAATAATAGATAGCACAAACGGTTACCAAAATTAGCAACATGAATTAGTAAGCGTTTTAACTATGTAAAACTATTGCATAGGGTGAGTCCCGATTCGCTAAAATTTGTGTTGACTTAGATGTGAGCCACTAACGGGCACTACACGTAGCATGTAGCGCTGCAGCTAAATAAGTAATACATTTTATTTGAACAAAATTGGCAATTAACTAATAATTTTAACTATATAAACAGAAAATCCATACAAAGTTAAATACCTGATCTACTTAGTTTAAACAAGTTTAGTTGTATATAATATCATTAATTAGTAAAGAATACGCATGCATGAAGCTGAACCTACCTGTTGGTAAAAGATCAATTCCATTTGTTGATAACTTTCCACAATAATTAAGTTTCGCTACTAATTAGATTTCTAATCTCTGTAATATCGTTGTAATTAAATAGCACAGCTCCTCTTTTAAGAATACACCTATCCCCCGATTTACACGGTAGATACGTTCCTGAGAAAAACGTGTAAATCGAAAATTAAAAATTTTCAAGTCAAAACCGTGTAAATAGAAAAGCTTGCAGAAAATGCATAATTTTGCTATTTAACAGTTGTGCTTTTTTTTCAATATTTTTAGGTGTACACAGAAATAAAAATAAAATGCATTGACAGGTTAAAATATGTAATATATTACGGAAACACTGTTTTTTTAGTAAGTAAGTAAGTAGATTTATTGCATAACTCAATATAGGTTATTAAAGTATAAAACAAAATATTATACTATAAAGCAAATTATTAAAATACAGTTAATAATATAATTAGTTTTCATTTCTACAGCTTAAAATATATTTTTTTTAATTACTCTTGAATTTTCTTTGAGAAGGCTGATTTGTAACTGATTTTGGTAATGTATTATATATCTTAACGCCATAATGAAATACATTTTTTGTGGTTATCGTTTTATTCTTCTTGTATATATAGTAATTGTCTGCTTGTCTTGTGCTGTAGTTATGTATATCTGACACTTTAATTAAGTTGCTAACCAAGTACGAAGGCAGCAAACCATTTATAAGTTTATATATAAAAACCATACTATTATATTTCATTTGTTCCTGAACATTTAAAAAATTAAGGCATTCTAACATTTTACGGACTTTGGCAAATCTGCTACATTTTAATAAACATCTCATTGCACGATTTTGTATCTTTTGCAATCTTTCCAAATCACTTTGGTTTGAGACAAATAAAATGGTGCTGCAATATGTTAGGTGTGGATAAACTATTGCTCTATATAAAGTTATTCGATCAAAACTTGATAGCTTTGCACTAATTCTTCTCAGAAATCCAACCTTTTTGCTTACTTTATTTATAACCATCTGTAGATGCATTTTAAAAGTTAATTTTCGGTCGATTATTACGCCAAGGTATTTAATGTTCTCTACCAGTTCAATATCAGACCCATCTATTTGTACATTCCTATTTTCTGTTTTTATCATTTGATAACTTCTATCATTCGTTAACAACATCCATTTTGTTTTATCAACATTTATCTTCAGCTTATTTCCAACTAAATATTTGCTAATTCTTATTAAGTCACTATTTACAGATTGAATCAGGTTTATTACATTTGCACCTTCAGCATATATTAAAGTGTCATCAGCAAACATATGCATCTTTGTTACCTTCACTACATTCACTATATCGTTTATGTAAATTATAAAAAGCAATGGTCCCAAAATACTTCCTTGTGGAACACCCCACTCAATTTCTGATTTACTAGATGTTTCCCGTTGCCATCTCGTATCTTGCTCCCTGTTTTGTAGATAGTCTTTAAACCACTCTAACGCATTGTCTTTAACTCCATATTTTTCCAATTTTTGAATGAGAATATTTCTACTTATAGTCTCAAATGCTCTTTTGTAATCTATAAAGACTGCACACACCGCCTTTCCTTTATCCATTGATTCTTTCCAGTCATTTATAATTAGCTGAATCGCTGTTTCACACGAGTGTTTCGTTCGAAAACCAGACTGATAGGTGGTTAATATATTAGTCTCATCCAAGAATTGCTTCAGTTGCTTATATATTACTGTTTCTAATACCTTTTCAATTGTGGCCAACATATTTATAGGCCTGTACTCTTCGCATTTCTTTGTTGATACTACTTTTTGAATTGGTGTAATTGTTGATATCTTTAAGTCCTTGGGCACAATACCATGCATAAGAGACATGTTTATTATGCTTAGTAGCGGATAACCAATAATATCAAAAAGTTCTTTAAGAACTCTACTGTTTACACCATCCGGGCTGCTTTTATTTGCTTGCTTATATACCAATTCTTTTAGTTCATGTATTTTTAATAATTTAAAAGTACTTAATTCCTTCAGGCTTGTACGTATTTGGTCGTGAAACTCAAACTTTTCAATACCAATTGATGATGTAATTTCTGTTATACTATTTCTGAAGTAAGTATTGAAGTTTTCAGCAATAGTCTTGTCATTAGTTTCTAGTGTATTCTAAAAAATAATGTGCTTACTATTTTGAATACGTTCGGTTTTTAATACAGTTTTAAAGTCTTCCACATTTTTACTGGGTTACTTTTATTTTCATCTATTTTCTTTTCATAATATTTAATCTTAGCTCTACGGATCATGAATATCACATTATTTCTGCATTCTTTGTATGCTTTCCAATCTTCCATACTTCTTGTGAATGTAAATTTTTTATAAAATTTATTTCGTATATTAATTACTCTTTGTATTTCTCCATTAAACCATAATTTTGAACTATTTTGTGACACCTCCTTGTCATATGAATTATGGTGAATTGCATTTTCAATGTTTGTGTAAAATGTTTTATAAAGTTTATCGATGTTGGTTATTTCATACTTCCAATCTGCCAATATTAACTCGTTCTTTATGGCCTCATAGTTAAGAATTTTTTTTATTTTGCTTTCTGCATCAACTTGGAGTTTTTGTGTGATGTGACTAATGTCTGCAACAACAATACTATGATCTGTAACTTTTGGAGTGTGCCATACTGTACTTTTTAATCCATTATTATTAGTTATCACTAAATCTATTAATGTTTCAGGTTCCTTAGTAATTCTTGTACTCTCAGAAATTAGTTGTACAAATTCAGTCCTTTACAATATTTTTTAACTTAATTGTATAGAAATCATTTATTTTATTCCAATCAATATTGTAATCCCCAATCAGAATGATATCTTCACTACCACGTGATTCTACTAGTTCTTCTAACAAATTTTCCAACAGGTTTAATTATATGTACATTAAACAGAAGAACAAAAAATAAAACTTTAATTTTATGCGAAGAAATACAGACACAGTGAGCGTGTGCAGCAAGTCAGCACATAAGCTCTGGATTCCCCGTGAGATGTGTACACAGTGCATGTGTTCAATCACAGTAGCATTTAGTAGAGTGCGATAAAAACAAAAAAAAAACTTATTTGGAAAACAGTGTAAAAGCGAGAACGTGTAAAACAAGTACCGTGTAAATCGGGGGATAGGTGTAATTGTAAGATAGGTTTTTTTAAATTGATTCCAGGAGAAATGCTTACTGCACACCTGGTAGTGACGTCAAATATTTATTATTAATTAGCAAGTCATTTCTGCCCATTATCTCAATTCACTGCATAGCGTTATAATGACAGTACAAATTTAATTACATAATTTTTTAAGTTTAAAGCATTCCACTTACATCATACATTTTTTAGAAAAATTAAAAAACGCAACATCTGGATTTTTAAATTTATTACTGTAACAGAAATTACCAATACATATGTACTGCGACTCATTTTCACATTTAAATTAAAGTTGGTTGTAATAAATATTCAATTTAGTAGAGCTTGAAGAAACGCAAACACTAAAAAGAACGAAAACAAAATATAATTTTAAGCAACTATGAGTTTAGGTTATGCATATAAATAATAAGCAAGCCATCGGTAAGCAAGTCATTCTGTAATCCTTATACAATTGCAAAAGCCACTTTAGTTAAGATTAGCTATCTCATTAATCTATGCTTCAATGGTCTTACGCCATTCACGATTACAGCTGGATATTCGGATGAAAATATTTATACCTTTATGATTCTTTACAGCACCAAAAGGTATATAAATATCGTTCATTTTTCAAAACGTTAACAAAATTTAATATTAAAACTTTGTGTTACAAACACAGTTAAACAGAATAATTGAAGATGTTGTAATTCCATTTAATAAAAATAAGCAGTAATTAGAAAGATCGATAAACACAAAAGAAAAACTTAAAGTGGTTAATTGACTGTTGTGATTCCTGGCATTAAAATAGGCGAATACAAATTGAAGTAATAAGACATGTATCGTAATTTAATTGCTGTTCACAGTTCTGAAACCCGCTACAATTTATGATAAAAGTTTTGACTGCAGCTAATATTTTTTATCGGAGAATTATTCTAGTTTGTTATACCAATTTAAAAGATGTTAAGGATAAAATGGGCGTTACGTTAATAAATTTTGAATTGTCCCAAACGGGACGAATCCCCGTAAGGATATAAGAATGTGTCAGCTAACTGCAGTGGTGCTGGAATAGGTTCTTGTGGAAGAAATATAAAAATAAGGATAATAAATAAAATGGTTGAAAAAACTACGCTACAAAATTACTTACCATGAAAGGCTGTTTCTCTTGTCATAATTGAGGAGCGCCAAACCATCTAATCACAACAATCCCTTTTTTTTAAAGATAATAATAATAATACATGTTTATTTCCAACAAGAATACACCCAATTACAGGAAATAATTTACAATTCAGTTTCAAAATCAGTTTTTAATTTGTTAATTGATGAGGTAAATTCATACCGCAATGAAGACCAAGTTTTTTAGATCACTATATTGTGATAAATTATTATTGCATGAATTGCATACCAACTTGGTTACTTTTGATTTAGAACGAGTCAATCTAATATCGCTATCAGAAAGACCTAAACATGTGGTATGAACATGCATTTTACATACATCACATTCAATTGAATTAGTGTTAGGATTACATTGTGAATTGCAATTTACACATTTATTACGTTTATCCATTGTATTTGTTACTCAAGTTGAAATTAGAAAACTAAACGTGGACACAATCTCTTCATGTTTTTGGGCGATTAAAACGACTATACTTTAAACAAACAACAACGCCTCGGATGGGATTGGGTTAGATATTATACAAAGGAAAAGTACGTTATAAAACAGTTAAAATGCAATTAATTTAACACTTACAATAGTTGATACATATCAAGAACTTCTATCAGCTTTTTAATATTGTTTTCAACAGAGCACTATACACAACACGTCTATACTGTACGAACACAAGATATTTGATATTATCTCTACCAGGAAGACAGTTATTCGGCAAAAACCTCTTTGCTTCGGTTTCCTATATTTCATCACCTCTTGCCAAAACATCTTAAAACATTTATTTTATTTTGGTTAAACTAAATAAATTAAAAAATGAAATGTCTTCCAAATTCGATTCCATCACTAGTGTAGTTGGATATCCTTTACAAATGTGTCTGTATATCTAGTTTTTAAATAAATTCCAATAAAATTAAACCGAAACTTAAGTTTTATTAATATTACATAACTTCAAGATAAATACAAATATACTTTCCTTAAAGCAAACTACATTTCTTCACCTCACTCTGGTTAGGTATTGCTAAAACAAATCCTAAGCAGACATAAATCTAATCCATCAATAACTTTATCACTCAAAATTGTTCCTCAAACTTGGTAGATAATTTAAAAAAGTATACAAGCTTCTTAAGCTTCTTTGCGAATTAAAGCACTCATAGTTTTTAAAATGATCTATATTTACGTTTCGATCCATGATCTAGGATCGTTGTCAAAATAATAAAAACTTCAAGTTTGACGTTTATGACATAAATTGAAGGTTACATTGATTTATTGATGTTTGAAATATTTGGTTTGAGTACACTAAGCAAAAATTTTTAAAGTTTAAAAGAATGATTGCCTTCAATTTGTGTTGCGACCTGGGATCGACTTTCCTAAGGTAGCCAATACGCTTAACGTGAAATCAGCTGATTAATTTGTATTGGTGAATTTTATATAAATTCAATAATTTGGGAAACATTTTTTAACATGTTTCTATTTATTCAATTGAGAGATTTCTAATTTTATGTCTTATTTTACCGAGATTCAGTGAAGGGGGTTAAGCAACCTGTGGCTACCAAGATCCCCCAACATTTATAATTTGCCGAAATAATGGTTTTCTAGTTAATATGTTTATTGTTATGTAATTAGTTATTGTATGTATATATAGAAATCATGTATGTAGGCTGTATTTCATGTTAATATCGCAAGGAAAACCCAGGAAAAACTTGCAATGCTACCTAGATATTGTGGGCATTTGATCTTCATTTGTTATTTCTTTTGTTATTTCTTTTAGTAATGGAATCCATTGTTTACTGAAAGTCACGGATTCGTTTGCAACGCAGTTATTTTTATGTCAAAGTTTTTATTATTTTGACAACGATCCTAGGTCATGGATCGAAACGTAAATAAAGATCATTTTAAAAACTATGAGTGGTTTAATTCCCAAAGAAGCTTAAGAAGAATGCTAAACAAACCACAACAAACATACAGGGAGTATTTATAAGTATACAAGCATTACATTTTAATAAAAAAAATGTAATGTATCCTTTCACAAACTGATGTCCTAATTGTTCTTCATCATCATCATTAGGTCTTCAGTCATGGAACTCGTTAGACACGTACTCTCATTGTTCTGAACTAGCTTACACATTTCCCTGAAATTTGCAGTCTGCATCTATCACTATCTGATCCAGGTCTACATCTATCTCCTTTTTCCTATCTCTGCTTGTATCCCATACTATTCCCCAAAAATGCTTTAGAACATATTCTGCCCTTCTATTTCTCCTATTTTTTTCCACAGATATCTTTATTACCCTATTATTTCTATAACCTATTTGTTATTAACTTTGTCTGTCCATACTATCATCCTCATACATCTGAACATTCAGGCTGCTACCATTTTTCTATCTGTTTTTCCTACTGCCCGTATTTCATAGGCATACTGTGCTGTGCTCCACATATATGCTATCAACAGTTTTCTTCTTGTTTCTATGTTTGTTGTCTTTTATCATAGGCGCTGTTCTTTCTTGTTAAATGCAGTTCGGTCCCCTTCTATTATTTTACAATTAACTACCCTATTTCTGCGACAATCAGTGGTTGTGAAGGGGGCCAAGGTCCCAGGTTCGAATCCCGACACGGTTCGCTTGAAAAATGTTAGGCGTCATTTTTCACAAAAATACACCTTCGTTCGGATGATAGGTAAAATGGAGGTCCCATGTGTGACTGTTGTCAGGCACATTAAATCTCCTTATCTTGCAAAATTCCAAATTTTCCAGGTAAAAAAACTCGCTTCCTGGCCAATGTAGTACCTTCGGGTGGAGCATTGGAAAATCACATGTAAGGTTGTGAGGGGGGGGGAGCAAGTTCCCAGCACCTAAATATTTGTCAATTTAATATTTTTCCAATATATCTTTTCGCAGTCAACATTAGTTGCAGATATTTCACAACCAACACCTGTAGTTGTTTATAATAACCATCAGATTTATCTGTGCTTATTTTTTCGTCATTAAGTTTTATGTCTCAAAAATGGTTGGACACGTACTTCCTCTTATTTTTATTCTGACTACACAGTTCCCTGAAATTGCCACACAGCCTATATACAGCTCGGTTCCCCTTCTATTGTTTTCTGATTATATGCTCCATTTCACCGAAATTCAGTAGTATATGAAAGGCCGGAAGGGGGGGGGGGCTCCGTGGCGTAGTTGGCATGCATGTGACTACTACACCAACGGTCTCGGGTTCGAATCCTGACATGGTCCGCTTGAAAAATGTTAGGCGAGCATTTTTCACAAAAATACACTCTCGTTCGGATGAGAGGTAAAATGGAGGTCCCGTGTGTGTGTTGTCATGCACGTTAAAGACCCCTACCTTGGAACAGCAAGGGCTCGGCAAAATTCCAAATTTTCCAGGTAAAAAAAACTCGCTTCCTGGTCAATGTAGTACCTTTGGGTGGAGCATAGGAAAATCACATGTAAGGTAGAAAGTCCTAGCAATAGGTTTTGCACTAATTTCAGGAGAACTTGCAACCGCAGGGGTTACTTTCAATTAAGTGCAAATCACATAAATCGTCTACTACTTAGCGATATTCCAATATAAAAATTGAACAATTATTAAATTCCATCGTGTGCTACAATAGAGTACGCAAATTTCTTCCATACCATATAAGCAAGCATTATGGAATAAATTTTAATGTGCTCTCTTAGATGCAGATTACAAGAACCATTTCAAATTAGTATTTTACACTTAAAATAGTAATAATCTGCATAACAGATATTGACTGAAAGATTACACAGGTTTGACTTAGACATGCGGTTGGTCAGTAGTAGTAATTTGTTTCAAAAAAATACTTGAAAGGGGTCAGATACCAAAAAAAACAAGCTATTATAGGAATAGTTCACGTTAATGTAGTAGCTATAAAAATCTACCGCCTCCTTTTTAAAAAATCTAGGAATAATTTTGGGTTTCTGGATATTCCAATATATTGGTCAAAATCTGGTGCCTATATTTTCTTTGTGATTCTTTAAATTTCATGTTTTTGCGATATCGGTTTAATTAACAAATAGTATGTACGATTTGTTTTCTTTTGTCCATATTGAAATGTTGTACCTGCTTTCATAATTATAGTAGGAACCACAAAAGTCCTCTACGTCATAGATGTCTTAACTCAATTCAAAACATACGTTTAAGATTATTTAAAAGCTTAACTAATGTATATGATAAAGATAGTACGATTTGTGTGTGTTTTAAATAAAGACATGCGTAAACACGTTCATCTGGGAAAATGACAGAGAAAAGTATGTGCCGTGTTTTGAACTTTGTACTTAACAGGCTAACCTTTGGTAAAATTATGCCTTTTCTTTAAAATAGGATATCTTTCTTAGTTTTTTTGTAAATGGAATATACTTTTTAAAGTTTTTAAAGCTTGATGGAAACTTCAGAACCTGAATATTTATTGGGTATTTACGAACTAGATGCTACATTGACTTAAAGCTTTCAACTTAATTCGTACGAATACAAGTGATGATGCAGACGACTTTTTTCATGGTTTCAACTATATAAAAGCAGATTTGGTTTGGAACATTATTCACCAATTATCAGTACCAAAATAGCACAAACTTTTTAAAAAAACTGCTACACATCAGTTTAACTCCAAGAAAATTTTCATTATTCGAGTTTATATTTGGCTATAAAACTACCTCAGCCCACGAATTGGTTCATTTCCAAATAAAATAAGTCTAGTAGCAAGAATAGTATTTTCGAGACCTTTACAACAGATGCTTGTATACTGGAAGTTTACTACATCTTTATGCTGAACATACGTATTGCTGTAATCAAATTGTTCAAATTTTTCAACTCTGCCACTTTTGATAGTCAACATTTATGGATTTTCTCAAGCATCTCAAGACACCCTAAAGTTTTAGCAGCAGTTCTTATAATCAACACCGTCACAGTTATGATAAATAAGCATTATCAAAATTTTTCACAAACTCAAATTGACTATAATTATAATCAAGTATGAACTTCAAATGTTTTTAATCACGTGTTTGATTAACTATTAATTGTTATTTATTTGCCTAGTTTTACTAAATGGACAAGTTCCAGGTTGATAGATGTATCAAAAAGTTCAAAAAAAATGATATGACAAATAAAAATGAATTACACTATGCTACATCAAATGTTCAAGTTTTATTATATTTTTGGGTTTTAAATTACATTAACATACAAAAACTATGCTGACTCGAAGAAACAAATATTCAATGGTGTAAAGCTAGCTTCTATTTAACGTAATGGTTAATAATATGGAATCCACAATGTTGTACATAATGTCGTATGAAGTACGAATGATAGCGAACGAAAGTGTGCTCCATATAAACACTTACAGCTTTTAAGGTGGTGTATGGTCAACCCCTTTGATAGTATCTGTTGAAAAATAGCTAATATTATTTCAGTGCTTTTCAGGTGTAACAACTCAAACTTCACTTTACAAGCAAAACTACAATATTTGGTAAATTAAATATCTGTGGCGTAATGTTTAATCGAAAAGTAGAATTCCTTTTGCCACAATTTAATAAGTGACAGCTCCTTATTGTATCATTCCTTATTTAATGAAAAACTAAGCATTCTGTTTACTAAAAAAATTAAAAGAAGCACATTTGTTATGATTTGATGCAGACATTATAAACCGTTTAACGTTGGTTTCTTTGATATAGATATCAAATTTTAGTCTATTGTCTTTCCATATCACTAAAGTATCTAAAAAAGGCAACTGCTTCTTATTAGAAGGAAAAAATGAAAAAATTGTGGCTAAGGAATTACACTTTTCGATTTGGTAAATTAGGTTATATTAAAATATAGCCCGAAAATTGTGCAAAGCATTGCTTCCTGTTTATTTTTGTATATTCTCTAGAATACAAGAAAATTATCAAACTTTTTATGCAGCGTAATTTCAAAAAATTACTCTAAAATGTTACATACCATTTTATAGGTATACTGTATAACAAAAGTAAAATTAACTAACATATTCCTATGTTAAATTTTGTTACTGATCAGATCAACGAAGTAGAAATATGTAACTTTACTATCAAGCTATCGAGTCTTCGCGATGGAAATTAATTACAAATTTTTATTTTGTTTTGACAAAGGGCAAGGAAAATGAATAATTCAAACGGCTCTATATACGAATCACGTAGTATGTGGAACCTTTGAGCATCAGTTAATACTGCAGTCAATTAACAGATTCGATAACGTTATAATGGCAAATAAACTACAAAGATTATTCATAAGAATTAACCAAAACATATAGCTCGTACTACTAATACCCTTAAACAACATAGACGTGCTTTAAACCAAAGAACTAGGATTAAACAACAAGCGCCATCTTTTCTAATTCGTTGATCAGGATGAAGGATAAGAATTAGAAGTTCTTACATGCATACTTTTAACATATAACTATAACATACACTTAGCCAATAATTCTATCTATAAGACAAAACAACCCATTTTATATGCAAAGAGATTTGGTGGGAATGAAGTTTACTTTGAGTACAATACTATACTAGTCAAAAAAATAACTTAAATCCTTTAATTTTTATAATAGTACAGGCGCATTATTGTTTAATACAAAGATTCAGTGGCATTGGTTGGCCTTGGTTTTTTAATCTTATCTAAATTCTTTATGACAATGTCATGGAGTGAACAGTATCTGTTACGAATTTCCGCCATAACAAGCCATAAGCTTAAGTATTCCTTTTCGTCCATTTCTTGAACTGCACCGATAGTCTTCAATGTGTGGATACTTAGCAACCTTTGATATCAGCTTACCTGTTAAAGATATTCAAATTATAAACATTATAATACATATAAGAATGGCTTAAAGATATACTAAACAGTGCAGTATAGAAATTTCAATGCTAAATTTCCGAGATTCAATTATTTCTTTCCCGAAATAAATACTATTAGAGAAAAACGCTAACCATATATTCTATAGTTTACAATTTTCAGTTCTCTGGAACGTAAAAATCAATGAAATACAAATACAAATTTAAGAAATCGGTGATGTCATGGGATTATGACAACAAGCCCATTTATATTTCACTAACAAAAAATACTACTAAGAATAATTATAAAACCAGTAGCGAGTAACAAGAAACAGGATTTTATTTGTAAATACTCCCTGTATGTTTGTTGTAGTTTGTTTAACATTTTTCTTAATTTTAACAACAATCCTAGGTGATGGATCGAAACGTAAATAAAGATGATTTTAAAAACTACGAGTGGTTTACTTCCCAAAGAAGATAAAGAAAAAAGGATTTTATTTGGTTTTGTTACACACCAAAATGCGCTTCACAGAAAATTTTAGTGAATAATTGTACAGGGTATAGTACAGTACTTAGAAAATATGCGGTGCAAATTATCTTTGGAGTTTTTTTAGAAATAGCTTTATTAGCGTGTCATATCGTGAGAAAAAAATGTCAAAAATAATTTCCTATGGTTCATAATAGACATCATTGTCTTTCCGACCAACGGCAAACGAAAAAGGGTCATGGTTTAAAAGTTGAAGTGCAGCCGCCATGATTGCTTCCTGCCTTGACTTTCCTATCTTCAACTGCTTGTGCGAGAGTATTGCATTATTGACAATGTGGTGGAGTGTATACCTGCTAATTCCCCTAACTAGTCCTTCCCGTGTTCTCGTGAATGTTCATGAAAACCAGCAAGCTCCGCTATGGACACATGGTCTAGAAAAGGCAATATGCATCCACAACAAGGCAACCCTGAGATAAAAGAATAATTATCTGTTACCCAGCTTGATAGTATGTATTCATTTAAAAGGTAAGCAGAGTATAATTAATTACATTATTAATTTGAAACATAAATTAGACTACCTTTTTGTAAATTCCATGAAACCTAATACGTGCCCTATGCAGGCACATGATCGCACCTTTAACTTGTTTGTACATAGAACAAACACACATGAAATTATAGCAAATTCACCATTCGTGAACTTTGTAATTAGTTTATTATTTTTCTATTTTATGCCCACGTGTATAAATGTACAAGTTCTCAATAAAGAAGTCATTATTAAAATCACAACAAAAGCAAAGCAAAATGTTACTTAAAAATCCCTACATGTACGATTTGCTTCCATAATTTTGGAGGAACATAGGTCTCTCCAAATCATGTTCAAACAATTCACAGTGTCATTGCCATTTATAAGAACAAAAGTGTGCTTTTTAAATTTGCAGTATGAGTGTAATGCAAACCAAGCCCTTTCGCTATTAGCCTTATATTTTGATTGAGGTTCTCAGCTACTATCATCCATCAGTAAAGGTGTGGCCATTTTACTTGTTTTGGTGTAAATTTACAATAACGCGTTTGTAACTTCGTCTTTATTTTATTCTGTCAACTATTGTATCACTTGGAATTTCTCTGAATTGGTCATTTTATACCGAAGAAAGCGCCTACTGGACAAACGGTATTTACCAAATAAAACAACGTTATCATTTCAGAAGAAGCGAGTCTAAATATCATACAGCAATGATACATGAAATGATCCTGTTGGTTGTTTACATATTTTAATGGCACCATTGATTTTTAAAAATATAATTTTTATTTCATGAATTTCATGGTCCCTGAAAATTGAAAATCGTATATCAATATATATACTTGGATGTAGTATTCCTTTTCTACAGAAGTTTTGGAAATAAAATCAGATTTTTTGTGCACAATTACTGATGCATAAATAATATATGTTTTAACTGTTTTTTTTATTTCACATTAGCGAGTAACGTGCAATTTAATTGACTACAATAATATAGAACAATTGAGCTATAGAAATAGAATGGCTAAACAAAATTTAAAAAAAATTGGAAATACTTTTGTCCGTGAATGAGTAAATATGATAGCAGGAATAAGAAAACTTCAATATCTTAACATATTCAAATAAGCAGAAAATCTCACAACCTTCAACGTATTCAAATCGTTGGTCTTCAAAATATAAATGATAAAAATTTAATTTAACGATACCACTGCACATAGATAGCATATAAAAAAAATAAAATTAACTTATTCAATACCACAAATATACCTCGTGATATAAAGTAGCGTGAAATCTGATCATAAAAAGCTGCCGCTTCTGATTCAACAGATTGTATTTCTGCCAAAGTATCCTCTTGAACCGAAACCCCAAAGTTATTACCATCCTCAATTTTTGGTATCATGAAAGATACCCACATCTTCAACTGAAACAAACAACAAGATGTAAAAAACATATAATTAAAACACTTGAAAAATAGCTAAGAAAGTTAAAAGTTTGGTTATAAATTGGTACTTTAATATTACCGTCAAGACGGATGTTATACATGCGACAAGTAATCAGAATGACGTTGTAACTATCTGGCATGATTAGATCGTAGTAGGCATCTGCAGCCAGATTTTTGTTCCCTTTTCTCTTTGCGGCGAACTTAGTGCACAAACTAGAAACACTTGGCATTAGTCTTCAGTAAACTGTGATACTACATAGAATCATTATACATTCAACAAGCAAAGTTCATGCATTTTTTAGGTGAGTTTCTGATGATTTTACGTTGTGCTTTTTAATATGCTCACCTTATGACATTGTTATTGAAAGTAAACCATATATTCGTTAATTTCAGATAAATAAAAATATCTAACAATTTTCCTTGGCTGCCATTTACTACAAATAATTGTAGTAATCATAAAATAACTCGTAAATGACTGTAAGGCCAATTCTGGCATATCAATATTCATTAAAACATTTTATGTTCATAAAAACTTAGAACGCATTCATTCTTCTTGTCATTCGATGTTATGATAATTACGTACAAATAACATGCAATCCAGATAAGTTATATAAATCTCAAAAAGATGATATGATATATTTGTACTGATGTAGAATCTGCTGGTCGAGACATCTGTTAACATCAGTGTGAATATGTATGTCGAAAATTGGATATGTAAATTGTACACGATATTGCAATTATCATAATAATGTTGAAGGTTATTAATACTTATAAATAGTACCAATAAGTATACATATCACATAGATAAAATAGAGTATAGAAACCACCTGAGCTAACACACATATACTACAGCAATACATAAGTCATATAGTATCCATAACATAAAAAATAAACAAACGTAATCTCCCATCATGAGAAAAGATCAGTTATTATCTGATCATAAAACAATATCAGTTGATAATAGAAGATGTTAGTTTGCCTATATAGTACAACAGTGGTCCACTCAACAGTTTCTTTTTATTTATGTACTTGTTTTTTAAATAATGAGATACTAATGAACAGTTCCTAATTTTCCATTATTGTATTAAAAAACAGCATCAAATACCATTTCATTGTTTCAAAAAATGGTGAGTAATTAAAAATTTGTACTACAATACCCTTCCAGATAGTTGGTAATTTGTGGTTTGCTACTACCATGGACCTCAAGTTTTGTGTACAGCAAAGATCTACATATCAACTAAAATTTGTACGTGAGCTATGCAATATTTTGCATATAAGAAGTACGAAGAGATAGCACTGTAATTTAATGAGCAATTTTAAAATACTCGCAAATGTGAAAAACTTTTAAAGTCGACGATTTCCATACTTGAACTTCCCTTTACCCTGACCACGACATTTTTTGATCCATAAAGTTAGGGTTCTGTTGATTTCACTATCTTGTTGCCATAATTTTAGGTGACACAGGCACATATTTCTGTTTCGACTATCTGTGGGGAGGCTTTAACTTTGGATGTCAGGTCTAGGTTTCCTACAGATTGATGCTGTTAAGGCAAACTTCATCAATCAGCTTCTCTAGTAGGGCAAGCCCTTTTTTTCAACTAAATTAGTGTGACGCACAAGGATCGCAAGATTTTTTATCACCACGATTTAACAATTTCCTGGTTCTGTTATCGAAGTGGGCTTAACGATATATAGGAATTTCCAATGCTTCTCACGAAGTTACCACGTTGACAATGAGACATTTTTTACCTAAAAATTTAGACTAACCAAATCCATGCCAGCATGAACACGGCAAAGATCTTTAACATGCATGACATGTTCATACGTAAAACCTACATTAACGTCTCATCATCCATTTGTTAGATTTATTATACGCTGTCTCGTGATTTTTTAAATCTAATGAACAAAATCTTATTTTCATCATAATTGGGTAAAAATTGGAATATAGTGTTCTAATTTGGAACCCCTGGTACCATATACATATAAACTAAACTTTGGAGAAATAAACTTGGATACGTTGCAAACATGACACTATTTGAAGCTGCAGCAACTAAGTAATCACAAAGAAATTGCACGATATTAATTTATTGTGTAAAATTGCACATGGAATAGCTATTATTCCCACAATTGCTCACAGTTTAACTTTACTGCTTTACCAAGACAAGATCTCGAATATTAAAGGCTAAAATGTACTGCAAAACAGTTCATTACTTTTATTGACGTTTAGTGCATATTTTCTATATATACTGCCATGATATCGTCGCACGCCGATGTAATTAACGTTCAGTTTCCTGCTGCCCGCCACCACTGTCTCTAAATAACCTCAAATTTAAATTTGAAACACAATTCATTTTATATGCCTCGACTAGCTCGGTTCAATCCACACAGAGTGCATGACACTATAACAAAGAAATTGTTACCCCCCTTTTTCACTAACATTTTCCTACTTGAATGAGATAAATGAACTTACCAAAATTTGTATAATGATCAAAAAAATATATACACTTCACAGCTTTACAACTTTTAAATGTGATTCGCTATTCAAAAATAAACCCCTGAATCAAAGTAACAATATAAATCTGTTTGTCCCCAAATTATAACTCCTCTTATATCAGTTAAAGCCAGCAAAAATAACACCGTATACTACTGGTAGTACCTTTTGATCATTCAAACGACCTTCTTTCTCTCTACGTAATTTGCAAAAGATTTTTGATGACCCTTTACATACATATTTCAATATAAGCAAAAATGTTAATATTCAAAATGAAATTAATGTCATGCTATTAACAAATGTTCTAATTTCTAACCTGTGTTTTTCTTGCGTGTTTCCAATTCTTAGAACTGCTGCTGCATGCAATTGACCAATACCCCTGAATTGTTTTCAATTAATAGATCAAGAGCTGGGAGTAAAATTACCTTCCACATAAGATACCAAAGGTTTGCTATTGTAAGCGTGTAAAGTTGTAAGCCGTTTAATATGAGCCACCCGTCTGCCACCCCAAAGCGGTCGCCTTTATCCACCCCATTTTTTTTTAAATTGAAAAAGTCATCTAGAAATGCATAATTAATACCAGGGTCAGGTGGATAAAAAAATGATCACAGAAAAGAGATTAATTAAGAATAGCGGTAGCCTTATAAAAGCAGACGAGATCTGGGGCCTAGCAACAATTACAGGTAAATGCCGATTATCAAAAATATTTAACAATTAATACGCATATGGGTATGTATCAATTTACAAGGTTAACCCATGGAATTGCATCAGCACCAGCAATTTTTCAGTCTGTGATGGATCAGATTTTAAAGGGAATTGTGGGGATGCATTGTTATCTTGATGACATTCTTTAGCTACGAGAACACAAAAGGAAGCAGAAAAATTAATAACAATCGTGTTAGATAGGTTATCTAAATATAATGTAAAAGTTAATTTACCAAAGTAGTATTTTTCAGAAAGATGTAACATACCTAGGACATCGGATTGACTCCGAAGGTATACATCCTACGTCTGAAAAATTACGAGCAATATATGAGGCACCTGAACCAAAAGATCTTACTCAAATTAGATCATATTTAGGGTTACTAAATTATTATAGTAAATTTCCATTTCGAATGGACCTGCACCTTGCCGAAGTTGTAGATTACTAGAACAGGTGAAATGCCTTGCGTGTTCTAATGAGCTAAAGAGCCAAACTACAGGTCCAACCAAAGTAGTAGGGTTGTTAGTGAGGAACCAGACGAAGATAGGTCCCCGAAAGAGGGCAGCGGCTCTTTCGGTACTTATATTGGCAGAGACCATAGGGGTCGGTATGGCAGTCTAAGACACACTACCGCGATGTGTAAGGCAACGAAAAACCACCACATTACCTCCCAAGTACACAGCGTACCTAAATTATAATAAAATGATGGCATTCTCTAGGGTAAAAGATTCCGGAGTTAAAATAGTCCCCCATTCGGATCTCCGGGAGGGGACTACTTCGAAGGATGCGATCGGAAAGTTAAGAATAAGAGTCGGGAACATTTTGAGAGTCGGAGCGTGGAATGTTAGAACTATGAAGCAAATGGGTGAGCTAGAGAACCTAAAAATCGAAATGAATAGGTTATCACTAGACATAGTAGGGATCAGCAAAGTTCGGTGGCCAGAGGCAGGGGATTTTTGGAGTTTGTGACTTCAGGGTAATTCATACAGGAGCAGAGGAGGGAAATTTGAGTGTGGGGATAGTTATGTGGAAAAAGATAGGATACTGTGTAGAAAATTACTTACAAAAGAATGAAAGAGTACTCATGGTTCGATTAGAATCTAAACCGGTAAACACAGTAATAATACAAGTATACATGCCCACCTCTAGCTACAGTGACGAAGAGGTAGAAGCGATCTACAAAGATATCGAAGACATATTAAGACACGTGAAAGGACATGAAAATTTAATAATTACTGGGATCTTAATGCAGTGGTAGGTGAGGGTAGGGAAGGAGCGATAGTAGGTTTATTTGGGTTAGGCACGAGAAACGACAGGGGAAATAGGCTGGTAGAATTTTGCGACAAGAACAATTTAATCATCACAAACACATTATTTCAACATCATGCTAGAAGACGATATACGTGGAAGATGCCAGGAGATATAGGAAGATATCAAATAGATTACATTCTTGTTAGATAACGGTTTAGGAATCAAGTAAAAGACTGTAGAAGCTACTCAAAAGCAGATATAGACACTGACCTCAACATCGTAATTATGAAGGCCGCACTTAAATTTAAAAATTTGAAAAAAAGAAACGGAAAAAGGCACTTGGACCTACAGAAACTAAAAGAGAAAGATATTCAAGAAAGATTCGAAAAAAGGTCAAATGAATTGCTCAAAGATATCGGGAAAATATCTGACACTAAGGAAGTAGAAACCGAATGGAATAACATTAAATCCAGCCTCGGCATGGCGGCCAGAGATATTCTGGGGTATACACAAGAAGAAAATAAGAAACCATGGATAACAAATGATATCCTGAATTTAATAGAAGAAAGACGAAAATACAAAAATAAATCTGACGAAACAGGAAAACAGAGATACAAAACCATAAAATAAGAAATTATTCACAAATGCAGGAAAGCTAAAGAACAATGGATTGGTGAAAAGTGCAAAGAAGTACAAACTAAGATGGAAGTAGGAAAGACAGATGAAGCATATAAACTAATTAGAATCAATTTTAGGGATATAAAACCGTATGGCAAAAATATAAGGGACGCGGGAGGAAATGTCATTATAGAAAATGTAGAGAAAGTGTGTAGATGGCAAAAATATATAGGGAATTTATATGCAGGAGAAGTACTAACTGCATTAGAAAAGGAATCAGACATTGAAAATGATGACTTGGGATATCCTATACTTAGAGATGAATTTGAATTAGCATTTAAAGATCTGAAAAATGGTAAGGCGCCGGGTATAGATAAGGTGCAAGCGGAGACTCTAAAAGCCGCTGGTCAAGCAGTAGCAGAACGTCTCTTCCAACTTGAAAGCTATATGTATGCAAGAGGCGAGATACCCAAAGATTTCAAACGTAGCATCATAGTAACTATACCAAAAAAGAAAGGCGCGGATAGATGTGAAAATTTTCGAACAATAAGTTTGACAGCACACGTATCAAAAATATTAACTAGAACTGTACAAAGACAAATGGAAAAACGGGCTGAAGAAATACTAGGAAAAGGCCAATTTGGGTTTAGGTGAAACAGGGGAACACGGGAGGCTATTTTAGCTCTGAGAGTGATAATGGAGAAAACAATAGAAAAAGGGGAAAGCGTGTATATAGGGTTTGTAGATCTGGAAAAAGCATTTGATAATGTAAAATGGAAAAAAATGTTCGAAATACTCAAAAAGATTGGAATGAGTTATAGGGATAGACGGATAGTACATAGCTTATACAAAGAGCAAACAGGAGTAATACAATTAGAGCAGGAACGTAGAGAAGTAAACATCAGGAAAGGGGTGAGACAGGGATGTTCCCTATCCCCATTAATTTTTAACTTGTACATTGAAAAAGCAATGAATACTGTCAAATGCAGGAAGACATTTGGAATTACTATGCAGGGACAAAAAATTAATATGCTTAGATTAATATAGCGGTATTAACATCTAGCAAGGAAGAGTTAGAAGCTGCTCTCAATGAAATGGAAACGGTTCTAACAGAGAGATACAGTATGAAAATTAACAAAAGTAAAACTAAAGTACTAGTATGCAAAGGAGGGAAAAATAAATAAAAAACAAGAATACAAATATGTAACACGAACTTACTAGAGGTTAAGGATTTCTGCTACCTAGGAAGCCAAATAACGCAAGATGGGAAAAGCACAAAAGATATAAAACAAAGATTAGCACAAGGTCGTGCTACATTTAACAAG
The DNA here is from genome assembly GCA_036346225.1 of Platerodrilus igneus. Lineage (NCBI taxonomy): Eukaryota > Metazoa > Arthropoda > Insecta > Coleoptera > Lycidae > Platerodrilus > Platerodrilus igneus. Next base: position 121,128 of record JARFIW010000727.1, on the reverse strand, counting down.
AAAAAGCAACTACTGTGTTCAAAGACAACAAAGATTGCTTAAAACATATGTATGGGACACAGCACTGTACGGCTGTGAAGCCTGGACAGTAGGAGAAGCTGACAAGAAAAAGGTAAAAGCCTTTGAAATGTGGTGCTACAGGCGATTGATGAAGATATCATGGACAGACAAAGTTAAGAACGAAGAGGTACCAAAAATGGTAGGGGAAGAAAGACATATGTGGAAAACGGTAAAAAATAGGAGAGATAGGATGATAGGCCACATACTACGACATGAGGGAATAGTGCGGAATACAATAGAAGCAGAGATAGGAAAAAGAGAAGAAGAGGTAGACCTAGGTTAGACTACTGCACACAGATAGCGAAAGATGTAGGCTGTATGAGTTTCAGGAAAATGTGTAGGCTAGCTCAGAATAGAAATCAATGGAGGTACGCATTCAACCACTCCCAAGATGGATAAATTAAAGACGAAGAAAGTAACTGCACTTAAACATGATATTTATTATAAGCAACGACAAGCATTGGATTGCCAATGTTCTCGAATAATGGTAATTGCGTGAAAGCATTTACTGGAAAACTATTATTTCGGCAAATGTCTAAGTGTTGGGGGATCTTGGCAGCCACAGGTTGCTTAACCCCTTCAATAAATCTCAGTGAAATGGGGCATAATATTAGAAAACAATATAAGGGGAACCGAGCTGTATTGCTGTGTGAGAATTTCAGGGAACTATGTAGGTTAGTTTAGAAAATAAATAAGTGCAGGTACATGTCCAACCAGTTTTGAGACGGGAAACCCAATGACGAAAAAATAAGCACAATAAATCTGATGATTATTATAAACAACTAGTTGTTTGTTCTGAAATATCTGCAACTAATGTTGACTGTGCGAAAAGATATATTGGAAAAAATATTAATCAGTAAATGTTCAAGTGCTGGGGGAACTTGGCCGCCACAGGCTGCTTATCCCCCTTCACAACCACTGAATGTCTGAGAAATAGGGTATATAATTGTAAAACAATAGAAGGGGACCGAACTGCATCTAACAAGAAAGAACGGCACCTATGATGAAAGACAACAAACATAGAACAAAAAATTGTTGAAAGCGTATGTGTGGAGCACAGCACAGACAGTATGCCTACGAAATACGAGCAGTCTGAAAAGCAGACCGAAGAACAGTAGCAGCCTTTGAAATGCCGTGTTTCAGATGTATGAGGATGGACAGACAAAGGTAATAACAAATAGGTTATAGAAACAGTAAGGGAACAAGGATATCTTTGGGGAAAGAATATGAGAAATAGAAGGGCAGAATACGTTCTAAGGCATTTTTGGGGAATAGTATTGGATATATGACAAGCAGAGATATGAAAAAAGAGGTGGATGTAGACCTAGATCAGATAGTGATAGATGCAGACTGTGCAAATTTCGGGGAAATCTGTAGGTTAGTTCAGAGTAGGAAACCATGATGTTACGCGTCTAACCAGTTTCAGGACTGAAGACCCAACGATGATGATATAGTAAATTTATCCCTATGTTATCATCAAAATTAAAACCCTTATATGCGTTGTTAGAAAAGGACACTGTATTTGATTTTGATGATGAATACAAAAATGCATTTAACTTAAGTAAAGATTTGTTTGCAACTAATCAGGTTTTAACTAGGGCTGGCAAAATTCGAAAAAGTTGTATTCGATTAATCGAATTTTGCAGTATTCGCAAACCGATTAAACCGATTAATCGATTTTCTATCGAATATTCGGTTAATCGAATATTCGATTAATCGGTTAACCGATTATTCGATTGTTAACAATTTTTTTAGTTAACTAATTGGCTAGTTCATTAATCGGTTAGTCAATCAATCGTATGGTTGTCTAGATAATCTATTAATCGACTAACCGATTAATCGACTAATCAACTAGTCAAACAAATTATTTCTAACCCAATAATCGTTTGTCTGATTAAATCACTATCGTGCGGGGTAGTCAATTACAAAATCCATCAAGTCGTGTTTCATTTCATTTTCAAGTATCTTCCATCTAATAGCAAGATCTTGTCCTGAACTTGTGCTATGTATGGTTGTATTTTTGTCTTCCCTCACGTTATAGCTTGCACACATAGGAAAAAGAGAACTTGGGCTCTATATACATAATACAAATAATACGGCTATAATTTAGTTAGGTATTATAAGTTCAAGTTAGAAACAAACTTTCAAAATAATTTTAAAATTATGAACTTGCAGTTTAATAAGCAACAACTAAATTATAAACTATAATAGTGGACACACTCAGGTAATCGGAAATCGAACAGCTATTAATACAGGCGTTTCCTTACTATATTTTTGTACACTCACGTAGGTAGTTGATTTTAATCTATTAGGTAATCAAACTGAATTATATATACGTCACGGATCATGTTAGTCAATTAACACAATAAAAAAATATTCTTACAATTGATTCAAGTCAGTTAATCAAATAACAGTGATTATAGGTGTTGGTGGATGTATTTCTAATTTATTTGACAAAAATATATCGTTTGTAATTTTGTGTACAGTTTTATTAGTTCTTGGAAGGTTTAGATTAAAGTGGAATCGAGGATCTTCCTTTGTATTATAAAACGGACGTTGCTCCTTTTAGGATAAATCTTTTACAACATGTCTGTACTGTTATATTTTTAATTTTACTAGAGCTTTCGTTCTGTATGGACTTGCCTCTTAATAGAAATAAAAGCAAACCATTTTTCTTTTAACTGTATTTTATTTACCCATTATTTTTAATAGGTGTGTCCTATTGGTCGACTAATCGAATATTCGATTATTCGAATATTGGATTATTCGAATATTCGATTATTGGAATATTCGAATAATCGATTTGTTAATTTTTAAAAACCGCGATTTTCGATTAATCGATTAATCGAATAATCGATTAATCGAATTTTATTGCCAGCACTAGTTTTAACCCACTATAACCCAAATACGCCTATTATAATATCGTGTGATGCAAGTTCTTATGGGGTTGGCGGTGTTTTATGTCATAGAATTAAGGGGATAGAAAAACCAGTGTTGTTTGCTTCAGGTACGCTCTCAAAGACAGAACGTAATTATTATCAATTGGAACGCGAAGCATTAGCAGTAACATTTTGTGTTAAACGCTGTCATAAATATATTTTTGGGAGATCTTTTATTCTCATATCAGATCATCAGCCGTTGAAAGTAATTTTTAATCTAGAACGCAACATATTGGTGATGTCTGCTTCGCGTATTATACCTTGTAATTTAATTTTGTCAATGTACAATTACAGTATTGAGTATAGAAGAGGTTCTCAAATGTTTGAGGCCGATATGCTCTCTAGGTTACCCTCAAACGATAACACTGATATAGATGATAGTATTCATTCATTTAATTATTCAGAAGAGTTACATTTATCATATATTGATATTGCGAGCATGTCAAAAAAAGACCCTGTAATAAGGAGAGTTATTGACTGTTTAAAACAGGATGGCCAAGTAAAGTTAGTGAAGATACTAAAAGTTATTTCATAAAACGCAATGAGTTGTCTGTTGAACAAAATTGCTTAATGCTATGAACAAAAGTAGTTATTCCCGAGGTATTACGTAAAAATGTTCTACTATTAATACACGAAGATCACATAGGTATCGTAAGAGCTAAATTGTTAGCTAGGTCGGTGTGTTGGTGGCCAAATATCAATAATGATATTGAGAATATAATTAATAGTTGTAGTGTTTGTCAGGCTTATCAAAACCATTATGAAAAGAATTTAGTCTCGTAGCCTAAGTCTGAAAGAGTATTTCAAAGAATACATATAGATTTCTTTCATCAAAAGGGAGTACCTTGTTTATTGATTGTTGATACGAAATCTAAATGGATTGATATTCATTGTTATGTCGAAATCCACGAATATATACCATACAATTGAAAAATTAAAACTTTTCATTTTTGGGTATTCCAGATATAATTGTGAGTAACAATTGTCCTCCGTTTAATTGAAAAGATTTTATTAAGTTTTGTTAAGTAAATGGCATTCAGGTTTTAAAATCGCCACCATATCACCCACAATCGAATGGTGTAGCTGAAAGGTATATACAAATGGTGAAAAAGGCATTAGATAAGTTTTTATTACAAAAGTCGTCACGCTCTATAGAACAATTAATTGTTAATTTTCTATTTAGTTATAGGAATTCTCCATGTGTTAGTACAGGATTAAGTCCTAATGAAGTTTTATTTAAGATTAAACCAAAAACTCGTTTAGATTTGTTGAAACCAAAAGCAAATAGTAGTATAAGAGTTAGTCCAAATTTTGATTTTGTTAAACCGAAACAATTTGTGGAAGGTGAAAAGGTATTAGTAGATAAATTAGGTCCATATACTAATGCTAAGTGGAAGGAAGGTACTATAGTCAAAGTAGTTAGTGCTGTTACTTATTTAGTAGATGTTGAGGGGAAAATGTTGTACAAGCATGTTAATAGTATTCGTAAAAGGGTGGAAAATTTTGAGATACCTCTTCGTCAGGTAGATAAAAACATAGTAACAACCAAAATTGAAAATGATTCAGATGTTTGTACAAACGTTAGCCCTAGGCTAGGTGTTCGTAACAAAACAACTGAAACAAGTTCGCCTAAATTTAATTCAAATGTTGTTGCTGAAGATGCTAGCACTAGGGTTGTACCGCAATGCACTAGCAACGATGAACTTCAAATTGATGCTAATGTAAATAAAAATGTTTCACCAATGTTAAGACGTAGTAATAGAGTTATTAAGGCGCCTATTCGGTTGAATTTATAGTATTATAAATGTGTTCTTTCCTTTGTTAGTGAGAGGAAAATGTCATGTTTTAGTTTTTAGCTTTATAGTAAACACGCCACTGGTTTGAGGGATCATTGGAGTACGCCCATGTTTTTGAAAAAGCCAGTAATGGCACATTCTTGTAGCACGATTCTGTGTGCTGTTGTAATAATGTATAAGTACCTCACTGAAACTTTTATACAACCTGTTTTCTTTATAAATATATTATTAGTGAACCCACGAGTGTTTTATTCAATAGAATAATACACAACAGATTCTTGATTATCACAGCACTACCCCATGACCCAGAAAACTATTAACCGATATTACAAAAGTGTATGTTCATTGACCTAATTTATACACACATTATGTATATAAAATAATTGTGTCACATGGAGAGTTGGTAATAAATCCTGATTCTGTAATAATGAAGTTGTAATTGTACTAGATTTAAAATGCTATAATGTAATTTGTTTGTATTGTTGTGCATTAATAGAAGATATGGAATTTTGATAACTTCTTGTATCGAATATTTTGTAACAAGTATTTAATTGAGTAATCAGTTGTAAGATGTTGTTAAAAACACATTAATTAGGAAAATTCTTTGATAATTATTATCCTTACACTAATCAATTCAATACGCATTTCATAAATTTAAGAAACAAAGTATTTCTAACATTAGCTTATGTCAATTGATTAGTGGTTATTATTAACATCGCCAAGAATGTTTACATTATATAATTAAGATATCCTGCAAAATACCATTGGCTATAAAAGCTGTTTCGATTTGATGCCAAGTGATACTTCTGTAACCTTGACGCTTACACCTTCAAAATTACACAAATTAATCATTAAACACGATTATAATAATTCACCTTAATCTAATAAAATCAAAATTATAATAGTGTACTAACCAAATTTGAATCTTCGACCAGCTTTCTAATATGCGGTTTAACAATTTCCACTAATTCCATCAAATGCTTATTCCCAGGTACCGAACCTCTGGGAAGTATCATAACCTTTGTACCATCCTGGGAAATGCTGTTATCCAACTTAAGCTTCTTGCTTGGTGGTAAATCAGTATGACTATTAAAAATGATGGGGTCGGGAACGGGAATGTTTAAATCTTGATGAACATCGGTAAATTCTCTATTACAAAATTGTGGGGTTTCTAAAATATCATTGAGTCTAACAATTGTTTCAGGAAAGCCTTTAAGAATGAGTTCCTCAGCTTTGGATTTTAATGAATCTTTATATTCTTGAACCTGTAAGTTAAAACAATTATGATATAACACAAATAAGTAGAACACCCTAATGTAATGTCCTTTCGCTTCTTTGCCGTATCTGTTTTCAAAATCCGATAACGATATTTCCATTATGTTATAAATATGTAAACATTGCGCGAAATTCAACGGACAAAGAAATGGAATGTTCTGAGGAAATGACAGCATGCAACTGTGAATGTGAAAGGCAAGTGGGCTAGTTTCATAATTATGAGAGTCCCTACGCGCTTATGTTTATTATATACTAATACATACGTACCCGCTTAGACGTTATTTCGGCCATTGATAACTTGGAAACGAAAATTCTACTTGAAAAAGCAATGAATATGAGCACCGACCTAACCTAAGTACTGGATGCAAGATGAGAGAAACAGTCAGTGGCTAAAAGCTTGCGCAGTTTAAATTACTGTGCCTGGAAAATGGTCACAGTTTAAGCCATATTAACGATCAATATCGTAATACCAATCAAATATAAAAATATTGTTAAACTGCGCATAACACTAACAAAACAAAAATATTATCCAAATTGTTTAGTAAATGAGCAAAGATTAATAAAAACATCTCAAAATTAATTTAAAGGCCATTATGTAATTAATAAGTGTTATTTCTAAATTTCTATTAGTTAGAACCTCTACATTCTGATAATATAACATAAATAATCCCAAACATTTCTCCTAACCAAAAAATAAATAAACTTTTAACAAAAATTATGCATATTGGATCTTGCAGATTATATTTATATTGAAGAATTTAAATTACAGCAACTATACTAATAGGGGCACAATTTCAATTAGTAACTTAAGTTGTCTACAATACAACATTTCCCATATGGAAAGTTTATATTTTAGTATTTTTGATTAAGGGTGTCAAGGCATGTATAATAACGTTTACATTGACTAAAGCAAGCAACTTTTAAAAAGATTACAAGCCATAAATACTGTAAAAAACATCTGCAGCAGAAACCCAAATAAAGCATAAGTTTAAGAATCATAAGACAATTTTAAAAACTAAAAAAAATTAAAAAGAAATACATGAGATAATCTGAATATTAAAAAATCGCCACGTTAATTGAAAACAAGGCGGGCATAAAAATATTTAGTAAAGTTTATTACAATTCAATCAGAAAACTGAAAACGACAACAAATGATATAAAATATTTCGCATAAATAATGATTAAATACAAAATATTTTTCTGTGATATATCATTTTGAAGCTTGTCAAATTCCTTTAGTATTTAGCTTTTGTATGTGTCTGTTGAAAATTGTGTAGGTGAATGTTAACGGTGGCCTGATTTTCGTCGGTCAACAAAAAAAGACTGTTGTGGCATAAGTGGGAGAGCAATATCACCCCTGAAAGTTCTCGGTAGTAAACTGAACAGAGGTGCCTTAATGTATAAAGCTGCGCAGAAGCAGTTCCATTTTTGACTATCTTCTCCTGGTTAATAATTGTGTTTTATTGATAAGGGTTCTATTTTTCTTCTTTTGGCCTGGCTCCTACCAAGGTACCTTTGCTTAATTCACCCCCTAAACACAGTTAAAAATAGTAAAACGGATACACTAGTTTGGTCCATGTCCGTAGAAAATTTTTATTTACATCAGCATTAAATAAATCATCATCATTAGGTCTTCAGTCCTAGAACTGGTAAGACGCGTACCATCATTGTTCCCTATTCTAAATTAACCTACAGATTTCCCTGAAATATGCACAGTTTGTATCTATAACTGTCTGATCTAGGTCTACATCTACCTCTTTTTTCCTATCTCTGCTTGTAATATATCACATACTATTCCCCAAAAATGTCTTAGAACGTATTCCGTCCTACTATTTCTCTTTTTCCTCAGATATCCTTGTTCCCTTACTATTTCTGTAACTTATTTGTTATTATCTTTGTCTGTCCATGCTATCGTCCTCATACATCTGAAGCACAGCATTTCAAAAGGCTGCTACCGTTTTTCTGTCTGCGTTTCAGACTGCCCGTATTTCATAGGCATACTGTGCTGTGCTCCACACATATGCTTTCAACAATTTTCTTCTTGTTCTATGATTGTTGTCTTTTCTCATAGGCGCTGTTCTTTCTTGTCAGATGCAGTTCGATCATTTTCTATTGTTTTACAGTTATATGCCCTATTTCTCCGACCTTCAATGGTTGTGAAGGGAGGTAAGCAGCCTGTGGCTGCCAAGTTCCCCCAACACTTAACCATTTGGCGATTTAATATATTTTCCAATATATCTTTTCGCACAGTCAACATTAGTTGCAGGTATTTCGCAACCAACAACTAGTTGTTTATACTAATCATCAGATTTATCTGCGCTTATTTTTTCGTCATTAGGTTTTCCGTCTCAAAACTAGTTGGTCACGTACCTGCACTTATTTATATTTAGAGCTAGCCTACATAGATCCCTGAAGTTCTCACACAGCATGTGTATTCAGCTTGTATCCTTTCTATTGTTTTCTAATTTTATACCCTATTTTACCGAGATTCAGTGAAGAAGGTTGAGCAACTTGTGGCTACCAAGATCCCCAACACTTAGACATTTGCCGAAATAATGGTTTTCCAGTAAATCCTTTCACACACTTTACATTATTTGAAAATATTGCCCAACCAATTCTTGTAGTTACTTATAATGATCATCATGTTTAAGCACAGTTATCTTTTTGTCATTAGTTTATTCATCTTGGGATTGGTTGGATGCGTACCTCCATTGATTTCTATTCTGGGCTAGCCTGCACATCTCCCTGAAACCTCTACAGCCTACATCTTTTACTATCTGTGTGCAGTAGTCTAATCTAGGTCTGCCTCTTCTTCTCTTTTTTCCTATCTCTGCTTCTAATATATTCCGCACTATTCCCTCATGCCGTAGTATGTGGCCTATCATCCTATCTCTCCTATTTTTTACAGTTTTCCACATATTTCTTTCTTCCCCTACCATTTTTAGTACCTCTTCGTTCTTAACTTTGTCTGTCCATGAGATCTTCATCATACGCCTGTAGCACCACATTTCAAAGGCTTCTACCTTTTTCTTGTCCGCTTCTCCTAGTGTCCAGGCTTCACATCCGTACAGTGCTGTGCTCCACACATATGTTTTAAGCAATCTTTTCCTTGTTTCTATGTTTGTAGTCTTTGAGCACAGTAGTTGCTTTTCTTGTTAAATGTAGCACGACCTTGTGCTAATCTTTGTTTTATATCTTTTGTGCTTTTTCCATGTTGCGTTATTTGGCTTCCTAGGTAGCAGAAATCCTTAACCTCTTGTAAGTTCGTGTTAAATACTTGTATTCTTGTTTTTGATTTATTTTCCCCACCTTTGCAAACTAGAACTTTAGTTTTAGTTTTGTTAATTTTCATACCGTATCTCTCTGTTAGAACCGTTTCCATTTCATTAAGAGCAGCTTCTAACTCTTCCTTGCTAGACGCTAATACCGCTATATCATCTGCAAATCTAAGCATATCAATTTTTTGTCCCTGCACAGTAATTCCAAATGTCCTCCTGCATTTGACAGTATACATTGCCTCTTCTATGTACAAGTTGAAAATCAATGGGGATAGGGCACATCCTTGTCTTACCCCTTTTCTAATGTTTACTTCTCTACGTTCCTGCTCTAATTCTATTACTGCTGTTTGCTCTTTGTATAAGCTATGTACTATTCGTCTATCCCTATAACTCATTCCAATCTTTTTGAGTATTTCAAACATTTTTTTCCAATTTACATTGTCGAATGCTTTTTCCAGATCTACAAACCCTATATACATGCTCTCCTCTTTTTCTATTGTTTTCTCCATTATCACTCTCAGAGCTAAAATAGCCTCCCGTGTTTCCCTGTTTCGCCTAAACCCAAATTGGTCTTCTCCTAGAATTTCTTCCGCTCGTTATTCCATTCGTCTTTGCACAATTCTAGTTAATATTTTTGACACGTGTGCTGTCAAACTTATTGTTCGAAAATTTTCACATTTATCTGCGCTTTTCTTTTTTGGTATAGTTACTATGATGCTACGTTTGAAATCTTTGAGTATCTCGCCTGTCTCATACATATAGCTTACAAGTTGGAAGAGACGTTCTGTTACTGCTTGTCCAGCGGCTTTTAGAGTTTCTGCTTGCACCTTATCTGTACCCGGCGCCCTACCATTTTTCAGACCCTTTAATGCTAATTCAAACTCGTCTCGAAGTATAGGATATCCCAAGTCATCATTTTCAATGTAAAAGTTTTATTTAATTCTAACCCTCCAATTATGAGGTTGCTGGTGTCTGTCCTAGACGCAAAATTTTTATTCTTAACCATCTTCCCTAGTCTTTACGCTCGAACGAATCCCGCGATAGGCTTTTTGAGGTTAGGTTACTGTTAGAAACATATTATTATTAAAAAACACAAATCACTTAACATGCATATCAGAACAGTCTTGTTTTTGTTGTTGCTAAAACTATTGTAGACTGTTCTGATATGCGTGTTAAGTGATTTGTGTTTTTTAATAATAATATCTATTTCTAACAGTAACTTAACTGAAGACTCGTTCGAGCGTAAATACTCGGGAGAATGGTTAAGAAAAAAATTACTATTTTGTAAATGTATAATGGTAGGTTATCAGGTATCAGTTAGTTCATTAAGCAATCAGAATTCAGGAACACTGAAAAATCACATCTATTTTTGGACGGAAAAGTTGGTTAAAGTTGAACAAATTTATTCCTTGTTTCGTTGACCTTGTAAAGTTGTCAGAGAATTGTGTACAGTGAACTCTATATGAACTGGAATGCCTTTGTTCATATACGAAAGTTAAATGGGCCATTGTAGACATCATTACCACTTTATTCAATTACATTAATTGTTTCTACCTGATACATTTTAGCTGCAAGTGAGAGTATAATAGTGTGTAGACTTACATAAAATTCTGAGTAAAGCACCTAGCTGCAAATCTTTTAATATTTCAATTAAATCTACAAATATTAAAGATAAACTTTATTGGTTTCAAAAAGTTTAATTATGCTTTTTTATTATATTAAAACGAAATAAAGTCATTTGAAAAAGACATGTTATGCCTTCCTCTATTGTGTTAGAGAGGAAATACGTCTAGTTGCAGGTTGCATGAAATTTAAAGTTGCCTCGCTTTTCTATTATTTCGTGGCCCTTCCAGTTCGTAGAGTTCACTGATTAAGCGATTTTTTGCGACATAAACTAACATACTTAATTATGTGTGTATGTGTTAAACTTGCGTTTTGGTGATAAAATTTACTGGAGAGGAAATTGTACGGCACCATTCTATCAGATAAATGAACATACCCTGTTCTGTACCAGATTATGCTTGTGTATGTTAAACACTTGACTTTTACAGGGTAATTATTCAAAGCGAGGTTAGGAAACTACAATACGTTTTCGCGGTGCCTCACAAGTAAATGTTTCTTAAATAGTGGGGGATACTTTAACATACCATACTCAAACAATTCAAGTATGTCGCGAAAAATCGACTATTGTGTATGAGTATATAGGTTATGTTATTAATCTATAGTCGAAATCAGGAAAGAAGTCGATGACGCCATCATTTGTATTCGTCTGAAGCAATATGAATTTTCAAAGTCCAACGAACATCCACCTTCATTAAATAAGTAGTGCTTTAGGAAAACGCAACCTTGCCAATACATTTTATTTCCAAACTCGTTTCAATTATTGTAGAATTTAGTGCTTATTAATAATCTACTTTAATTTAATAAGTTATTCATAAATTAATAATTATTGTAGTATATAATACGTTTAAGAAATATATACACAAAGATGGTAAATAAATGCAAGGATGTTCTACATATGTAGTCTATCTGTGTTTTATTTCTGTTAAATGGAGGATATGGCAACTGCGTACGACCATACAGCGGTCTCGAACCTACCGATTTTTCGGTATTTCTACCGAAATGGACTCTGTACTACCGAAATGCAATGTTTTTTCCACGATTACAGAAAATACATGGAAATTCTCCTGATTTTTCTACCGATTTCACAATTTTGTGTTGGAAACCCTTTTCATTTATGTTTAATGTAACGGGAATCACCTTACAGCAAGTATGAATGAACAGAGTTATTGCGGATTGGTCCATATATTTCGGGAAATACCCTTGAGTCCTACAACTCTATGTTGTAAGTTGTAAGGGGTTTCCCGCTCGGGAATTCCCTTTTCTATAGATGTAAACAGGAATTCGGATTTTATTTTTTCATTATTTTTCTTGACTTAGAAGAGAAAGCATCTATGTATCCTTAAGTTTATAGTTGCGATCGCGAAGTGCAATTATTAACTTAAAATGTCGTCCGACGAGGAACCGAGTACAAGTGCAAAAAGAAAAAAATATCTACAATATTATAGAAAAAAATGGGAAGAACAAGAAGAATTCTCAGGCTGGCTACAAGATAGGCGTAAGCTATGCCTATTGTAAGAGTTGTAATAAAGATCTTAATATCACATCTGGAAAAGACGCTTTAAAGAAACATAGTTCTTCACAAGCTCACTTGGTGTCATCGAAGAATATAAAATCTCAACCGAAAATATCATCATTTACTGTGACAAAAACTCAAAAATCTGATACACTAGTAACGCAAGGTAAAATATTTTTTTTTTATTTTGTGCATGCCACTACTTACATTGTTTTATTAAGTACTTTGTTTTCTACTTATTGGTGCTTACCTACGAGAAGCAGTGGATTTAGTTAGTGCCCGAATCTCCACTAGATAAACATAAGTAAGTCATTTTAATTCTTTATTTTATTTTCAGGTGAAATAAGATTGGCTTCGTTTGTTGCTGAACACAATCTACCATTCACTATTATGGAGCACCTACCGAAACTGATACATTCCGTTTGTCCTGATTCAAAAATAGCAGAAGAGATAAAATGTTCTACGACGAAAACTCACGCCATAATCGATAATATTATAGGTAAAGAAAGTTTCGATAATTTATGTGAAGATCTGCGGCAAACTAAGTTTTCGCTTATTATTGACGAGTCCACTGATCTTAGTACAACCAAACACTTGTGCTTAGTCGTAAGATATGCAAAAACACATCGCATCAAAGATAGTTTTTTAGCTCTTATTCCATTAGAAGAAGCTAATGCAGTAACCTTACTCAAACACATTGTTAACTTTTTTAGAAGCAATGATATTCTATATAAAACTAATCTAATAGGATTTGCATCTGATGGAGCAAATGTAATGATGGGACGTACTAACTCTGTTGCAACATTGTTACAAAACGAAATTCCAAACATTTTTATATTTAAATGCGTCTGCCACTCGTTTCATCTTTGCGCGTCTTATGCTTGTACCAATTTGCTACGTTTCATAGAGAATCTTGTTAGGGACATTTACAATTACTTTTCTTCCAGTCCAAAAAGAGTGTCAGAGCTTAAACAGTTTCAAATGTTTTGTGACTTAAAAGTACATAAAATACTCCACCCCTCTCAAACACGCTGGTTATCAGTACATGCAGCAGTGAAAAGAATATTAGAACAGGTTTCTGCTCTAAAACTACTTTTTATAGACCAATTATCTAATAGAGATCATCTTTTAGCTGCAGAACATATATTACAGAAGCTGCAAGATCCCACTACGTTATTATTTCTGAAATTTTTAGACTTTGTGTTGCCATTATTTAACGATTTAAACAAAGAAATGCAAGCAGAACACCCGAAAATTCACAATTTATATGAAAAAATAACTAAAACATTAAAAACTATTTTTGATTGTTTTTTAAAAAGACAATACTTATTTTCCACTCTAATCGAAAATGTTGATTTTACAAATCCTAGGAATTTTGTAGATATTAACGACGTATATTATGGTGCTGCGGCATCAAATACACTGCTTAGTAGTTCAGCAGATCTAAACCCAGAACAAGTTAATTTGTTTAAATGCAGATGCCTAGATTTTTATATTGAAGCTTGTAAGCAAATAACCACGCGGTTCCCATTAAAAGATAATCCGATACACGGTTTAGACATTATTGATCCTACAAATGTTAAAAGTGGCAACACTGCTTCGATAGTGCCTATTATCAGGCTCTTTCCTAATATTGTTCAGGACAATGATTTCCAAACAATTGATACAGAGTGGCGCATTCTAAGAAATTGTGATCAAATGAAAACATTTTCTGATGACGTAGGTAGAACTATTTTGGGATGAAGTAAGATTGCTAAAGCGTGGCGATGAGACTCAAATGTTTCCCTTGTTAACTACTTTTATGTTTAATATTTTATCGCTCCCCCATTCATCTGCCAATGTTGAGCGCATATTTTCTTAAATTAATATTATGAAAACAAAACAGAAATAGGCTGTATACTGAGTCAATCACTAGCCTACTGCATTCAAAAGGACTTTTCATGGATGCTAATTGTTATGACTTAGAAATTAATTTAAAAATGACTGCAACTATGGCCAAAGAATATTGGTACGATCCGAAACATTATGAAAAATAATTTAATTTGTTAGATTTCCGTTTTTGGTGTGCAATTGTGCAACTTGTTTAACTTTCAAAATCTCTTTAATTTCCAGTTTTTGTCTTTCTTTAACTTGACGCTGGCAAATTAATAATTGCCATAATATGATATATTAATACAATAAGTGTGTTAGATGTAAGTTAGTACTACAACTTAGTAGGTACGCTGATTTTTACGTTATTATATTTTTATGTTGTAAGTAGATTTTTATGTTAAACCTCATATTTTTATGTTGTAAGTTGATTTTTATGTTATTATATTTTTATGTTGAAAATTAATTTTTATGTTATTATAATATAATAAGTGGATTTTTTGTTAAATAAACGAATTTGATTGAAAATTGAATTTTTTTGTCATATACCGATTTTAGGTACAAATGTACAGATTTTAGTTGGCAGCTCTACCGATTTCGCTCATTGACGTTCGAGACCGCTGCGACCATATCACACCAGAAATGCCGTGGCGGCAATGATAGGTTAGGTTATTGTTAGAAATAGATAAGGTATATTCTATGATATAGATATTATTGTTAAAAAACACAAATCACTTAACCCGCATATCAGATCAGTTGTTGCTAAAACTATTGCAGACTGTTTTGATATGCGTGTTAAGTGATTTTTAATAATAATATTTATAAAAATAATTTGTGCTTTTTAATATCTATTTCTAAGGATAACCTAACCTGTCATTGCAGCTACGGCATTACTGGCGTGAGACCACGTGAGACGGTCGTAACTGCGTAACTTCAAAACATTTCAACATAATTTAAAATTCACAATTTTCATCTTATATTAACAAATGTTATTAAACTGATGCTAAACAAATTCAATTCTTTCACATTACGCAGATAAGGATCATACCGTTATATTTCAAATTATTTTAATTTAAATGCGCTGTAGTAGAATGTGAGGTTAGGTGAATATTTACATATTTTCTATATTTTTATTTTAGGCCATAGCTATCTAAAACAGAAATAATTCTAATCTCTAACACGACTTTTACAAAAGAATGAGCTCCCCTAAACGACACTAGAACTGTAAATCCTTGCGATGGATTTCAAAGCAATTGGATTAATAAATAAATTACGATTCGATTCAATATGTATGTGTATATGACGCCTTTTATTACAAAATAAAATTTTTCAATACGTTGTAGTGTATAAGCTGTTGTGCTAAAAATGAAACTCGGTATACCTGTAAACATTTATTAGCAACACTAAGGGTATCGAATAAAATTATAATAAATTGGTACATTGAGCTGCAATTTAAACCGAAATACAATTCACGACCCCTACTCTCTAGAATACGTTAAACTTAATATTAATTAACGTGGTCGGTGAATTCAGATAATCATTCGCCTTCCACTCTCAAAACGTCACTCCCCCACTATCGCCGCTTACTCCTAGCCATCGCCGCCTTCCCTTTCTCTTAATTACATATATAGGATGCGGTTACAGTGGCGCAGAGCACAACAAAGCAAATGTACAAGAATGTTAAGTTATTAAAAATAATATATACAGATTTTTTAATTGTTGTCACTCTCTGTTGAAGAATCGTCGCCTTCCACTTGGATGAGCAACTCATTAAGGGTCACATCGGAACAAATTTACTTTACCGGCCACCCCTAAAATGTTGGTCTTTTTTGTCAAAAACGCTGTTTCAAACCACGTTCACATCTCCATTCCGCCCGGCGGCCGCAGACCGCCAATTGCTTTATACTGCGCTTAACACCCAAACAACGTAATGACATGTACCGTTGACCAGAAATAAACATTACCATGGCACCAAACAATGAAAAAGTGCTTCCCGCCCGGTGGCCGCAAAACCGCCAAATCTCATATAGACATTTTTATTTGAAAATGAGGCTGGATGTCAACAACAAGTACAATTTTGAATGAAAAACGAGAAAATTTATTTTTATTTACTCACAAGTTACATATACAATATATAATTGGAACAGTTTCGATACATTACCTAAAATCAGTTTATTCCTGCTTCGTTTATCACCAAATACATTATACTGAAAACGTATTATAATTTAAACAAACTAGACATACATATCATATACATTTCTGTCCATCTCTGAATCAAACACTTCTTCCTCTTCTATCTGCGGTTCATTTACATTATACAGCATGCCCGCAGACTTCATGAATTCCACAGTTGGGTTCAACTTTTGGCATCTACACCTGGTGATGAACATGAATCAAGCCAAATAACCAAGAAAAAACATTTCACTCTTCGGTAATGAGGAACCCTATGCTTCGCATGTCTCCATAATCCTTCAATAGTATTCGTGTGGACCCCAGTTTCCGGATCTTTCCGAATGATTAACTGTTAGATGTTCGAAATCCATTTGGCCTAAGACATCATAGGAGCCCCAACAATCGCTTATAATGGTGGTACCTGGATGAACCCACTGTTCAATCAACAGGATGAGAGTCTCCCGATCTTGGCGCTCCACTAGCACTAGAAAAACTCGCCGGACTCTCGCTCTACTCCTCAAAACACCCACTGACCTTCGACACGGTGACCTTAATGATATTTCCGGTGTCCAAATTTACTCTCATCAATTTTGACGATTTTTCCAGAACCGCCTAAAACAGTTTTGCATAATCAATTGTAATTATGAAAATACTTTACACTAATGATTTATTATCGCTACCTAAGGCAACTACGACCAAAACGTCTTAAAAATGAAACTTACCAATCTGTGAGCTTTGATGATAACATGTCTCAATAACAACTTCTCGACAGTAACTGTTTCTGTCTGCGGCTGCTGCCAATTTCACATTCTTCTTGAATGGTTCCAATTTCAACAATCTTCATCTATAGGGTACAACGACAAGAATTTGGACTATAGGCAGATGATGTTTTTCAAAAAATGTAGCCGTCCGAATTGATACTTGCCTTCTGCAAAGTACGATCTTTTTGCTTCGGTCCTTGTAGCTGTTACATCGCCAAATGTACTGGTTCACACATGAAGCATCTTGGGTTGGGACCAGTTTGTTTTCCTCTGCAGCGCTCCTCTGGACATAAATATTCATTCTCCACGCCAATAACTCTCCATTCTTGTAGTCTCATTCTGGTCTAAATCAAATATATGGCGTAAGACAAGTGGTTTCACCGCAGATTCTCCACTAGCCAATGCAACTGAGCTGCAAGTCATCCTGCAAAAAAGAAAGTAGTATTATTTAAAAAAAATTTTTTTTGGGCTTTTTTAACCTAACCTAACTTTAATTACCAAAACTACAACTGAAAAACAACCTAAACAACGCAATATCAAATTTCGTGTTTTTTAAACCTAACCTAACTTTAACTAACAAAACCTCAACTAAAATACGACTAAAACTGTGCAGTATCAAACTTGGCGCTTTTAAACCCAACCTGTGTTTATTAAACAAAATTTTTGGACATACCTGAGCAGATTCCTGACGATGCCAGTCACGAGATGGTCAAATCGAGAACTCCAATGCAATCTGTTTCGACACTAGGAAAATGACAATATTACATAAACACTGGCACTAATAAGTACCTAACAAAGATATAAATAATGACGCTAATCTCAGCCCAATAAACTCCAATCAAATTCGAAACTCACATTTGAAACTCAGTTCGGACTCCACATTCAGGATGTTACTTGTCGGTACTATAGTTAAAGCCAAAATTTTTAATCAGAAAACTTGCTATGCAGTTCCAGAACAAATGGTTTTGTCGCTTGGTGTACTGCAGATGTTTCGTCGTAAATTGCCTAACCAGCAGCGTTGCACTTACTTAAATCAAACCAATCCTCTTCTGACGTAGTGTAGTAAAAATGGACAGTCATACATTTGACCGAAAAAAGTTTGGCCGTTTGGCGAGGGCCGGGCGGGATAAATTTTTTGTTGTTTGATTACGTCATATTGATCATTTCAATACGTTAGTATGTGTGGCAATCACATGTGCACGATAATAAAAGCATAGCCTAATTGATGGGTTTGGCGGCCTGCCAGGTTGGTAGAACATTTTTGATACCCTGCGACATTGCAATGACCATATCTGGCCATCAGTAAACATCGTAATGTTGTGTGAACGGTAACTGAAGCACAGTCTATTTGGCGGGTTTGTCGACCTGCCAGGCGATTAATCCAGACACGAGTGCAGTCTAAAACCAATTGATCCTTACTAATGGAGGCTGGAACAACATATTAGCCACAAAAAATTGAATTCTAAGAGTGGCCGTCACATATAGTACCTTTTCACGTTCGTACCATTCTATAATTAATTTTTCAACATGTTGGATACATTTTTGCCATAAGTTTTTGGGACACTATTCTAAAGCTTCATTCCCATAGCGAACACTTTATCATTACCATTACCATCCTATATGCTTATTATAATAATCTTTTGCACGAGCCCAAATCATCTCAATTGCATTAAACTGACAATGGTATGGTGGTAGGCGAAGAACTTCACGGCTGACCCCTCAGAAGTTCGTCAACTTTGAACCGTTTTTGTGGCTTATAAAATTTAACTAAAGCTAACAATTCACTTTTAAACATCTGCGCTGTATATTGAATATTGTTTGTAGTAAGCCACTGAATTATATCGGCCTTCGTCCACGATGAAGTTGGCACTTTGACTTATAACGTTGAATGATACGGTGCATTGTCTAACACAATTAGCAAAGATTCTTCTACATTGTTTATTAACCTCTCGGTAACCCACTGAACAAATGTATTACCATTCACTTCACCATGATAATCACCATTATTTAATTTAGAGGCAAACAGCAAAGACGTATCTTCAACGAACCCATCATCTGTTCCAGCATGAACAACCACGAAGCGTTTTCCATCATAACCAATTGGTTTTCTCGCACTTTTCGTACCATTATTTTGCCACAACTTTGTTGGATTGCCTTTAGAAAATATTCAAGTTTCGTCCATAAAAACGACTTGTCGTTTTGTGCTGGAGTGTAGGTTATCTTTACATGCCCTTAAAAATTTAATTCTGGAATTAGCAATATTTGGTTTTTCCAGTAAAGATCTGCGGTTTCCTTCTTTTTTAAACTTGAAACCGATGTGAAGCAATACACGGTTCAAACTGAAATTTCTTAAGATTATATCTCTTTCCCGAAACTCCATATTCAAAGATTGTACAGTTGCATGTTTTTCTACAAATAATAAAATTAAACTATGACTTGCTTTAAGAATTATAAAACTTACTTTGGGCATACGTTGTGGACAAAGTATCTCTGATGTTCATTTGGATGCTGCCCGGAAGATCTACAGTTTTGGTTCTCTTTCTAAGGCCTTTTTCCCAGGACCGCCTACAATGGGATTGGTCATCCTTCTTGATTTCACCCAAGTAATAGTGCTGCATCTACCCTCTAATATGTATAGATCTAATAAAAGTGCAATTGGTTATGTTAAAATGTTTACCTCTTGTACTGCTTCTACTGAAATTAAGGGACCGCCATGCTGCTTTTCTTGTCCAAAATAGCTTAACAAGTTCAACACCAAGTGTTGAGCTTGCACACTCAGTCGTACCTTTAGCTGGCATTTTAATAGTTATTGATAACAACTGTTTTACAATAAATGAACGAGAAATATAAACAAATAAAGAAAAATTAGTAAGCGTGTTAAATACGACGTAAGTAGGATTAGGGTATAATGACAGAAATGAGGCTAATATATTGTTACGATCAAATTTAAAATACCACTCTAATCAGTTAAATGTCTGTATGAATACGAAACAAGTTCAGACATAAGATATAAGAATTGCTTTATTTGTATTCAGTACGAATCAATTACGTATGAAAATTATTGTGGCGGATGTAGGGCACATTTCCCTTACTTGCTATCTTATTACAATCGTAATAAAATCGGAACATCTTGAATGTAAATGCGTTTTCTACATTCAAACAATAACCACGTGAACAAGTATTAAGCGAACAACCAGAATCCTTTCTGTTAGCATTCAACTCAGAAATATGTTTACACTTCACTCATGTATGTTCTCTATTACTTCACCACAATGACTTGAAAATGCAATTTATTTACTTCTAATTTAATTTATTTGACAAATTGTATATGTTAAACGATAGCAAAAACTCGCCCTTTTGCTTTATCCGTTAACGGACCAAGGGAGAACAAAGACTCTAGCTTAAGCGTAAACTATTCGCAGAGGGAATTACAATGTACTCATTTGCGATGTGTAATATGATTAAAGATCAATACATAACCTGGAATAAATACTGATATTATAGTAATTGTTCAATGCAACACAAAAACTCTTAGGAATACACCCCTAAAATAAATATAACTAAACTAGTTTTCTAGATTTTTCTTAAAACAAAAACTATTGATTGAAATTAAGCTTTGATTGTAACTTTCCAGGGAAATGTTGCATGTTCTTCTTCATACAAACAATTTCACAATCTATTCAAGAAAGGCCTGCTAAATCTTAGAAATCTTTCCCATTGTAGTCTGGGAATTTTCATTTTTTGAATGGATAATTTGTATTGTTCTTTTTGCGGGCTCATTATTTACTTGAGATGAAGAATATTCTTATAAACCATTATTGATGAAAACAATATTACCTATATAATGTACGACAGGTCAATTAAACAAAAGACCCCGCAAACGTGACATGATTTTACGAAGTCATAGTTCCAAAGAATAAATTCCATTTGATTTACATTATGGTGATTTTTATTAAGATATTAAATGTAATTTTATCAAATTACTGTTCTAATTCCAATGTATACTATCAATACCGGGAATGGTTTTATAATAGACACACTAACAAATAAATACTTCAAATAATTGTATAAAATTGAGGTCAGATTTAAAGTCTTCAAATTATTTGTTTTCCTACAAATTATTTATACTAAAATTGCAGTAATAGATTGTTTGTTTTAAAAAAGAAAAGAACCTACTTCACGAGTAATATAGAACTAGCAAACTACCAAAACCAAAAAATTACCAGTGCCTTTTTACAAATATTTTGAATTAATGAAATGAAACAAATCTATTACGTGGTAATAAACCATGCAAATGTTGACATAGAAAAGTCAAGGTTGCTAGCAGTTAATGTATTCCCATTGCAAATCAATCAATTTTGATTTTTGCCTGGCCTGCTGTTGAGTCATACGCCATTTTGATGATAACATTGCTACGTACCTAAACGTAGCCGAAATAAAAGTAAATACCAAGCTAACTACCAACCGCAGAGAGTGGGGGGAATCGCCTACATACCAAAAAAACAAAACACCGGGCCCAGGATTATCTATTAACAATAAAAATAAATTAAAATTTCTTGATTCACATGGACAAAGAAAAGTATTAAATTTAAGTTATATTGTAAAGGACAAATTTTATAATGGATCCACAAAGTGCGCATTTCGTAGCTAACATGTAATAAAACTCATTAGAAAAAAAGAGTAATGCTTAAATTTTCTTAATAGCAAGTATGTTAAATTAAAGTATTAAGTGTAGACCAAGTTGTAGTAAGAATTAAAGAAATATAACCTGAAGCACTAGCGAGGCAAACTTTTAAACATGTATGGTGAACGGGTGGTTTCACAACATCAACCGCTGATAAATAATAATCGTCAATGTGCATAACAGAAAACGAGTCACATACCTCTATGCGTCGGGATGCTTATCTTGCAAGCTGTCGGGAGCGTGTCAGCCAAACAACGCCACGATAGTCAGAATCCATTCACTCTGCCACCGTAACTGCAGCAGCAGTCCACAGACAAAAGCAGTTGGTCTACGTCAACGAACAGTTGGGCCTACATAAAGAAAGAACCCATTTGGCCTCCAGTTAAGAGAAATACACGCAAGATACCTCCTACTTGTCGAACAAAAAAAACGTGCATCGCTTTTGAAGTACTGGGACGAGTAATGTAGAAAATATTTCAACGCACAAGCTGCAGAATCAAATTAAAAATTGGTTCAAATAACACGAGTTCGAACTGCAAGCCTTGGGTTATCCAAGCGCGATTAGCAAAACACGGTATCAAATAATAGTAGGATCTATGATTTCGACAAGCATTTAGGTGGAAAACACAAGAGAAAGCAATTATCCGTTATCGGAATGTTTAACAAATTAACGGATACCTAAAACAAGGTATTGACTATTTAATTTATCGAATAAATTTTCGTTTTAGAATGATTAGATTTGAAAGAAATGTTATGATTGCATGTGCTATTGTAACGAGTTAAAAATATAGGATAAGGTTTTGAATAGGAACAGAAGCTAGGTGAATGAAAAACGAATTACTACAAAAAAGACGTATTTGAATCTATCGTCGAAAATAAACGTAACAATCCCCCCAGGGGTTAGGAAAGCCAAAATTCGGGAATGGACAACACCAAAAAAACCCAAACAAAATGAAAAAGAAAGAAAATTCGCTTGAAACTAAGAGCATTCGTTACAAAAACAACCAAAAAAAAAACTGAAAAAGGAAAAAAAACTCCAAACTGATTAAAAAAAAGAACTCATCCAGCTCGAAAGACCAATAGAGGTTACGATAGGACTACCCAAGAAAGCGACTCAAGACACTCACTTGAGTGAACCGAATACTAGGACAACAGAGAATGAGAAAAAAAAAAGAAGGAAGGGAAGACGGGTAATAAGCAAGCAACGAGGACGAAGATGGAACGGCATCGACACTGCAGTCGTCAACGGACGGATGTTTCTAAGAAGAAACAGTAAGGTTATCAATCTCCAGAACAGGATTGGTTTCCCGCAAAGTAACAAAAAAAAATCAAAAAAAGAAAGCGAGACAAACCGAACAGTAATAACCAAACAGGACCAAAGCGTCAAGCCTCAAGTAAACAAAAGGGACAACCAGGGAGAACGAGAAGAAGAGAGGGAGAGCGCTGGTAAAAGGAAACGATGTACTACTAACTGTGGTAACCAAAATCAAAGAACCAAAGAAAAGAAATGCTAACTAGTCCTAAAGTTGTCTAAGTAGTGGTTTCCAAAGAAAAAAAAACGGACCAGAAAGCACCTACCACAGGAGCGGATGGACGAAACACAATCGGAATAGGGACCGACAGCAAAGAAGACCAGCAACAGGAAAAAGATAAGAATGTGGAATGAAAGGAACGAGAACAAAAAAGAAAAAAAACAAAAAGAATAACACCAAGTACAAAACAAAAAAAAAACTAAGATCCGTACAAAAGAAAATAAAACAGGATCCCAGTGTAGTTATTTATGTGTATGAGTTTAAGTTTGAGTTTATTTATTTCCAAAAATACATTAACTGTGTGTTTGGATGTTAAGATACAAATACAAATAAGCTATCAATTAGCAAAATGTCAAAATTGTAATAAATCTTAAAACTAAATTCACACATATAAAAAAACTTAAATTATAAAATTAAAACAAAAGTTCATGTAAGGCACATGGACAAAATTTAGATTTTATGAATTATAACTAGTATAAACCTAGTTAAGGTCACACACAAACTCATCAGAGGTATAGTAGGTTTTGTCCATGAGGAAAAGTTTCAATTGAGTTCTGATTGCTTATAACATGTTTGAGCTTTAATTGATTCCGGTAGTGCATTAAAAAACTTAATGCCTTTATAAATTAAACTATTCTTAAGGAGAGTAGTTTTTGGTATAATTAGAGGAAGTGAGACAAATTTTCTAATATTATACGAATATTCGGGCTTATGCAATTTAAGACGATTTTTATTCTTAAATATGATAGATGTTAGTTCAAGTATATATAAAGAATGTAAGGTTAAGGTATTACACCTTTTGAAAAACGGTTTACAATGGTCTTTAGAATTTGCACCATTCAATAATCTAATCGCCCTCTTCTGAATTCTAAACAAGACCTGGAAGAGTTCATTTGAGCAAGCTCCCCAGAATGCAATACCGTAACGAAGCAGTGTTTCAAAGTAGGCATGATATACCGCTGTTGCTGCTTTTTTACCAATATTCAAGTTAACTATTTTTATACAGTAACATACCGATGAAAGTTTATTTCTTAAGAAACCAACATGTTGGCACCAATCTAATCTGGAATCTAAGAATATACCCAAAAATTTGAAAGAGTTGGTGCTTAGTAAATAATCGTTGTTTATTTTAATATTAAGAGAACAACTGGAATGCTCATTATAATTAAATTTAATATAAAAACATTTTTTAAAGTTCAACTTTAGGTAATGGTTTTGAAGCCACATGTAAATTCGTTTTAAATCAGTGTTGATTATAGCATTTAATTCATGCGCATTTTTTTACCCGAATAAATTAATGCCACATCATCTGCAAATAAGAAAATTTCACCTTCAAGTGCAACATTGGCCAAATCATTAATATATAATAAAAATAGTATGGGCCCTAGTACCGAACCCTGAGGTAGACCATACTTTATCTGTTGCAACTTAGATGCCATGTTACTACTGTCAACCTTAAGTTCCACTATTTGCCTTCGGTTGATAAGAAACGATTTAAACCAGTTTAAACAAATACCCCTAACTCCTAGACATTCCAATACATCAAGAAGTACTAATTGATCAACACAATCAAATGCCTTCGAGATGTCTAGAAATACAGCAATGGTAACCTTTTGACTATTTATCGATTCATATACTCTTGTCATAAATTTAAACAAAGCATCCATAGTGCCTATACCGGTCCTAAATCCAAACTGGTTCAAACTTAAAATGTCGTATGACTCCATAAAAGCAAGTAATCTTTTTTTTATTAATGTCTCTACAATTTTGGATATGTTTGACAATATAGAGATGGGCCTGTAATTATTTGAATCGGTTGCATCTCCTCCTTTAAAAAGTGGTTTAACTAGGGCTGTTTTAAGACAGTCTGGGAATATCCCCAGAGAGAAAGAGTCATTTATAATAGAAACCAATATTTGCATAGAATGATCGTTTAAGCATTTAATTAATAGATATCTTGTCAAGGCCGACTGATGATTTATTTGCTAAGGATTGGATGACAGTATAAACTTCTCCAACATCTGTGGGAAATAATGTAAAAGAGTTACAGATTGAATGGGTTTTAGAAATACTAGAATGACATACTGTCAGACTCTTCCTGATAAATAATGCAGCCGATGTAAAGTGTACATTAAATTCATCAACAACGTCAAGAGGCTCCTGTAGTAAACTTCCTGCAGCATTTCTAATCCAGATCGGTTGTTGTAAGTCCATTTGCCTATTCATGTTAGTTAGATCTTTAATAACTTTCCAAACTGTTTTTGCTACATTAGAAGAATTAGCTATTATGTTTATGTAATATTTCTCTTTAGCCACTAAGACTACCTGAGACACTATCATTTTATATTTTTTATGATAATTATATATGAATTTATTACTCGGAAAATGTCTTGTTAAAACATATAAATAGCGCTTATTAACTGCAGAAGTTTGTATACCTCGGGTAATCCATTCCTTTGATTTACCTTCTTTTTTAATTCGTATTGTGCTCAGGTTGTATGTATCAACGATTATTTTGATGAAAATATTAAACTTGTCATCAATAGTGAGGTGTGGAGAACAAATTGGTGACCAGTCCACTGTGCCCATAAGTTTCAAAAATTTTGTATAGTTGGTTTTTTTTGTATTCTATAATGGGCTTGGAACTTTTTGATTTATTATGTACATTACCGCTTAAGATTACAACTTCGTGATCCGATATACTAGTTGAAAAAACATTAATACTCAAGTCTTCAATTGTAAAATTAGTACAAATATAATCAATAACCGTTCCTCCATTACAATTAACTCGAGTAAACGTATCTATATGCATTTTAAAGTTAAAGTATTTAAATAAGTCTTTAAGTTCCCTTGTTAGAGGAGTAGATGCAATAAAATTAATATTGAAATCACCGCATAAAGTGATTTTTGTGTTTTTTAACATTATTTAACAATAATTCCAAATTTTGTAAAAAAACATTTACATTTGTATGTACTGGTGGCCTATATAAGCAAATAATATACATGTCTAGATCCAATAGAATAACAATAGAGAACTCAAATTGGCCTTCAATCAACAAATAATCGTAATCATATATTCTCTTAGCTCTAAGATCATTTTTGCAATAAATTAGGGTGCCCCCTCTAGTACCATATTCTTTGCAATATCATGAAATTAAATTGTAGTTCAGAATTGCACTTACTATTTCACCAGATTTAAGCTAATGTTCAGTTAGGCACAATACCTGGGGATTGCCAAATTCATTTATAAGCAATTCAAAATCAACCGTTTTATTTCTAAGGCTTTGTATATTAAATAATAATAAAGAGAATTTAGAAAATTTGTCAACTGAGGATAACTTAAGTTGAGTAACTTTAGAAAAATTATTTTGGTTTTGTACCATGGGTGTAGTAGGTTTGTTGTATTTTAAAATATTATTATATTGCTTATAATTCTTAGAATCTAACTTAAAACTACAACTTATAAAAATCAGATGGTCTCTTCTTAAAATAACTTTGTGACTAGAATTTTGCATTGTCCTTGTGGATATCACGACAGGTATATGCTTCGGATGTGGGTCGTCTATGAACTTTATAATTTCCTTGACCATTTTTCTTTTTCCAGAAAGGTTAAGATGTAATCCATGTTTTGTAAAGTCTTGTCTTGTGAATACTAGATTGGGATCACAAACATTACATTGGAGAACTTCAGATGAATTTTATACAGAATTTTGTTTAGTTCACAAATTTTGATGTTAGGTTGATGGTTATCAAATCTTACCGGTACTGACAGTAGAATTACATTAGTGTGTTTACATTTATTAAGTACATTGATAAAATTGCGTTTGATGGCAGGAAAAGGAAGCGATTCTATATCATTTGTACCACACTGCAGAATTAGGTAATCAGAGAAAGTGTAATCTTTTATTAAGTTTTGAACATTGATGCACACATCAACACTCCTTGCGTTTGGTTTAAAGAGAGATATAGCAGTAAACTCTTGCAGATGCTTTTTATCAGTGATCAAGTTCAGGAATACATTAATTAGACCCCTGCCACGACTGTCCGATAAAAATAGTATGTTTTTATTTCTTTTTGCAGTAGATATAGTTTTTTGAGTGGATGTATTGACCTTATAAGATGTTTTAGCATAAGGCATATCACTATTTATAACTGCATCATGAACTACATTATTTTGCAACTTTGTTTTTTCATAAGTGTAAGTGGGCGGGTTATCCAAACAGTACCTCAAACCATTCATCAGAATATGTGGTATTTAAGCTATCTGTTCTTAAACTTATGTCTGCATTTGCTTGTATTCCAATGTCTTTCTTTGATGTTATGTTTGAGTTACTCTGTAAGTGATTGGTTATTGTTGAATTCTTACTCATATGGTGCTCAAGAATTGTCTTACTATTATCATCAATTAATACAATACTATCTTCAGTTGAGAATGCTTTCGGTACGTCTTTATTTAATAAATAACTTGTCTCAACTAATAATTGTAACCGTTTTATTTCTTCTTTGGCTTCTGTAAGTAAAAGTAAATACCTCCTCATTAGACACTGCTTCTTCCATAAACATCTGAAATTCCTTTTTTAATTTGTTAATGTGAGATTCTTTCATTTTATTATCAGCAATTACTTCTTCAACTTGTTTCTCTAAGGTTAATATTTTTTCCTTCTGTATGCTATCTCCAGAAATATCTTTTTTATTAATGCAATTGAGACACATAATAATGTTGTTTAGTTTAAAATATTTAGAACTTTATCTGTTATAGCAGCTTTTATGGTAAACACCATAGCATACACTACAAATATAACAGTTGAATTCTTTCTTTTTACAACAGCTGTATGAAGACATAGTGTGTTATAATTTATGATTTCATTTATATCCTTGCTTCCATAATTAATAACAATACTAGACTCTTATCTATTCTTCAGGTGTTTGATAACAGTATATCAGCATGGATATGAAAGGTCAACTGATATCAAAATTATGATATTATATACTAAGAGTTAGTAAATAGGACAAAACATTTTTGCTAGTAGGTATTTAACAATAAAAACTGGATATTTGTGTTCCTCACCCTTGAATACATCAGCTAGTAACAGTTCAAATTTTTTAAAGCACTATTTCCCAGAAATTTCCAGTATAATTGTAGAGCATTCACCATCACATGCACATTAAACTGTAAAAACTATGTAAAAATCATGTGTGTGTGTTGATGTATGAGTAGGTGAGTGTATGTGTGTGGGCACACATGTGTGCGTGTGTGTATGTATATGTGTGTGTTCTTGGTGTATGAGTAGGTGAGTGTGCGTGTATGTGTTGGACTGCTGTAGTCGCCTCTTACGACAGGCAGGTCTTACCATGGGGCTATTCTATTACTGGACCCACACGGGCTCAAAAAAAAAAAGAAAACGAACCCAGAAAACAGGCAAGTAAATGAAAAGATCGTAAAGTCCAAAAATCAAAACCTAAGGAGAGCAAAGTCGGCATAAGACTCTGGGGCGCGAGGACTAGAAGGAAAATGAAACGAGATCAAGGACATTAGGATTTCGTCGACCAACATCTTCAGGTTCTGAATCAGTATAGACAATTTTCTGCCTCTTATGGACAGTTTTCTGCCAAACAAGAACAGCAGGGGTGTAGTAGTGGTAGCACGCGGTGTAGGAGGTAACGAGGGTAGTTTAGGAAATTCGAAACGAGTTAAGGAAGAAAGTTGTTTGTTGTTAGGATTGGAGGTAAGAAAGTCAACGAAAAGGAAACATCATGGGTTGTCTGAATATCAACAGTAGAAAAAGAATTGGCTGTAAGAGAATCATCCTTACGAAAAGAAATACAAGCAGAGCACATTTCAGTTACAGTAGATAAAGGGACAGAAGTAGATAAAATTTCAACAATGTTAGATAAATGACTAAAAGTATCACAGTTATGAATAAAAACAGCATTCGCTGTAGGAGTATCCACCTTAGGAAAAGGAACAGAATCCGATAACGCTTCAACCATATTGCATAAAGGAACAGAATCAGATAGAAGTTTATCAACGTTACAAGAACAAACAGCATTAGGAAGAACTTCGTTAACATTAGATAACAGGACATCAACTAGGATTTCACTAACCTTAGCTAAAAGAACAGAAGCAAGTAGCATTTTGTCAGCATGAGAAAAATGAGTAAGAGTAGGTAACGTTTCATCAACATCCGCCAAAGGAGTAGAATCAAGTAAGACTTTATCACTGATAGACAACGGAGTAGGAACAGACAAAACTTCAGTCACAATAGGAACCGATTCCTTAACAATAGTAGATAACGAAACAGGATCAGGTAAAACTTTGACGACAACAGCAACAGGCATCACAGTTATGGGTTCACTAACTTTGACAGGACCTTCTCTATCCGTATTAGGAATTATCGTCACTTCAGCTACAGCTGTTATTGTAGACACGACAGAAATTTCTTTAGTAGAACAATTTAAGAAAGCAGGAACATGTAGAATATTGACAGCAACAGACATTAAAGATACAGATTCATGAACTTCAACAGGACCTTCACTGACTAAATTAGAAATTATCGTCAGTTCAGCTATGGCTGTTATTGTAGGCACGACAGAAATTTCTTGAGTAGAACCATTTAAGAAAGCAGGAACAGGTACAATTTTGACAAAAACGGCAGGAGACATTAAAGATACAGGTTCTTGGACTTCAACAGGACCCTCGCGAACTGAATTAAAAGTTATCATCACTTCAGTAACATGTGTGCTTGCAGACACGATAGAAATTTCTTGAGTAGAACAATTTAAGAAAGTGGGAACAAACTCTTAAGAAGCTAGCTGCAAGTCACTAATTCGAAGCATGGGTTGCAATGGTGGTGCGGGCACAGTTAGGGGTGAGAGTGAATAAGCAGGGCAAGCAGAAGAATCAGTAGAATAGTACGTAGAACTAGAGACGGAAGAAATTTTGTTCGAAGCTATATTTGCCGAAGAAGAGTAGGTTTTGATAGGAGCAGGATGACCTGGATGAGGGACAGAAGAGAACGTAGAGTGAGGAGTAGAAGAAATTAGGCATCTAGAGGTGAGGGCTGAATTTGAAGGATTATTCAAAACCTATTAGGAGTAGGATGACAGTTAGGACAGTTGTGGCGAATAACTCCCTTATGTCCGCAACCATAACAATGGTGTACTTTAGGACGAGTACAATGGTCGAAGCATGACCAAGTTTGTCACAATTAAAGCATACAACCCGACGAGTAGAAGCAGAACTACAAATAAGAACAGTAGGAAGTATCCCATCTACCCGTAGGCGTAGGAGAAACCTTAACAACTCGGTCATGTGAAGTAAAAGTATTTTCCTCAATAGTAGCACTTATAAGCAAAATCCAAGGGTAGGAATTCTGAGTTTAATAAAGTAACAACGTCTTACCAACATTTGAGGGAGCGCTGATGTGTGCGGAAAAGAAGTAAAGCCTTTCCAGTAAGTAATTCCGGAGTAAAACGAAAAAATTGCTGAGCAGAAATATTATGCAAAACACAGAATTCCTTAATACGAAACAAGAATTCCGGTAGAGAACCTATACCTGAAAAAGAAACATTCAATTTAGCGAGCGGGTATCCTTTAGTAGGGGTCATAGTATTGACAGTAGTAGAAGTATTCAATTCTTCTATGGAATCAGAAGAAAGATAAGGAACTTCTTCGGTAACGGTGGTAGCTACATTAAGAGTTTGAGGACTGGAAGAAGGCTGTTGACTAAAATCAGCAAAAGTAACACGTTTGAATTTTCCAAAAGTCGCCTCAACATCTGAACGAATGGTCTGTAAAGCGAATAATAATTTATTTTTCATAAGGGCCACATCAGAGCTAGCCAACATCAATTCACAACGTCGCTGAATGCGTACCCATAAGGAGCATAAACAGGCGAACTTATTATCAGTAACATCCCCAGTAAAGTCGTCAGAAGACGGTCCAAGTTTAGTAAGCGCGCGTATAATAGCCTCATGATCCTCTGTAAACGTAATTGTATAAGGGCTAGGAGTAAAAGACCGATTCATTTCCACTTGAATCGCGTTGCAGGCGGCTTTACTCAACCCCTCGACTTTAATGTCAGAGTCAAATCCTCGAGGAGATAACTCATATTGGAGTTCGGGTTTTAACAGCCTATTCACATCCAACCCCCATGTAACCATTGTGACAAAAGAAATACACACTGTATATCAGAGTAATGCAAAAGTACCAACGACAACTGAATAAACTATAAAATATCAGAAGAGAATCGAAACAAAACGATTTTATTCAATACGAAAGTAACAAAAGGATTAAATTTCAGAAATAGTACTACATGTAAAAGAATAAAGTCACTAAAATCAGAAATAGGACGCCAGAGTTTTCAAAGGGTCTAGAATCACCAGCGAAAACACAAGTCTGGTAATCTGAAAATAAATAACGACCATGGTAGGGGGTTTCTGTATAACCAAGAGACAAACAAATAAATCAACATACTAGATTGTGAATACAAATTAATAGAGAATTGTTATGTAGCGAAGAGGAAACCCATATTTAAAATAAACTGAACTCATTGAAAAAAAGGGATGCTTATCTTGCAAGCTGTCGGGTGTGAGTCAGCACAGCAACACCATGGTAGTCAGGATCCATTCGCCATGCCACCATAACTGCAGCAGCGGTCCAAAGACAAAAACAGGCGGTCTACGTCAACGAACAATTGGACATACATAAAGAAAGAACCCATTTGGCCTCCAGCTAAGAGCAATACACGTAAGATACCTCCTACTTGTCGAACAAAAAAAAAACGTGTATCGCTTTTGAAGTACTGGGGCAAGTAACGTAGAAAATATTTCAACGCACAAGCTGCAGAATCAAATTAAAAATGGGTTCAAATAACACGAGTTCCAACTGCAAGCCTTGCGTTATCAAAGCGCAATTAGCAAAACTGGGAAACACAAGAGAAAGCATCAGTTCTATTTAATTTATCAAATAAATTTTCGTTTTAGAATGAATAGATTTGAATGAAATGTTATGATAGCACATACTATTGTAACGTGGTAAAAATACAGTTTGAGGTTTTGAATAGGAACAGAAGCTAGGTGAATGAAAAACGAATTACCACAAAAAAGGACATATTTGAATCTATCGTCAAAAATAAACGTAACATTTTAAATTTCTACAGGCTTTAGAAAAAACTTCACTTTATTCTTGGCATTAAAATATTATTCGGAAAATACAATTTGTTTCAATGCAACCTAAGTAGTCCACAATGGACCAAGCAACCATGCAAAACATACGGATGAACCTAATTTTTGTAGTCTACTTTGAAACAACTACTTCTTCCTCTGTTAAATTTCAATCCGTTGATCGGTGAGCTTTACTAACGTAACGTTCCTCGATTGATTTTAATATCATCTTTAGGCTTTCTTCTGACCCACTGACATCCAACGTCTGTATCAGAGATGTTGTGATGTCCATAAATACACAGTGCCGTTCATGATGACATACAAATTGACCTCTAGGGCACGTGCAAGAACATTTTTAACACTTTCATCATTGTTCATATTTACCTACAAACCCCACACTGCAAATATATATTGTAACTATTGGTGATACCCACCTCTACATGATAAATACGATCCGACCGCATGCTCGCCTCTCAATGGCATCAATGCAGCATCAAAAGAAGTGTTTTAATGATTCGACTCTACTGCATTATCTCTTTGCAATTAACTTTCTTGCGTTCACGTCCATAAAAATTTGTAATTGCACTAAACTTTAAAACATGTTGTTTGAGCCATTTTCTATCTAGAAAAACAATTTAAAAAACAAGATTGTACACATAACCTCACTTTCGCTTTTCGTATTTTAATGCATTACAATTAAATTTTAATGTTCACAGTAAAAAATAGTAAAATACTTATCACAGCCTACCAGTATATATAATATAGCGTTTAAGATGTTGAAATAAACTACTTAATCGCGTTCTGAAAATTGTAGTCAATGGAATTCAAATGGAAGAAAATGTTTATTTGTAACGTAAACCTTGACCAGTCACAACCAAAATGGCGTTTTAGGTCAACACTTGCGTGGTCTATTGTTGCACTAAATTTTCTGGGACATCTGGGGTATATAAGTACACAGAAGTATTCTTAAAGGGTGCTCCTATTGATAAAGTGCATGTAGCAATAAATCCTGTTTTTACATTGTCAAATATGCGTCACACGAAATTTTTGTTGTCAAAGTTGATAAACGGTTTTCAAAAATTTTCGAAATTTCAGGTCATATAGAAATACTAAATGATGGAGAGTCCAATAAGAAAAACATTTCCAGGACCTGTAGTATTATCTCAAAATCAAGGTCAACGGAAAAGTTTCCAAATAACGGGAACCTACGTTCGCGGCCAAGAAAAAGGAATCGAAGGCATGCTCAAATCAGCCATAGCGACGGAAGATTTGAAAATTGAAGGCCCTCTAAGTATAGTATCCTCCATGTAAAGAACTCCTACTAAATAATTAAAATTTTAATTAAAGTATTTTAGTGAAACCACCAAAGAAGTTCTTTGTTGTAAGTTCACAGAGGAATATGAAGCCCTGGCTGTTGGATTTACTGATGGTACAGTGAGGATGTTTAAAAGTAACAATACAGAACCTTTAACAACGTTGTGTGATGTGGAGACGCAAGATGGTTCAGCTCCTGTTACTTCAATTGAACATCGGCCAATTTCTAAGAACTATCCAATTAACAATTGTATAACATGCACATGTATTAGGTATCACACTTACTTAAATGGAATATTAATGATACTATTGTTTAATAGATACTAATGGATGTGTCAAGTGCTGGAATTATAATTTTGCACAATGCATTTACACAATTAGAGAGAAGCGTCAAACTTTTGGTCTAACCTATCATCCTCGCTTGCCCAAATTTATAACTTATGGTGATAATTTGAAGATTTATTTGTACGACGAGGAAACACGTACACAAGAACGAATACTTTGCTCCAGGTAAGTAATTAATTTAATAGCGACGATAACCTTGTAGCTCCTTTACTGTAGTTAAGGTA
Organism: Platerodrilus igneus; assembly: GCA_036346225.1. Lineage (NCBI taxonomy): Eukaryota > Metazoa > Arthropoda > Insecta > Coleoptera > Lycidae > Platerodrilus > Platerodrilus igneus. The sequence goes on along the minus strand of JARFIW010000727.1, from coordinate 86,578 downwards.
ATCGTATCAAAATTCAAATACATATTATGGCTCAAAGTAATGTAATAGTCACATGCGATTTCAGTCTTAATTACAAGAACAATACTGATAAATACGTTATCACGTTAAATCAACTCATAATTTAAAAATGCAGGTTATACAGTAAACTCGGGCAACATTAATTCCAGCACACTGCTTGACTGTGTATAACTAATCTATTTCAAGATCAAATTATTGAACAATAATAGTTCCAAATGATCTTTCTGACCATGAATTTGTATATTTTCATATGCGTGTTAAGACAATGGATACCCAGCATTTCTCGAGTTACACGAGGAATTTCAATAAAGCAGAAATTCATTTTATATAACTTTCGGAAATTATAATTAGTAATTCATCAGATTGTAAATCTTAAGTTTGAATCGTTGGTAAAAGTCTTATGTACTTTTGAAAAAGCTCCCCCTAATTAAATTCCTTTCTAAAAGGAAGAAAAATTTGTTGACCAAGAGCATAAAAATAAGAAGTCACTACATTCTCTTTCAAAATAATTTCCATATTCGGCTTTTATTAGAATCTACTATTTTCAGTATAAAAATATTTTTGATAAAATTGTTAAGCTGACAAAATTTCGCTTTCTTGTTCGATCAACCCATTTCAAATGGATCTGCACCTTGCCGAAGTTCTAAATTACTAGAACAGGTGAAATGGCTTGCGTGTTCTAATGAGCTAAAGAGCCAAACTACAGGTCCAACCAAAGTAGTAGGGTCGTTAGTGAGGAACCAGACTACGACAGGTCCCCGAAAGAGGGCAGCGGCTCTTTCGGTACTTAGATTGGCAGAGACCATAGGGGTCGGTATGGCAGTCTAAGACACACTACCGCGATGTGGAAGGTAACGGGAAACCACCACATTATCTCCCAAGTACACAGCGTACTTAAATTGTTACAAACATGATGGCATTCTCTGGGGTAAAAGATTCCGGAGTTAAAATAGTTCCCCATTCGGATCTCCAGGAGGGGACTACTTCGGAGGATGCAATCGGAAAGTTAAAAATATGAGTTGGGAACATTCTGCGAGTCGGAGCGTGGAATGTTAGAAGTATGAAGCAAGTAGGTAAGCTAGAGAACCTAAAAATCGAAATGAATAGGCTATCACTAGACATAGTAGGGATCAGCGAAGTCCGGTGGCCAGAGGCGGGGGATTTTTGGAGTGGAGACTTCAGGGTAATTCATACAGGAGCAGAGGAAGGAAATTTGGGTGTGGGATAGTTATGTGGAAAAAGATAGGATACTGTGTAGAAAATTACTTACAAAAGAACGAAAGAGTACTCATGGTTAGATTAGAATCTAAACCGGTAAACACAGTAATAATACAAGTATACATGCCCACCTCTAGCTACAGTGACGAAGAGGTAAAAGCGATCTACAAAGATATCGAAGACATATTAAGATATGTAAAAGGACGTGAAAATTTAATAATTACGGGGGATTTTAATGCCGTGGTAGGTGAGGGGAAGGAAGGAGCGGTAGTAGGTTTATTTTGGTTTAGGCACGAGAAACGACAGGAGAAATAGGCTGGTAGAATTTTGCGACAAGAACAATTTAATCATCACAAACACATTATTTCAACATCATGCTAGAAGACGATATACGTGGAAGATGCCAGGAGATATAGGAAGATATCAAATAGATTACATTCTTGTTAGACAACGGTTTAGGAATCAAGTAAAAGACTGTAGAAGCTACCCAGAAGCAGATATAGATACTGACCACAACATCGTAATTATGAAGGCCGCACTTAAATTTAAAAATCTGAAAAAAAGGAACGGAAAAAGGCACTTGGACTTAGAGAAACTAAAAGATAAAGATATTCAAGTAAGATTCGAAAAAAAATCAAATGAATTGCTGAATGATATCGGGAAAATATCTGAAACTAAGGAAGTAGAAACAGAATGGAATAACATTAAATCCAGCCTAGACATGGCGGCCAGAGATATTCTGGGGTATACACAAAAAAAATAAGAAACCATGGATAACAAAGGATATCGTGAATTTAATAGAAGAAAGATGAAAATACAAAAATAAATCAGACAAAACAGAGATACAAAGCCATAAAATGGGAAATTATTCGAAAATACAGGAAAGCTAAAGAACAATGGATTGATGAAAAGTGCAAAGAGGTACAAACTAAGATGGAAATAGGAAAGACAGACGAAGCATACAAATTAATTAGAATGAATTTTAGGGATATAAAATCGTATAGCAAAAATATAAGGGACGCACAAGGAAACGTCATTATAGAAAACGTAGAGAAAGTGAGTAGATGGCAAGAATATATAGGGAATTTATATGCAGGAGAGGAACTAACTGCATTAGAACAGGAATCAGACATTGAAAATGATGACTTGGGATATCCTATACTTCAAGACGAGTTTGAATTAGCATTAAAGAGTCTGAAAATGGTAAGGCGCCGGGTACAGATAAGGTGCAAGCAGAAACTCTAAAAGCCGCTGGACAAGCAGTAACAGAACGTCTCTTCCAACTTGTAAGCTATATGTACGAGACAGGCGAGATGCCCAAAGATTTCAAACGTAGCATCATAGTAACTATACCAAAATAGAAAGGCGCGGATAGATGTGAAAATTTTTGAACAATAAGTTTGACAGCACACGTGTCAAAAATATTAACTAGAATTGTGCAAAGACGAATGGAAAAACGAGCTGAAGAAATACTAGGAGAAGACCAATTTGGGTTTAGGCGAAACAGGGGAACACGGGAGGCTATTTTAGCTCTGAGAGTGATAATGGAGAAAACAATAGAAAAAGAGGAAAGCATGTATATAGGGTTTGTAGATCTGGAAAAAGCATTCGACAATGTAAATTGGAAAAAAATGTTTGAAATACTCAAAAAGATTGGAATGAGTTTAGGGATTGACGAATAGTACATAGCTTATACAAAGAGCAAACAGTATTAATAGAATTAGAGCAGGAACGTAGAGAAGTAAACATTAGGAAAGGGGTGAGACAGGGATGTGCCCTATCCCCATTGATTTTTAACTTGTACATAGAAGAGGCAATGAATACTGTCAAATGCAGGAAGACATTTGGAATTAATATGCAGGGACAAAAAATTGATATGCTTAGATTTGCAGATGATATAGCGGTATTAGCGTCTAGCAAGGAAGAGTTAGAAGCTGCTCTTAATGAAATGGAAACGGTTCTAACAGAGAGATACGGTATGAAAATTAACAAAACTAAAACTAAAGTTCTAGTTTGCAAAGGTGGGGAAAATAAATCAAAAACAAGAATACAAGTATTTAACACGAACTTACAAGAGGTTAAGGATTTCTGCTACCTAGGAAGCCAAATAACGCAAGATGGGAAAAGCACAAAAGATGTAAAACAAAGATTAACATAAGGTCGTGCTACATTTAACAAGAAAAAGCAACTACCGTGCTCAAAGACCACAAACATAGAAACAAGGAAAAGATTGCTTAAAACATATGTGTGGAGCACAGCACTGTATGGCTGTGAAGCCTGGACAGTAGGAGAAGCGGACAAGAAAAAGGTAGAAGCCTTTGAAATGTGGTGCTACAGACGTATGATGAAGATATCATGGACAGACAAAGTTAAGAACGAAGAGGTACTAAAAATGGTAGGGGAAGAAAGAAATATGTGGAAAACGGTAAAAATTAGGAGAGATAGGATGATAGGCCACATACTATGGCATGAGGGAATAGTGCGGAATATATTAGAAGCAGAGATAGGAAAAAAGAGAAGAAGAGGCAGACCTAGATTAGACTACTGCACACAGATAGTAAAAGATGTAGGCTGTAGAGGTTTCAGGGAGATGTGTAAGCTATCCCAGAATAGAAATCAATGGAGGTACGCATCCAACCAATCCCAAGATGGATAAACTAATGACGAAAAGATAACTGTGCTTAAACATGATGATTATTATAAGTAACTACAAGAATTGGTTGGGCAATATTCTCGAATAATGTTAAGTGTGTGAAAGGATTTACTGGAAAACCATTATTTCGGCAAATGTCTAAGTGTTGGGGGATCTTGGTAGCCACAAGTTGCTTAACCTCCTTCACTGAATCTCTGTAAAATAGGGTATAAAATTAGAAAACAATAGAAAGGGAACGAGCTGAATAGTCATGCTGTGTGAGAATTTCAGGGAACTATGTAGGCTAGCTCAGAATATAAATAAGTGCAGGTACGTGTCCAACCAGTTTTGAGACGGAAAACCTAATGACGAAAAAATAAACGCAAATAAATCTGATGATTATTATAAACAACTAGTTGTTGGTTGCGAAATACCTGCAACTAATGTTGACTGTGCGAAAAGATAAATTGGAAAATATATTAAATCGCGAAATGGTTAAGTGTTGGGGGAACTTGGCAGCCACAGGCTGCTTACCTCCCTTCGCAACCATTGAAGGTCGGAGTAATAGTGCCTATAACTGTAAAACAATAGAAAGTGATCGAACTGCATCTAACAAGAAAGAACAGCACCTATGAGGAAAGACAACAAACATAGAATAAGAAGAAAATTGTTGAAAGCATATGTGTGGAGCACAGCACAGTATGCCTATGAAATACGTGCAGTCTGAAACGCAGAGAGAAAAACGGTAGCAGCCTTTTGAAATGCTGTGCTTCAGATGTATGAGGACGATAGCATGGACAGACGAAGATAATAACAAACAAGTTACAGAAATGTTAGGGGAACAAGGATATCTGGAGAAAAAGAGAAATAGTAGGGCGGAATACGTTCTAAGGCATTTTTGGGGAATAATATGTCATATATTACAAGCAGAGATAGGAAAAAAGAGGTAGATGTAAACCTAGATCAGACAGTTATAGATGCAAACTGTGCAAATTTCAGGGAAATCTGTAGGTTAGTTCAGAATAGGGAACAATGATGGTACGCGTCTAACCAGTTCTAGGACTGAAGACCTAATGATGATGTTCGATCAACGACATCATGAGACAAAACTCTTGCCATAAACAAGAAATGAATCTACTAAATTGTGATGATGTTGCTATAGCAGATATATTAAACACTTCGCTGCAGCTGTTTCTATTATAGTTAAAAATGATAATCTACCGTATTCACATGCAATTTATTTCTTACAACATAGGAAAAGTAGTATGTCGAGTATTCCCAACAGTAAATACTCCCTGTATGTTTGTTGTGGTTTGTTTAGCATATTTCCCAACGAGGATTAAGAAAAATATTTCCAACAGATTCTGATGAAATCATGAATCACTTAAAAACAAAAATTGTCTAGTTCAGATAATATCCCAGTCAAAACTCTGTTGATTTTACCATCGTCGTTGATTATTTTTCCAATTCTATAAACGATTCATTCTAATGTGGTATCTTTCCCTCCTGTCTCGAGCATGCCATTGTTGTACTTATCCATAAGAGGGGGGATCAACTGATGTGAATAATTTCCATTGTATATCTTTGATCTCCACTTCCCAAAATTAATTGAGAAAATAATGAAAACATGTATAATTAGTTTGCACCAACATTATCAGCACCCTGTACCCATACTTAAGCATTTCACTTGTTATTCGATCTACACTTGCCGCTTTGCCATTCTTCAAAGTTTTCACCACTTTCCAGTCCTCATCTACACTGCATTCAAACTTTATACTATCATCTATGTTTTGACCAGTACTTTACTGCCCTCTTCATCATCCACGTCATCTGTATTCTTCTTGCTACCACCATACAGCATCATAAACTACTCTTTTCAACAGTTTCTTACACTTGTTTTGTCCCAAACAATTTCATTTCTACCGTTAACAACGCCATTCAGATGCTTATTTCCACCCTTCCTTGCCTTTCTTACCCATTTCCAAAACAATTTTTTATTTCCTTCAAAATCACTCTGCATTTTTAACCTTCCTCTCCCTCAGTTGCTCTTTGCTTGCCTTCGCTACGTCTTTCGTATATCACCTTTTTTCCTTATATACTTCCTAAAGTTGCTTTCTTAACTCGGCATCTTTTTCTGCAATCATTCTCTTATACGCCACTTTCTTTTCCCTGACGACCTTTTTGAACTCATCGCTCCACCGTGCATTTTTATTACATGTACCAATCATTGTCGTTCCACATACCTCCAAAGCACCTTTTATGATACTGTTCTTCAAACAATCTCATGCTTTCTCCACATCTTCAGACTTCAGAGCATTCTCCCATTCCTGTTTGCAGTTATACAACTCCCTCTCTAACATAGTAGCATCCTATCTTTGAGTCAACTCTTCCAACAAGCATTCTACTTTCACTCTTGATTGTCTCACATTCTGCTTTCTTCTCCACGCCCACTTTTGGGTAAGATCAATTCTGGACAAAACCAGATAATGATCGGTCTCACATTCAAACCCGTCTATTACTCTCATGTCTTTTACCAGTTGTTTTAGACTTTCATCAAATACAACCTAATCAATTCTATTTCTCGCCTTTCCCTTTTGCCATGTGTACTTGTGTTTGTCCTTATGTGTATACCATATGTTGGATACAAACAGTTCCTCTTTCCATACATATACTAATTAACATATCTCCATTTTCGTTCGTTCTTGGACCACCAAACGGACCTATCACATGTTTGACACTTTCCCTGTGTACTCCGAATGAAGTATTTATATCGCCTAATAAAACCTCACGGTCATTCCTTTTGCATTTGTCTAATACATTTTTCAACTCTTGCCAAAACTGCTCACACTGCGTATCGTCATTTACAGGAGCATAACATGGTACTAAAAAGATTTTTTGAAGGCCACTTTTAGCACAAGCGAAAGTGTCTGTAGATTGGAAGAGTGCAATCATTAGCCTTTTGCACAAAGGTAAAGACAACAAGTATGAATGCAAAAATTATAATGGGATGTCTATTGAGTGTACCCAGTAAAGTGTATGGAAAAGTTGTGATTGCGAGAGTTTACAAGAGAACGCAGAGCAAGATATGGGACGTTCAATGTGGCTTTATACCTGGAGGAGGACTTGTGGATCAGATGTTCGCAATGCAACAAATTGTCGAAAAGTGTATGCATGCCAGAAGGAAAATGTATGCAGCATTTGTGGATCTGGAAAATGCGTATGATTCTGTGAACAGATTTGAATTATGGAAGGCGCTGCATGAATACAGTGTAAGCAAATGCGTGATAAAATCTATCAGAGAAATGTACGAAGGCATTAGAGCATGTGTATGTGTAAATGGCTACATGGGGCAATACTTTGACATTGTAGAAGGTGTAAGACAGGGCTGTGTGATGTCTCCATGGCGTTTAATGTATTTATGGATAAATGTATCAGGCAGACTTGCGAAGGAATGAAGATATGAAAATTGGTAAACCAAATGTCAGTTTGTCGTTATATGCGGATAACACAGTATTGTTGGCAGAATCGTTACAAGATTTGCAGCGAATTCTTGACAGGCTGTCGGGAGCGTGTGAAAATATGCAATTGAAAGTGAATGTATATAAGACAAAAGTAATTATCTTTGCCATAGATGGTAGAATTGATGACTTTGTATTTAGCATGGACACTGACACGATAGAGAAAGTGAATGACTTTGTGTGCACCTTGGTAGAAAGCTTTTGAGTAATGGAAATGTGGATGGTGAAATAGAAAGAAGAGCAAATGCTGGAAGAAAAGTGTCTGGAAGTATGTGGGCTGTGAACAGGAATGAAGGGTTCAGTATAAATACAAAGCTGGACCATTTACAACAGTGTGTTTGTGCCAACCGTTATGTGCGGGAGCAAAACTTGGGTCTGACAGAAGAAGCATGTTAGTCGTATAAATGCTGCAGGAATGAGGTTCCTAAGAAGTGTGTGTGGAAAAACATTGAGTGACAAGGTGTCAAATGAATAGGTCAGAGCAGAGTGTGGGGTCCAAGTCATCCGTAAGGAGTTGAGCCAGTGCAGACAACTTACATGGTTTGGACATATGGAAAGAATGAACGAGGATAGAGTTACCAAATGCATATATGCAAGTAAGATGACCGGTTAAGTTGCAAAGGGCAGACCGCCTAAAAGATGGTTGGATGTAGTAGAGGAGGTTCTGAAAGAATGACCGGTGAGAAGTCTGAGGAATAAAAGAGCATGCCAAAAGCATGTATGAATGTCGCAGAGACAAAGGAAGTGTGTAGGGACTGAGGGATGTGGAGAAAGGTTGTGAATGGTGCTGGTAGTAGAATTAGTGTATTAGTCTCGAACTATACTCCGTATGTCCTTCCAGAAAGAGAAGCTGGGTTTGGTTAACTCAAAAGGGAATACCGTGATTTATATGATGATGTATTATTAGTTTTGCATTGGGGATTACAGGCAAACAACATAAATTTAAAAATAGTATTTAAGGTTTATTGTAAATATAATTCAGCTAAAATGGACAAAAGAATGCGGGAAGCTAGAGAGGCTTTGAGAAATGAAGGGGTGAAGATAGGATCCCAGGAAAGTGTAATCCTGCAAGATACACAAACTGAAACTGCAGGGAGAATATTTGAACAGAGCCACAGGGAGGAACAGCAGACCTCACAAGAATCAAAAATGATGTTGATTTTATTAGCATTAAATGATAAGATGGATCAAAATGAAAAGGCCATGAAGAACATGACAACACAAATTTATGAAAATGGGCAAAATTAGGCTAATTTGGAGGAAAAGTTAGGCTTGGAAATAAAGATTTTAAGCGATGGTCTAAGGATGAAAGCACAAATGCAAAGTAAAATTGTGAGGATTATGGAGGACATCGACTACGTGAGGGATGAGGTTATAAGAGTCAAATCAAACCAAGAGACATGCGAGAGGGAGATAAACGCGAGACTTACGAATTTAGATGCAAAAATACAAGAGGTTGAGGGGAATTGTGAGATAGGGTTCAGAAATGTAAATAGGGAATTAGGAAATTTAAAAACGGATTTTGAAAATTTTAATAAGAATACGATACAATATGCTAGGGAACCCATAAGGTTAAACCAACAGAACATTACTATAGATCAATATTCAAAAATTTTATGGGGACAATAAGCTAAATCCAAAATTATTTTTAAACGATATTAAAACGTTAATACAGGGCTCAACGGACGAGCAATACAAACTAAATTTAGTAAGATCAATGTTGGGGGGGCAGAAATATGATGTAGTTTAATAGAGAGCGAGTTAGAAACGTTCCAGGAATTCGAACAAAAATTTTTAAGGCACTTTTGGGGGGACAACCAACAATATAAAGTGAGAGATGACTTAATCATGGGTAAATATAATCACGATACAGGAATAACGCGGGAATTGTATGCAATAAGAAAATTTAGCATTGCAAAACAACTAGATCCTCCCTTAGAGGAAAAGCAAATAATAAAATATTTGGCAGGGCATTTTGAGGTGGAAGTGAGTGAGACGGTACAACGCACTCCAAAACATCGTAGACCGGGATGTATTTCTGAAATATTTACAGCGATATGATGAATTGGAACCAAACCGTAGGGTGAAAAGTAGAACCAGGAGTCAACGTGTAAATTTTGTGACAACACAAAAAAGTGTGGAAATGGACAGAATTGATTATCGACGGAATAATCATAACTATGAGGGAAATTTCAATAGGGGCAACTACAACAATTATAATAATGGTTTTAGGCGTAATTGGAATACGGGTAGCATGCCAAGGTGAGAAACGGAGCGGACCAACCATGAGGGGAACAACAACCAGGATACGCATAGACAAGAACACGCGGAAGAAAGAACAGGACCAAGAAGAACTAGACGCACTTACTCTGAAATCACGAGTCGGGCAGGACCATCCGCACAAACTCAAAATTTTTAAATACAGACAAACCAAGCAATCCCTTAAGGATAAACAGATACGAACATTAGCGCGAATTTATTAAACATGAAGTGGAAAATGAATTAGACAGGAACTTATTACCTATAGTTAATTTAAAGGTGGAGAAGAATGTAGTTAAAGTACTCATTAATACAGGCGCGGAAGCGTCGCTCGTTGCAAAAGATTTTGTTAAACGGGGAAAATTAATGGAGAAGGCGATACCTGTAACAAAGTGTAATTTGTTAGCACCAAACAATAAGAAGTTTGCCAGCATAAATAGTATGGTAATTCTGAAGTGTGAAATGGGAAACTTGAAATTTGAGAATGAATTTATGATTGTGCCTGGATTAAAGATGGACACTATATTTGGGATGGACATTATAGATAAGCTGGGGTTAAGAATAAATGCTAAAAGCAAGGAAATAAGATGTAAGGGAGAATATATTAAATGGTACGAAGAGGGGGCATAGAAATTGAAAATGACTGCTTAAATATAAAGCAATTTGAGGGTGAATTAGATAATGGGGGGAATGCAATGGATGAAATTTAGTGCCCAGAAGAAATGAAAGATAGGGTTAATTCAATATTAGAAAAACATTCAGAGTTGATAGGGTCAGAATCCAGAATTGCCACAAGTTATGAACACAAGTTAGAGGTAGTGAACACAGAATCATTTAACACAAAATTATATCCTATTCCAGCAGCATACGAGAAGGTATCATCGAAAAATCGAGTTGGTCGTTGTCAAGAAAAGTGATGATACAATCAGGTTATGTCTCGGTGCGAGAAAGATAAATAAGCGAATTAAACCGCAATACAATTGTCCACCAACCATGGATAGCATATTGCCGAGGATAGGTAGTAAGAAAATCTTCACAAAAATAGATTAAAAAAATTCATTTTGGCTAATTCCACTAGCGCAAGAATCGAGAAAATATATGGGTTTTTCTGTAGAAGAGCATATATACCAATTTAAAGTGGTCTCTTTTGGTTTGTCTTCGAGTACGGCTGCATTAGTGAAAGCTATGCAAAGTATTTTGGGACCGTACGAGGAATTTTGCATCTACTACGTGGATCATATTTTAATATTCAACGATACCGTTGAACAACACTTCATACATCTCGTAAGTTGAATATAGCAGGGTTAAAACTGAATCTAAAGAAGTGTGAGTTCTTTTAAGAAAAGAGATGAAATTCTTGGAACGTCGGATCAGCGATGAGGATATAATCGATTATTGGAAAGATTAGAATATCATAGGGGGGAACGCATACGAGCTTAGGGACATAGATTCGGAAGTAATCAGGGGCAAATTAATCGTATAAATTTAATCTAACCATATCAAGGATAGGAATAATTGTACAGATTGTAAAATAAATTAGGCATCGGTAGAAATAGGGGAATAGAATAGGAACATAGGTATAAGATTAGCTAGGTGTAAATAGGGGGTTAAAAAAGGGAATTAGTTTAGATGGGGATTTTGACTCACGTTGGGCTCCAAAATAGCATTGATCGAAAATTTTATATTTTAATTTGACGGAATAGGGTTATTTAGAGGTATATAAAATCATAAGGGTCGTACACTACATGTAAATAGTACTAAAAGCTAGAAAACTAAACAATTTTATCATGAAAAGTATGTAATTCGCAAATTATGCAAAAATCAAACCTTTAACACTCTGTATAAGGATCACAATTGACTTTAATTAATGCCGGGAAGCACATCCTTCAATAATACAAACATATTTAGTAAAATAAATAACTCTGTACGCAATTAAATTCTTTTAAATCAGAAAAGCATTCATAAATTCTAAACAAACACGCATTAAGAGCATTGAAAGTTAGAAATCATGATTAGAATTCTGGTAAAATAGGACATGCAATGGTATAAAAAAATAACAAAGCATCTTCGAAACAAATGCACATTTAAAAACCAATACGTTTCAGAAACGCCGGATGTAAAGAAATGCATTTCACTTTACGTCATTATAGAAATTTCGCATACGAGATGATTTTTAACACGAAAATAAATTCAAAACCCAAAACATTATCTTGACAAAAATAAAGCCATAAGTTTGTCTACGTGAGAAGTCAATTTAAAATTTCCTACAACAGTACCATACAGACAGGTGAAAGTACAAGAATGATAAAAATCCACCTATAGAACTGGCATACTACGTGACCACAGCATTGTTTTGGCGGGCTATTATTAAATTCATACCTGAGAAAGCCCAGAGTGTTTGCAAAATCCTATGGCATGCCTTAAACCTTGACCGTAGTACGCCGATAACCAATCCTGTCAGATGGAGGCGTTGTTTTATATAGAACTCAAATTTGATAAACAGACAGTCGTCGTTTAACCTGAGCACGCTCCATATCAGTTTAAAAAAAAAATTCACGTAAAAGTGAACATAGAAAATTAAATAATTATATTTCGGGAAAGTCGTGACAGAAAAATTTGAAACTAAAATAATAGTGAAAAATATACGAGAAAAGTTTTGCCGTTAACTGTAAAACGTAAGTAAAAGCTTATTAATTAATTAAACACAATTTTAATATTTATAATTTAGGGCTCTCAGTAACTGGTAAAAATCTAAGTGACAGGTAGAAATCTAAGTAATAAATAAGAAATCTGGGAAAATCTGGGAAACTAAGTAATAAATAAGAAAATCTGAAATCTGGAAAACTCTAAGTAATAAATTTAAGTAATAAGTGAAACTCTGGGGAACTAAGAAATAAATTCGATTTTAAATCAATCTAAAATTGCATTAAAATATTGGTTTGCATCGGAGCACAAAACGGAGGATTGTTTTAAGCATCGAATGGGATTTGGCCAAGCGGTATCATAAAATCAACAAGTGAACTCAACTGAAAGCAATCTAGGGGTACTGGTCCACAGCACGCAGTAGCAGAACAAAAAGACACACAAGGAAAACTACAGGTCAGAACATTATCTAAATAGCATAAGGCATTATTTTTCTTTTTTATTGCATTTTTCTATATTTTTTTATTATACCAGAATATTTATGTAAAGGGTCATCAAAAATCTTTTTATACGTAAAAATTTACGTGAAAAAGGGAAAGTCATTGAACATTCAAGGGTGTTTCCAATAGAGTACAGTGTCATTTTTGCTGGCTTTAAACTAACTAAAGGAAGCTATAATTTGGGGAGAAAGAAATTGATATTATTATTTGATTCAGGGGTTTATTTTGTCAAATAGTGAATCATTAAGCTGTAAAGTGTATGATTTTTTTTGTCATTATACAAATTTTGGTCAATTTCGTTTTTCTCATTCAAGTAGGAAAGTATTAGATAAAAAGGTGGGTAAATTCTTTGTTATCGTAACGTTGTGCACCCTGTGTGGATTCGACTGAGCTAGTCAAGGCATATTTAAATTTTCGGTTGTTTAGAGACAGAGCAGTGGCGGGCAGCAGAAAACAACGTTAATTACATCAGCGTGCAGCATTATCATAGCAATATATATATATTGTTATATATACTGTGATCCTACCTTATTAGTGATAGGCGTAATATCTCTATCTGTCACTCCTTGTCTTATTTTAGAGCCTTGTTGAGTTATGCCACACAATTTATCTTTAAATATTTTACACGGCTGCTGCACTTAATTATTTTACAGGGCCGTCAAACACGTGGCGGAATCTACCTAGGGTGGGTCCGTCCTAAGCAAACACCTCTCAACTAGACACCTAAACAAATATCCAAGGAGTTTTCAAAATAATTTTAAAAGCCAAAAGTATTCCCAAACACTAGTTCCACTTTTATAAATTTGATTAAAGCACTGCGTAGATATTAAATACTAATACCTGGAATCCAGATACAAGCGCCGCCTTCCAGCCGTCCTGAAGCCAAGTGACCAACTGCAGGCACCTCCTGTAAATAATAAGTAACTCGAGCAACTGATAATCTCCAGACTATAAAACTACTAATATTTTACAAATTTTATGTTATACAAATACTCAGATAACTCCAATTCCACTATGCTTTCGTCTTCAAACAATAACGGTACAGACCAGCACTCCTCTTTTAATTAACTTTTATTCCGTAAAACTGCTACTATTTGCTATCTCCAGGTACAACTTGACTTTCAAAACTTTCTCGTAACTTTTAAATGTAATAAAACTCATAACAGTACAAAACACGTCTATTTTTCAGTAATATAAATTTGAAGTCCCTTATAAATAAAATCCGTCTTCTTTTGTTTCCGTTGCCATGACAACTATCTCTACGCACACTATGTAATTTATAATTATTAATAATTGATTAATAATACAGTTGTTTTCTAGATACATTCATTTTCTAGATGGTTTGTAATCCAGTGATTTATGTATATTGAACTTTTTACAATATTGAAAATAGCTAACAAACTTTGATGGTTCAGCTTTTAAATTGTACGCAACAGACATTTATGTCTTATTCGGTAAACGTCCTGTCATTACATAACCAATCTTTAATTGTTAAAACATATTCAAACTGAAATTGATTTACAAATTTTACGGAGTATCACTTAACTCCTTAAAATTTTAAAAGCGTGCAGTATACCAAGCAATTTTGATATTTGTTTTACATTCAAATGGTTCTGAAAACGCTAACTCCAAATTAAATTTCATATACGTGCAACCATAACAATTAAAATACGTATACAATGCAAACTTATAACTAGCTTAGCCTGGTCTATGGCGGTATATGTTGTTGAATGCAATGCAGTTTCAAAAGCTTTATAAATTTATAAACGTGGAATAGTTGTTGTTAATTTATAAACCAAAAATACCTGAAAGAAAATACTCAAACAAAACCAAATATACCCCCATTCTAGCAAAGTCGTTTGAAGCCCTATTTAAACATTTTATAAGCCCACCCCTTCTTGACAGTATATAAGGCCCCACTGATTTTAAATAAAAATGAAAATTTGCTTCCTGGATATAAGTAATTCTTTTAATGGTTGAGAAATTTTAAATTTTAGTTAAAATCACTATAGTTTTTTTCTTTATGTATGAGGATTCAGTGTTAGTTTCTGTATATTCTGTATAGTTTTAAGCTTGTTAGTATTATTTACAGTGTTAATTTTATTCTTGCGATACTTTATTTTCCACATGGAAATATGGATACAAATTTTCTATATGAAAACGTCCCCGACATTCACCCTGTCATTCTCCAATTCGTAAGTATTCCCTTCTGCAAAAATTCTTCTCACTCGATAAGGACCTTCGTATGGAAATAACAACTTGGCACAAATATTTCTTTCCCAATTTGACATTCTCAATCTTTTAACAATAACAAGATCCCCAACTGAAAAACCACTTGCTTCTTGATTTTCTTGTTACGTTTCTCCAACTCCCTTCTTTGTATCGTTTCGACTTGTTGTTTGGCTTTATGCAACAACTCCGTTATATCCTCCACTTTTGTTCAGCTCTCCACGGTCTTGCTGGAATCACCTTCTTCATCAATGTCACAGGACACATTCCTGTCACTGAACTTGGTACAAAATTAATATATTCTTCTATTTGCGGTAAATACCTTACCCACCGATCATGTTGTTCCTGCGTTATTAACCTCAAAAACTTTATTACTTCTCGAATATATCTTTCACACGGATTTCCTTGAGGATGTCTGATACTACAGAATGTCATCTTTATTCCATCCTTCCTTAATTTACTTTCAACCCTTCGATTACGAAAATACGTTGCATTGTCCAACAATACCCTATTCATCTTACCTATTCGTTCTACAAACTTTCTTGCAGAACTCAATACATGCCTAGAATTACATCTCCTCGCTGGATAAAGCTGCACAAACTTTGTAAAAATATCAACTACAACTAAAATATGCTGATATCCGTTCCTACTCGGTATCAAATTACTCAAGTAATCCATTGCCACAATATCTAATGGACCTTCCGCTCTTATACATCTAACTTGATTCTGCAACACCACATTCTTATCCTTTCCTAACAAACACGTCTCACACAGATTTATGCAATTTTTACCAATTTTCTATCGTTTCGTGCATAGAAAGCTTCCTAAATATCAAGAACGTCTTACGAATCCCTATATGACCAAACGTAGTATGAATTTCCTGGATCAGCTCAACGGCTACCTGTGTCGTTAACACTAATAATTCATCATCCCATAACCTTTTCACCAAAACTCCCTCGACCATATAAAACCTCTGTCTTGTTCTAAATTCTCTTGAATAATTTTCTCTGATCACCCTTATTTCTTCGTGTGCTTGCATCCGATGAAATCTGGCATTCGACCATCTTCCCAGATCTTCAAACACTTGCAATGCAATCAAAATCCATTCCTACTATCCGTTAGCAACCCTTCATCCTTCCTACTAAAGAAATCAGCCGTAACATTTTCTTTACCAGGTTTATGTCTAATCTCAAAATCATATTCCTAATTCTAAATTATCAGATTTAGGCTCAACCACTACCGGATTGATATAGGGTGTTCTCGCTGATTCAATAATTCCCTCTTTTAACATCTTTTTAATCTCATTTTTCACTCGACCCCTTAATGCAAATGGTATTGGATATACTCTAGTACGAAAACTTCCCTCGTCTGTGACCTCTAACTTATGCGTATACTCCTTCGCAAACCTAGGCTCATTACTAAAAACTCCTGCATGTCTATTAAACAACTCATATAACATTTCCTTCATATCCACCCCTATTAATCCTATCTGTTCCTCATCAAATACCTTCTCAAATATATTACATAACCGTAACTCATCAATTCCATCATAAATTCTATTCTTAGTCTTTCCTGATCCTATACTATCTGTATTTATCTCATCCCTAGTATCCCAATTATCCTTAGGCACCACCCATTTCTTCTCTAAATTTAATACCTTTACCATTCGTGCTTTACCATCTATAACCAGTCCAAATTCCTCAATTACATCTATCCCTACAATAAAATCTAAATATAATCCTCTTGCTATCCAAAACTCTACTTCACCTAGTCTGGTACTTCCTAATACAATCGATACTCGTACAACTTTGTCTATCGTAGTTAACTTCCTCTTAATCGCAGACCATAAATTAATACTCTTAACCCTACAAATTTTCCCTTTGAATAATTCTGCATGTTTCAAAACTATTTCCTCTCTCACCAGCGATAACTGCGACCCTGTATCTATCAATGCCGTGTAAACAGAATCCCTAAACTAATATGAATAAATGGTAACTCCCGCCTTCTTTCAAACTTATTATCTAACAACTTATCTACTAAACTAATACTATGCTGTGTCCCTAAATCTGATTTTCCTAACACTAATAAATCGACGTTTTTTTTGTACCGTGGGTTCATCGTGGACCTCCACTTTCTCTATCCTATCCTCCGATCTCTGTCGCGTGTCTCTTGTTGTTACGTGTTGGATCGTCAAGTTTCTATCTGTCTCCCGTTCTCGGTCTCTAATCCCTGTCGGTATTTCCCTGATCCGTTGATCTCTGCTCCCTTTCTCTCTGCCATCTCTGCCCAAAACCCGTCCTTTGCTGTCCAAAACCTCTGTCATTCCTATCCGTCCTGTTCCAGTCATTGTTCCCCCTATAATTATCGTCTCTATTAAAACGTTGTTCCCAATTATTATTCGTTCTCCTTTGATTTCCCTGATATTGCTTTCTGTAGTTGTCCTGTCCATTCTCCCTATAATTGTATCCTTGCACCCCAGTCCTCTGGTAGTCTGTGCTATTCCTATTCCTATCCCAATTCCTATTATCACTATTTTCCCTGTTATTCGTTTCAAACGTCCTAGCTACGTCATAATTTCGCATCATTTCCAAAAAGTCTCTTAAAGTCCGAACGTTTTGTATCGCTACGGCCCTAGTTATTTCCGCCTCCATATGCCTTGACAACAATAATATAATTTCATCTTCTCTTAATTTAGGAATCAGGTGCTGCCCTGGTTATACTTTTCAATCACATAATTTTCTCTCGATCCCTGGTATGACCTATAGTTCCCAGTGTTTAAATCCGTTCGAATATTAGCCTGATGCGTGTTTCCCAATATTGTTCTATGAATAGCCTTGAAATTCCTCGTACGAACTATATTGCCTCCTCACGATACAGTGCCATTTCTCTGCACAACCCCCAATGTCACGCTCACCATCTGCATCTTCACCCTCTCAGGCTCACTCTCTACCATCTCGTCCAACTTGCTAAGATAGACCATCGGCTGCTCATTCTTTCTGCCTTCAAACCTCGGCAAGGTCTCTTTCCTAGCCTATACTGGTATCCTGCATCACAAACAACTCTTCCCTTTCCAATTCAACCAACTGTTCTCTCATCTGTCTAACATTCCCTTCAAGACCAGACAATCCATTTACCGTATTCCCCAGAACCGTCGTATCCCTTCTCAGCTTCTCTGCCACCTCCTGACTCGCCCCAATTTGCCTATAATTTCGTTTTTAGAGTTAATATTGTCCTCCGTCTGAATCCGAACTATTTCACCTAAATTCTGCAATTTTTCTGTCTGTTCTTCGACCATGTACAGCTCTTCCCTTAATTCATTTAAACCTGTTGTTACCTTCCTTCTACAACCTGGACTCTATCCTCTACGTCCTTCAGAACTTCATCCTTAAATGAACACAAACTGCTCTGTATTGATACATTAATTCCTTCAATTTTCATTTCCATCATATCAAATTTTTCCTTAACTTCCGCTTGTGAATTTCTAACCTCGGCCAACAATGATCCTCTCAATTCTTCATGCGACTTAGTTAACGATTTTAATTCCAACAAAACCATCATCACATCTTGGATCTGCATATTTCTTTTCCCTTATCAATTTCATTTTCTCCCGATGTACCCCTGAATTCACAATAATCACCTCCGGCTCCACATATCCCCAGCTTCATCCCTAGCATCCCCTGCTGCTACAGTCTTAACCACCGGTTGCCCTCTCACACCAGTCTCAACTCCATAAACTTTCCCTGACCTCGTGATTCTCTCCTCATCAGACATGTCCCTTTAATTTTCAAAATAAACTTCAATGATGTGCCCCACTAAGCTACACAACCTCTGCAAATCTGAATCAGCCCTATCGAGCCCCACCTTTAGGCGAACAAATATTTTGTTGCGAAGTTATTTACCTATTCGAGCCCCACCTAATGTTTTACCCCGCTAAAATTGACCAAAGTGTGAATATCAAATTACGTCTTAGCCTACTACAATAAATTCAAAACCTCCAACAACTGTCAAATAAATATATATGAAACGTCAATCAAATATTAATTTTCACTTTTAAATAGAAAAAATAAACTAAAATTATTTATTTTAACTTTTTGTGATCCTACCTTATTAGTGATAGGCGTAATATTCTATCTGTCACTCCTTGTCTTATTTTAGAGCCTTGTTGAGTTATGCCACACAATTTATCTTTAAATATTTTAACGGCTGCTGCACTTAATTATTTTACAGGGCCGTCAAACACGTGGGGAATCTACCTAGGGTGGGTCCGTCCTAAGCAAACACCTCTCAACTAGACACCCAAACAAATATCCAAGGAGTTTTCAAAATAATTTTAAAAGCCAAAAGTATTCCCAAACACTAGTTCCACTTTTATAAATTTGATTAAAGCACTGCGTAGATATTAAATACTAATACCTGGAATCCAGATACAAGCGCCGCCTTCCAGCCGTCCTGAAGCCAAGTGACCAACTGCAGGCACCTCCTGTAAATAATAAGTAACTCGAGCAACTGGTAATCTCCAGACTATAAAACTACTAATATTTTACAAATTTTATGTTATACAAATACTCAGATAACTCCAATTCCACTATGCTTTCGTCTTCAAACAATAACGGTACAGACCAGCACTCCTCTTTTAATTAACTTTTATTCGGTAAAACTGCTACTATTTGCTATCTCCAGGTACAACTTGACTTTCAAAACTTTCTCGTAACTTTTTAAATGTAATAAAACTCATAACAGTACAAAAACCTCTATTTTTCAGTAATATAAATTTGAAGTCCCTTATAAATAAAATCCGTCTTCTTTTGTTTCCGTTGCCATGACAACTATCTCTACGCACACTATGTAATTTATAATTATTAATAATTGATTAATAATACAGTTGTTTTCTTAGATACATTCATTTTCTAGATGGTTTGTAATCCAGTGATTTATGTATATTGAACTTTTTACAATATTGAAAATAGCTAACAAACTTTGATGGTTCAGCTTTTAAATTGTACGCAACAGACATTTATGTCTTATTCAAACGTCCTGTCATTACATAACCAATCTTTAATTGTTAAAACATATTCAAACTGAAATTGATTTACAAATTTTACGGAGTATCACTTAACTCCTTAAAATTTTAAAAGCGTGCAGTATACCAAGCAATTTTGATATTTGTTTTTACATTCAAATGGTTCTGAAAACGCTAACTCAAATTAAATTTCATATACGTGCAACCATAACAATTAAAATACGTATACAATGCAAACTTATAACTAGCTTAGCCTGGTCTATGGCGGTATATGTTGTTGAATGCAATGCAGTTTCAAAAGCTTTATAAATTTATAAACGTGGAATAGTTGTTGTTAATTTATAAACCAAAATACCTGAAAGAAAATACTCAAACAAAACCAAATATACCCCATTCTAGCAAAGTCGTTTGAAGCCCTATTTAAACATTTTATAAGCCCACCCCTTCTTGACAGTATATAAGGCCCCACTGATTTTAAATAAAATGAAAATTTGCTTCCTGGATATAAGTAATTCTTTTAATGGTTGAGAAATTTTAAATTTTAGTTAAAATCACTATAGTTTTTTTCTTTATGTATGAGGATTCAGTGTTAGTTTCTGTATATTCTGTATAGTTTTAAGCTTGTTAGTATTATTTACAGTGTTAACTTTATTCTTGGATACTTTATTTTCCACATGGAAATATGGATACAAATTTTCTATATGAAAACGTCCCCATTCACCCTGTCATTCTCCAATTGTAATTTCCTTCTGCAAAATTCTTCTCACCGATAAGGACCTTCGTATGGAAATAACAACTTGGCACAAATATTTCTTTCCCAATTTGACATTCTCAATCTTTTAACAATAACAAGATCCCCAACTGAAAAACCACTTGCTTCTTGATTTTCTTGTTACGTTTCTCCAACTCCTTCTTTGTATCGTTTGACTTGTTGTTTGGCTTTATGCAACAAGTTATATCCTCCACTTTTGTTCAGCTCTCCACGGTCTTGCTGGAATCATTTTCATCAATGTCACAGGACACATTCCTGTCACTGAACTTGGTACAAAATTAATATATTCTTCTATTTGGTAAATACCTTACCCACCGATCATGTTGTTCCTGTTATTAACCTCAAAAACTTTATTACTTCCGAATATATCTTTCACACGGATTTCCTTGAGGATGTCTGATACTACAGAATGTCATCTTTATTCCATCCTTCCTTAATTTACTTTCAACCCTTCGATTAGAAAATACGTTGCATTGTCCAACAATACCCTATTCATTTATTTCGTTCTACAAACTTTCTTGCAGAACTCAATACATGCCTAGAATTACATCTCCTCGCTGGATAAAGCTGCACAAACTTTGTAAAAATATCAACTACAACTAAAATATGCTGATATCCGTTCCTACTGGTATCAAATTACTCAAGTAATCCATTGCCACAATATCTAATGGACCTTCCGCTCTTATACATCTAACTTGATTCTGCAACACCACATTCTTATCCTTTCCTAACAAACACGTCTCACACAGATTTATGCAATTTTTACCAATTTTCTATCGTTTTGGCATAAAAGCTTCCTAAATATCAAGAACGTCTTGAATCCCTATATGACCAAACGAGTATGAATTTCCTGGATCAGCTCAACGGCTACCTTGTGTTAACACTAATAATTCATCATCCCATAACCTTTTCACCAAAACTCCCTCGA
The DNA here is from genome assembly GCA_036346225.1 of Platerodrilus igneus. Classification (NCBI taxonomy): domain Eukaryota; kingdom Metazoa; phylum Arthropoda; class Insecta; order Coleoptera; family Lycidae; genus Platerodrilus; species Platerodrilus igneus. The sequence goes on along the minus strand of JARFIW010000727.1, from coordinate 64,841 downwards.
CCATATAAAAACCTCTGTCTTGTTCTAAATTCTCTCTGAATAATTTTTCTGATCACCCTTATTTCTTGTGCTTGCATCCGATGAAATCTGGCATTCGACCATCTTCCCAGATCTTCAAACACTTGCAATGCAATCAAAAATCCATTCCTACTATCCGTTAGCAACCCTTCATCCTTCCTACTAAAGAAATCAGGAACATTTTCTTTACCAGGTTTATGTCTAATCTCAAAATCATATTCCTAATTCTAAATTATCAGATTTAGGCTCAACCACTACCGGATTGATATAGGGTGTTCTCGCTGATTCAATAATTCCCTTTTAACATCTTTTAATCTCATTTTTCACTATTAATGCAAATGGTATTGGATATACTCTTACAAAACTTCCTCGTCTGTGACCTCTAACTTATATACTCCTTGCAAACCTAGGCTCATTACTAAAACTCCTGCATGTCTATTAAACAACTCATATAACATTTCCTTCATATCCACCCTATTAATCCTATCTGTTCCTCATCAAATACCTTCTCAAATATATTACATAACCGTAACTCATCAATTCCATCATAAATTCTATTCTTAGTCTTTCCTGATCCTATACTATCTGTATTTATCTCTCCCTAGTATCCCAATTATCCTTAGGCACCACCCATTTCTTCTCTAAATTTAATACCTTTAATTCGGCTTTACCATCTATAACCAGTCCAAATTCCTCAATTACATCTATCCCTACAATAAAATCTAAATATAATCCTCTTGCTATCCAAAACTCTACTTCACCTAGTCTGGTACTTCCTAATACAATCGATACCGTAAACTTTGTCTATCGTAGTTAACTTCCTCTTAATCGCAGACCATAAATTAATACTCTTAACCCTACAAATTTTCCCTTTGAATAATTCTGCATGTTTCAAAACTATTTCCTCTCCCCAGCGATAACTCGACCCTGTATCTATCAATGCCGTAAACAGAAAAACTTATGAATAAATGGTAACTGCCTTCTTTCAAACTTATTATCTAACAACTTATCTACTAAACTAATACTATGCTGTGTCCCTAAATCTGATTTTCCTAACACTAATAAATCGACGTTTTTTTTTGTACCGTGGGTTCATTACCTCCACTTTCTCTATCCTATCCTCCGATCTCTGTCGGTGTCTCTTGTTGTTGGTTTGGATCGTCAAGTTTCTATCTGTCTCCCTTCTCTTAATCCCTGTTATTTCCCCTGATCCGTTGATCTCTGCTCCCTTTCTCTGCCATCTCTGCCCAAAACCCGTCCTTTGCTGTCCAAAACCTCTGTCATTCCTATCCGTCCTGTTCCAGTCATTGTTCCCCTATAATTATCGTCTCTATTAAAACGTTGTTCCCAATTATTATTCGTTCTCCTTTGATTTCCCTGATATTGCTTTCTGTAGTTGTCCTGTCCATTCTCCCTATAATTGTATCCTTACCCCAGTCCTCTGGCTTGTTTTATTCCTATCCCAATTCCTATTATCACTATTTTCCCTGTTATTCGTTTCAAACGTCCTAGCTACGTCATAATTTCGCATCATTTCCAAAAGTCTCTTAAAGTCCGAACGTTTTGTATCGCACCCCTAGTTATTTGCCTCCATATGCCTTGACAACAAAATATAACATCTTCTCTTAATTTAGGAATCAGGTGCTGCACCTGGTTATACTTTTCAATCAATAATTTTCTCTCGATCCCTGGTATGACCTATAGTTCCCAGTGTTTAAATCCGGAATATTAGCCTGATGCGTGTTTCCCAAATTGTTCTATGAATAGCCTTGAAATTCCTCGCGAACTATATTGCCTCCTCACGATACAGTGCCATTTCTCTGCACAACCCCCAATGTCACGCTCACCATCTGCATCTTCACCCTCTCAGGCTCACTCTCTACCATCTCGTCCAACTTGCTAAGATAGACCATCGGTGCTCATTCTTTCTGCCTTCAAACCTGGGGTCTCTTTCCCTAGCCTATACTGGTATCCTGCATCACAAACAACTCTTCCCTTTCCAATTCAACCAACTGTTCTCTCATCTGTCTAACATTCCTTCAAGACCAGACAATCCATTTACCGTATTCCCCAGAACCGTCGTATCCCTTCTCAGCTTTCTGCCACCTCCTTTAAAATTTGCCTTAATTTCGTTTTAGAGTTAATATTGTCCTCCGTCTGGATCCGAACTATTTCACCTAAATTCTGCAATTTTTCTGTCTGTCTAACTTACCATGTACAGCTCTTCCCTTAATTCATTTAAACCTGTTGTTACCTTCCTTCTACAACCTGGACTCTATCCTCTACGTCCTTCAGAACTTCATCCTTAAATGAACACAAACTGCTCTGTATTGAACATTAATTCCTTCAATTTTCATTTCCATCATATCAAATTTTCCTTAACTTCCGCTTGGAATTTCTAACCTCGGCCAACAATGATCCTCTCAATTCTTCATGGACTTAGTTAACGACCCTTTTAATTCCAACAAAACCATCATCACATCTTGGATCTGCATATTCTCTTTTCCTTATCAATTTATTTTCCCCGATGTACCCCTGAATTCCAAATAATCACCTCCGGCTCCACATATCCCCAGCTTCATCCCTAGCATCCCCTGCTGCTACAGTCTTAACCACCCTTGCCCTCTCACACCAGTCTCAACTCCATAAACTTTCCCTGACCTCGTGATTCTCTCCTCATCAGACATGTCCCTTTAATTTTCAAAATAAACTTCAATGATGTGCCCCCTAAGCTACACAACCTCTGCAAATCTGAATCAGCCCTATGGCCCCACCTTTAGGGAACAAATATTTTGTTAAGTTATTTACCTATTCGAGCCCCACCTAATGTTTTGCTAAAATTGACCAAAGTGTGAATATCAAATTCTTTAGCCTACTACAATAAATTCAAAACCTCCAACAACTGTCAAATAAATATATATGAAACGTCAATCAAATATTAATTTTCACTTTTAAATAGAATATATAATACAACTAACAAATTCTTGCCCCAGTTTGCCATCTGTTATATATACTGTGATCCTACCTTATTAGTGATAAAATATCTCTATCTGTCACTCCTTGTCTTATTTTGAGCCTTGTTGAGTTATGCCACACAATTTATCTTTAAATATTTTACACGGGCTGCACTTAATTAACAGGGGTCAAACAGTGGGGAAAATCTACCTAGGGTGGGTCCGTCCTAAGCAAACACCTCTCAACTAGACACCTAAACAAATATCCAAGGAGTTTTCAAAATAATTTTAAAAGCCAAAAGTATTCCCAAACACTAGTTCCACTTTTATAAATTTGATTAAAGCACTGCGAGATATTAAATACTAATACCTGGAATCCAGATACAAGCGCCGCCCCAGCCGTCCTGAAGCCAAGTGACCAACTGCAGGCACCTCCTGTAAATAATAAGTAACTCGAGCAACTGTAATCTCCAGACTATAAAACTACTAATATTTCTACAAATTTTATGTTATACAAATACTCAATAACTCCAATTCCACTATGGTCTTCAAACAATAACGGTACAGACCAGCACCCTCTTTTAATTAACTTTTATTCGAAAACTGCTACTATTTGCTATCTCCAGGTACAACTTGACTTTCAAAACTTTCTCGTAACTTTTTAAATGTAATAAAACTCATAACAGTACAAAACACGTCTATTTTTCAGTAATATAAATTTGAAGTCCTTATAAATAAAATCCGTCTTTTTTGTTTCCTTGCCCAACTATCTCTAGCACATGTAATTTATAATTATTAATAATTGATTAATAATACAGTTGTTTTCTCTAGATACATTCATTTTCTAGATGGTTTGTAATCCAGTGATTTATGTATATTGAACTTTTTACAATATTGAAAATAGCTAACAAACTTTGATGGTTCAGCTTTTAAATTTAGAACAGACATTTATGTCTTATTTAAATTTCATTACAAACCAATCTTTAATTGTTAAAACATATTCAAACTGAAATTGATTTACAAATTTTACGGAGTATCACTTAACTCCTTAAAATTTTAAAAGCGGAGTATACCAAGCAATTTTGATATTTGTTTTACATTCAAATGGTTCTGAAAACGCTAACTCCAAATTAAATTTCATATAGGCAACCATAACAATTAAAATCGTATACAATGCAAACTTATAACTAGCTTAGCCTGGTCTATGGGGTATATGTTGTTGAATGCAATGCAGTTTCAAAAGCTTTATAAATTTATAAACGGGAATAGTTGTTGTTAATTTATAAACCAAAAATACCTGAAAGAAAATACTCAAACAAAACCAAATATACCCCATTCTAGCAAAGTCGTTTGGCCCTATTTAAACATTTTATAAGCCCACCCCTTCTTGACAGTATAATATATATATATATATATATATATATATATATATATATATATAAGGTAGTTTTAGTGGGCAACAGCATAACCCGTTATTAAAGCTACATCAACCAAATTTGGAGGCATAAGGTATGCCTAAAGTGCACATTATAAAAAATTTGAAACAATTTTAATTCCAGGGCATATTATACTTATATTTTTAAATGCAAACCCATATATTATTACATTTTTGAAAAGCCCTAAAGAGCTTTAATTTGATATCAAATTGTATCTATCTATTCCTTTTAGTTTTGAGATATTCAACTGTTTTAGAAAAATGGGATTAATACATTATAATAATACACAATTTTTAATTTTAATTCAGTTTTAATTACCATAGATATTTTAAATATCACTTTTTGAAATTTCTTCCCAGTATACAGGGGTGTTAGGTTTAAAATGCAATTTTAAAATATTTTTAAATGGCACCCCCAATTTTATTGCTACAATGGATAGTTGGTGTCCTTTCATTTTTTTTAAAACCTAAAATTACTTTCAGAGATATTTTGATTTTCTTCAAATTTTATGAATGTTTTTAATTTACATAACTATAAATAAACTATTGGAGAATATTATAAAACAATTAATACATTTTGATTAACAATTACTACAGTTATCCAATAACAATTTTCACTAAAAGATATAACAATACAATTTTAAATCAACAGAATTCTGCCATATCAACAAAATTTTTAGAAAATGTTCAAACAGAAAATCCAGGCTTTGAAAAAATAACAATTACAATCAAAATGTCATTTAGGTTTATTAATTGTAGGTGTTGTCATTTAACACATTATCAGTTCTGTTTTAAATGTAATCTTTGAAGGAGTTTTCAAAATGAATTTTACAGTGGAAGAACAAATAAATATGATTTGGGTATTAAAGTTTAAAAATTTTACTTACATCAAGAATATACCAAGAGAGATATCCTGTTAAATGACAACACACAATTAATCCTAAATGACACTTTACATGTAATATTTTTTTCAAATTTTTTCCCTTGAAATTTTTTTCTATTGTTGATCTGGCAGAATTCTGTTGATATTTATTGTAGGTTGTTATATTTTAGTAAAAATTGTTATTGGATAAGTGTAGTTGATTGTTAATCAAAATGTATTAATTTTTTAATATTCTCCAATAGTAAGTTATTTTAGTTATGTAAATTAAAAATTCATAAAATTTGAAGAAAATCAAAAATATTCTAAAATAATGGTTTAGGGAAACAAAAAATGAAAGGACAAACCAACTATCCATTGTAGCAATAAAATTGGTAGGGTGCCATAAAAAATTTTTAAAATTGCATTTTGACACACCCTTATACTGGGGAAATTTCAAAAAGTGATATTTACAAAAATTTATATGGTAAAATTTTCTGCATCTTGAAAATTAATATAAGTTGTGTATTAGTGCAGTGGAATGTATCTAATCGGGTCATTTTTCTAAAACAGAGAATATCTCAAAAACTAAAAAATGGCTTTCAATAAAAAAGTTTTATGGGCTTTTCAAAAGTAATAATATATAGGATATTCCATTTAAAAAATATAAGTTTAATATTGGTTATGAAACACCCTGTTTTAAATATTTTATAATATGTTTAGGCATGAAATTAAATTTTTGATTATAATAACGGAGGGTTTTTAAAATCCCGTTTATATATATATATATATATATATATATTGCTATGATAACTTTGTGTCTCTGAAAAACCTATAATTTAAATATGCCCCGACTAGCTCAGTCTAATCCACACAGAGTGTACTACGTTGCGATAACAAAGAATTTATCCCCCTTTTTAGCTAACACTTTCCTACTTGAATGAGACAAACGAAATTGACCAAGATTTGTATAATAACAAAAATATATATTACTCATATTTAGACCAGGGTAGAAAATTAAATAATCACATCAAATAATTTTAATCACCGTGTAGAAGCTTTGGGAAAAGGTACGCTTTATTAAAACCGTGAAGCATAAAAAGTCAGTCGTTTCATTAAAAATAAGAGATTTAAATCATTTACAAGACGCTTGCTATAAAAAAAGGAAGCAGTATTAAAATGCTCTACGTGTAATTTAAATCATTCCGAGTAAAGAAACAAATGGAAATTACGTGCAAAATTTATATTAATTAACTCAATTTTAAGTAAACGGTATTAAACAAAATGTACAGATAATAATTAATATTTGATTAGGAGTCACTAAAAATTAAAGGGTATTATTTTAATTGAAGTTAATTGAACCATTAGTAACATAGAATATTTATAAAAGCTTGTAAAAACCCAATAATATTCAAATCGTAGAAGTATTATGTTTGAACACCTGCGTATTTTTAAAAGACACGTTCTGCGTAAAATTTGCAGATAACAAATGGTTACAGAGAATGTTGGAGAAACCATAGCTTAATAGTTACAGGAAATGCTAATAAGGTCGGTTATTTCACAGTCCACATGGACTGAAATAATCGATAATAAAGAATATCAATTTGTACCACTCGGAACAGGGTAGATAGAGACAGATAATATGCGCAAGACAGAGACATATATAGAAAAAGGCGCGAGTTGAGCAACGTCACTGGGTTGCGATTGGTTGAAAATAAAAGGCAAACTTGAGAGGTAAAAATAACATTTCTGTATAAAAATTAATTAGTTATTTCCAGACGTTGCGAGCCGTGTCGAAATTTCTGAGATTTAACTGGGCGAGTGCAAATTTAATAAGAACCGACGCACAGGCGGGCGAGATGGGAACATAGTATACGAAATTCTAGAAACTGGCCGTTTTGGGGACAAGACCGACAGACGGGCTAACCACTATATATACCCAGGTTAATATGAGTTTCGCTCTCTTAGATTTTCGAGTTGATTCAATGCGTTAAACAGTGCTTTTTAGTTTTCCGATTTTGATAGAATAATTTAAACAGTTTGCTCGTATATTTTGGTGATTTAAAACAGTTTGTTCCTTACGTGCTACAATGAATGTAATTTAGTGCACTTAGAAAAGAAGATACAAGGTAATAAAGTTTAGTATCACAGTACCAATTAGTCAAATCTGCAACGACAAATGAATACACAAAAGTAGGCAGTTTTGGCGTATATTTGTGAAAGAAGTATGAATTTCTTTGCTATTTTTCGGGGGTGTTAATAATTAAATGGTTCGTAAACATGACTGGATCCATAAAACAAGGTTCAGATATACACAGATGAGTTCCGGAAAACCCTGAAACAACTTTAGATGAAGGGTGGTGGAGAAAATTTTAAAAGCGTTGAGAATCAGAAGCCGTAAATATAACCCAGTTGGAATGGTGTGATTAACAAAGGGACGATGTACATTGAAGCTACGAGTGCAGTAACCTTCAGGTAACTTATGCTTTGTTGTTCGATTTTTGATGTGTTGGTGTGTGTTGAATAACTTTATAATTGATTTACTTAAAATGGACAGTAGTGAAATTGTACTAACAGCAAATTTTTAATTTTAAGGTGAAATTTTCTTGTTTAAGTAGAAAGGGTATTTAGTATTTATGTTCTGGATTATGATGAAAATTTGGGTATGTCTTTGAGCTCAATTAGACGAACCTGGTTAATTAACGTAAAGGGTGGTAGATGCTCCTTTGTACTCAGACTCAGGTCTGCATATATTGTTATATTAATTAGTAGGCATCCTACAAGGACTTTAATTCTGGATGCACATTAAAATGATAACAAAATTTAATCTTGAAATTTTCTGATACTGAAATTTTTGCTGAATTTTAATTTTGAAATTTTAATGTATTGTGAATATTGATGTAAATAGAGTTAACGTTGATGTTTGTGGTAGGAATGTGTTTGTTTTTTTTTATGAATGAGGATGAAGGTTTAACTAGGTGAGCAGCCGAGGCGGAAAAGAGTAAAGAGGCGATTAACAGAAGAAAGTCAACGGACCAGTTAAGTTAATAGCTTTTTGTAGGTTTCACAGCATTCTTGACGCCCAATTCGTGAGGCTCGATTCCAAAAACTGGAGTACCCGGATTTTGGTGGTTTCACAGCAATATATACACTTTACAGCTTGATAATAGGATTCACTGTTCGACAAACTCCTGAATCAAAGTAATAATATCAATTTGTTTATCTCCAAAATTATAGCTCCCTTTAGTCAGTTTAAAGCCAGCAATAATAACACTGTATACCTATGGAAATATCTTTGAACGTTCAATGACTTTTCCCTTTTACATAAATATTCTGCTTTAATAAAAAATGTAAATGTTCAATAAAAAAGAAAGTAATGCCTTATGCTATTAGATAATGTTCTGACCTGTAGTTTTCCTTGCATGTCTTTTTGTTTTTCCCCTATTCTTAGATCTGCTGCTGTGTGCTGTTAACCAGTATCCCTGGATTGCTTTCAGTTGAGTTCACTTGTTGATTTTATAGTACCGCTTGGCCAAACACCCATTCAATGCTTAGAACAATTCTTCGTTTAGTACTCCAATGCGTACATGCAAACCAATGTTTTTATGCAGATTTAGATCGATGTATATTTAAATTCGGATTTATTTGCAAATTTAGATTTATGTACCAATCTAGATTTATGTACCAATTTAGATGTGCTAATTTAGATTTTTACCTAAAGCCGTTTTCCAGTTAACGGCAAACTTCTCTCGTATATTTTCACTATTATTTTAATTTCAAAACTTTTGTATCACGACTTCCACGAAATATAATTATTTAATTTTTCTATGTTCACTTTACGTAATTTTCTAATTTGAACTGCTCTGATTGAAGGAAGACTGATTGTTTATCAAATTAGTGTGGTATTTAAAACAACGCCTCCATCTGACATCATTGGTTATCCACGTCCTTCGGTCAAAGTTTAAGGCGTTCTATAGGCTTTCTGCGGTATGAATTTGATAGTAGCTTGTTGAAATGATGTTGTCGATCACGTAGCATTCAAGTTCTATATAGTGGATTCCTTATAGCCCATGTACTTTCACTCGTCATGGTTTGTGTTGTTGTAGGAAATTTTAACTCGACCTCTCACGTAGACAAACTTATGGCTGTTATTTTTGTCAAGATAATCTTTTGGGTTATGAATTTACTCTATGATAAAAATGACGTATGCGAAATTTCTATAATGACGTAAATTGAAATGCATTTATTTACATCCTTCTTTTCTGAAACGTGTTTGTTTTGAAAGGTGCGTTTATTGCAAGAATGCCATGTTATTTCCTTGTACTATTGTGTGTTTATTTTAACAGAATTCGTATCATGATTTTTTAGCTTTCGATGCTCTAATGCGTATTTATTTAGAATTTATGAATGCTTTTCTGGTTTAAAATGAATTTGATTGCGTAGAGAGTTATTATCTTACTGACTGTGGTTGTATTATTGAAGGATAAGCTTCCATGTATTAATTAAAGTTAACTGTGACCCTTATACAGTGGGTTGGATGTTTGCTTTTTTGCATAATTTGCGAATTACGTATTTTTCATGATAAAATTGTTTAGTTTTCCAGCTTTTAGTACTATTTACATGTAATGTGTGAGCCTTCTGACCCTATATACCCCTAAATAACCCTATTACCATAGCTATATATATATATATATATATATATATATATATATATGAATTGTTTTTATTGCGGGTTTTAGGTCTGCTGGTAAGTAGGTATATAAACTCCAAAAGAAAACTTTAGATTTAATTAAAAAATTAAAAAACAAAAAAATGATTAACGATTCAGAAGCAAAGGCATTTAACAATTTTAGCAGTACAATTCCTAAAATATACGGTCTTCCTAAAATACATAAAGATAATTACCCATTTAAGCCTATTGTTTCGACAAATAACTCCGAACTGAAAAACTTTCAAAATTCATTTCGAAATATTATCAAAATCTATTGAAAATAATAATTATAATGTGAAAGATTCTTTTGAATTTGCAGAATTCATAAATAATTTTCAATTACCACAAAATTATGTTTTAATAAGTTTAGATGTCATGTCACTTTTTACTAATATCCCTAAAGAATTAGTTATAAATAATATAAATAAATTATGGACTAATATTAAATCCAATTGTCAATTTTCTAAAGAAATGTTCTTAGAAACAATAGAATTCTTTTTTAATAATTCTTATTTCTCTTTTAACGATAAATTTTATACACAGATCTTTGGGTGTCCAATGGGATCTAATCTGAGTCCCATTTTTGCACAAATTATTATGGATGAATTATTAGATACCGTTGTGTCACGATTACCATTTAGTATTCCATTTATTAAAAAGTTTGTGGACGATTTAATAACAGCTGTTCCCGATAATAAAATTAATGAAACCTTAGATATATTTAATAGTTACAACAGTCACATCAAATTTTCAGTTGAAAAGGAAACAAACAGATTGATACCATTTTTAGACACATTATTAATAAGAAATGCTAACAACCAAATTATTCTGGACTGGTACCAAAAACCCACAAATTCAAATAGATATTTGAACTATCATTCATATCACCCTTTTAAAACTAAAACTAATTTCATTTTAGGATTAAAAAATAGAATTAAACGAATATCTCATCCAACGCTATATAACCAAAATATTCAAAATTAACAAATATTTTAAAAACAACAATTATCCCATGCCATTAATAAATAAACTATTACATAACACTCCAATAAATAATATCTACATTACAAATAAAAATAATCGCAACACAAATGATGATAATATAAACCAAGAAAATTTAAAAGTATACAAAACACTACCACATATAAATTTATTAACCCAAAAATTAATTCAGATATTTAAAAAACATAATTTTAAATTTGCGACAAAAAAAGTACTAACTGTAGGAAACCTATTTACAAAATTAAAAGATAAAACATCAACAATTCAACAAAGAAATGTTGTTTACCAAATTAATTGTTTAGAATGCGACAGCTTATATATAGGACAAACGTCCCAAACTTTAAAGCAACGAATCACTCAACATAAGAGTGACATCAAAATTAAACCAAATTCTTGTGCTTTATCAAATCATTCATTTACTTTAAATCACAAAATAGATCTTCAGAATCCAAAAATTTTAGAAATGGAAACAAATAAACAAAAAAGGTTATTTTTTAGAGATGTATTACATATACAAAAATAACAACACTATGAACAAAAAAACAGACATTAGTGGCTTGAGTTCAATTTATACTTACCTACTTAACTTTAAAACTTAAATTATATATTAGATAAATTGTTTTTATATTGTGTGTATATGTGTATGTATATACATTATATGTGTATGTGTGTATATGTATGTGTATTTGTGTGTATGTATGTGCATGTGTGTATGTATGTATGTGTATGTATATATGTGTATGTATGTATGTATGTATATATGTATGTATGTGTGTATATATATGTATATGTATGTGTGTGTATGTTTATATGTGTGTATGTATGTGTATATGTGTATGTATATGTGTATTTATGTATGTATGTATAGATATATAGATGTATATTTATGTGTGAATGTGTATACGTATATATATATTTTTTTTTTGTATATTTATGTGCGATTGTATGTATGTATTTGTATATGTTTATGTGTATTTATATATGTATATATGTGTATACACGTAAAATTTTGTTGTGTATAAATATGCGTTTTATGGGTATATATACAAATAAAATTTAAACACTACTTCCATATTCATGCCAAATCGTTCACACACATACGCTTCCATGCATTCATACACTTGCTCATACAGATAAATAAACAAATTGTGACATACTGTTTTTATAAAACTTCAAAAGACATTTTAAATACTTCAATAGAATATACAAATTTTAATTTTACACCTTAGCCAAATGCAAACTACTTTTACGACTACATTTTAATTTAGATGCAATCATTTTATTAATCTCAATTTTGTAAGTTTATACAGATTCTATGTGTAGTTTAGCCCATTCATTTTATGTAATTATAGAAAGCCTGTGATCAAGGATTCAAAATAAATCCAAAAATTTAGGCAGTTAAAGAAAGAGTTTATATACCTACTTACCAGCAGACCTAAAACCCATAATAAAAACAATTCATATGATTATAGCAAGGTCGTTACTATAAAGTTTTATATATATATATATATATATATATATATATATATATATATATCATTTATTTTACCGCTAATACAGGCCCGAAATGCTATACACACCGGCGTTATTAAAGCCAGCGGCGTTACCAGACCCGGGTCTGGGTCTGACAAGGTTTTGATGTATTTCTCCATTCCTTGACCTCTATAACCCTATAAGCACATTTTTACTTTTATATGATCGGGATTGAAAAGTCGGTTTAACATACCGTTATATACAAATTTAGTTCACGTAAAACTAGTGCAGAGAGCGTTCTAGTCACTTGATATACAGACGATGTTTCTCAGTATCTTCAACCGACGTACTCAGTCCCTCCAGCCGGCAACCATGCGTTGCTTATTGTGATCGGTGATGTATCCTTACTGGAATGTTTACAGCAAGAACAGATGTCAGGTAACGATGTAAGCATTTTTAGTAGGTTCACTAAAGTTTATTAAAATTTCTGCACAACTTTGAGGTACATTTATTTATGCAAATTATTTTGCACTTTGGATATAAATGATTATAACCCTCAACAAGTTTTCTGAGGGCTATAGCTCTGCACGTAAATCGAATAATCGGTCGGTTCGTTTCTGGTTTTAAATTATAATGGGATATTAAAAGTATAATAAGGGGATCTTCTAAAGCAGTTCAAGAAATCTAAATCGGCGAAGTTCGAAATTTGTGTAGGCTATAGAATAATTTGATTAATAAAATTATAAAATGCAGCTTATTGCCATTTCTGTATATAATTTTAAATCATTAATAAATAACAAAGGGTTCACTTTTAATTGTTTGTCTTTGATGTCAATTCTACAGCCACTTTCAAAAAAGTTTAGTCAATGAGAGACTGGGTTTAGTGCAAAACAAAACTGTATCCGGATCAACAAATCTCCTTGAAAATATTCCTCACTCTATATGAATGGTTCCAGGTCTAGATATTTGTTACTGACAACAAGTTGTGTTTCCGATATTTCCATTATTTGTTAGTAGTAATATTACCTTGGGTCAAAGTTACGACAGTGAAACTAGCAGCTAAAAGTAGTGGCTGATTCTAAAAGCCGTGATTGTGAACCAGCTACACCCTATAGCATAGTATACTCTAAATTTTAAAGTTAATAAAGCATACATGAATACATAGTAATCAAGTATATTTTGTTTGCATAGCATTTTAGAGAAAAGCGAGGCCTGGGAAACTAATATTCTAGAGGCCCTTCAAAGTTTAAAATAGAATGTGTGCAAGAAAATAAAATCAAGAGTGTATAATATTCTTCGGATCATTACATTTAATTATTTACAGCAGCTTTGAGCGCTAATTATTTCAAAATAGTATAAAATACGCTATCAGGTTATTAATGAGGATATTGCTAGTGCATGCAGTCGTTTACACAACAAACGTGTTGTCAGTAAAACATATAAATATTAAAATATCATTATCAATAAGTTATAAAAGTCATGTGAACTGGTCAGTTGGTGGATGACAGGTATTCGTGTATAATATATTTCCTTCTTAGCAAACATTTTACAATAGTGTTTCTTATTCAATGCTTTGACTTAAATCTTCAAAAGCTTTAAAAATACATATTTTCTGAATATATTTGTCGACTACATTCAAACCTTATTGCTCGATTCGAAAAAGACTATATGAGATTAGTTTAGTAGTCCTTTCCTTTTTGCATTGTGTCATTTATGATTTATGGTGTGTTGTTGAAGTTTCATGTATATTTCAAGTTCTGGATATTTAGATGAAATATTATGCTGTGATTATTGTTACTAAATTACTAAGAAAATGTTTGTTAGTCCCAATATTTTAAAGAGCAAATGCTTCCTTTGCTTAATAAAAGCGCAGCGAGCGCAACAAAATCGAGGGTTATTTATTGTTTTAATTATTGTGATTGAGACTGTCAGCTGGCAGTAAGTACAGCTAAAACTTGTCGAATTTTTGTATCTATCTCGTGCATAATGGGATAGTTAAGGCTTTTGGTCTCAAAACCTAATGGTAAGTTTATACTTTATAGTAAAGTTCAAACTGTTTCAAAACCACAAATTAGTTAAGGCACAAGTTATGTTCTTTTTGGTTCCCTTACAAAAATTTGTTATGTTTGCAAGTCTATTTCAGATTCATTTCACTTCTAATACAGTAGAGCAGAAAGAGCGAATAGACTTTTTAATTTTATTAACCGCCATAAAATATAAATAAACAACATGCTGCTACGCTATTTTATTTTAATTTTAAAAAGTAAAAAAACAATCAGTTTGGCAAGGTCGAGATAGGGCAAATCCCTCTCAGTCATATAATGCACGGTTAAAAAAATATGACATTTGGTGCAAAAGAAGTTATTGTCGTTAATAGTATTCCATTTTGACAGGCGAATAACAATTTGGATAGAGAATATTACACAAATAGCAGCAAAATTGACAATTTATTAAAACATAAACTTTTTGTATGGCCCTGGACCCCAGAGGATAACTATTTAGTTTCTGTGGTTAAACACGGTAAGAAATCATTTTAGGCTGGTACCTAATTTTTAAATAACGCTCACCTTCAGGAAATAAAAATTTAAGTTTCAAAAACAATGGTTAAATAGATTTTCTTGACTAACCTATACAGGGCAGCGTGGTAACGTAGCGCTTTGTAAATACTGTGTGTTCTTTTCAATCAAATTTATGGGTAAAGGCGAGGCACAGAACACAGGTGCCGTAGTAAGAAAACCCTTTTGAGGTTATAAAAATGCCGTATAAGTATTTAAGGACCATGAAAAATTAAAATACCATATCAAAATCGCTGTTGATGCTAATAATTTTTGTAAAGCCTTTACTAAATCACAAGATGATGTAGTATCAAGTTTAACACATACTATAGCAGGCAGGTAGCGCCAAACCATCAGAAAATAAAACCTGTTATAGCAACTACAATTCTTTTTGGCCGCAAAAATTTCCCTTGCGTGTAACTTCAGACTGTAGATCAATAGGTCTTAATATTCAGTGTTACACAAAGAGGGTGTATTTCGGGCTTTTCTGCATTATCGTATTAGTGCTGATGATGAAGTGTTACTAGGACATTTACAAAATTCTACCCGTAATGTAATATACCGTAGCGCTCAAATACAAAATTGTATAATATCGTAACGTGGGAATATAATTCAGAACAAGCTCGTAAAACAAATCAGTAACTCTAAAGGATTTTCTATTTCAACCAATGGAACTTCCGATGTTTCGAGAACAGCACAATTATCACTTCGCCTGCCATATTTGGATGAAAATCGATCAATACGAAAAGATTTTATGGAAATTGTTTCAGTAAAAGAAACGACAGGTGAATATTTGGCTGTAGTTATAATTGATTTGTTGAAAACTTTAAGAATCAAAATGAATTATCTTGCTGGACAAGGCTACGACGGAGCGGCGGTCATCTCTAGCAGTTTTAAAGTAGTACAGTCTATTATTGAAAGAGTACTGAGAATCCTATATGTGCATTATAATGCTTATGCATTAAATTTGGCAACAGCTCAGTCTTGTCAAAATTAATGTATTAGTAATTGTATAGGAATAGCTAAGTTCGGCGGAAACGTTTTTAGAAATTCGCTTAAAAGAATAGAAATTATAGAAACAAATACAGCAAAATATTTGTCAAATTCTAAATAGCAAAAACTTACCGCTATGTGTACAATCAGGTGGGTTGAAAGCCATAACGGCCTTTTGCGTTTTAAATAAATAGATCAACTGCTTGTGGACTCCTTTGTATCGAAGCGTCAAATCTAGATGTTTCTTGAAGTGCTAGGCAACATTTAAAGTGCATAATCACGGGAGAATTTGTTGTCGGTATAGGTGTTTCTGACTATATATTTTCACATACAATAACCCTCCGTAAACTTTTGCTAACAGCGGAATGCAATTTATCTGCCGCCCGGCTATATTGATGACATAAAAAACTATAGTAACATCTAGTACAAACAGATTCGACGTTTGAAAAGTTTTCTCAGTCAGAACTTCTATTAGAAAGTATTGGCTATGACATAACTATCCCTAGATTAACGTCAAAACAAAAAACGGCGTAAAGGTAGTTCCTTCGAGCCCAGACTATTATTACAGAATATCAGTCGTAATCCCTTTTTTGACGAACTTTTAACATAGTTTGATTCACGGATTTTAAATCATAAAATGTTATTAAAGCTTTAGGTTGCATTTTGCCTAAGCAATGTGTAAACTTAGACTTTAATGATGCTATTGTGGAACAGTTAGAAATATATAAACAATTATTTTATAAAGATACTTCACTTAGTGAACTAAATATTTGGAAGACAAAGGGCAAAGAGGTACAGACTAAGATGGAAATAGGAAAGACAGACGAAACATACAAACTAATTAGAACGAATTTTAGGGATATAAAACCGTATAGCAAAAATATAAGGGACGCGGAAGGAAACGCCATTATAGAAAATGAACAGAAAGTGGTTAGATGGCAAGAATATATATAGGGAATTTATATGCAGGAAAGGAATTAACAGGAATCAGACATTGAAAAAGATGCCTTGCGACATTCTATACTTAGAAATGAGTTTGAATTAGCGTTAAAGGGTCTGAAAAATGGTAAGGCGCCGGGTACAGATAAGGTGCAAACATAAACTTTAAAAGCCGCTGGACAAGCAGTAAAAGAACGTCTCTTCCAAATTGTAAGCTATATGTATGAAGCAGGAGAGATAGCCAAAGATTTCAGACGTAGCATCATAGTCACTATACCAAAAAAAGAGAGGCTTGGATAGATTTGAAAATTTTCAAACAATAAGTTTGACAGTACACGTGTTAAAATTTACTAGAATTGTACAAAGAAGAATGAAAAAACGCGCTGAAGAAATACTAGGAGAAAATTAATTTGGGTTTAGGCAAAATAGGTGAACACGGTGGCTATTTTAGCTCTCAGGGTGATCATGGAGATAACAATGGAAAAAGGTGAAAGCATGTATACAGGATTTGTAGATGTGGAAAAAGCATTCGACAATGTAAAATGGAAAAAATGTTCGAAATACTCAAAAGATTGGATTGAATTTCAGTGATAGACGGATAAATAAATATTGAATATATATTGTAAAATCTGTCGTTTATGTATTGCAAGTATCAAAAATACAATATTTATAAAATATTTGGAGGTATCAGAAAACTTGAAGAAGAGCTATTATTAGCAATAATTAGCAATAAATTCCTATACATAATTTGCAAAATAATACAAATTATTAATTAATATCGTAATATAAACGAAACAAATTTAAACACTACATCATCATCATCTACAACACAACCTACACCTATACAGAAAACTTACATACGTACATATTAATTTTAACAAATTCACAGGCACTTGTAAGAAACAAAAATAGTCAGTTTCTGACTACTCCTAAATTGTAAACAAAAAACAAATATTCTTAAACAAATAAGACAATGAATTACAAATCTACTTCAAAACTTTTTTAATGCAACACGATGCAGCGGTTTTATGTACTGTATCAAATTCATTTATTGCGCTTTCTATATCTAGCTCTTTAACTATGGACCCTTCAATATTAATTATTGCTAAATATTCTAGTCGATCGTTTTAAACGTCTTAAACAAGAAAAGGTATGTTCGCAAGCAGCACTTGACACGGGGATCATAACAGCAATTACTGCAATTTTAAACGTTTCATTGAAAACAATTTTATATGCTTTAAGCAGGCCAATATAATTTAAAATTGTTTTTATTATAAATTTGTTTTGCGCTTTGTATCATTTTAGTGTATTTGGTAAAATTTTGAGTTCAGCTTCCAACGATTCCAAATTTATTTGTAGTGTTTGGCCATCGGCAGCAGATGTTCATAAACTAAAAAATTTACATTTTAAGGGTGAAGAGAGCCACTGGATACGATAATGTTGGAACACTGTTCAAATCGTTCGTTGAGTTCTGATAATACAGCGTCCAATACCAGTAAAAACATGTTTATTTTACAGTAGTTTATGACTTCACTTTATTGTTTGTTTTGCACCGAAGTCACTTCCTCTATGATGTAATTTTGATAGTTTTGCGGTAACGTTCTATTCCGCTCACTTTTGTTGCGTTTTCTTGCATAGACTGAGGAATATTAATTTTATTTCCGTTACACATTTTATAACCCGGAATATAAGTTTGCATATTCCTTGAAACCTTCATATGTTCTCCATTCTTTAAATGTTATTCTAATAGACATTATCAGATCATTACTTGAACTTAGGTCAGCTGTAACTTTTGCAAATAATCACTAACACCTTTGAGTACTAACAAAATTTTCGAAAAAGACAAATATTGAAAACAAATTGAAATTTATCTGATACAACAATCCAATTGCCTCGGCAAAATGATTGATCCCTCATTAATCAATAAGTCGAGTAATACTAATATTTTGCTTAAATTTTTTTTTTTACACTTAAACATGCAAAAACTTGGGCCGACCATCTTGTATAATAAATTTTCTTTAATTCTATTAATCGTCGTCTGTTTGGATGAAGCCTTTTCTGCAAGTCAATAAATCTCGCATAAACAGTCCATTGCGAAATAAAAACATACAGAGTTTGTAATAAATTAAAAAACTTATTGCTCTTACCAGCCTTTTTGCAGACATCCGTTATAACCAAGTTCAACCGATGATTATAGCAATGTACATAAATTGCTTGATTAACCTCATACCTAAAAAGTTTTTGAACTCCGTTATTCCTACCATTCATTACATTTGCACCATCATATGTCTGTGCTACGCATTTTTCAAGTCTACATTTAGTCGGGCTAATATTTCCTCAATATAAATAAGCAATGAACCTAGCATCTAACTTATTTGCAGCTTGGAAACCTATAAATCTTTTATAGATTGTCCATCTAAATAATACCTAACCACAACTAAAGCTTGTTCAATTTTTGTGACGTCTTTTGTCTCGTCGCACATTATTGAAAAGCAAATTACGTTCTGGAGGTCTTTGCGTATCCTATCCAGCATCATCTTTGAAAAAATAAACAAAATTTTATTCTAAACTCTGGCTAGTATATTTAGCGTTTGCTGCTATCCCTTCACCAAGTTTTTTCTTAACTATCTCATAATACTTATTGAAAAGTTTAAGAAGTTCTCTAAAATTACTCCTATTAGAGCTTTCTACAGTTTCAACATCTCCTCTTTCAGCAATATTCTGAAGGCCCGTATATCGCATAATGTCGACGATTACTCCAACATATATTCGGTTTTCTTTAACGAAGTTCAAATGTGCTTCACTTATTTGTCTGACTACTGCGGTGGCAGTACTTGGTGATTTAATGGCTTTATAGGATGACCATTTAACGAATAAATGTTTATGTTCTAAACTATTTTCGTGTTTTTTGTCCAGCATCTTTATTCAATGCGTTTTTCCAATTATTAAGCCCTATTCCTACAAATACTGGATTAGAGTCCTTTTTTATTGTAAAATGACGACACACAAAACAATAAACAATGATATTCCAACCAGAAAAAGAGTTGGTACCAACTTTTATTAAAGTGCCTTAATCTACCACTAAATTTAGTTTGCGGGTAAAAGTTTAAAATAGGCTGAAATGAGCTATCTTACACTTTGTGAAGGATTTGACGGTCCTGGCGTAATATATAAAACACAACAGGGCACAATTTTTGTAGAATAAGGTGATGCAGTTTCGGCAATTGCGCAACTTTTTTGTTGACGCCAGTTACATATCCCCCAAATTAGGATATATAGGTAATCAAATGGAATTATTTAATTTGAAGTTAGATTGTTACAATGTATAGTTAATTGGAAGATAAATAATAAAAGGTTAATGGAAGTTCATAAATTAGACATGAGAACGGATGTGAATACATTGTATTCCAGACGTAATATGATACTGCAGGTGTAGGTCACAGTAGACAATAAGATTGAATTATTAGATTTAATATTGTTACGTTGTATTGTATAAATGAATAAAGAAATAAGCAGACATAAGCTCTGCAGTTCCCACAAGCAATGTGAAGGACAGGGACAACATAAATACCCTCGAGAGCCCAAGATGGCCAGTCAGTCTTGAGCTTCATAACTTTAACCTTGTTGGTTATTCAGCTACTTATTCTAATTTTTGTTCATTTAACTCAGTAAATATCAACTTAGAGTAACTTTGATCTCAATACGTTAATGAATATAATGTACTTGTATTGAAAATTCAAATTGTAAATCTGTATAAATAAAAATCGTTAGAAGAGTTTTCTGAAGATACTTTTAAAAAGTTGCTCAAAAGGCCAAAATCTATCTTGCCAGTTTTCAAAAATTAAATCTGGCTCATCATCGTCTTGCGACACGGATTCAAATATAAATGCATTTAGTTCATTATCACTATCACTATCACCTAATAGACTTGGTAAATCATCTAATTCTAATACATCTAGCTCGATGTTTTTTGATGAAGTAGGTTCTTCTTGAGCTTGACTTTCATGTAGAATTTCATTACTTTTGATTTTTAGCAGCTGGAACTGATATAAAGTAATCTACTAACGAATGTTTTTTGCATTCATTGTAAAAACTGCTATTACGCAATCAAAGGGAAGACTTCTAAGAAGTAAATAAAGCAATTACAAAAACAGAAGAATGGCAAGTAGAAGAAGATAAAATTAAAAGAGAATAGACCGTATTCACAAATAGTAATCGCAACCGAGTGTTTTAATACACAACACTACTTAAACTAATTTATTAATGTCACTTATTTTTAAACTACTTGAGTGAGGATTTCTGAAGTAGCAGTAGCGGAAGATTTCCACCTGCAATGAGCGTGCATGAGTATTTAAAATTCCAAAAGTTCAATTACTAATATTATTGCGTTATAACTATTAAACGGGCATACAAATAAGATATACATACAGAATAGCACATTTATGTAAACAAATGGATATAGTATCAATATCTACCCACTTTTAATTCTCAATCGCCCTGGTATTGATTGTGCAATCGGCCGAAAGGATGCAATGCACAATGGGTCAGCCAAGCTACTAAGTGCAGTCGCACAAAGCTCGGTGCAATGCGCCTTCCATATACCGATTGAGTTAGAGTACGTGACCACTGCAAATATCTCCGAAGATATTAGTATTAGTAAAAACGTTATAAATAAATTGCAAAAAATAAAGTTTGCGTTAGTAGCGTTAATTTAATAATTATAAATATATTTATATGAGGATAAGGTAAAAATGTTGGAAATGCAGTGCACGCGATAGCTATATATCAGGAATGTTTTCTAAATAAACCAGTAAAAGGTTTGTAAAAGTTATCATCAAGACCATATGAATGTGATATAGCATAGCATTCTAGAAAATTAAGGCTTTCCAATGATGTCAATATCAATATAGAGTACCATTTGAAATTGAAAATCACCCCACCTCTTAACAAAGGGTGCAAAAATTTTTTCCATATGACATTTTTATAAGGATAGTAAGCGAGGACATTTTATTTATAGCATTTTTTGCTTATTGCTAATACTTTCGAAGGTATTTGCTGTGGTCACGTTATCTGACTCACCCGCTATATTTATTTACTTAAGTAGTTCTGATACAAATAGCTCAGAGGAATATGCGCACTTTTTCTCAAGCTATTAGTGGTGAACTGCAATGATTGGTGACTATAAAAAGGTATAACAGGCAATGTAACCTTCCCTTAGCAAAAATTGCCATTCTGTATATAACTATAATTAATAGTATTAATTATCATTAAGCCCCCAAAAGGTAGCTCATCTAAATTCACATTTCAGCAACAATAACAAACCCATAACGATCATACAACTATATAGAATTTCAATGCAAGCTGCAGTCATTTTACACATAAAACATTCTAATTAAACAAACACATTCAATTTTGCATGCTAAACTCTGGTATGCAGCAAAATTACAAAAATGCTTTATCCGTTTTAAACCCCATTTCCACAACTTAAAAGGCTCCAATTAGAATGCAGGTGGTTAAGAACCCTTCCTAAAATCCAAAGAGATAAAATTTTGCACACAACCAGACTATAGTATGTTTGTTACAGAAAAATTGAAACATTTTTTCAATTTGACGCCCGCCCTCACAGCCTAACCTAATTGGGGTGTGATTGGTTAATAAAGACCAAAATGATAAAACACGCTACACAACCTGGCTTTGCTATGCTCAATACAGGAATATTTTAAAAACTGAATTGTTAACATGGCCTTTTGCAAAGTTTAAAAGAACTTAATTGGGCGGCGTGTGTCAAAGGCGGTTCCTGGGTACCTAAGTATATGAAATTTAGCATAAGTCATGGTCTGATATTTGTAACGCAACTGTAACACTATCCTAGACCGTAGCTTTGTCATTTTGTAACGATACTTTCTACCCTACCTTTCATTTTTAATTTTTTCCCTTAAAAACACCAAAAAAAGGACACCCCACCATACTCCTTTCCGTGTAATATTTTAAGTATTATTAATCGAGATCTTTTAAAGATTCGTTGATTATAGAGATCATTAATACCATTTTAATATTTCAGAGAGTTACAATACTGTTTCGTCGATTGTTCTTTATTTATTCGAGTTAGTTACAAAATTCTTTAGTCGACCGTACTTTAATAAAATGAAGAACACAATATGTTATTTAGTTGTTATTTAAGAACTAAACAAAAGACAAATTGAACTGTGCACTTATTATAACTACTATAAGTTTAGCTTTCTTTGTTTTCTTTATTAGAGGTTACGATGCATCATTTTGTTAATACATACACATACACATACACCTGGTCGAGCATTAAGAAAATATATGTAGTTCAAACAAAATAGATAATTCCTTTGTGTTTATTAAACATTACTTAAAATACATACATTGATAAACACAATTGAGTAATTATTTATTTCCATATGTGTTATATACCAGTGTTTTTATTCGTACCCAATCACTGTTCTCAAATTAGTTGAATGTTTGTTCAAAAATTCTATACATTCTTGCTTTTTTGATAATGTTTTGTATCGGATGTGACTTTTAAAGAATTCTATAACAATTTTCTTATCTTTAGTCGACCAGCAATTTCTTACGGAACCCTTGGTACTATCAGAATTTTTGACACGATCAATTTATTGTCAATTTACATCCACTGTAGATTTCACTCTCAAAGCTAAAGTTGTTCAAATGGGTTTGATGCCGCTTGACACTAGATGGCCGCCGTTAGCGCAACATACTCTGGTTCAGTACATTAGTTGAATCAGTACAGTCCTCTTCCTCGTATTCAACAAGATCGTCAGTAATTTGAATATCTGAAAAGATTTTTTCTTTACACTCCATTTCTCCTCCGGCATTTAATAATAATAAAACTTTTGCAACCTTCACTGTTTGATGAATGTCTTCTGAAAACCTAGAACAATAAAATTCTGTAAATATATTTTTAATATACCTGCACAATCGTATCAATTTTTCTACAATCACTAATTAAACAAGGCTTTTTGCTTGACCGCGACAAAGAACGTCGACGTTAATTGAAGCGAGCGATAAAACTAAAAAACTTGCATCGTCTATAGCAACCAGTAAATAAGCATCTCAATTTAATAATTGTCAAATCTGACAGATTCCAAGATTTTTTCGCTGTATTAAATTTATAATAAAGTTAGTAAATAAAAATAGTTCTACTTTAGTAAGTAGCTGTAAGAAAATTTCTATATTATAACGTGATAAGGAGATTACGAGAGGTCATTGATACCCAACTTCCATAAATAAAACCCCACGCAATTAGAAAGAAATCGGAAAGAAAAATTTTTTTTTGAATATTCATTGTTCCACACTGTATAAAATTACAAGCGTATTGTAAATTCAAAGCCATTAAAATGCAAAGCGAAATACAATTCCGTGTGTGTAGCAATCATTTTAAAGCACATTGTAAATACAAAAATCTATTTAATCCATGTTAGAATAATATGAATTTATTGCTTCTTATTCGTTAAAATACTAAGTATATTAGTAAACAAATCAATCTGGACAAAGAAAGCAATTAAACACTTTGGTTACTTATGTAATAAATAATTACCCGTGTGTAAAATATCCGTAAAACAATATATATCTTAATGCATTTTGACAAACAAACTCTTATGAAATATGCGTAAAATATGCATTAGAACACATTTTATTTGCAAATATTAAGATGTAAACCTTTTGCATTAAAAGAATAAATACAGCAATTAAAGCTTTATTTAATTAGCTAAATTGACTTTCGTATAACATTTTTAAAAGCATGTTCTAAAAGCTTGGGAAGAAATAGAAAAATGCATCATATGTACTGAAAAATCATTAATAGTTAAATTAATAAACACCCTACTTAAGAAACTCGCGTTATCATTAAAAAGGCATAAAATCAATTTTATTGCAACGCCATCATCAACTCCTTACGCTGGACAAAGATTAACATCACCTTTTACAACATATACAAATCACAGTTTGACGCTAATTAGATCAATAAACCGGCGGAGTTCCAGGAAATATTACTTCACGTAGGGGACAAAGATTCGAATAAAATCGCGTAAAATCTAGAATCATGATGTACTTTGATAATTTTAATATAATAGCTGGAACTTTATTAGTGATTTATTCATTAATTCGCGTCAACAAACAATATGTAGCAGTTTCAATTTACGAGATCCAGGATAAAAAATTTCATTAGTTTGCGATTCGTCATGTAAGACTTTAAACATAATTAGATGCAGTAATTTGATTTGCAAAAATATAATAAAATTCAACATTTTCTGATACAAAAGGTACTCTAAAGTTAATTAAAAAAGAAAATGCACTTTTGGTAACTGATATCGTAAATGGAGATTTCAAATAATATAGAAAATCTTGCAAGCTAGTTTTTGACATCAATTTAAGAATGAAAGCAGAAGGTATTTAATAACGTTAATTACAAATTGGATAAGTACTATTGGATTTCGTAAGTATTAATTTTAGATTTCTTTGTTTGTGATTGCTATTTGAGTAGTTTATCATTTGAATTTAAGGTAGAATAAGACTTAATCATATAATTTTTTGGATCAGAATTCGAAACATTTTAACCTTTAAAGAGACTGTCTGTCAAGGCTTTTTGGCCATACACAAGCGTGGGAGTAAAAGACCGGTAAATTATCCACAAAAGAAGAGATTTTCTTTCAGTAAATTTTAACCAAGACGAGCTGAAGAACATTTCAATAATTAAGTAAATAGGTATTTGTTAGGAATAATTTTGTTTGAAGAGTTATGCTGTAAACTTTCTGTATTCGTTTGTTAGAAAGCAAATTGTTTTTGAATGTATAGATGCCTTTTCAGATTGTTGTATTTGATTTCATTTTGTAAATTCCGTTACTTCCGTTGAGCTAGCCAGACAAAGAAAAGTTAGAAAGGAAGGTAAGTCAGTAATTTCAAATTTACAATTTGCTGTACCGTCACAGCACTAACATAGCAATATAACACGAACGAAAATTTATATTAGTGTCCTCAAATGATTACTGCTTCGTGTAACGCCATAACCGTCATTTTTGAACAATAATGTAGTAGTTTTCAATTATAATATGTAAATGACTAATATAGAACTCAAAAACGATCTTTATTGCACTGATGTTTTAAAGATCGCTAAGCAACAACATAAAAAGCTTTTCATTTATTGGTCAAATTATAGACACATGTCAATCGTAAATATTTTAAAGTGAATGAACTATTGATCATTTCAAATAAATAATGTGTAATTGAGTTCCAAATTAAACATTTATTTTCAAATTGCACTGCAGGTACGAGGGTAAGGTAAAAAATTCTTGGCCTGACACTGAGATGGCGTTCCAATCAGCAAAAATTTGTGCTTCCCGCCAGCGTGCACATATCATTAGTTCGTATGATAAGTTTCAACTTGCTATCTCAAATAGTT
Source organism: Platerodrilus igneus (assembly GCA_036346225.1). Classification (NCBI taxonomy): domain Eukaryota; kingdom Metazoa; phylum Arthropoda; class Insecta; order Coleoptera; family Lycidae; genus Platerodrilus; species Platerodrilus igneus. Next base: position 38,460 of record JARFIW010000727.1, on the reverse strand, counting down.
TGTTTATACGAATTTTTTCAAACAGCCGTCTTATGCGTGTTTCCTTAAGATGAATAAACTTGAATATCGTGCGGTCATAATATTCTTCGTTTTGGACGGATTAACCCTTAGGAAATTCATTCAACCGCAACCACACCGTAAACGATCGAAAAAGTGCCTGATATCGTGTTGGACGATAAGCGAGTGAAAGTGAAGGAAATAGCTGGGGCTGTAGGGATATCGGACGAAATGGTGGGAAACATCTTACACAAAGAGTTAGGGATGCGAAAACTCTGCGCAAGATGGGTGCCGCATTTGCTGAATGCCGATCAAAAGCAAATGCGAAAACGAGTTTCGCAGCAATGTTTGGCGCGGTTCATTAAGAATCCGAGCGATTTTGTGCGGCGATTTGTCACTATGCATGAGACATGGGTCCACCATTACACGCCAAAAACGAAACAGCCCTCAAAGCAGTAGGTGGAATCCGATTGTTCAGCGCCAAAGAATGCGAAGTCGATCGCATCTGCCGGAAAGGTGATGGCCAGCGTGTTTTGGGATGCGAAAAGGATCCTGTTAATAGATTACCTTGAAAAAGGCAGAACAATTACAGGCCAATATTACTCCACCCTTCTTGATCAGCTGAAGACCAAAATTCGCGAGAAGAGACCTGATTTGAAGAAGAAAAAATCATCTTTCACAAGACAACGCACCTGCACACAAGGGCACGTTGGCGATGGGAAAATTGAAGCACTTGGGGTAGCGACTTGATCGGCCATCCTCCTATTCTCCTGATTTGGCGCCCTCAGACTTCTATTTGTTCCCAAACTTGAAGAAATTTGTTTCTGGGATGCGCTTCATGTCCAATGAAGGAGAAGTTGAGGAGGCCGTAGACGAATATTTTCACAGCCTTCCAGACTTTCAATTCCGGAAGGAATACTGATGTTGGAGAAACTCTGGACCAAGTGTGTTAAAGTTAAGGGGATTATGTCGAAAAATAAAATCATTTTGTCACTAAAATTGCAATCTTTCATTGTAGGCGAGAACTCTTCACCTTACCCTCGTAGATTAAAAAATTGCGTATGGTACTTGATTATAAAGGCCTTTAAAGGGCATTCCACTTCGCGTCATGATCTAAAACGCTGCCACGTGCTTTTAAAGACTCACTTATGAAGTTGTATATCATAATGTACTATTAATCTAATTAAAACAAAAAGTTACATATTTATAACCAAATGAACTATAAAACAATCAGTTGCACATAACCATCGTAGTAAATGTATATGTCGAATCCAGAAAATGTAAGTGTACATTTAATGAAAAAGACATGCACTTCATACTGTAATTTTAAAGTTTTCCACAACTTGGACAAAAATTCTATCCATTTCATGAAGCAGAACCCATCTTCTTCCAGATGGGGATTTTATATAAGACTGCAGCATATGGTTAAGCAAATTGGTCATATAATGCAAATGTTGAATAGAAAGCAATAATTGGTGTAATAATAGTTGCGTCGTCGCAAGTGGATCTCCAATTCGTGTTCACTGTTTTTGTACCTATAGCTATGTGGTAAAGTGGGAAGAAAAATTGTTGTTTTTTTGCTGTACTATATTTAATAAAGGCGGCTCCGTGGCGTAGTGGTATGTGTGTGACTACTACGCCCAAGGTCCCGGTTCGAATCCCGACACGGTCCGCTTGAAAAATGTTAGGTGAGCATTTTTCACAAAAATACACCCTCGTTCGGATGAGAGGTAAATGGAGGTCCCGTGTGTGAGTGTTGTCACGCACGTTAAAGATCCCTACCTTGCTTGGAACAGCAAGGGTTCGGCAAAATTCCAAATTTTCCAGGTAAAAAAAAAACTCGCTTCCTGGCCAATGTAGTACCTTCGGGTGGAGCACTGGAAAATCAAATGTAATGTACTATATTTAAAAACACCTATAGCAGTATGTGTTAAAAAATAAACATTAAACATTGAAACGAAAAACTAATACTAATATTTGATGAGTAGTTATAAAAATTTAATTTTCTGGCATATAAATGTCTGATAATATATAATATAGATATAGAATAAGGAAGTTACAATTGTTTTTTTAAATTATAAGCTACTTGTTTGCACAATTCAGATTTTTAAAACAACGGCTGGAGCATATCCTATTGGATTTAAAACAATTACATCTTTTATATTTGTGTGATAACTGTTTTAGTTTCTGAAATACTCAAGTTGTGTACATAGTTCAGTTTAATAATTTTAGTGTTTAAACAAATTGTACCATTATTTAAATTTTCTGAAGGTTGATTTATTTATTTTTCAGCATTTCGTAACTTGATTTGAATTATGATTTAAATATTAAAAATATGTTGATATAAATCATTATTTAAATGGAAAAAAATGAGTTGATTTATATTATAATTTAAATTTTGATTTATATCGTGGCAACCCTGATTATTATTATTATTTTTATTATTATTATTATTATTATTATTATTATTATTATTATATTATTAGATTGAAAATTTTTCATGTAGAACATTACCCACTGTTTATATTTTTTAAAGCAACTGTACCCCAAACCTAAGATTAAAAACATCGCGAGTAATTTTAACAAGCAGAATGAATGATTTTAAATACCATGTTTGAAATTTTGATGCCTTGCTGTATGAATTTACGTACGAATAACATTAATCATGCGACAACGTTCTTGATGAAAAACTAAAAAGTTGACAAATACCCATGAACGTTTAGGAATCAAACAGTTCTTCTTAATCATCGCTGATTAATTGCTTATTAAATTTGCTCAACTTTAATAACCCTTGAAAGAAGAGTAAAACGCGGTACTGTAATTTAGAGCGGATTCATCGTGTGATAAGATACCATAAGTAAGATATTCAGTCTCCGTTGCATTATTCCGAATTTTGTTGAACTGCAAAATAATTCCTCATTAAAAATTATTACCGATATTATTTAATAAAATAAGTAGTACAGTTAAAAATTTAGTATCGGCAAATTGGCAGTATTTTTATATTTATGTCTACAAACGCTTAATCAACAATTTTACTGGAATGAACTGTAAACTCGTATCACATACCATAATAAATAGAAAACACTGTATGTAGCGGTGTTCGATGTTATAGATTAAAAAGTATCGTTAATGAAACGGAGTTATTGTTTACTATATGAAAGCATTTAAATATAACTACCATACTTACCAAAATTGTCGCATCTAATTACAGGATTATTACGTTTAACCTTCCAATCTACAAAAAGTCAATGTTAATTAAAGACGAAGATATGCTTTAACCACTTCTTACTTACTAAAGCTGTTTCCTTATCTTCATCCCTGAAACCACTAGTGGACTCACATTCTAGTCGTAGAAGAAGATTGTCATTGGTATTTAAGCACATTAACATTATATTCTTGTACCTGGAAGTCATCGTGAAGACTTTTTGGTTTTCACATTCACTTAACAACGCATGTAAACAATACGACTAAGCAGACAAGGTAAGGTGAAAGTCTAATTCAAGCCCACGATGCAAGTGTAATAAAATATAATATAAGATTAAGCTTTACAATGATAAAATACTGTACACAAACGCGGCAACGGTGTCGGGCATGCGAGCATCAGTCAAACATCATTTCTGTATATAACTGGGTTCAGGAAAATGGTTTAACTTGCTGGATCTAGCGGAGATAGGTATTTATCTAAATTCCATATTTTGAAAAATCATTTCCCTCTATAGCGTCTTGTCGAGTGCTTGTAAAAACATTCTAATTTAGTGAGATATACATTTGAATTAATGTTATTTCTGCAGGGTCTTAGGTCGTCTGCTAAACATCATCGGTCTAGTAACGTCGATTGGATCCGTATATATATATATATATATATATATATATATATATATATATATATATATATATATTTGAACTTTAAATCAGTCCAATATAGGAACATTCTGTACATCTAGCTCTTAGTAAATCAATTTTCGAACCAATATTAAAAACTAAAATTTATAAAATATATAACAGTGGTAATAACTAGCAACAAGTAAAAGAAAACTGAGTAGCAATTGTATATACCCCAAGGTTATCGGAAAGAAATTTAAAATGTCTAAATACATATAATCTTCGTTATACATAAACCAAACAATTCAACAGAAAATTGTATTTACTAAAGTTAATCCAATAATTGAACACAAATATAGTAAGAACAGGTTTTAGTTTTAAATCAAACTTTGTTTTCTCGCCAAGCTTTTGGTTTAATATCTAAATTTTTATTAGGGTTAAAACACATGTATCAGGTAATTTACAGCTAAATAACTATATAAGAATGTAACAGGTTTAAAATCTAACAACATATTGGTTCAACACATGTGATTCCATAACAACATTTGACTAAAGCACTGAATGCCTGAGTTGAATGAAACAACTTTGCATCTGGTTGGAGTACCAAAACCAAACTGATAGGGGCAGGAAAAGAGATCATGTAAGTGAGAATGTTGCAGACCATCTATTTCTCTTGCTGAACTAGTTTTAAATGAGTTGATAGTCTGTTGAACATTTTTTTAAAAACAGTAAGGGGGCAGTTGAAATTGTGAATTACGGGTTTTGAAAGGGTAGGAGAAGCTTTAGGATGCTTTGTTTCATGTTTAAAAACGTATTCAGGAAAGGGAACAAAACCATCATCTGAGCGCAAGATTTTAATTGATGATGATATATTGCCATCCCCAATTTTAGTCACAATTCTTTTAGAAGTAGATTGCTTCTGTTTTTTATTCTATTTCTACATTGTTGAAAACCGGAGTTTTTAAATTTTGCAAGATTTGAGATGGTAATGATGGTTAATGGACGAAAGGTTAGATTTTGAAAATTTATAGAAAAAATACTGTAAACAAAATTGTAAAGCGATTACCAAGCTGTACGTGCACGTGCATGCATGTACGCTACCAAAACTTTGTTTTATTGCACTACAATCAGATTAAAGTTAAATCGTTTTGTCAACTAAAGATTACACAGTGACATAAAATGAAATGATGACAAAATGCAATTTTATTTTCACCAATGAATTATAACAATTTATTAAAACAAAACCTAAACAAGAAAAGACTCCATGTTTATAAGCTTAATCTCTAAAACTCCCATTGGTACATCATTTACATTTAGATAAGCGTGAAACTTTTTAGATGTCTTGTATAACTGGTGATCCATAACGTGCAGCTCCTTTAAATTGTACTTGAGGTGCACCATATTTAATAGCTGATCCTCCAACTTGAGCTTCAGGTATGCCATATTTGGTAGCAGGTAGATTAAAAACTGCTCTGTTTGGAGCTTGAAATGCGTCGAATTGAAATTCGGGTGCTTTATAATTAAAACCTAAAGAACTTCCCACTTGAGTTTGAGCCACATCGTACTGGTTAGCAGGCGGTCCATAATTTAAAGAAACCCTTGCTGGTACATCGTATTGATTTGATGGAACTCCATAATTTAAAGCTGGTTTTACCTTAAATTGGGGTGCACCATATTCTTGTTGCGGTATTATAGTTTCGGTGTCGTCTGCGGAGTTTCTTAAAGTCTGAGGTGCATAAAAGTTATTTAGTTGTCCACGAACTGGTAAAGTGAATTGTGGTCCATCTGGTTTCCATCCACTTGCACTATATTGGGCACGTATTCCTACTACAGCAATACACAAACACAAGACAACCTAAAAGAAAATACGAGTTAATCTATTGTTAATCGACAAATCTAGTTCTTTGTGGTTTGAGCTAAATTCTGATGCCAAAATAGTTTTGAAGCAGTGAAAAAGGGAGTTTGGATCAGAAGGGTACATGCCCTCAAATTGTTAAGATTAACGTGTCATTTTGATGTGTATCAAATTGTTATTTAACTACTACTACTTTTCTATACAACAGCCGAACTGCAAAAGTCCTACCAACTATACATGATACCACACGGTTGGCTGATTTTGAAAAACCGAAGCTTGAAAATTTTAAATTATTAATAATAATTAACATGCTCAAAGCAAATCGCTCTAATCCAATAAACAAATTCGATGAAACAGAATACCACGCAAAGCGAAAATACTCGCTATTATTTTAAGGAATGCCCTCCAATTGAATTCACATTGCCAATTAGTATTCGAAATCCTTTTTATTGAATGACCTATCAAGTGATTGATAAAATCAACGATTCTGTTATATTAACTACTGCGAACATTTTCATAATTTATACCTATAGAATTCGAATAAAAAATAACCTATAACATATTTTTTAATGTATATGATATTAAATGAGATATTGCACTACCTTCTCAATATTTGAGCCCTTAAACTAGATAAGACCTAAATGTTCTAAGCAAAGTGAGTTGTTTTATATACGAGTACGTGCCGAAAATCTTTTGTGCGAGTTTTCTTTCATAAGTAGAAAAATTCCACAAACTTCTAAATTACAACTGCATATTTTTGTTGTTTTAAAGTAGTTCATTGCTGAACTACATTAATTATTAATAAAGAATGACTCATTTTAAAAATAACTAAATGTTAAACGTAATGTTTCTTATACTAAAATAGCTTACCTTCATTGTTGTTTTAAATTTTAGATGAATTTAGAAACTGACACAAGATGTGCCCAAACTTTTACTTATATACCACTCATGGTACCATTTTAATATTCGCAAGAAGAGACATGCTAACGTGTGAGTAATTATAATTGTATAATTTTTGGACTTACATAATTATTTCATTTCTTCTTTCATTGACATAGTTAAAAGTAATATATTCTTGTCACACCACTATCGAAAATGAAATGATTGATCTCAAGTAATACAGGGTGTGGACTTTGTTGCTCTAATATTTTTGTTCAATGAGTAGCATAGATATACGAATTTTTTAATTAATTTTTCTTTGTTGTTTGTAACTAGAATACTCAAAGCAGCTTTCGTAAAAAAAAACTGAAAACCAAAAATAGTAAAAGCAGAAATTATAAACTTTCTCTTGTATTGAATGAATTTATGTAGAATAGATAAAATACGAGGGTGACTTTTGCTTTGAAAAACTATGAGAGAAAAACATTTGGTGGAGTAAAGTATTTTATAGCTTTTCATAATATTTGCCTTTAAGATTTATATCTTTTGCATGCATTCTATATGAATTTGAATTTAAATTCTGTACTTACCTATTTTGTGTGAATTCTATTCAAAGAGTTGACTTGAAAGATGCAGCATAGGGATTTTAATGCTAATTCTTTAATGTTGAATTATCGGCTTCCCTAATCATTTCAGAGAAAAGGTGCAAAGGATTTATAGAGAAAATATACTGCATCCACGCATATTATTGTTTGCAATTTTTCACTTTACAAAACCGAACAAATGGAAAAACAAAAAATTTTATTTTAAAAAATAGGTTGTAGCATAGGGATTTCAATACTAACTCTTTAATGTTGAATTATTGGCTTCCATAATTATTTTATGGAAAAGTATAAAGGAATATTTTGTAGAGAAAAATACTGCCTTCACACATATTAGTGGTCACAATTTTTTATTTTACAAAACAGAATAAATGGAAGAAACAAAAATTTTAATTTTAAAAAATAGATTGCAGCATAGGGATTTCAATGCTAACTTTTTAATGTTAAATATTGACTTCCATATTTATTTCAGAGAAAATACGTACCGGAATATTTTGTAGAGAAGGAAATACTGCTTCCACACATATTATTTTTCAAAATTTTTCATTTTACGAAACCAAATAAATGGAAGAAACTAAAATTTTAGTTTTAAAAATAGATTACAGCCTTTAATGTTGAAATACTGACTTCGGTATTTATTTCAGAGAAAAAGCATAAAGGGATATTATGTAGAGAAAAAATACTGCATCTACACATATTATTGTTCGCAATTTTTCACAAAATCGAATAAATAGAAGAAACAAAAATTCTAATTTTAAAAAATAGATCGCAGGGTAGGGATTTCAAAACTCTTTAATTATTGTCTTCTCTGATCAGTTGGGAAAAAAAGCATAAAGATGGGTTATAACTAATAATTAAAATTTGTTCCCATTAAAATGTATTCAACGTAAGGGATAGTGTCAGAAATAGTATTCGTCAAATAAATCCATTGTCTAGCATAAAATACTCAAATTGGCAAATTCCAAGTAGTAGAACTATTGATAGAGTAATGCACAAGTTTGAAGCCACATGCATAGTATTAAATAATTGTAAGTGTAATGATTACGATCAGAACCTACCACAAACGGTATCTAGCAGTATGAAGAAACTAGGATTTATTATAAGACACTCGGCAAACTTTAGCAATCCTAATACTCTTATATTGCTATATTAATCATTGGTAAGATCGAAATTAGAATATGCATCTATTGTATGGGTTCCTTATTACCAAATACATATATCCCAAATTGAATCTGTTCAGAGGAAATTTTTGTCTTTTAATTTAGACGGTGCTTATCCAGAAAGAGGTATTCCTTATAATGAACTTCTCTTAAGATTCAGCATGCATTCTCCAAAGTTTCTTCATTATAAAATTGATAGTTCAGAGTTACTAGCAAGGTTGCAATTAAGGGTTCCCTGCTATTCCTCAAGGAATCACATGACATTCAGAATTGAAATACCTGATACAAACTTAATGTTTAAATCAACACTTTGCAGAATGTCTGAACTAATTAATTTGTTGGGGGATTCTATAGATCTTTTTTACGACTCTAAAAATGAAATTATAAATGTGTACATGAAAAATATTAAAATGTAGATTATATTCGTACTGCAGCTTAAAAGAAAATATGTATTAACATGAGAGTACTTAAGAAATTACTTTATATATATATATATATATATATATATATATATATATATATAATTATGTAGCTAATTTGTATTAATATTAATATCTTATTGTATTTATACACTAAACATACTTTTATTGTAAAATGTGTATTGTGTCCTATTAATGGAATTTTCTGTTGGACAATAAATTACTTACTTACTTAAAAACCAGGAAAATAACGATACCTGCATAGTTTTGGCAGCAGTAGCTAAAATCCCAATATAAGTTTAAGACAAATAGCAAAAAACAACTGTTTGCATCATACCAGAGTGCAGTGAATTTTTAAAAACCACAAATTTTGCTTGTATACAAATACCATCAAAATGATAGAAAAATGTAAGACAAATAGGAAATTCTTAAATAATATTTTGTTTACAGATGAATTCACGTTGACACTGCATAATGAACCAAACGTGCAAAATTGCAGAGTATGGGCTAGTAGCATGTTATAGTTCCGCGCAACTGTTATGACCTCGTTGCGAGCGTATTCAGAGCCACTACGGCAGTTGGCAACACATACTAACCACGTACATAATATTGCACAATAAAATATTGTCATAATTTGCCAAATTGTATCACGTGCCAAATATGTTTATAATGATACCATTGGCACTCAAAAAGATAAATAAATCGAGGTACTCACTTAAAACGCTCCGCTCCGTTCAGCTCAAACTCAGAGTCCTTGGGTGTTGTTTGGGACGGATATGTGCCTAACAATAAGTTCAAGGGGAAGTCAACAGGCAGCAAAAAGATAGCTAGTTTAAGGTAAATAAGCCAAACGTGTAGAAGGTAAGTGCTGTATAAGAAAAGAAATGGCTAAATAAAGTTAACTAACTCATAGTAGGGACAGAAACATTAGGTAAATCGTTAAAGAAATGAAACTTGAAAAATTTTGTATGTACGCAAAGCTTCAGCGATTTTAAAGATATTTTCATTCCACTTAGTGTGGTCTGAATCGATATATGAAGAGATAGCAGTAATTAAGACTTGATTTACTCATAACAAAATTGTTGAAGAACTAGAAAAAATATATCTTACAACTTATATAGTTGCTAGGGTGACGAGCCCTCTTTTGAGCTTCACCTAGACTAATAAAGAAAAACTTCAACATCATTCTCAAAAAATGATTCACAAATTACTAGAGCGACAAACTTACCCCGAGTCTCGTAAAGACTTATGTAATGCTGAGCGACCAACCCTTCATGAGTCTCATCTAGACTAACATACTGCTGAGCGACCAACTTCGACGACAAGTCTTGCCTAGACCAAATAGATTTTAAAAATGCTGCGTTGCAATATCGATATATCTAAAAAATATGTTATCAAAACAAAATTTTGCTCGCTACACAAGACAATACTTTAACGATACATGTATAGAAAAAACAGTATTCCAAATTATTAAAATATTGCTTTTATATTGAGGAATTTGGATCGTAAATGAGCTTAAATACAAAACATTATCAACAACCTCATTATTCTAGTGTTTAAGGAAGCAGATATAACGAAATCAAGTTTACTATAGTGTTTTAGAAGGTAAAAATTCGGTTAATTACGTAAGCTATATTTAGGGACAATATTTTCTTTAAGGAATTCGTAACTTATAGTTGATTATTTAGATTTGTAAGGGAACACTTTAGAATTATAGTAAGGTAAGATAGTATATGAGTTATCTAAACAACGGTTTTAAAAAGTTAACCCAAAAAACAGGTTACAATAAACCAATAAAAATTTCAGGATTAAAATAATTATTTTAACTAAACTTAGTGTCATTTTAATGGATTTTTTTTTTAATCATAATGAATGGTAAATAAAAGCTTTTTATCTATAACTAGAATACTTACAAAAGGAATTATGTAATCCAAAGCACATGGTTAAAGTGAGGTTATGTAATTTGCTAAATACATTTGAAAGGTATATGCTTTAGTTCCATCCTAAATTAGATTAAGTAATTATTTAAGAGAATTTAAAATATAAATACACTATTTTTATAAGGGAAAAGCCAATTAATTCAGTTAGAAATAAGTTATGTGTAAGGTAAACAAACACTAATCAAACATGGCTGACTAAAATGCTCAGATTGACATTTCGGCTGCATTCAATGTCATTTCAACATAAGATAGATGTTGCCAAGTGCAATGTTACCAGATTGTATTTTTTTCTATCCAAAACTCATTCAAAATTTAAAAAATATATATTTTTTTTTTTTTGAGTGAACAAAAACCCAATTCCTACAAAAATATTCAAACCTAACCCTTATAAGATAAATTAGAGGTGAAGACGAATTTCAACAAAACGTTCAGGTGCGACTGTTATAGTCCCGCGGAACTGTTATGACCACGCGCACGCGTGATCAGAGCCACTACGACAGTTGGCAACACATACTAACCACGTACACAATATTTCACAACAAAATATTACGTCATAATTTGCTAAATTGTATCACATGCCAAATATGTTTATAATGATACCATTGACACTCAAAAAGATAAATAAATCGAGGTACTCACTTAAAACGCTCCGTTCAGCTCAAACTCAGGATCCTTGGGTGTTGTTTGGGTACGTGAAGCCCTTGTTGAAGCCAGATTTATTGTCTTTCCTCCTCTTCTGTTTGTAGGCAGGACGGAGAGATAAGGTGAAGGTAGAGATACGATAGGGCAAGAAATAAAGGGAAACCTACATTACCTGAAAGAGAAAAGACAAAGGCACGACACAGGTAAACGTCACTGTTCGACGTCTCGTTAGCTAATAATCGTCGTGTCCCAAACCGCGCACTACTGCCACTCCGCGTCTGCGCATTTTTTTGCGCAAACGCAACTGTCCGAAATGACGGAAATTTATCAAGTCTATTTTTAAAATATTGGCGCGAATTCACTTACAAATTAAAACTTAAACCAAAAATGATACATAGCCGATTTTCGGCATGTAACAAGCAATCCACACAGCATTATACAATCCAGGACTCAATATTCCCAAAAGTTAATATTTGGGCGGTAATATTTGGCCATCACATTATGGGACCATTTTTCTATACGAAAATTTAACAGGAGGAGCTTACTACAATTGTTGGATGAGGATATAGCACTGACAGTAACTAAAGTTGCTAGAGGTGACCAAGAAATTTGGTTTCAGATGGATTGCTCATCCACAATAACCAAGATGGGAGCGAACTTTTAAATGACAGTTTTTCCAATAAAATAATTTGTCTCAATTATACAATTAACTGGCCTATTAGATCCCTTGATCGGTCACCCAATGATTTTTTTTTGGGGACATTTATTCTGTACGAACATTTCAAAATGTACAAGAACTAAAAATTTGTATTCCAGTAGAGTGTGACAAACTATTACAGTATCAATTAGCTAATATTGGAGGGCAATTTTATGACATATTGGGCCATCGTTTAGCAGTAAATGGTGGATTGTTTGAATATTTGCTGTGATTTTCTATTTTTGCTGTAATTTGTTGCTGTTTGTTTCAGTAAAAGAAATACAATTCTGTTTCCTATCGCTCGAGAGATGGTTTTATAATTACTCTTACAATAATCACGCTGAAATATAAGTATGCTTGTTTGTTTTTATAAATCCATGACACCACCAATTTTTTTGAAATTGGAATTATTATTTTTCATTTTTGCAGTATTTTTTTTGTACAAAATATTTCTTTACGCTTTTTCTCTAAAATAATTAGGGAAGGTAAGAATTCAACATTCAAGAGTTAGCACTGAAATTCCTATACTGCATATTTGAAGCTGCCACCCGGTTATGCTTCCATTTGTTGATTAAGGATCTAGTTGTGTGTGTCAAATTAATGACAGTAGTAGTTTTTGTTGTTGCTTCTGAAATGTAATTTATAGCAGTTTTGAAATGAGCATTAAGCTCATAATTTGTAGTTATCATAAATAAAGAAAATAACCAACATTACAGTCCACTTAGTGTTTTCTTACATACTTTTTTGATGCCTTCAACCAGATTAACATGTAATACGGAGAAAAGTTTTTCAAAAATAATTATCTGTCATTGCTGTCAAATGTGCAGTTTTAGTGTGATTCGTAATAAACTGACTGGATGCATTCAAACGAAGCAAATCAAATCAACTACATTTGTTTGTGTAGTCTTTAGTATATGAAATTCCTTAGAAAGAGTAATGCAGACTATATGTGCTGCATGTTGCCAAATTTCAGAAAATTTAGAACAGCACAGTACTGCACTGCATCCTACAAAATCAAGTTAATTTCTATATTAACCACATCAGTAAGAGTTTATACTGTGAAATCATTGTCTGGTTGACAGCTGGTATACAGAAGTTTCTCTGTCACATTTCAATTTGCTGCAGTAGGGAGACTACCTAGAAATCACCAACGGCGAGAGTTAAAAGTGAGTTTTTAATTTTATTTCATCTTTCTTGCATATTAATTTATGTATACCAAAGCATTTGTTGTCAATTATTAAATTATACATTGTGCTTCTAATACAAAGAGTTTATGAGACATTTCTTCATATTAAATTTAAAATGGAGGAACAATTTTTAAAATTAGAGAAAAGGAGAACCATTGTAACGGCAAAGTTAACAAATTTCAAAAAGTTCTTGTCAAAATTTGATAAGCAAAATGCGGAAAAAGGTGAGCTAAAACTCAAAACATTGTAAAAAAATATTCTTTGATCTCTTGTTTATCACACTTAAACAGAACTGCTTTTCAAAATGTATTTATTTCTTTTTATTAATAAATTACAACATTTTTATTCCAATATAATTTGACATCTTCACTTTTGTTACTACCTAATACACTGGGTATATAGTACATACATAAGTTAACAACTACTATAACATATTATGGTTGCATCGCAATATTTTAACACGAAAACCATGTTCCACAAACTAAATCAAACATAATATTTATTCTAAATTAAAACAAGCTCTAAGTTTACAGAATTGAATTATTGCCAGGGATTTTGTAAACATTTCGACAGTGTTTTCAGCACTTGTGACTTTTATGATATGTAATATCTTTTGAACAACATAATCATGAACAAAATGCTATATTTATTTGCTTAGAGTTGTTTATAAAGCTTCCATGATTAGCTAGGCTATTGCTCCACTGTTGTCCTCGTGTATATTTACAGGTAGCATATCATTATGATTAAATCTTAAATCAATAAGTACACCTATCAAACACAATACTTCCTCATCAGCTTCTGCTAGAACATAGTATTCTGCATGAGAAACTATATTTTGTTTTACTGTTTTCCAAATTTTCCAAACAACTAGGTTTCCATTATTTGTTTTCCATTTAAAAATTTATTTCCCATAGCTTATTTCATTCTAAACAAAAAATGTCTATTGAATTTTTTGCCCAAAATTAACCAATTCGCAGAAAAAAAATTATTTTACAAACAATTACAGAGATACATCGTCATAAGACGAAAACGTGAAACTAATATATCTAGTAGCCGCTATTAGTGATAGTGACAATTAAATTGTTATCACACTGTCAGTTTGTAAATTTTTGAAATTGAATTAATAATTGTGTGTCGTTGTTCTGTTCTTAATTTGTTAGTTTAATAATTCACTTGTTATTAAAATGGCATACACAAGTGCAGAAATGGCTGATTGCATTACGTTTACGGTCTGTTGCAGGGTAATAGGTTAGAAGCTTGTAGAAGGTATGCTGAAATGTATCCTTAACGGCAGCTTCTTTCGCATAGAATATTTGCCCAACTTCATCAACGATTATAAGAATATGGTTCATTCGGAAAAAGAACGCAGGATTGTGGTCGCTATCGAGAAGTTAGAACACCACAACTTGAAGAAGCAGTACTTAATTTGGTTGAAGAATAATCCACTAGCAGTACTAGAAAGATTGCTTTCGAGTTAAATGTTGATCATGTGATGGTATTTTGAATTTTAAAGGAACAACTCTTATACCCCTAGCATCTACAACGAGTACAGGCACTGTTACCGTGAGATTTAATTTTCCAATTGGATGCTGGAAATGATTAGAAGAAATCCTGACTTTCTGAAGACGATCGAATTCACAGATGAATGTACTTTTTCTCGAGACAAGATTATTAATTTTCATAATAACCACATATGGCCTGATGAAAACCCTCATGCTATTGTCCAAGCTAACCATCAAGAACATTTTTGTCTTAACGTGTGGGCCGGAGTTATTGGGGATTATTTACTTGGCCCTCATTTTCTACCTCCTTGATTAAATGGTGAGGCATACACTCAATTTTTAAGAGAAGTGCATCCAGTACTGCTGGAGGAAGTTCCTTGTGGTATTAGAATGGTTATGTTTTTTATGCATGATGGTGCTCCCGCCCATTTTAGTCAAGCAGCAAGTCAGCATTTAACTCAAACATATCCAAATCATTGGATAGGTCGAGAAGGACCACAGAATTCGCTCGCTCGATCCCCGGATTTGAATCCTCTCGATTTTTCTACTTGGGGCCATTTTCAGAGTTTGGTTTATCCTACTTTTGTTCGCGATGTAGAGGACTGAAGAAACCGTATCATCGATGCATGCAGGTAATTAGAGAGACTCCAGGAATGTTTGAACGAATACGTGGCTCAATGCTCTGACATATAGACGCATGTGTAATGACTTAAGGTGAATATATTGAACATTTACTATGATTTCTACATATTGTATGTTTTGTTATTAATAAATTAGTTGTGTTTATTCATCTTTAATCATACTTTGATGCAGGTAGTAACTACAAAATAACCATAATAATCCAGTTGGCATTTATGACGATGTATCTCTGTAGTTGTTTGTAAAATAATTTTTTTCTGCCAACTGGTTAATTTTGGGCAAAAAATTCAATAGACATTTTTTGTTTAGAATGAAATAAACTATTGGAAATAAATTTTTAAATGGCAAACAAATAATAAGACAAAAAGTTACATTGGAAATAAATGTTAAGGGTTGCGTTTTCCACCCTTTACAACCATGGTGTAAACCAAATAAATTACTGAGTAAGTGTATTTTTGATAGTAAAAAAGTCACCTTAATTTCAATTTTGTAACTTTTTTAGTGTTAGTAAAAAAATGAAAAACAAATTTTATGTACTCCCTTTAAGGGGCTGTATCTTAACAAGGGATGCTTCAATGAAGTTTCTTTATATGAAAGACCCTATCTCTTTTACGATGAGGAATCACCCTCTGAAATGTTTTACACTTATTTTGTTACACCCGGTATATGGAAGGACTACTAAAGATTGTGTCGGGATTACAGTGTGGTTTGGGGGTTTGTGTTGGATGCAGATGCCGGTTTATTATTCTGCCGATATCTGAGTTACGATAGTCGTTTTTTATAACACTAGTTTTTAGATGGGTCGGTTCATTAGATAAGTGTTCTGGTTGTGAAATCTTAATTGCACAGTGGACTAGAGAGTTGATTACCGATAATTTTTGTGACGGATGATGATGTGACGACGCATGTAGGTATCTGTCTGTGTGTGTATGGGTTTTCGATATACGGAATGACCTAGTTGTCCGTTGGATTGGCGCTCTGCCAGAACATCAAGGAATCACAGAGTTCTGTTCTTTTCAATTTCTATAGTGAACTTAATATCTTTATGTTGATTGTCACATCATCATCCGTCACAAAAATCATCGGTAATCAACTCTCTAGTTCACCGTGCAATTAAGATTTCACAACCAAAACACTTATCTAATGAACTGACCCATTTAAAAACTGGTCTTATAAAAAATGGCTATCGCGACTCAGATATCGGCAAAGTAATAAACCGGCATCTGCATCCAACACGAACCTCCAAACCACGCTGTAATCCCAACACACGATCTTTAGCAATGCTTCCATATATACACAGAGTAACACACAGAAGTGGCAAAATTGGCAAAAATCAGAGAATTCATAGAAATCACTAAAAATTCTAACAATATAAACAAAGACGATGGCTACTATCCTTCCCCCATTTGAAAAACAAGCCTATGTTCACAAAAGCAGAACCATGACCTTCACTGATCCGCTACGACACTCCTCTGTATTCGTGATCACTTATGCATCAAGTTCTCGCCCTGTAAAACTACCACTTTCCCTACTTTCACCAGTTACTTTGCCACAAGATACCTTTTGGCTTAAATGGGCTGGTGAGTCTGCTAGTTCAGAAGTAACTTTACATACTCTTTATGCTTTACTTGTCTACTTAATATTATCATTTTTATCTTTATTGTTATTTTTATTTTCAATATTTTCATTATTTATTTTCTTTTCTTGTTCTGATGAAGCCCCTTGCAAAAGTGGACGAAACGTCGACCTTAGTTTATAAAATGACATATTCCCAACTCGGACCCATAAATATTTATAATGACTCCGGCCGTGAAAGCCTACGACAATACAACAGTGGATTCATTAAATAACTATTATTTAAAATGATGTCATTCATCAAAACAAAGATGTCCAAAAAGGAGCTTACAATTTGTCAAAAGTTGAAGTCTTAGTGACTTTTCCAAATTCAAAGCAAGAAACAGATACAATTTTGTTAATATGCTGAAAACGACTTCATCGTGTACATTAAAATCTGTCGTTAAAGTAAGCCAGTCGGGAATTCGGTATTACTGCAAAAATTTTTGAGGAAGCTCTAGAAATTATAGCGACAACTGAAAAACCCTTATGCAGATGAGAAAGAATATCGATGTTATAGACATGACAGGAAGCAACAGGGTACCCTATATTGGCTGCAAACACAAAAGCTCAGAAATCAAAGACCACCCAAGACGGGCAAGGACTCGAGCTGAGAAACACAAATTTTAAAAGTACATGTTTGTATACAACATAATCACCTATACAAGATTTGACACCAAAGTTCACCAAGTTTTTCAGCATATAAGACGAACTATTAGTCGTGAACTGGCCTAAAGTGATTGCTTATTAAAAAGTTTTTCTTAAGCATAATTTCAGATGCTTTAATGAAATTTCATGGTTGGATAAACCGTAACCCTCAGGATAGTAGTTACCGTCAGGTTTAATACCTAATAATTAAGAGGCTCTTAAGGGAAAAGCTCGCCCATGAAGCTATATCAAAGACCTTGTTACGCTTAAAGAGACAATGATACATACGTAGTTGGATACTCATACTTTGTTGTGGGCTGGTTAGTTTAATTTATAATAAATTGGTTAAAAATTTCGAGTAACATGATTCCATGTAATGGTTTGTACTTGACAAGACAGTAGTATTGTCAAATGGGAAAAGCTTTGACTGTTTTTTGTGCTGGTTTTGTTCTTGCAATTATGGTTTTAGTTGGCGATGTATTCCATAACCATAAGCTAGTATTCAAGATCTGACCCAGATCACAATATTCTTAAGGAATGAGATGTAGTACACGCCCGCTATTAGATAACCAACATTGCATGAAGTTTTTGCAATTCTCTTGGGAAATGGCGCCTACCTTTTAATTAGTATTGATATCGTTTAACCCGAAAACATTATGTGCGTTTCCAAATGAAGTGGAAGATTTTCAAATACCTTTATGTTCACAGAGTAGCACAACTTTTGACTAACCGCAAATTTATGGTCAAAAGTGTCGCAAGTATCAGTGGAGATGGTTAATGGTCAAACGACATAAGGGGGGAACCAAAGGTTTAAGTATATAAATCAAATTAGAAAGAAGTAGGTTAAGGTAACTAGAGAGCACTGAATGAGTCAGAACAGAATAGGAAACAGTAGAGAATTACATGAAAAATTAACCTGGAAATTTTTAGAGAGGAGCGAGAAGTGCGATTACTACAAATTAGTCTAGATGCACTTTGCACCATTGTTATTAAAAATTGTATTACAAAGTTGTGTATGAAATTAACACTTTTAAAGTGACTATATTTTAATCGTCAAAACTATAGTAATTGGTAATTTGATTAACTGTTACGGGAGAACTACATATTGGATATAAATTGTCCTGCAAATTGCACGATTATGAGAAAGATACATTTGCACTTAGTTGTTCTCATATGTAGTGGAACAATTAGGAACTAATCAATGCTTTTCCATAAATACTCCCTGTATGTTTGTTGTGGTTTGTTTAGCATTCTTCTTAATCTTTGGGAATTAAACCAAAGAAGATTAAGAATAATGCTTTTCCATATTCTTAATTGTAAGTTTAGCAAATATCTATTGGTTTATCTTCAATACAAAATATGCTTCCCATATTTCACTTGAAAAAAGTGCTGTAACGGTTATTTTAGCTACTGTAATTAAAAACGTTCCTATTTATTGCTAACTACAACAAGATTGTAAATTTAATTTCAAAAAGTTAAAAATTAGGAAAATTTTCTTCTAGAAATACCATCGTTTTTATAAGATGGTGTCACTCCTGTTTTTGATTCGTTGGGTGATTCTGATTCACCATACTTGCTTTGATTTTCCATAAAATCGTCTTCTTCTACTTCATCCTAAAATAGAAAACAATTAATCTCTTTTTAACGAATTAAAAAACTTACTACGTCTTCTAATAGGGCAGGTTCTCTTTCAGTATATTTTCTATTTTTTACATTGTCAAAACTACTTCGTGATGGAGGAATGTTGATGACATCTTCGTCGTCAGTAGTTTCCAACTTGAAGTTCTGAGAATGTCGTGTATGTATTGCTTGCTGGTTTTGGTCGACCAAGCTGCTTTTTTCGTTGTTTGTTCTTGTATAGATATTGTTAGTGATACTCTGAGCTTTGCCTAAATCCTGTCTCCGAAGATTATATTCAGTTTTTTGCCTTTGAGGTTGGAAATTCTGGTAAGAAATTTGCCGCATCGGTGTTTTAAAAAGAGTTCGAATAAATATTGAAGGTAGCAACTGTTGGCTTGGAATTCCATACACCCTATTAGGTTGTGGAAGATTTGAAGAGAAGTCACGTGGATTTGTTACTGTTTGAGTTTGTGGTGGTCCATTATATTGTCTTATGGATAAGATTTCATCGTAGTTAGGCATTGCATAAAGTGTACTTGGCTTGTTACGTACGTTTGGTAAATTAAACTGCGTTCCTTCTGGTTTCCAACCACTTGGTCTATATTGTGCTTCTACTATTACCCACAGGCACGACACTAAACTTATCAGAATCTGCAGTTTATAAAAATTATTAAACTAGTTATGTTTACAAACTATACAACAAAACTATGCAAAACCAAAAAATAGTTATTTTACAAAATCAAATTATTACCTACAAAATTAAAAATCAAAATTTTACTCTTCTCATTTTATAATTAATCATTACCAAGGACAATTATCAGAAGGTCGTCCTTTCTTAAACCCCGTATTTGATTTTATAATTGATCGACTACCAGTCGTTTGTAAAC
This sequence comes from Platerodrilus igneus, assembly GCA_036346225.1. Taxonomy (NCBI): domain Eukaryota; kingdom Metazoa; phylum Arthropoda; class Insecta; order Coleoptera; family Lycidae; genus Platerodrilus; species Platerodrilus igneus. Next base: position 18,350 of record JARFIW010000727.1, on the reverse strand, counting down.
CTTTATCATAAATAAAAACCCCAAAAATAAATTCATCCTTGCCATTTGAAATAAAAATATCTTATGTAATAAAATAGCTTAAGTAAAAACAAAATCCAGGGTTCAAAAACCCTTGTTTAACACATAATTAAATCACGTGTTCTCAAAAACAACCTGGATATAACTTCCAATGATATGGAAGCATCTGATAGCATTGCAATCACAAACCGTGTTATTGCATTTTTATACTTCAATTGAAATACTTGTATTATAACGTTCAACTTACAGAGAAAAAGCAGAAAAATAGACACAAAACGCAAGACGACCAACTCCTGAATTTCCCTTTAATTTATATTTAAAAGGTCTTGACAATGCAAAAATAAACAGTGTATTTACTCCAATGAGCGTTTGTTATAATCATGGGAAAATCACGATCCCATCATCCTAACAGCTCATGTATGGATCTCATACTTCCAACATGTTATACAACTAACTAATTAATGTCTGTTTATAATAATAAAAGGTTGTTAATTATCACTAACCCACCTGCATGTCGTAAACAAGATTGATCGCTTTTACAGCTAATTAAATTGAAATTTTGATATGTTCTCATTTGGATTTATGTTTGACGATTTGATATAAATTACATAATTAAGAAGTTGTTTGTTATTACTAACATATCTGCTTGTCTTTAAAAATTATTGACTGCTTGCATTAATATAATTAAACTACTATTTTGGTAGGTTTTTCATTTATGTGTCTGATACTCGATAACAATTATTTCTTTTTACCTTTTATGTTTTAAAGAAAACTTCTGGCCTTTTAATTTTTAAAAGCGTAAAATATTGAAATCGATTATTTTACTAACAAAATTTGTGTATAAATGGTGGCTTTCTGATGCAACCCCAACATGATCATTGTACTGCATCATCATCATTTGTACAGCATTTCATATAAGTAAAATAAATTATTGGCATGACAGGAAGAAATAAAAGTTATTAAAAAATTAATCAAATTTTAGTAGTTTTCTTCTAAGCTAATATTTTATTTTACTTATATATATATATATATATATATATATATATATATATATTTTAGTGGTTTTAAAAGATCAAAAATAAATATAAACGAAGCAATTTCAAAACACGCTTTATAAAGGAACAACCAGAATTTACGTGCGAAAGTTATATTAGTTAGTTCATTTTTAAGTACCAGGTATTAACGTAATTTTACAAATAATGATAAATATTTAGTAGGTTTGCAAAGAAATTAAATGGTAGAAGCCAATGCCATTAATTAATTAATTAATTAAATTGAATTTAATTGAACGATTATTGATGTATAATATGCATAAAAGCGTTGCTAACAAACAAATATATCAGTAGGGTTGAAATACGTGGAAAATCCAACTCGTAGAAGTGTTATTTAAAACGTTACGATTGAACACCTGCGTATTTTCTAAATGTCAAGTTTTACTTAAAATTTTGTAGATAATAAACGGTTACAGAGAATATCGGATAAACCGTCGCTTATATTCGCGGGAAATGCTAATGAGGGGTTAGTTAAATCACGTAGTAAGTCCACGTGTGATAGACAGCGCACAAACAAGAATATTGATTTTCTACCACTCAAGCAAGGTTAGAAGGAGACGTAGAAAACGCATAAGCATGAGATAACGGTAGTATAGGAGGGATTTGAGAAACGTCAGTGGGTCTACGATTGGTCGATATGTTAGTTTGACTTGATATAAACACGAGGATAGTGTAGTGTAATTTTCTTAAAATATTATAACTACGTACTGAAATTCGCGGACTTGAAAATCGGGTTGAGTGCAAAATTGTGGGAATGTGTTGTTGTGAGCAGGAGATTTCGAATAAACGTGTCCAGGAGGTGGCAGTCTAAAGATATAAATAGTTTACGAGAACATTATTAAAGCCCTTATTATTTCGATCGTCCCAAACGACGTATGAAAGTCAACACGAGTTGTAAGTATTATAAAATCATTTAAATAGTGGTAGCCTCTGATTCGTACGCGGTTAGTGTGCCGAGATTATAATTTTAATTGAGGTATCACCTATAAATTTTAACCAACTCGTGTCGGGACATTAAGTAACGTAGATTACAATAAATATTTGTGAAAGATGTATAATTGAAATGGAATTTGGAATTTGGTTACACCGTGAAGGCAGCGTTAGCAGTTCAACTTAGATGGAGTTCGTCTAGTAGCAGCTAGAAACGGCCTGCAGACCAGATAGAAGAAATACCTACCATCATCTACAGAACGAAGATCTTCTAGAAATTTCCAGGTAACAATTTGAAATTGTGATTCTTATAAACTGTAAATATTGGGTGACGTATGAGAGTGTTTTTAAGGTAGTGTGGATTATTTACGTATTGAACATAATACATGTAAATAACTTTATTATGGTATTCAACTAGAAATTTGAAATTGTCTATAAAGCTTTTAAACGTTCCATCAGAACGTGAAATTTTGTGAAGAGTACATGGCTTTGTTTTTTTAGTGCAAAGTAGAAGGGCATACATTATGCATAATTAGCTGGGTTATCAAGAGCTCACCCTACCCCAGAGTTTACTTAGATTTAAAAAAATAAATAAATAAATTATAAAGAAGGAATTTTAAAGAAGGTATTATTCAAGGCCCATTTACTCCAGGTACATTTTATGTGTTTGATGATTTTAAAATAATATACAGGACATTACAAAATAAAATTTACTGAAGTGTAACGTGAACAATGAGATATGGACAACATTGAATTTCTTTTGTAAATAGTAATAAATAAAAGATTGTATGTTTGTTTTATTTTGTGGTTTTATTGAGAGTGTGCGTCAATGATAGAATATGAGAGTGAATATAGATATTCAAAAGGAGGTCCAAATGAGCTAGCCGGAAGCAGTTGAAGAAGGCCATTCAACCAAGGAAGAGAGGAAAACGGGTAAGAAATATTTTTTTGTATTATTTAATTTTGAATTTAAGAGTTTTGAAAATTTTATAAAATTTTCGAAAATTCTACAAATAAATTCTACTAAATATATAATAGAATCAGGAAAAATACAAATTTCCATAATTTATGGTTACGCCCTGTATAATGCAAGCATACTTTTATTCATTGATGTACAATCGAAAAATGCAATTGCCCGTGTATAAATAATCACCCTGTATGATATAGGCGTATTGTGAATAAATAGCAAGTAACGTAAGTTATATATGTAAAAATAATTAATTGTAAGATACCGTAAAACGCATTCAATGCGAACGCAAATCGATCATTTTAAGATAAATACAAAGCCATTTATTTTCACTTACTAATTATCAATACATTTTTGATAAAAATGCTTTTCATTTGCTGTAAATAGCATAGAATAGGACTAACTTTACGCATTTAGATAGAAATCAGTAATTTCGTGTATTTGGAACCCCAATTCTAACCTTAATAGGTGTATTAAAAACACGTTTTGATGTGAAAAGCAAATATTTTGTATAAAATGCAACCCCTTTTGCATTAAAAAGCAATTAAAGTTTAAATTAATTACCTAGTGGATTACAAAAATTTATCTTAACTAAAGAATTCTTTAGAATATTTGTCATACGTATTTAGAACCACGTAAATAAACTAATTAATAAATGAAACATTTATTCCAAGAAGCGGTGGAACACTAAAAAACCCAGATAATGTAATAGAAATTGATAAGAAATATTTATCGCATTCACCGTTGAAGAGAAGCGATACTCCACAATAATCGTATATGTTTTAAATAAGTACAAACATCGTGCGTCACGAGTAAGTGGAACGAGATTACAGGTAATAAACGCAGCGATTTTAGACGCTTATGAGTTTTTCTGCAAAACCTTGCATCATAATGTTACATACACATTCCACTAGGTTCTAGAAAATAGATAATTTTAAAGGCATACACATGACTTGAATGATAATATAATTTATAGAAATAGTGGTATTTAGTTTTGGCAACTTAAGTTTTAGGACCACCGACTAAAAAATTACTAAAGTATCCAAAGTGTTCAATTCCAAAGGTACATATATTTTTGACAAAATTTTGATGTGAAAGACTTTGGATAGAACATTGGTAGACCTCATAGTTATTCCGATTAAGTGTGGTGTTCAATACTTTATTTTTAATTTGTATTTACGCTATGTGTTATTTTGTAAGACCGTACCGCATCTGCCCTTAGTATGTAAGACAGGTGTGTTCAAACACACATCAGATTCGTTCGCGGGCATCGGTTGTACATGCTTCTGATTTTGTAAATATATTCAAGTTCTAATAAAATAAATAATTATATTCTTGCGTACATTTATTGGTTAATTTATTATCAACATTTGTCGTATTAAACATGTGGTTATTTGGATGCATTGTGCTTTGGTAAATTAAACTATTCCACATATCATGTGTTATTTTGAACACTTCTCTGGCGTCTATTTATACATAAAGATAAAATTTCAAAAATGTTGGCTTAAAATAAATAGTTATGTACTGCAATTTAGAAGTGAGTACCTTAAAAGTTTATTATAAATACTATCTTTGAAAGTCAAATTTTTGAAAACGAAACCATTTTTTTCATAAAACAGTAATAAGGCACTAACTACATATTGGTAGACAGTTTTTGGTTCGTGCTTTGAACGAAACATGGCATTCGTGTTTAAAAATATAACCCTTTAAAAACATTTGGACTGAATAACTTCTTCTGTTAAGCGTTAAGAGAACATTATGAGAAACTAACACTTGTCAAAAAAATTTTGTTGGTGTTGTTAAGAAAACGTGAAGTTACGCCCTTTTAAAGTTCGAATGTGTCGAGAACGCTTTTTGGGGATAACTTTTCCTACTTAGCACTAAAGGGTACAAATGATTGTAAGAAACAATTGTGTTGGTGTTTTCATCAAAGTTCGAAGTTAGGATGCGCTACCGAATATGAAATTTTTAAAAGCGTTTAGGTGATATATTTTCAATTATTCACTAAAGAGCAATGATAAGACACTAATGATTGATGGAGAATTTTTTATTAGCGTTATTGACAGAGGATTAAATTAGCATGTGCTATTAAAATCGAATTTTTTGAAAACGTTTAGTAGGGTTAAAGGCTAACAAGGCAATAACAATTGGGAGAAAAATTTATATTAAATAATATCTACTTTATGTACTATTTAAAAGTACTTACCATCATCATATTTATTACAATAGATACTGCTCTATTGTTATTGCCTAAAATACTATTTATAGTATAACGAAATAAAATTTTATTATTCATAGAAGAACTTTTATGAGACGCGTTGGTATTTAAAGATGATTTTACTTTTATTATTGTACGGCCTAGTTTAATAACTATCTTGCAATATAAGCTTGTAATCTATAGTGTTATAGAAAACTTTCAATTAAAACAACAAAGAATGATCAAGACGAAATCAAAAGCTAAAAGTAAATTTTGTATTTGTAGGTTACTGGAGCAATCGTTTAAAAAATAAATCATATATTTTGCTGAGATTAACTAAAAATTATCATTTCGTATATCTGGTGTTTCCGGCTACCTGGACATTTTTTGCGTATAATTGAAAGAATCGACATTTTTATAAATTGTTATGGGCATTTGGAGCATTCAGTTTTTAAATTTGGAAGTGCCCAAAAGGGGCAGAAATCCCATAACAAAATTAGGATGTCCTGGCCAACTATAGTGGTGCGGAAGTGGGCACCTATGGTACTAATGGCTAAAAATAACAAATTTGCATAATGATGAAATTTCACTTAAGTGCGATTTCAAGCTACATTATTACTATCACTTACCTTGTTAGGTTTTCAATTGGTCAAGTTTAAAGGGCACCAACGACGTCTGGGGTAATAGGAATTCCATTGGCTGACGTGTAAACCAAGAGATTGTTGATTCTCTTGGTGGAATGGATATTGTTACATATTGCTACCTGTCCATTTCAACAAATAAATGTACTCTCCACGCACTTGGCTGAAATCTATTCTACAAAAACATTATCTAAATATTTCGGGAGCAAATGGCTAAAAGAACAAAGTTTAAAATGTACTTACAGTAATAGTTGGTTTAGTAGCCTATAATTATCGCTGTAACAAAATACATATATTAAACAAAAACTTGTAAAATTAAATAGAAGTCCATTCTTAATACAGTTAACTTTATATTCAATTGCAGTTCCAGTTACACATTTTTTTAACCATGTTACCTCACAGGTTTTAACTTCCATTTAACCAAGAAATCATCTCCTCCTTTGGGACCTTGAATTCCAAAATATTCCGCTGGGAAACCAACTGTACCAATCTCAATTTACTTGTTGGTTATGCTGAAAATTTGTGTACCATCACGTGGACCCTCATTTATTATTTCATAATTATTAGGTCATTTATGACAAACTCAAACCTTTACTTTTTTCTAACCCCATATCTGTTCGTATTGATGATTTAGATGGAATTCAATTCTTTTGTTCAAGTAACTATCTTGCGATATCATTATCCCCGTTTCTCTGCTTAGATGGGTATGCTGTTAATGTATACCTAGCATGTGTAAGACGTTATAAATATTTATGGTTCCGGGTTGGGACCGTGTCATCTTATAAACTAAAGTTAAACTAAGCTTATAAACTTAGTTTATAAGATGACATGGTCCCAACACGGAACCATAAATATTTATAATGACTCCGGCCGTGAAAGCCTCCGACAATATGTGTAAAATGTCGTATGAGTTTTGTCAATACAATTTTTCCTTTGTGTGTTACTTTGTTAAATTTTGTTTTTATTATGTCTTGTATACATTGTAACTATCTGAAATTATGTTATGTACATGTATTTTTAGTAGAATATTTTCAATGTAAGAAACCTTTCTTAATATTGTAAAAAAATATAAAATTATTATTTTGTAATATTTTCTTTTTATTCTTTAGAAGCTTTACCCTCGTGACTATCAGCTAAAAATTAAACCTCCAAATTTCCTAACGCTTAACCTGATATCACAAGGTCGAGAATTTCTTCTTTTTAATGTAAGCCCAAGGTAATGTTGGATGGAGAATGGCTTGAGACAAAGAAAAACTCTTAAGATATAAACGGCTAGTCGAGTGTTAGCTCTGGGTAGATCATGAGCTTGGGTCATGGGTGGATAAGAGACCAAAAATATATTTAATGAGTGCAACCGTATTTTTCAATACAATAACCAACAAAATTTAACTGTGCTTGTATAAGGGGAATGCGGAAACCTTATCTTAACACCACTAACATAGCCATAAAACCTGAATTTCACTCTTTAGGACACACTTACCAAGACCTCAACCACCAGATGTCATACAGATGTCTCAGCTTTACCTGTGAACAAACAAAAGCACAACATGGACACCATTTGTGTCCTCAAGAATATTTGCCAAAAATAAAATAATAGTATTTAGGCTTCTAAAATATACCGAGGGAATCTGTTTTCATTACACACACTTTCTATTCCGGGAGGACTTGCAATTTTTGAATGTTAAATAATAAAACGTCTTTCAAAACACAAAATAGATTCTATTTGGATAAATTTCTTAATATATATATATATATATATATATATATATATATATATATATATATATATATTTCTTCTGCCTACTAACTTTTACTTTTGCTTGTTTACTCCACACAAAATTTGCTACACGACTTTTGTCGTCGTCCCTATTTTAGTATTCAATAAATGACTTCTATTTGAGGTGCTTTAGCAACGTTTGGTTGGTTATCTATTTACTGTTTACTATATATTATGCCTCGACTATATGAAACCTTAATCTCAGGGTGTTCACCTTACTCACCGTGAGTAGATGTGCACTACCCAACCAAACTGCACCCTCGTTTGTTTTACCACTTTTTAATGCACTGATTTACTATATATGCCAAATTTTAACAGATCAATGTTGCTTGGTGCCAAATTAATTTATGTAAACTATTTATGACTTTAATTTTGACGTTTTAAGATATTCACGGTACTTACCTGAATTATACCGCTGAAGGCCTTCTTTACTGCTGGCTCAAGATCGTATTCACCGTACGCACCTTCACAAAGGATTCCCAATCGTAGTCCACTTGCGTATTGCCTCCAGGTGTTCTTAACCAATTTCGTTGACCCCAAATCTGAAATAATTTTACCCCAATTTAGAATTTAAAAAAAACCGTTATATCTACTTCCCCTGCGTTAATTCTTCCTCGTAATCTACTGCTCTCCTGGTTCCCTACTTCGTATTCCAATCAATCCTCTCCTTGTTCAATCCAAATCAATCCAGCCGTCCTATTTTAAATCAATCCTTTTCCTGCTATTCCTATAATATCCACACGATGTCCTTACTGCCGTTAATCTGCTCAAATCACTCCAAAAATTATCAGTATCGTCGTTGCCTTCTATATCCACTCAAATCTCCTGCTGCCGTTTAACCAATTCTTCCCAAATCCAACACCAATCTTGCTCAAACCTAAATAATCGTCGCTTTTCCCGTCGCACTAGTAACCACTCTAAATCTTCTTTAATACTCGTTGCTTTTATACTCTCGATGCTTCTTATTTACTTTCACTTTGACTAAATTAAACTCTTAAATTCACATAAACTTTTATTTCAATAAATATTTTTACAACTTTTAACGCAGGTTTTGAAAAACACGTCTTTATCTGAACATAATCGAAATTAGAATCTTTTTATTTATTTCGCTTAGCGATAAGATCAACAACCTTAGCTTACTTGAATTACAATTCTAAAACATACAATATCCAATAACAATTCGTCTTTCTTTTCGTGTCCAAAATACCTTCACTACAGTCTTTATAATATTCTTAATTTCTACTATTGGTCCAAAACACTTCACAATTCTCCAATAACCTTTATATTTCTATTCACTTTTAATTTTGATTTTACAATTCGTCCAAAAGTTGATTCTATTAAAAGAAAAACCAAAATAATTTACACACGACCTGGACGCTTTGTTGGTTGCAGATATCCATAAATGCGTTCGGCTTTCCGACGGCAAATGTACTTTCACTGGCTCATAAATTATCAACTCAGTATAAAACCTTAAGTACCGTGCATTGTATCAACGTCATAAAGTCATGTTGGCTACCTTTTGGCACATATGTTTCAAACTAAAATGGTACATACTTTAGCATATGTAAAGTACAGCAAAATATAGTTTTTTAAATTATTAGATCTGATATATAAATCCTGTTGTTTGGCATACACCCCTATTAACACAAATCTACCCTTAGAAGCCTTGTACCCCCTTACATAATATTATATATATATATATATAAAATACTCATATTTAGACCAGGGTAGAAAATTAATGAATTACATAAAATAATTTTAATCACCATGTATAAGCAATTTTATTAGATAATACGCTTTATTAAAACACAGTGGAGAATAAAAATTCATTCGTTTCAGTAAAATAAGAGATTTAAATCATGTACAAGACGCTTTATATCAAAAGAAACAGTATTAACAAGCTCTACGTGTAATGTATTTATTCCGAGGAAAGAAACAAATGGAAATTACGTGCAAAATTTATATTAATTAACCTTATTTTAAGTAACCGGTATTAAACAAAGTGTACACATAATAATTAATATTTAATTTGTATTCGCTAAAAATGAAAGGATAGAAGTCAATTTTAATTGGAGTTAATTAAACCATTATTAATAATAAGCATAAAAGTCTGTGAAAATCCAAGATGAAAATACCACGGAATAAGGCTCTGAGAATTAATAGTATGTTTGAACACCTGCGTAGTTTAAAAAGCTCATTCGGCGTAAATTTTGCAGATAATTAATGGTTCAGAGAATCTTGGAGAAACCGTCGCATAATAGTTACGAGAAATGCTAAAGGTGGGTTATTTTACAAGTCCACATGGACTGAAATAATCGATAATAAAGAATATCAATTTGCACCAATACGAACAGGTTAGAAAAGGAAAGAGAAAATGCGTCAAGCAAAGACACATATAGTAAAAGGCGGGATTTGAGCAACGTCACGAGGGTCACGATTGGTTGAAAATAAGATGCAAATATCAGAGGTAGAAACAATTATTTCTGTATAAAATTTAATTAGGTATTCTCAGACGTTGCGTGCCGTGTGGAAATTTTCTGAGATTTTCAACTGGCGCGAGTGCAAAATTCGTAAAAATCGCATGCTGGGCGACGGAATGGGAACATAGCATGCGAAATTCTTTAGAATTGTCCGTTTTGGGGACTCGACCGACAGACGGGCTAACTTCTATATATACCCAGGTGAATATGAACAAGCTCTCTTACATCCGCGACTTGATTCAATACGTTAAACAGTGCATTTTAGTTTGATAGAATAATTTAAAGTTTGCTCGTATATTTTGGTGATTTAAAACAGTTTGTTATTTACGTGCTAACATGAATGTACTTGAGTGCACTTAGATACAAGGTAATAAAATTTAGTATCACTGTACCAATTAGTAAAATTTACAACGACAAATGAATACACCAAAAGTAGGCAGTTTTGGCGTATATTGGTGAAAGAAGTATGAATTTCTTTGCTATTTTTCGGGGGTGTTAATGATTAAATGGTTCATAAATGTGTCTGGATCCACAAAACAAGGGTCAGATATACACAGATGAGTTCTGGAAAAGCCCAGAAACAACTTTAAATAAATGGTGATGGAGAAAATTTGAAAAGCGTTGAGAATCAGAAGCTGTAAATATAACGCAGTTGGAATGGTGTGATTAACAAAAGGGACGATGTACATTGAAGCTACGAGTGCAGTAACCTTCAGGTAATTTATACTATTTTGTTTGAACTTTGATATTTTTGTGTGTGTTGAATGACTTTATAATTGATTTACTTTAAATGGACATTAGTGAAATTGTACTAACCATAAAATTTTAATGTTAAGGTGAAATTTACTTGTTTAGGTAGAAAGGGGTATTTAGTATTGATGTTCTGGATTATGATGAAAATTTGGGTATGTCTTTGAGCTCAATTAGACGAACCTGGTTAATTAACGTAAAGGGGTGGTAGATGCTCCTTTGTACTCAGACTCCGGTCTGCATATATTGTTATATTAATTAGTAGGCATCCTACAAGGACTTTAATTCAGGATGCACATTTAAATGATAATAAATGTAATCTTGAAAATTTCTGATACTGAAATTTATGCCAAAATTTAATTTTGAAATTTTAATGTATTGTGAATATTGATGTAAATAGAGTTAACGTTCGTGTTTGTGGTAGGAATGTGTTTTTTTTTTATGAATGAGGATGAAAGTTATCTAGGGGAGCAGCCGAGGCGATTAACAGAAGAAAGTCAATCGACCAACACAGTTAAAGTAATGAATAGCTTTCAGAGGATTCACAGCATTCTGGACATCCAATTCGTAGGGGCTCGATTCAAAAGCGGAGTACCCGGATTTTGGTGGTTTCACAGCAAATATGACGCCCAATCTGTGGGGCTCGAATGTTTTTAAGGGCCAGTTCCCGCATTCAAAGGAGCATTTCACAGCAAATTTGGCGACCCAAAAGTGAGGCTCGAGTTCCAAATAAAATTTTTGTGATTTTATTCCAGGAAACTGGCGATCTGAGAGAGAGAGTTTCTGTGTGTGTATAAATTTAAGAGTATTTTGAGAGTGTGTGTGAGTGATTAGAACGTATGCAGAGAAAAGAGTGGTTAAGGAGTCAAGGAGTGGAAATTGGAAGTGACGATAGTGCATTCTGTGAAAAAAATACGAAAATGGAAGAAGCTGGAGGCAGTAGAGATCAGTCGAGGACGGAATCAGGGGATCAAGGAAACGAGATGATATTGAGAATGTTAGAGAGGATGAGTGCAGAATCGAATAAGAAATTTGACCAATTAAATCAGGAATTAGGGGATAAAATAGAAAAATCGACGAAAGAATTTACAGAATTTAAAAATAGTCTTACCGTGAAAATGGGGGAAGTAGAAAGTAGGGTTGATAAAAATGAGCGTGATATTACAGGTCTTCGACAGGAAATGGAACATTTAAGGTCCGAAGTACGCATTTTTTGTGAAGAAGAAATAAATGTAAAAATGACTGAAGTAACGGACTCATGTAGGGATCAGTTAGGCAGGGTAGAACGCGAAGTTAGTAGTATCAAATATAACATGTCAAATTTAACGGGGGAAGGTCCCAGATTTTCTACAGGTGGAGTATCATTGGACCAACACATGAAGTTTTATGGCGATAACAGGGTAAATCCACAAATTTTTATTAATAGTGTAAGAAATCTAGTGGGAAATTTATTTGACGAACAGACTAAACTAAATACGATAAAGGCTTTATTAAAGGACAATGCGGAAGCGTGGTACAATTTAGTAGGACAGGACATAGACACCTACATGGACTTTGAGGACAGATTTTTAAAGCACTACTGGAGTGACCACAGACAAGACCAGGTACGAGACGACTTAATCACAGGGAAGTTTAAGGGAGAATTTTCAGGAAGTAGGAGCAATATGCTATACGCAAGTATAGCATAGCAAAGCAACTGAACCCACCACTGACGGACCGACAAATTATTAAGTATTTATCACGACACTTCGAGGTAGACATAAGACAACACGTAGCACTACAGAACATAGTGGACAGAGAAATGTTTCTAGAATACTTGCAGAGGTACGACGACGTAAGTAGTGGACGACCTCGGGATAACAGGGAAAGACAGATCAACACAGTTAGGTTTGACAATAGACGGGACAACTACGCTAGACGGGGGAATAGTTACGGATACCAGCGACAGAATTGGGAACAGAGACGACCATATGTTAGGAGTAATAGTTTAGGAAGGGGACCTGCACCGAGACCGGGACCTACCAGAATGAATAGTTCACCAGACATGAGCGGGACTGCTAATACAGACACGGAACGAGTGGAAACGCCTAGGACATACGCTGAGGTGACGGCTAGACCAGGACCGAGTAGGGAAAACAGACCTGGACAGGATTTTTAGAACGCGACAGACCACTAGATTTCAGTGTAAATGTATATGAACATCCACGTGAATTTTTCAAAATTGAGGAGGAAGTAGAGCCAGAAACTAAGGAAAATTTATGTTTGCCAATTATTAATTTAGAAATTTTTGAGAATAATGTAGAAGTATTACTTGATGCAGGGGCAGAGGCGAGTTTAATATCGGAGGAATTCGTCAGCAAAATTTGGGATAAGGTTTGTGATAGAATTATGCCTATAAAGCGTAGCCATTTAGTAGCTCCAAATAAAAAGAAGTTTGCTGTAGTAAATAGTGTTGTGGTGCTTAGGATAGATATAGGAGGTTTAAGCTGTGAACAGGAGTTTGTAATTGTACCTGGACTGAAGTTTCAGAGCATTTTAGGTGTTGACTGTATGATGAAGTTAGGGGTTTTGATAGATATGGAAAGGAAGGTAGTAAGGATTAAAGATAGGGTAGTGCCATGGAAGGGCAGTTATGAAGTCACAGAGGATGACTCAGGGTTGAGTATTAATGTAGTAGAGGTAGAGGATGATGAAGGTAAACAGATCAACACAATAAGATGTCCAGAGGATAGGAGAGTAGAGGTTCAAGCTTTATTACAAAAACATGCAGAATTAGTGGGGGTAGAAGCAAGCACAGCGTTAGGCTATGAGCACAGATTGGAAGTGGATAATTCAGAACCGTTCAACGCAAAGGTTTATCCAATTCCAGCAGCATATCGAGCAGGTGAAGGCAGAATTAAATAAAATGTTGGAAGATGGCATAATAGAGGTATCAAACACTCATTTCATAAATCCGTTGGTGGTAGTTAGGAAAAGGATGATAGCATTCGTTTATGTTTAGATGCACGAAAAATTAATCAACGGACCAAACCGCAATTCCATTGTCCACCATCCATGGACACACTTTTGACGAGATTAAGTGGCAAGTTTATTTTTAGTAAATTAGATTTAAGGAATTCATTCTGGCTGATTCCATTACACAAAGATTCTAGAAGGTACACAGGATTTTCCGTAGAGGGAAAAATCTATAATTTTAAGGTAGTACCGTATGGTTTGTCAACGTCAAGTGCAGCATTAATTAAGGCAATGCAAGCAATTTTAGGAGCATATGAGCAATTCTGCATACACTATGTAGATGATATTTTAATTTTAGTGACTGAGGAACAACATTACTCTCATTTAGAACGGATATTATTAGAGCTTAAATTAGCAGGATTGAGGCTGAATATAGAAAAATGTGAATTTTTTTCAAAGACTGTTAAATTTCTGGGGTATGTGGTGAACACTCAAGGTATGTGTATCGATAAAGAAAGATTGTCCGAACTTTTGACATATCCGAGACCTAATAACATTAGGAAATTAAGAGCTTTTTGGGGTCCTTAACTTTTATAAAAGTTTGTACCGGATTTGCTGAAAAGCGGGTCCATTGTTTAAACTTCTGAAGAAGGGAGTAAGATGGAGTTGGACGGAAAGTCAAGAGGCAGCATATCTAACACTGTTGGAACAATTTCATGACCAACTAATTTTGAGGCATCCCAGATTTGATGTAGGTTTCGTACTGAGGACGGATGCATCGGATAGTGCTTTAGCAGCAGAGTTGTACCAAGTACAAGAGGGGGGAAGAGGTGCCCATATCTTTTGTTTCACGCACACTGAAGCCGCATGAAATAAATTACACAATTAGTGAAAAGGAAATGGCTGCAGTGGTGTTTGGGGTTACAAAATTAAAATTTTTTTTGATTGGAAGACATTTTGTAATCGAAACGGATCATTCGGCGTTGTGTGCGTTGATGAATACAAGATTTTCTAACAATCGAGTATATCGATGGGGGTTGTTACTACAGGAGTTTGACTTTGAGATTAAATATATTAAGGGAGAAAACAATTTTATAGCAGACGCGTTTAGTAGAAGCCGAGACAAGGATAACAAAAGACCGTGTGACATCCTGATTGCCATGAACAGTCTACTACAAAATGATTCAGTATATGGAGAAGAGGAGGTCTTGAGGAACCAGAGGCAGAGTGAGGAGTTACAGATTATTAGAACGAAGTTAGAAAACGAACCGGGATTTAAAACTTCCATATGATAAACGGATTTTGTGTAAAAAAATTCAAGACTTGGAAGTGTATGTAGTGGATAGGGTACAAGCAAAATTAATTATCAAAGATCTGCATTTAAGATATGGTCACATAGGGATCCGGAAGACATGGTTAATTTTAGGAAACGTTTTTCAACTAAAGACTTAGGGTTAGTAAAGTCAGTCATCAACACTTGTCACTTATGTACTTTAGGAAAGTACAAAAATAGTACGAGTCAAGATGTGGTACAAAGTATACACGCATACAAAATCCCTGGACTTAGTTGCTATTGATTATTTTAGTAATCTAGTCCGAAGTACAAAAGGACACAAACATGTGCTGATTGTGACGGATGTGTTTTTAAAATTTACCAAATTATATCCCACTCGGGATTGTAATACAGTCGGAACAAACAAGAAATTGGAACAATTTTGTAGGGAAGTAGGAACTTTTAAACGAGTATTAGCAGACAATGCTACTTATTTTAATAATCAAAGATTTAGGGATTATTGGGAGAGGCAAAACATTAAAGTGGTGTTTTGTAGCATAAGGCATCCTCAAGCTAATCCAGCTGAGCGATATATTCAAGAGACGGTTAAGTTCTTGCGTTTGGCTTCACATAGGAATCATCGTTTATGGGAGGACAATTTGTCCAAGGTTGAATCTTTTATCAATGAAACCCCTAGTACCGTGACAGAAACCAGTCCCATTATGCTGATCAAGCAACAGTATCCCGAAGACCATGGCAAATTGTGCCTAGGGACGATGAATTTCAACAACTTTTGGTAGATGTGAGGAGAGGTTAAGGAAGAGAGCTGAAAATATACAAGGAAGATGAACGCAAGAATTAGAAAGAGGGTAAAATTTAAAGTGGGAGACCAAGTAGTAGTAAAAAGCTTGAGAGTAGGGAAGAGAGATAGGATGACATGTGCTAAACTACACTTGCCATATGAGGGACCTTTTGAGATAGGTGAAGTAGTAGGGGAATGCACGTATTTATTAAGGGAAGTAGGTACGGGAAATGAGAGGGGACGGTTTCACGTCAACCTACTATTCCCTTATACCGGAGAACCAGCACCACAGGAGAAATAGGGGTGAAGAGTATTAGGATAGTGAGAAGAAAGACTTGGAGGATCAAGAAGAGAGTTAGATTTAAATAACTTGATGAACAGGAGAAATAGGTGTATAATAGAGTAAAATTTAAATAGGATAGGAGTAGGAATAGGTTTAGATAGAAGAGTAGAAGTAAGTGTTTATAGAAAATAAAGCTAGGTATAGGATAAATATGGGAGAGAATTAGTAATAGGTTTAGGATGAGAATAAAGAGTAAATGTAGGAAGAAAATAAGATAGGTTAAGTATATATATTTCATATAAGATTAGTGGAGAGTTAGGAATAAAGTTAGGAATAGGATAGGTATATAGGATTAGGTAGGATGAAGTAAAGATTAGTTAAAAGTTAGGAATAGGGTAGGTATATAGGATGTATATAGGATTAGATGGATAAGTAGGATGAAGTTAGGGATAATTTCAGTTTATAAAATTAAGTGAGAGTTAGGAATAGGATAGCGATATAGGATAGGTGTAAATATTTTTTTTGGATTGGAGATAAAGTAGGTAAGTTAGATAGATAAGGGTAGAGAGAGATAGGCAATTTTTTTTGTAATTTTTTTTGTCTAAATGCTTTATATTTGCATTCAAAGAAGTGGGATTATTTGTATTCAAATAGGGGGAAAATACTCATATTTAGACCAGGGTAGAAAATTAATGAATTACATAAAATAATTTTAATCACCATGTATAAGGAATTTTATTAGATAATACGCTTTATTAAAACACCGTGGAGAATAAAAATTCATTCGTTTCAGTAAAAATAAGAGATTTAAATCATGTACAAGACGCTTTATATCAAAAGAAACAGTATTAACAAGCTCTACGTGTAATGTATTTATTCCGAGGAAAGAAACAAATGGAAATTACGTGCAAAATTTATATTAATTAACCTTATTTTAAGTAACCGGTATTAAACAAAGTGTACACATAATAATTAATATTTAATTTGTATTCGCTAAAATGAAAGGATAGAAGTCAATTTTAATTGGAGTTAATTAAACCATTATTAATAATAAGCATAAAAGTCTGTGAAAATCCAAGATTAAAATACCACAGAATAAGGCTCTGAGAATTAATAGTATGTTTGAACACCTGCGTAGTTTAAAAAGCTCATTCGGCGTAAATTTTGCAGATAATTAATGGTTCAGAGAATCTTGGAGAAACCGTCGCATAATAGTTACGAGAAATGCTAAAGGTGGGTTATTTTACAAGTCCACATGGACTGAAATAATCGATAATAAAGAATATCAATTTGCACCAATACGAACAGGTTAGAAAAGGAAAGAGAAAATGCGTCAAGCAAAGACACATAGTAAAAGGCGGGATTTGAGCAACGTCACGAGGGTCACGATTGGTTGAAAATAAGATGCAAATATCAGAGGTAGAAACAATTATTTCTGTATAAAATTTAATTAGGTATTCTCAGACGTTGTGTGCCGTGTGGAAATTTTCTGAGATTTTCAACTGGCGCGAGTGCAAAATTCGTAAAAATCGCATGCTGGGCGACGGAATGGGAACATAGCATGTGAAATTCTTTAGAATTGTCCGTTTTGGGGACTCGACCGACAGACGGGCTAACTTCTATATATACCCAGGTGAATATGAACAAGCTCTCTTACATCCGCGACTTGATTCAATACGTTAAACAGTGCATTTTAGTTTGATAGAATAATTTAAAGTTTGCTCGTATATTTTGGTGATTTAAAACAGTTTGTTATTTACGTGCTAACATGAATGTACTTGAGTGCACTTAGATACAAGGTAATAAAATTTAGTATCACTGTACCAATTAGTAAAATTTACAACGACAAATGAATACACCAAAAGTAGGCAGTTTTGGCGTATATTGGTGAAAGAAGTGTGAATTTCTTTGCTATTTTTCGGGGGTGTTAATGATTAAATGGTTCATAAATGTGTCTGGATCCACAAAACAAGGGTCAGATATACACAGATGAGTTCTGGAAAAGCCCAGAAACAACTTTAAATAAATGGTGATGGAGAAAATTTGAAAAGCGTTGAGAATTAGAAGCTGTAAATATAACCCAGTTGGAATGGTGTGATTAACAAAAGGGTAATTTATACTATTTTGTTTGAACTTTGATATTTTTGTGTGTGTTGAATTACTTTATAATTGATTTACTTTAAATGGACATTAGTGAAATTGTACTAACCATAAAATTTTAATGT